>JAYKQN010000009.1:23145000-24347500 GCA_036785175.1 Eupleurogrammus muticus
GCCAGCTTCATCATTGTGTTCATGATTTCAGCATAGATTTCTCCCAGACTTGCACACAGGATGGACTGGTGAATTATGCAGTGGTACGATATGAGTTGAGGGTGAAGCAGCTTCAGTCGCTGAACTAGTCCCTTCTCTCTGCCCATCATAGATGGTGCCCCATCAGTAGCCACTGACACAATTTTCTTCACATCAATTTCTTTTTCATTCAGAACTCCCATTACGGCATTGTAAATGTCTTCCCCCCTCGTCTGTCCGCACAGGTCTGCCATGCCCAGCACATCTTCAATAAACTCCCCTTTTGAGTCAAAGTACCTCACAAACACAATCAATTGCGTGACATCGGTGGCATCAGTGGATTCATCCACAGCTATGGAAATGCACTCTGTTTTTTTAATCCCATCACTCAACTGTCCTGCTACGTCACTAGCCAGCATTTCTGTGCGCCTGCATGCTGAGGAGTCGGAGAGTGGGATTTGGTTGATTAGGGCTTTCATCTCTTCTTTTTCTTTCCCTTCCAAGAGCGTGTCCATCACGTCAACCATGCACTCTTTAACCATCTCCGCGTCCTTGAATGGTTTCCCGTGCTTTGCTAAGCGCCACGCTACTCTAAAAGAGCATTCGGTTGCCTTTTGCTGTTTAGTCAACGAATTGTGGATTATTCTGCTGGATGTTTGATATGACGACATTAGGGAATTTAATTTAGTTGTTCTAATCGTGGAATTTTGCGGAAATGTTTCTTCGAAGTGCTTGTGTTTTGATTCATAATGCCGTTTAACATTGCACATTTTCACTGCCGCGACACTTTCTTGGCAAATCAAACACAAAGGTCGCGTGCTGGATGGTGGGAGAAAGAAGGCAAACCTCTCTGTCCATTCTGGGTGGAACTGGCGGTTCTCGCTGTCTACTTTTCTTTTTGGCGCAACCTTTGAACAAGCCATTGTGGCTGTGGCTCCGTAAAACGTGTCTGTCTAGTTTGCGAGTGTGGTGAGGGCTTGCTTGCTATTTGTTTATTATTGCCACGTCACATCTCGTTGCAACGTTGCAACGCGTTTCAAAATAAGAGCGCCTAGCGCATTTTTTTTTTTTTAATTAAAAATAAAAAATAATAAATCCGAACGGCTCACGGGCCATAAATAGACCCCCCGTGGGCCTAAGATGGCCCGCGGGCCGCCATTTGAGTATGGGGGATCTAGAAGATAACTTTTTTCCCTCATAAAAAAGAACTAGGAAAGATAACATAATAGCTTATCAATTAGAAATGTTTTCTCCATAAGAGCAACTGGAAGCTTAGAATGTACTGAAGCCAATAGCTTTACAAAATGAAAACATTTTTTTAATATAACAGGAAATGATTTGAGAGAGAGCAACCCGAAATCCCCATATTGCAGTCATGTGGTTTGGGCCTTTTTCCGTGAGGTTACCATGGTTACTGTTCCAGAAATTGGATTATTGCTTAACAGTAGCATGCAACACAGGTGCTTTTGGAAACTGCACTTTTTTTTTTTTTTAACGAATAAGCTGCTTGCAGAACGTGATAACAGTGTTATTGAGTAGTTTTTAGTGTTTCAAAGGAGAGCTGTTGCATGTCTTAACACTGCAGCTGCTCCTAATGATATATTGCAGCAATAAGTAATCAAAGCCACATACAGTCTTAACGAGAGGCAGGATTGTGCAGGGTTTGAAGCAGGAGTCCGAGCTCAGGCGTCCATTGCTCAGAGCTGGCTGACTACACAGATGGGCAGAGCAGAAGATTTTGCAGCAGATGAGGGGAAAAAATGCCTTTGGGTGACATCAAACATTTTTTCCTTGTCTTTTTACCTTTTGAATTTTTTCATTTCAATCCATTTAGACGCTTAAATTTGCACTAAGTCTTGCTGACCTTTGTGTCTGCGAAATATTGACTTGTCATTGAAGGAAATGCACAGGTAGAACAGATAAAATTATCTCCATTCCAATTAATTTGTATTCATCATGTGTTCACTGTTGATCACACATTGATTGGTTTATGCAGTATATATATTATTTTATATTAAAAATATGGAGGACATGTTAGAGGTTATTCAAAACCCATCCGCATTAACAAAGTTTGTCCACCAGAGAGCGCTGACATTTATATCTGTCATTACAATTCTCTAATAATCAGATTTAAGGGATCTTATTAAAATGTATTGCTTTATGTTAAACTCTGAAATCATCTTTGAAAATTAACAGCAGCACTAAGCGTGACTGTATTTCTTATTGTTCTTCATGGTGAAAGAAATCTATCCATCAAACCTTCTCTGTTCTGATGACTAACATGACACTACAACCTGTAGTAGTGACACTACAACCTGTAGTAGGGTTGCGGCTTTATTATTATTATTTACTGTCTCTACCTGAGAGCATACACATCTCCACTTTATTATCATTACACAAACATTCAATGGAGCTTTTAGGAGAAAATGAAATGATGAAAGTGGCAGACTACAAGCTTCATAAGTACTGAGACACTTGGTCAAAACGCAGGCTTGTTTAAGGGGGTTGTCACAGGTAGGCGGCCATTATTCTCGTCTGCCTGGACATGGGCCTGGCACACTTATGTGTTCGAATTCATCTCTAGCGCAACCTAGTGCATTTAAACTAGAGCTAGAGAGGCAAATCAACACAGCATAACTTTGGGCCCGGCCAAAAGTGCCAATGGGGGGAAAAGGGCCATTATTTAAAGGTTTATTGCATTGATTTCAGCTCCGACTGCAGTTGGGATTTGTTGTCATCGTCGTGGCGATAATTCTGTGGTGATGGGGTAAAAGGCAGCACAGGAGTCCGACTGTTATGGAGTCAGTTGTCGGAACACAATGCAGGCATATTTAAATATCTCAGATAAAACGTTTGTACCATATAGTGTAGTTTTAGCATTTGTTTTTATCAATTCCATTACATTATTTCTAAGTGCTGACACAGCTCTGGAAAACACTCGTCAAAAAAAAAAGTTGGAATGTTGGATTTCATATTTTTCTTTTGCTGGGAACATAGCTCAGAAGCTAAAAATCGGGTTCTAATGAGATTTACTGGTGTTGAGGGTGTTTTTAATTAGACTGTGTACTGTTCATTAGGTTTACACAGGTCATATAAAACCATTGCTGTGCTGCAGAATCAGGCCTGACCGATGCTTTTAACTGAACGGAGGCATGACTGCAGAGACGCTGCTGCTGCTGCTGCTGCTGTACCAGCGTCTTATTGACGTGCTGTCTGGAGAAATGCACATGTGGTGCTATAATTGAAAAGAAGGACAAAATTGAATCCAGACGTAATCAAAAATGTGCTGAATCCATTTAGCACAATGAATCACACACATTTCTGCTTTATGTTTGGAGCCGAAAGCATTCGTTATATACCGTGAAACATAGAATGTTTAGTTGTTTATCATCATCAATTGAGGAAACTTTTATTAGTCTAGATTTTGACTACTACTGCCAACTGTTTCTTCTTTTTTAACCACAGTCACTTCCAATCCTTATATATGCAGCATGCGTCCTTCAGAGTCTTCTGCTTGAGGTTACAAGAAAATGTCCTAGAAAATGATCTCCTAAAAAGAGTGTATGTGTGAGTGTGTGTGTCTGTGTGTGTGTGTGTGTGTGTGTCAGTGTGTGTGCATGCACGCGTTCATGCATGCAAATACAGTATATCGTGTGGGTTAACGTCACTGCTCCTATTTATCGGACATAACTCAAGTTTTATCTGATATTGTTGTATCATTTCTTTACTCATACCAACACAAGATTTAATTGTGGTCAGTTGTGGTCACTTTCAA
The DNA here is from genome assembly GCA_036785175.1 of Eupleurogrammus muticus. Taxonomy (NCBI): domain Eukaryota; kingdom Metazoa; phylum Chordata; class Actinopteri; order Scombriformes; family Trichiuridae; genus Eupleurogrammus; species Eupleurogrammus muticus. The sequence continues at coordinate 23,148,794 of JAYKQN010000009.1, forward strand.
TTATGTCATTAGATGGTTCTCAGCAGGAAAAAGGGACTTTTCAGAACAATTCTATAACGTTGCCAACATGTTTGCTGCCGAACATTCATTGTTTCACTAGAATGTAGAAGCAGTGTGTTTTAGCTGTATTCTGGTGAGACATCCATTGCTCCGAGGTGACTGACTACAACAGATGGGCACAGCAGCAGATTTTGCTACAGATTTCAATTTTTTTTTTCTATTTTCTCGTAGAGCTTAGTTTAGCTTAAACTGCCCACAACCACTATTTCTAGTGATATTACACTTGTATTAAGGAATCATTCTAGTTTTTCAAAAACCCGGATCTAAGGAGTGAACATTAGATTGTGGTGATGTTGTAAAACAGGCCTGTTAAACAAAAGTCAGTGTCTTTTATGATGCATTTCCCAGTGAAACCAATTATTTGAGGCTTAAAGTGAAAGATGATTGGATGAACTTTTGTAAACTCTCCCAAGTGCAGAATATGTCTTCAAACATTTAAAGCTATTACAGGAAGATAAAACTAAAAGAGATTTTGATGTAAAATATCCCAAACGTTGATTATTTTACATATATTTGGCATATAACAGGAGAACGATTATGTAAACTGGGGCCTATAAAACACTCCTTTAGCACCTCAGCATGTTTTACACCTTTAACATAATCAGTCTAAGTTGGCTAATTCTTTTTATTTTTTCAGATACAATTGGATTCTGAAGCTCATTTACACTTTGAGCCAAATTTTATGCCAAAATGTTCCCCAAGTGTGTTTATAAACTGTATAACTGTTTCTGAACCTGCCTGCCTTTTTTTTGTAATGTACGGTTTCTCACATCCTAGAATTGACTTATTGACAGAAATATTATTAGTATTACCTATAGGAGTGGTGGGCAAAATTATAATTTTGAGAGATACATGTAATAAATCTGACCCTAATCTTGAAAGCTGCACCAAGTAATTGAATAGTTTTCAACTATTACATGAATCGCCAACTTTATTTTTAAATTGATTAATCGAATTGAGGCATTTTTAGAAGAACATGTCCAAATTCTTTAGTTCCAGCTTCTTAAATCTGATTATTTTCTGGTTTTCTTTAGCTTTTAGATTTTTAGTAAACCGATCTTTGGGTAGTGGACTGTTGGTCTTGACAAAAAGGCATTTCAGGTGAAATCTTCAGCTTTGGGAAACAGTGATCAACATTTGCCACCATTTTATGAACCAAGCAATTAATTGATTAATGGTTTGATAGATTGATTATCAACATCATTGCTATTTTTATCATTTTATGCCTTAGAATGACCTGGATCTGGTCTGTGATAGAACATATCAAGGATTTGTAGCCACTGCTTTTTATCTTATTCTCCACCAGGGCAGAAAGCAGCGTGAAGTTTTAGTTTCTACATCTGATTGGCCCCTTGACCATCATCAAACGGACTGTCCGATTCTAAAACATGTGACGTTAAGCTGTGTGGCACACACACAACGCAACATGTGACGTGTGGGTTATGATGTTTTTGGATAGTCACTAGCGTGGCTCATCTACTGCTTTGCACCACAACTCATGGCACTATATCTCTCACCTGCTGCCTTGTTTTTGTGATGACAAACATAGATTTTTCCCAGCAGAGGAGATGGTTGGGTTCCTCTGACTTCCTATTTGTAGAACCTTCTTTGCTCAGTTTACCCGACATGAATTGGGATCGTTTCTAAGTCTCTCTTCATGTGTCTTTCTCCACTTTTCCTCCTCCTGAACCCAACATCTTTTTCAACATCTCACTCTGCTCTTTCACCCGTTACACATATCGAAACATACACATTTCTTTTGTTCTCATTGTTCCCTCATTTTGCTCCCTAATTTATGGAAATCCACATTCAATATTTTTCTCCTTTTCCTTTGCTTAATCCCTCTCTCCTCTGTTCCATTTGTTCTACATTTCCCCCTTCCCCCCCTTCGTTTCCCCCCCTGTGTCTTGCCCGGCCCTTTCTGTCCTCCTTCACACAGGTGGTGAGTCAGCGTTTTCCACAGAACAGCATCGGTGCCGTGGGCAGCGCCATGTTTCTGCGCTTCGTCAACCCAGCAATTGTATCCCCGTACGAGGCCGGAATCTTGGAAAAGAAGCCACTGCCCAGGATAGAGCGAGGCCTCAAACTCATGTCAAAGGTGACCAAGTGACCGGAAGGTGGTTGTGATACAGCTGAACAGAAGTAGCAATTGTCTTCATAATAAAAACTTCATCTTATTTCTTCAATATTCTTTTAAAAGTTGCAGCTCATCAACTTTTTCAGTATCTACAGTGGTTTTATCTTTCCCTCCAGATTCTGCAGAGCATCGCCAATCATGTACTGTTTACAAAAGAAGAGCACATGAGGCCTTTTAATGACTTTGTGAAGAGCAACTTTGATTCAGCCAGGAGGTAAATAACCCCCGTCACACAGTTATAACAACTGCAGTAATAAAATGTGGACAGGTCAAATTGCTTTTTGTAGAATGGTCACTCAGTCTATGTCCAAGTTAGGCTGCTTAATCCTAAAAAACTGCAGGGGTTTCAGCTAACATCTGAAAATACTTGAACAAGAAAACGCCGTAAGAGGTCGGTCGACAAGCAGGTCAGCCACAGCAAAACAGAAAAGAAAACCAGCCGCTTGCTGACATTTAATTTATTGCAGCAGATCTATGCAGAGACGAGGGTTAGATGGCTTTGTTTAAAAAAAGAACAAAAAAAAGAAGTTAGAAGAACATTTTCCACTACACTTAACTTGATTTAGCAAAATCACGAAAGCAAAGTGAACCATGTGGTGGGAAACAACAAAAGTCAACAATAAAGAGAAAAACACTTACATGAAGGTGTCAGCCATTACTTTTTATTATTGTTTCTCTTTCTTTCCTGCCATCAGTTTCTGCAAAGCTCTTGTTCTTCCCAAACACATAATACACCAAGGCAGCTTTTTTTTTTTTTTTACCTTTACTCTGGGTGGAGATGGTTCAGTGTGGACATGGTCTTGTTAACCGTGTACTGTAACTAAAGCAGAACCTGACAGGGGTGACAAACATGCAGCCTGCTAAACAGTCCAATCTGGTCCACGTCCATGTGACAAAAAATGGACTTGTTCCCGTCTCTGCATAGAAATATGAAGGCAGTGAGAATTTTTTAGGATTAAACATTTACAGTATGGATTTGTAAATGGTTTTTCAGGCAGGAGATGACTTCTGTTAGTTGCTTAAAAAATTATTTTGAAGTTGCAGTCGATTGTTGCAATTGCATTTTTTCATTTGATTATCCTGTTTTGTGAGGGTTCATTAATTATGAGAACGTTGTAGGTATTATTTGTATGTATTTGTTTCAAGACCAAATTGTACTGTGTCCCATGAATTAGCTGGGTGTTCTGTCTCCATCTTCAGGTTTTTCTTGGACATCGCTTCTGATTCTCCACCTAGTGACTCTGTCAACCACAGTCTGTCCTTCATCAGTGATGGCAACGTTCTGGCCCTTCACAGACTTCTGTGGAACAACCAGGAACGGATTGGCCAGTATCTGTCCAGCAACAGGTCAGGAAGGGCGAGTTTTTAAAGCACAGTGATGGTCTGTTCTGTTGTATGTTCAGTGCAATAATTTGTCAAAATCATATTTTCCAGGGATCACAAGGCTGTGGGTCGTCGGCCCTTTGACAAGATGGCGACCCTGCTGGCCTACCTGGGGCCTCCTGAACACAAACCTGTGGCTGACACACACTGGTCCAGCCTCAACCTGACCAGCTCCAAGTTTGAAGAGTTCATGACCAGGTCAGATTTTTACTAAACTGTTATTTAATAGGCTATGTTTGTATGCGGCAAGTTGCGTCACAGACAAAGGCTTTAGTCCATTTCGGAAATGCTCCAAAAATGCAACCTTTTTTTCCCAGAGGATACAGCGGATGCATGACTCAAATCTGATTACTTTCTGGTTTCTTTAGTCTTCTGTAATAGTAAACTGATTATCTTTAGGTTGTGCACTGTTGGTCTGGACAAAAAACAAGACATTTTAGCTTTAGCTTGGGAAAACAGTAATTGACATTTTACATTATTTTATGAACCAAGAGACTAACGACTAATAAATTAATCATTAATTAATCAAACATATGGTCAGTTTATCTATGTAATGACAGTCTGAGAATATACTCCCTACAAGATTTAACTAATCCTGACATGCACTGTGTGCTGGTCATATTAGTGTTTTTTTTCTTTCCAACTTTAAAATGAACAGGTATTCTCCATTTCCTCATTTCCTCCAACAAATCTTCAGATATTAAGAAAATCGGTTGCTTAAAGGTCAGATTCACAATTTTCAATTGTCTTAAATCAAGAGGAAGTTATCCACATGAGCAGTGACAGAGGCTCACCACATTGTTCCTCTTATTTATACTAGTTGTAAAAATAATCCTTCAGACATGCTTTTACTGCAAGTGGGGGAAAATGGAAGGCTTTCTCTTCCAAATAAAGAATAATCAACATGTAATGAGGGTTGTTACAACCTCTTTGATTAGAATGCTGTTATTCACTCATGAATATGTGTTGGATCTGTTTCCTCTTTGGTTTCCATCATGTAATGCTGCCCCTCTCTCACTAACCACTAATCAACAAAATACACAGTTGACACATGTGACACTGGAGGTTTCTGTTGTTGTCTGTAGCTGCATGTTTGTTTACATATATACAGTGGGGAAAATAAGTATTTGAACACCCTGCTATTTTGCTATTTCTCCCACTTAGAAATCATGGAGGGGTCTGAAATTTTCATCGTAGGTGCATGTCCACTGTGAGAGAGATAAACTAAAAAAAAATCCAGAAATCACAATGCATGATTTTTTAATGATTTATTTGTGTGATATAGCGGTAAATAAGTATTTGAACACCTGAGAAAATGAATGTTAATATTTGGTACAGTAGCCTTTGTTTGCTATTACAGAGGTCAAACGTTTCCTGTAGGTTTGACCTCTGTTTGACCTCCGTTTTCACCAGGTTTGCACATACTGCAGGAGGGATCCTGGCCCACTCCTCCACACAGATCTTCTCTAGATCAGTCAGGTTTCTGGGCTGTCGCTGAGAAACATGGAGTTTGAGCTCCCTCCAAAGATTTTCGATTGGGTTCAGGTCTGGAGATTGGCTGGGCCATGCTAGAACCTTGATATGCTTCTTACGGAGCCAGTCCTTGGTTTTCCTGTCTGTGTGCTTTGGGTCGTTGTCGTGTTGGAAGACCCAACCACGACCCATCTTCAAGGCTCTGACTGAGGGAAGGAGGTTGTTCCCCAAAATCTCACAATACACGGCCCCAGTCATCCTCTCTTTAATGCAGGGCACTCGTCCTGTCCCATGTGCAGAAAAACACCCCCAAAGCATGATGCTACCACCCCCATGCTTCACAGTAGGGATGGTGTTCTTCGGATTGTACTCTTCATTCTTCTTCCTCCAAACACGCTTAGTGGAATTATGACCAAAAAGTTCTATTTTGGTCTCATTTGACCACAAAACTTTCTCCCATGACTCCTCTGTATCATCCAAATAGTCATATGCAAACTTAAGACGGGCCTTGACATGTGCTGATTTAAGCAGGGGAACCTTTCGTGCCATGCATGATTTCAAATCATGACGTCTTAGTGTATTACCTACAGTAACCTTGGAAACGTTGGTCCCAGTTCTTTTCAGGTCATTGACCAACTCCTGTCGTGTAGTTCCGGGCTGATTCCTCACCTTTCTTAGAATCATTGAGACCCCACGAGGTGATATCTTGCATGGGGCTCCACTCTGATTGAGATTGGCCGTCATGTTTAGCTTCTTCCATTTTCTATTGATTGCTCCAACAGTGGACCTTTGTTCACCAAGCTGCTTGGCAATTGCTCCGTAGCCCTTTCCAGCCTTGTGGAGGTGTACAATTTTCTCTCTTGTGTCGTTGGACAGCTCTTTGGTCTTCGCCATGTTACAAGTTAAAGTCTTGCTGATTGTATGGGGTGGACAGGTGTCTTTATGCAGCTAACGACTTCAAACAGGTGCATCTGATTAAGGATGATACATGGATGCAGGTGGACTTCTAATGGGCGGACTAACAGGTCCTTCAGGGTCAGCAGCTTGGTGAAAAAAGGTCCACTGTTGGAGCAATCATTAGAAAATGGAAGAAGCTAAACATGACGGTCAATCTCAATTAGAGTGGAGCCCCATGCAAGATATCACCTCGTGGGGTCTCAATGATTCTAAGAAAGGTGAGGAATCAGCCCGGAACTACACGACAGGAGTTGGTCAATGACCTGAAAAGAACTGGGACCAACGTTTCCAAGGTTACTGTAGGTAATACACTAAGACGTCATGATTTGAAATCATGCATGGCACGAAAGGTTCCCCTGCCTAAATCAGCACATTTCAAGGCCCGTCTTAAGTTTGCATATGACTATTTGGATGATACAGAGGAGTCATGGGAGAAAGTTTTGTGGTCAGATGAGACCAAAATAGAACTTTTTGGTCATAATTCCACTAAGCGTGTTTGGAGGAAGAAGAATGAAGAGTACAATCCGAAGAACACCATCCCTACTGTGAAGCATGGGGGTGGTAGCATCATGCTTTGGGGGTGTTTTTCTGCACATGGGACAGGACGAGTGCACTGCATTAAAGAGAGGATGACTGGGGCCGTGTATTGTGAGATTTTGGGGAACAACCTCCTTCCCTCAGTCAGAGCATTGAAGATGGGTCGTGGCTGGGTCTTCCAACAGGACAACGACCCAAAGCACACAGCCAGGAAAACCAAGGACTGGCTCCGTAAGAAGCATATCAAGGTTCTAGCATGGCCCAGCCAGTCTCCAGACCTGAACCCAATAGAAAATCTTTGGAGGGAGCTCAAACTCCGTGTTTCTCAGCGACAGCCCAGAAACCTGACTGATCTAGAGAAGATCTGTGTGGAGGAGTGGGCCAGGATCCCTCCTGCAGTATGTGCAAACCTGGTGAAAAACTACAGGAAACGTTTGACCTCTGTAATAGCAAACAAAGGCTACTGTACCAAATATTAACATTCATTTTCAAATACTTATTTGCCGCTATATCACACAAATAAATCATTAAAAAATCATGCATTGTGATTTCTGGATTTTTCTTTTTAGTTTATCTCTCTCAAAGTGGACATGCACCTACGATGACAATTTCAGACCCCTCCATGATTTCTAAGGGGGAGAAATAGCAAAATAGCAGGGTGTTCCAATACTTATTTTCCCCACTGTAAGTCCTGTCAGATAAATTCAGGCCGACGTTAAGCTGTGTGGTTTGTTCTGTAGGCACCAGGTACATGAGAAGGAGGAGTTCAAAGCCTTGAAGACTCTCAATATCTTCTACCAAGCAGGAACCTCCAAGACCGGCAACCCAGTTTTCTACTATGTGGCCCGCAGGTAGGGTTTGTTGTTATCATTATTGTCTAATGGAGTCAACTAAGCAGCAACATCTGGGGCTGAAAAATAAAGCCAAAAAGGGCTCATCCTCATAAAAGCCAATGTTAAAATTGCCAATTTCCCAATCCCAAATTGCTGAAATAAACAAGTTTTCAGTGTGATCGCAATAGATTAAAAAAAATCCAAAAGAATTAAGTTAAAAGTGATACATTAAAAACATATTGTTTCTCAGGGGTGTATGTATTGTATGCATAATTAAGAGAGTGGCTGTGTTGAGTGACTGGTGACTATCCACTAGGTGGCTAACTCTTAGGTGGCCAGCTGCTAGGCACAGCTCCTCTCCAGCTCCATATCTGGTCTAAATATGGTCACTTGTGGTTGGAGAAAAAATAATTGGTTACTATGGAAATCCTGAACTTGAGACTTTAAAACAGGGGTCAACAAACACACAGATCACCTTTTTATAGTGTCTAATGTCTACAGATATCAGTGTGTTAATTCAACCATGTACAAGTGAAAAGCTGCAGCCAGACTAGTCAAATTTAATATGCAGTGTCCCCCAAACATAATACATCACAGAGCTGTGGGTAATTTATATTGTGGGTCACACAGTGTTTGTTAGCACTTGTTGCGTGGGGCTGTCGATGTGTGCTTTTCGATCTTTCAAAAAAAATCAATGTCTTTTCTTCTATTCGTCACATTTTAATACACTTTGGTGAAGCACACATTGCAGTGCAATATATTCACTGGATATTGATAAACTTATCAAAAGTGATTGCAAAAACAGTCAAATATAACGTTCCTGTTGGTTCTGTTCTGCTGCGACCCATAACCACACTGTGAACTCTGCTTCCTCCGTACCAACACATCAGCTTTCAGAGCCGAATGACTCAGTTTATTCCACGAAATGTAGGTTAGAAAAACACATGATTATTGAGGAACATTAAGGCTCTTTATTTAGTGTGTGAGAAGCTGACAGTCTGTCTTTTATTCATCTTTTATTCACAAAATCTCCATCATATTCGTCAGATTGAAACACAATTTTAAATAAATTTTTTTTTTTTTAACCTCCTATAAGTGTTTTTTTTCAGTGCATTTAGTAAATCACACACAGAACTTTTCTTATTTAGTACACAAATAGTCTTTAGGTCTTTCTACTTGTATTGAAAGAATGGTAATGTGTTGCTATAGCAGATCCTAATTTAAGGCTCGATTCTGCATGCTGAATAGCAGTAAAATGATCCTGACATGCTGAATAATTTGCCTCAGGATCTGTAATGTCCATAATTTATTTTTTTATGTCTCTGTATTGATGGAAGATATTTAGGGTTTGAAATAATGGTCCTTCAAAGCACACAACTCCCCCCCCCCCCCCCTTATTTTCTCACATCTGCCGATCTAACGATCTAAAGAAATGAGGAGCACTCTCTGTGTTCAACCTATTGATTGTATGAGAGATGGATGGCAAGATGTTTTTCCCAAAAGAGAAGCCAAGACATCTGGATCGCCCCCTGGTGGCTGAATTTCAACATACGTGACCGGTCTCCCCCCTTTATGTTAGTGAATGGGACATGAGCCAAACTAAAATATCAGAGATGCACATCAAATCCTTTTTGCCTGAAGATTTCTTCTGTCTCTTTAGATTGTTCTAATCCTTGCGTCAAGTGCGCATTTTTCAAGTATGTTTTTAAATAGATATTTAACTTTACACAAGAGGGGCATGACGTCATGAATGACAGCCCCAGCTCTGCTGTGCAGACTGTGGCTCCGAGGGACGTTACACAACCAAAATGGCAGCTGCAGCGACAATTTGGCTTGACTTTTGCACCGCGTTAAGAAAGGGAGACACATCGTCCATTTTTATGTACAGCCTAAGGCTCGCTCTGCACCGCTCAACTCGCTGCATGCAACTAACTCCTGAATCCAGACCACTTCCTTTGCTGCTGTTGAGAGTATCTGACCCTGCCAGGACCCGTAATGCTGGAGCCGCTGGTCAGTTAGACTCGAGCACACAAGCTCAATATATTGTCAACCAGTTTTGAATGGTTGTAAATGACCTAAAGGTGAAAAAAAAAATACAAATAAAAAAGTAGCACCAGCACCAACGTTCACATTGAGAAACACAGTAACAGCTTACTCATAACACTACAAAAAAGAACTTTTAAGAGGAGTACAAAACAGTTCTTGAAGGGCCAATTCACTCTGTTCTTTTCAGCAAGATGATTTTGTGCTTTTTGGAGTTTATTTTTTATTTAGTTGCATACAGCATCAAATCATCAGGGATTCATGGAAACCATAACTTTTAATTTCTTAAATTTCACCTACATTAGCCCTTTATTGGAAAGCTTTTTCCTGTTTCTACGTAAAGTCTTTTTCTGCTCCAAAGTCAATAAGGGGCTGTGGAATGTTTTATAGTGAGTATTGTCAATCCTGTTTCAGATGGCTCAGCGGGACTAACTAGCACGAGCATCAATATTATAAAGAAAGCCTAGAGCACAGCAGTCTGTCAGTGCACAAGCATTATACTGAGAGTTGACTATTGACATTAGCACGCCAGTTGAATCATGTATTTAGATATTTTGAATGGTTTTCTGGTCTTGTAGATTTATACAGTTGTGTGTAACAATGTGAAAGACATTGTCATGTTATACATGTTGAGATAGTTGGAAAGAAAGGGACAGAAGGCAGTAACAGTCGCAACGGTTTTACGAGGAACATGAAAATGGAGGCGCTAAGTGGAGTTGTTTGTCATACATTCACTGTCCATAATAATCTAGTAAGCATTGTTGAGTACCATTCAGGGTGTTTTCAGAAGGATGTGACTCATGACTACTATAATCAGGGTGACAGTTTGTCGAGTCTCGCACAGGATTCCACGGCCTTTATTCCGCGAGTTAGCCACTTTGGGCTTCTTCGTTGATGACCGCGGGTGCGCTGTTGTGCTTGTGTGTGTGGAGAAGTCATCAAAACTGGTAGAAGATGTCCAGACGAATGCCATGTGGTCCCCAGATTCATTCGTGCCTCTTTTATCGTGATAGATCCCAGTCTCAAAACGCGCAGACTTCGCCTGGTAAGTGGAAGTGGCCTCTGCAGTCCTGGCAGGTGACTGAGCATCGTGTTCGCTACCATCGCTGTTAACCCATAGTGGGGGCTCTGTGAACAATGCAGCGTGCCACTCCCCCCCTGGCGTTGCCATATGGGCTTGTCCACAGATGGGTCTTGTGTAACAGGGACACCCTAAGACGGTTGCATGGGACTGCTCAGCCCACCTCAGGAGCTTGGTTATGTTTTCCTCCTCCTCACAAGCCCAGGGGTTATCTCCAAGAGTCATCAGCTGCAGCCCCGTTAGCTTCTCAAATATACCCTCAGACAGCCAGGAGAAGCGGTTAGCGTGCAAGTAGAACTGAGTCAACCTGGGCAGCCGATCCAAGGATCCATGCAGGATCTGCACCAGGTAGTTGTGTGAAAGATCAATGTTCTCCAGGTTGTGCGGCATATTCGTGGGCACGGTCCAAAACCGGTTGTAACTGAGGTTGAGAGTCTGGAGGCTCGGCAGCGTATTATTGATGAAAACAACTCGCTCCAGCTCGTTGTCAGACAGGTCCAGCACCTTCAGGTTCCAGTGGTACGCGGTGTCGTTTTTGTCCAGCGAGCGGAGGTGGTTACCCGCCGCTCGGAGGTCCCACAGTGACCGTGGCAAAGCGGGAGGCAGGCTCTCCAGGCGGTTATAGGACACGTCCAGAGTACGCAGGTGGGCATAGTGGGTAAGCTGGGTGTCCAGAACCTGCAAGCTGACAGGAGAACACATTTAAATATATAGGCCAACAAGATAAGCTGCTGTTCTGAATATATGTGTATTTCAAATCACCATCATCTTGTCCCAAACAGGCAAGCTGATTTCCTTTTTTGGCCAGTTGTTAGTAAGTACTATTGAATAGAAAAGAAAAAAAACAATTGTGCCCCCCCCAAAAAAAAACAAGTCATTGGTAGGCAGGGAACGGAGACTTCTTTAAATGTCTGTTAGTGGCCTTTTGTTTTAACAAGTTTCTAAAGCTTAACCTTTAAGAACACAATTGATTTTTTTTTTTTGAGGGGGAGTTCAGTGTGTTGGCTGAAATTTCCACTTTCCATTTTCTTTTAAAGGAAACCAAACCAAATCCAAAGATAATCAGTCCACCGACTGAACACAGCAGAGCTGCATCTTCTTACCTGTTAAAAGAGAGGTTGAGAAAGCGGATGTTGTGCTGCAGGCCAGGTGGCAGCTTGGTGAGGCCTCGTGAGGAGCAGTCCACCATGCGGTGTCCCCGGCTGCAAGAGCACACGGACGGGCAGATGGACAGCACCCAGCTGCCCAACAGCTCACACAGCAGTAAGAGGAGCAGGCAGAGCACAGCGGCAGAGCAGGCAGGCATGGTCAGGGCTCTACGAAGGTTTAAAAACATGATCAGTGCCCTGCAAAGGGTTAAAGACATGAGCAGGGCTCTGTGAATGGGTTAAAGACATGGTCAGAGCTCTATGAAGGGTGAAAGACACTCCACAGGCTATTAAATATATGGTCAGGACTCTGCAGAACATTAAATACATGCTCAGGGCTATACAGAAGGTTAAAGATATAACAATCCATGTTCTACAGCAATTTAGAGACGTTGTCATGGTTCTGCGGTGAGTTAAATACATGGTCAGCACATTAAAGACCTGTTCTTTGCTCTACAGAGCATTAATGATAAGGCTCTGTTCTGTGAGGATGAAGAGAGTGCTCGTAAATGGCAGAGAATAGGAGGTTTTACACAGATGCATATGTACTGTCTTTGTTTTCAATATTTATTGGAGCATGTCCAATAGAATGGGTTGAATTGTTTGATATATTATATTAATTAATAGCAAGATTAATTTAGCTGTGATAATGCGTCCGTTGGGGGTTTAGACTGCCTGTTTTCTTTACATTGTTCTATTCATGGGATATTCATAATGATGTTCCCATCAACCTCAGCTGTACTGTTAGATTTAATAAGCTAATGTGATCATAGTAAATACTAATCTAAGCATCAGCATCTTAACTAGATTAGAATTTAGCTTTAAACATCTCTCTGCCAAAGACTCATAGTCAGTTCTATAATGAGGAAAAGGAAAGGCAAGCTTTTAAATGTGGATCAGTTCAAGGTTTTTGTTATCATTTACAAAGTTGTTGTTTACTGGGTTCATCAAACCAACATGTCTGTTTTCTTAGCATTGCTTGAAACCTTATTTTAGTACCTACAGAATCATACTCTTTCTGATTGATTTATCAATTTAAGAAGCACATTGAAAACTGTTTTGCACATATGAGCTGCAGAAACACACAAATGGAGTTGCAGACGGTGTTATCCGTCCATGTGACTGTCCTGCAAGGACCTGTGCTAAAGTGGGACAGATAGCTTAGCTTTCTGCTCCTGATGCTTTTCTGCGAGAGGGCTAGTCCTCCGAGTGCCAACCAGCTTGAAGCACTGCCAGTGGGACAGGAGCTCAGAATGCTGCAGTGAGGCTGAATTCATTGAGGATGATGCACTAACTGCAGACACACTGCTCTAAAGACTGAAGGTGTGTGTTCCGTGTGACACCCTAGAAAGATGTTCCAGAAACGTCCTGAACCATGGCGGCCAATGTTTTTAATGTCACTCACCCCCCCACCCCCCGACCAACGAGTAATATCAAATTGAGAAATCTGCATAGTGACAGAGCCTCATTACGCTGTGATTTACTGCATCAGTATGATGTAGATCCTCACTGCTTTGCCCATCAGGTGTATGTGGGTGTTTTTTTTTTGTTTTTGTTTTTTTTGGTCTTCCATCCCATTTTTCCATTTTAAATCACTCACCTCATCCTTTCTAGTGTTTGTCTGTCATCTCTCCTTTTCCCTGTTGTCTCCTCCTCCAGCTCCAGTAGTTTGTTGTTTTCCTCTTTATTGGTTTTCTGTTGTTGAAGGTAAACGTCCTCCGTTTCTTTTTTCTGGTTGTTGTGGATGTTGTGGTGTGGCAATAAACATGCTGCCCGCTAGTGCCGACCCTGCTCGCTTCTCTGCGGGCTCCCGATGCAGCTGGAGGTCTGGATTGGGATGAGGAGAGGTGCATAGAGGAGAGAGAGAGAGAAAGAAAAAGAGAGAGAGAGCGAGAGACGGGGAGAAATGCAGCAGCAAACCGGCCCACTCTGCTGCTGATGAGGCGGACGAGGTGTGTGTGTGTGTGTGTGTGTGTGTGTGTGTGTGTGTGTGTGTGTGTGTGTGTGTGTGTGTGTGTGTGTGTGTGTGTGTGTGTGTGTGTGTGTGTGTGTGTGTGTGTGTGTGTGTGTGTGTGTGTGTGTGTGTGTGTGTGTGTGTGTGTGTGTGTGTGTGTGTGTGTGTGTGTGTGTGTGTGTGTGTGTTACACGGGACGTGATATTTCTAACAGGCCTCTATTAACTTTTTTTATTTCTTTTTTTTTTTTTATATATTTCAAAACGACCCAAGCTGAACTTTATAACAGACAGATACAATGACAACACTTGATATTAATATTTTGGTTCCAGCGTTCAAGCTCTGACAACGGCAGGTAAACAGAAACCATTGGTGAAATAAATTTGTGAAATTAGTCTGTATAGAGGGCTAAGAGTTGAACAGCTGATTAGATGTTTAACTCAGGAAATGTTGGCGACCAAACCAGAGCCCGCTCATGGACCACCGTCAGTCCGCGAGTTCCACCTCCTCTCTCCGGCTTCTCATGCGGCCTCACCGATCCCACCGCTGCCACCAAATGTGGGAGACCGCGCGGCCTCCCAACAAAAAAAGGATCAGGGCAACCAGAAGAAGTACAGAAAGGAGGCAGCGGAACCTATTGCTATCAAAACAAGGCGGTTTATTGACAGTGGTACCAAACCAAACAACCGCAGCACATGCTGACATTCATAGGAAAAATCCACCCCGCACCAGGTGGACCAAACAGGCAGTCCCACACGTCGCATTGCCTATCCCGCACGTAAACATGTCCGGGGGAAATCCCCTTTGTCAATCAGTTCCCCCTTTTAAAGTGCTTGACCTAACAGTCTCTTAAAATAAAAAAAAAGGAATTCACTTTCCAGTCATCTCACCTGCAGCTGTGCGGAGCAGTCGGAGGATCTCTGCTGTTCCTCTCTAAAAGAGTTGATGATGTGGAGATCTGAATGCAATCTGAGCACCATTCTGATCCAGTTCACAGCAGTTTGCACTATTATTAAATCAAAGTCTGTCCTCTCAGTTGGCAATAGTTGGCAATAATGTCACTGATGCCAATTGTTACACGCCCAGTCACATACCAATAATAATCTATCTATAAAGCAGAGCACATCTGTCAGGTTTTTTAGTTTTTGGCTTCCATATCTGACTGTTTGTCGAATCAACCTTAGCTTTCTGATATAGCTTGCGCATGGCACAGTGGTTTGTATCCTTTTCTGTGTAATCTTTTGGATAGGTATTTGTATCCTTTTTTTGTGAAATTGTCTGGATGGATAGTCAGAACATCATGATTGTTAAATCCTAAAATCCCATAGGTCTGCGTTTGTAGTGTAGGGGTAGTGTTCTTGCCTCATAGGCACCACACCCATGTTTGAGTCCTAGACTTAGGCAATTCTGTGTGTCTATGCCACAAAAAGTATTTCTAATAAAAGGGTTAAAAATCAAACACTTCCATATCTCACCACTATCCTGCAGCAGCTCTTTTATTACAGTGTTACACCTCTGGATCACCATGACGATTACATCCTACCATTTTATTATAATTCAAACCTCTGTTGTCTTCCTGCTCCGATTGAGCTCCAAAGTAGTGTGAAAAATCAAGCAGCAGATAAACCAGGAACTTACTTTTACTAACAATGGCTGCTGTGGTTGTAGCAACAACAACAGATCTTAATGTGCTGCCGTGTTTTCCTGGAGAGCCCAACTTTATGTCCTGGAGCTCATGAAACAAGTTATGTGCTGATTATTTATTCTTTGTTATGTTATGTCATGAATCTTTATTACAAACATAATTAACAACAAATGATAACAATACAAAATAAAAAGAGAAAAGAAATGTATATCACTGTTTGTAAAGGAATAGCTTATAAAATCCGATCATCTTAGAATCCAAGATAATGTCACCTTCTCTTTGCTCTTTTTGGTAATTTGCAGATATAATTTCTTTATATATATATTTTTTTAAATAGAGCAATATTGCTTTACTTTATTTTATTTTCCAATTCCATTCCACAGTGTTACTGCATAAGATAAACACCTGCTCCTTAGGCTACATTAGGCAGTTGAGTTCAGATGTTGGTCTAAGACGTTTTAATAGTGAAACTGTTGTTTTTAACATCCTGGAGACAAAGCCACAACCACTGAGAGGTTACATGTTGAACGCAGAGTTCACAGCTTTTTCCTTTAAAAAAAAAAAAAAAGAAAAACCCTCATAATTCCTTTTTAGATGCAATTAAACAAACATGATACAAATTAAACATCCAACACATATCATAGAATATCATCTTTGTATTTGTTGCAATGAGATAATCATCTGAAACACCCTCGCCTTGCAGCTCATATCCTGGAAGTGACACATCATGAAAAACCACAGAACTTATTAAGCGATAAACCCATAAGCTACTGCAGCACTGAACAGAAACACCTTTACCCCTTGATATCGTATCCTGTGCAAACTAAGCCTATCGTACATTTAAATGGTTTATCTCCATCTGGATCAGGCTCAATTACAGTAGCTGCAGTGCGTTAGAAATCTTATTCCAAAAAATCCTTACCAAAATTCACGACAAGAACAAATCACTTGTCCCTTTTCACATTTTCTAATTTCCCAACAACTTGTCTATAATTCCATTTTATACGTATTATAAAATTAAAAGATTATTTCACATGCCTCACAATATAATTGTCATGTGACTAAACTGAAAAAAAGATATGAAATATAAATTAAATTATTTAAATTTATTTAATTAAAGGATGACTGAAAAATGCAAATGCTGTGTAGGAAAGCTGTAAGATAAAAATATAAGAAATGCAAAGTTTGTGTTTAGTCTTTTGCACTCACACTATTAGTCATGTTAGTGTGAGCAGTATGCGGCACAGCTGCTATGCTGAAGGGTTCTTCTCAACACCCATATCCTTCTGCTTTTTTTCCCCAACAGCTGCAAATTACTGCAAATACTAAGCACACGCCTGGTAGTTATACCAGTTACTCACTAACTCAGCTTAACAGAGTTTTATCCACTCACAGTTTATCTTAGTGCTGATATAGGCAAGGCAAGGCAAGTTTATTTGTAGAGCACAATTCATACACAGGGCAATTCAAAGTGCTTTACAGTTACACAAAATCACAAAAGGAGAGCAAAACATACATAAAATCATAAAACATAGAATTCATCATTAATTTAAAAAAAAGTGAAGAGTGTAGATAAGATACTTTCAGTTTTCATATGCACAGTATATGAAATATATATATATATATATATATATATATATACTATACATCTATTATTTGAAAATGAATCAATAACATTTATGATGATTAACATTCATTTGTCAAGGAAAACAGATAAGTATTTGCTAGTTTCAGCTGTTAAAATGATGGGAAATATTACTTTTCTGTGTTTTATATCTTAAATTATACAAGACCTGGCCTACTTTACTTATAAAACAGGCAGTTTGGACATGTCACCCATTGTTAATTGAACACTAAAAGTGTTAGTGGACCACCAAAACGTTGAATGTTGATCACATCTTGAATATCTTGCATCAGTGTTTTTTTCAGGTTCACAACCACTTCTTTTCATGTGTGTTAAAACACTGAGTTCTGTAAATGTCTTTCAGACAGGCATACATTCCACAATTTTATACCTTTACTGAAAAGGATAACTGACCAATTGTAGCTCTTTGTTTTGCTGATACAGTTTCCATTGACTAGTTCCGATTCTACTGTTTTGTTTTCTTTACCAATTTACAGAGTAAATCAGGTGCAAGGTCAATCATACGCTTAATTACTTTCAGAAATTAGAGGTCTATAAAACTGTCAAAATGTAGAATGTTATAGTATATATACATTGACTGTACTATGCAGTGGTTCCATCTGAGAGATTTGAAAACCAATGAATGAAAATCCTCTGTTTAGTAGCTTGAGAAGTGTTTTTAATGGAAGACATATCTTACTGTGTGATTGGTTAGCTAAGCAGCTAATGTTTTTAAATCCAAATGGGGGAAAAAAACATTTAGCTAAATCTTATGTGACAATGTGGGGGGGGGCATAAATTAGCTGTTTGAGTCACTTATAGGTTAGCTAACATAGTGGTTTTGTTTCACTATATCAGAAAACAACCTACACAATTTCCGACGTATTCTATTTGGAAAGAAAAAAAAATTCAAGCAACTTACGACATGTAAATGGAAAAAAATATCAATCCTGATGAGTGAAAAAGGTTTTATTGTAGTAAGCAGACACAAGCTTTTTGAAAAATGATTACTAACAGATAAATTTATCTCAAGACAACATCTCTCCCCTTAAATACATTGTTTCATTAACACCATTCAGCAGAACCACATTTCTTGCAGGTTTATTCTTTCCCTATACAATCAGCTGACTGCCAGTCAACATTATTTATACCAAAACAACATAACCTTATTACAAAACAAATACAGACAAGTACAGAGCTTAAATATATTGAACTAAATATTTAACTGAGAAAAATAGTGACAGTTCTGAGGCAGGAAGGTTGGCTGACTGCACCTTTGTCTCCTGGAAATCACAGTGAATGTAGCTAGAAACACTACAACTACAACTCAAGAACAGGACTTAAATTAATAAACAATACGTCAATTTAAATACCTTACTTTCTTGAATTAAAAAAATGCACATGTAAATTTAACACAATGCTCAAAAACTTGGAAATTGGGAAGCAAGCTACAATTATAAATAAATGACGAGAAAGCAATGTTAAAGGTTACTCTTTTCCTTTGTTGGGATCTGACCAATGTGCTCCTGCTACATCACAACTGACATGTGGACAAATTTAACAATATTAAAATAATACTAAATATATTCATTTTCTGTTTCTATTTTTTTTTTAAATAAAACACTTCTACACTTTTTCAAAACATTTTGCATGACCTTATAAGCACAGTGAATGGATTTAACTCCAGAACCTATGAACCAGTGAAAGTAGAGCCTTTAGTTCTCTTTAACGTCTATTGGATCTGTAGTGTTTTCCACAGCATCAGACGGAGTAGGGGGGTTGGGTTGGTCCACGGAATTCTCGTTTGTTAACGTTACATCGTTGGTTTGGGAAGATGGTGCAGAGACAGAGTTTTCAACAGTCTCTGCAGCACTTTCTACAGCACTTTTCTTTTCAGGCGCAGCAGTCCCATTTCTCTCTTTTTCACCATTTCCATCCACTTCTCGTCCAAATGAAGTCCCTTGGTATGTGCTTCCAAAGGTTGTACCTGGTGTAATTTCTTCTAACTCCTCATCTGTTTCTTGAAGCAAGGACAACCGTTTGGAAAGTCTCTGTGGTAGGAAGCCGGACAGAGAAATTCTGTTGGACGACCTCAGCGCCGCTCCGCCATTGTCAGCTCCGCCCTCTAGGAATGGAGATGGTCCAGCCCAGTCACTCGTTGTTATCTGCTGCTTCCGAAGCCTCAGTTTCTTTAGATAGATGAACAGGAATCCAACCATCATGAGTAACAGCGCTCCACCGATTAGCCCTGCCACTATTTTACTGTCCCTTGTTGCTTTCTCTGACTTTTTTTTTGTAGGATCTGGTGTCTTCACTGCCTTGGTGGTTGAGAATTTTGTGGCATCACCACCTGTGGCTGGAGGTGTTTTTATAGATACAGCTATGGTTGATGAAGCTGTAGTAGAGATTTGCTTTGTAGAGGGCATCACACTTGTAAACAAATGGGTTGTTTTACCACTGGTGACCAGTGAGGTTGACATCATTCCTGTCTCTTGGCTTTGGGTGGAGCTGCTCGTCGTTGGATTTACACTCACAACTGTGTTTTGGTTGCCGGCTCGATTGCTTACAACTATTGTTGCTGATGTTGTGACTTTCATCTCTGGCTTGGTATTTATGCCAATTGTTGGGCCGGTTGAATGAGACAATATGGAATTGATTGGAGTTTCTCGCAGTAGACTTTTAGAAATGGGTGTTTGGGCTGTTGTTTCTTCCCTTTTTGTGTTTACATCAGATATGGGTGTTGTGAAGTTGGACATCTTCTGCGTCACCTGCTCATGACTGAAGCTCCCAGTTGTCACCGGAAAATCAGTGGTGTTCTGGCTGCTTGCCGTGAGTGGCAGCACGCATATGAAAAAAAAGCCTATGAAGTTCATCGTTATAGTTTTCTCTGGCCTCCTTGCTGTGTCTTCGTAGCTGGAACAGAGGGAGTGTTTTTATCAGAGGTGCACAACATGCAATTGATACATAAACTGACCAATGAGGAACTAGTTGAAGTTGAGCAAGAACCTACTTCTGTTGTGAAATGTAACCTGACATTGCTTCCTCAAAATGTGACTCTAAGTAAGCAATTATTCGGGGTATTTTTTTTAAGCACAACAGTCAAACATTTTTAACCTGATTTTCATTCTTTATCTACCTAATTATATATAGGATGATAATAAATAGATACTATTTAGTACTATCAAAACCACAGAACCCCAAAAATGAGATTTGGGATTCTAATTTTTAAAAGAAGAGTACTAGAATAAAAGTAAAATGAATTTATTTATTTGTTAGTTATTTTTCACATAAAAAGTTAAATTATCCTGTGAAAGGTCCTATATCATAGAAAGTGTGATTTTAATCAAATTTGTCATTATGGTCCAATTGTTTTGTATATCCATTGATAAATGCACACAGCGTGTATTCAGAGACTGTGCCTTAAAAGAAGCGGTTAGGATTTATGTAAAATTGTGATGTCCCAATTATACATTCATCGCCTCCTCCTCATTCACAGCTATTCAAATTACCCAATCAGAGATTGTCATTAAAGTCTTTGCATCTAGTCCTTCTATAACAAAATCTATTCATCCATAAATACGTCTGCACAGTGAAATGCAAACATCTATAACTGCAGTTTTTGAGAGGAGTGGCACAAAATTAAGTTTTCACTATAAGTTAGAATGTATGAGATCGGTTTATGTCCTTTCCTTCTTTTTTTGTTTCAATAAATTTTGTCACTTCACATTTATAAGTGTCTCAAATGGGGCTTTTTCAATCCATCAAATACACATGTTGCCTGTAGATGTAGTTTATTTGTTCCCCTAAGATTTAATATACTAGACATTTTTTCCTATTTTTAGCTCCAGCATCAGTCCAATGATATTGGACATATCAAAGACGAAATTATTAAAATGTACTTACCAATATCTGCACTGTGGAGAAAAACAAAACCCTCCAAACTCTGTTAGCTGTGTCAGTCCACGATGTAATATGATGCCCGTTGCTTCTCTGGCACAATGTCTGAATAAAAGCAGGAACTGGAGCAATAGCTGAAATGTTAAGACTGATTCTTGTCTCAATTACAGGAAGTATGAAGCTGATGACAAACGTGTGCACCCTCACTCACTCTGCCTCTGCTAAACATAGCAATTCATGTTTCACACCAAAGTGAAGCTAGTCTATCAGGAAACAAGACACTGAACTGTACAGGACTGAATTAATGTCAGTAAAAATAATCCAGTAACTTGACTGACACAAATATTTAAATTACACTGTAAATGTAGACCTGACACATGTATGATAAGTTGCTTACTAACATACTGTTTGTTTCATTTCAGTCCACTATAGTGATATTGTTGAGTTAGGAATATTGATTTGAAGCATGCAGATATTCGCACATTTAAAAAATCAATTTATTTAAAGCATGACATTTAGACTCTTAAAACGCTCTTTTTCATGTTATAACATTAGAGTCACATTAGCAAGTCTGCAGTACATAAATGAAATAGGACAAGAAATCAGACAAAAGCAAAGTTCATCATAGTTATGTCTAAAAATAAGAAAATTAGGCCAAATCAAGCCATTTTAAAATGAGTCTCAAATTTGCTAAGCAAGTACATAGACAAAGCAGCATGTTTATAGTTTTATAAAAATTGTAGCATCATACATAAAACTGTACACATTTCACTATTTAGATAACCATATTGAGAATTTTAGCTGCTTGTGATCCAACATCTTTTACTATTTGGTTTGGTTCATTTAATGAATCAAAAAGCTTCGTGTAGAAAAATGTGGTTGCATCTCACAAAATGTCATGTCAGAATGGAATTCCAGTATTATGTTGGCACAAATAATCATAGTTTCAAACAAAACCATTTTTTTACTAAGGTGTTAATTAAATTATGTAAGGTGCAAATACATTTGTGTTCTTTTATCAATGGGAGACAATGCACATAAGAACTTTTCATTTTCATGTTGATGTAAATGGATTTAACTGAATTTGGACATGAACTAGAAATACCTTGAACAAACCGTGCAGCACAGCAGCTGGACTGCCTGGCTGCAGTTTGTCTTGAGTGAAGTGTCAGGCTGGACTTTACTGAGGTGGGTTTACCTCCTCACACAACAAGGGGCATGTTCTCTAGATCCCTGGGAACCTCCAAGCAGGAGTCTCTGGAGCTGGAGCTCTGCATCTGACAGGATTTTTCATCCTGGTCAAAAGCCATCGCAGTCCCCCCTTCCTCAAATCCTGCCCCAGCCCCTTCCGCCGACTCTACCATTTCATACTCACTCCCTTCCCCCATCCTGCTGTCTGCTCTCACCTCCTCAAGCATGACGCTGGCATCACAAGGCCCATCCAGGCCTCTGACCTCGGGCTGGTCGGTGCCCCAGTAGCCCGTTCCACTCACCAGGTCCATGTTGGAACGGGAGGTTCTGGGAGCATAAACCCTGCGCTGAAGCTGGCAGATCTGGCACGCCAGTACAATGACAGCAATCAGGAGGCATAATATCAACCCCCCTGCCGTACCGATAGCAATCAGTCCCATCTCAGTGTCAATCAAACAGTCTACACGCGGGCCGTCATAAGAGTTTGTGCTGCCGTTGGAAGTGACGCCGAACTCCTCGTTGAGGACTGTACTGCCATTTGTGTTGATTGTCAGGTTCATATCGGACAGACAGATCAACAGTTGATTGAGAAGAAAAAACCAGTGAATAGTTCTCATAGCGCCTTCCATTGTGATCTGAAATTAGCAAGAAGTAATGCTATTGCAAAGATTTCATACAAGAAACTGATTCAAGTAGAGAAGCTACATGATTTTTATATAAACATCATGTAGCAACATGACATAATATATAACAAAACTTACATAAAGAAGTTGTCCGTGAAAGTCTTGGTGGAGAAATAACGTGAGACCGGCTGTAGACAGTCTTAAGACGCTGTGAACCCACTTCCTATGTCTCTGGGCCTCTTTCTGGTCTGATTATTTTAGGGGTCTCTGGTTTGTTAGCACAGATGCTGAAGAGCAGAGAGAGACAAGAAAAGAAATGTGGTTACTAAAGCAGACTGTGTTGCCACTACCAGATATGCAATGAACATGTATATGTCCAAAAGTCGCACCAAACAAACTGAAGCTTGAATTTTTGATTTTCATTATCTAATTTTTTAGATTCAAAACTGGCCAGATCAACGGTGACCTGCTCATCTACCATGTGCTCCTCACCTTGAAACCCTACTATGCCAAGCCCTACGAGATTGTGGTGGATTTAACACATGTAGGACCCAGCAACCGATTCAAAACGGACTTCTTGTCCAAGTGGTTTGTGGTTTTTCCCGGTTTTGCTTACGAGAACGTCGCGGCCGTCTACGTCTACAACTGTAATACCTGGGTGCGGGAGTACACAAAGTACCATGAGCGGCTACTGACCGGCTTGAAGGGCAGCAAGCGCCTCCAGTTCATCGATTCTCCGGCTAAGCTCGCCGAACATATCGAACCTGACCAACAGAAGCTGCCTGCGGCCACACTGACTCTGGAGGAAGATCTCAAAGTGTTCCACAATGCCCTCAAGCTGGCTCACAAAGACACCAAAGTCTCAATAAAGGTAAGGTTGAATCAGTTAAAAAAGTTCTAATGCCTTAACTGAAAGAATTAAGTTAGAAAAGGATGATTTTCAGTGTGTTTTCTTGTTTATCAGGTCGGCTCAACAGCAGTTCAGGTGACCTCAGCTGAGCGGACTCGTGTCCTTGGCCAGCCTGTCTTCTTAAACGACGTGTACTATGCCTCTGAGATTGAGGAGATCTGCCTAGTTGATGAAAGCCAGTTCACCCTTACCATGGCCAACCAGGGCACACCACTCACGTTCATGCACCAGGAGTGTGATGCCATTGTCCAGTCCATCATCCACATCCGGACACGCTGGGAGCTGTCCCAGCCCGACTCCATCCCCCAGCACACGAAGATTCGGCCAAAGGATGTTCCTGGAACCCTTCTTAACATCGCTCTGCTTAACCTAGGCAGTTCTGACCCGAGCCTCAGGTCAGTTTCCTCTAGTTTTAAGTTAGTAAAGTTTAAAGTCTAAGTCAAGCTTTACCAGCCACACCACAGTTTTGTTACCTTGTGCTTGCTAGAGAAAGACGGCTCATCTCTTTAAAATCTTTGTTTTTTTTAACAGGATTAATAGGTACAGTGATTTAAAATCACTTTACCACCTTCTGATGAGAATTAGATTTCACTATGAGGCCAAAAAGATGTGGATAATTACTGAATCCTTAAATCAGAAACTAAAAAAACACTAAAGAAAATGTCTTACTTTTAGTTAGATGTGAGTGTGTTTGTTGTAGTTTGCACAGGTTTGGGGCAAACTATTTAATTTGCAAAATTTGAACGGAAAAACTCAACATCAATTGCCAATCTTTAATTTATATATCTAATTAAGGATCTGCTATTTGAACTGAATGTCTAACAGCTGAGGATTGTTTTTTTGGCAAAGCCTAACACCTCTGACATGTCGTCCCTCTACCACCCAGGTCTGCAGCTTACAATCTTTTGTGTGCTTTGACCTGCACCTTCAACTTAAAGATAGAGGGTCAGCTGCTGGAGACATCTGGCCTCTGCATCCCAGCCAACAACACCCTCTTCATCGTGTCCATCAGCAAGACGCTGGCTGCCAACGAGCCACATCTCACACTCGAGTTTCTAGAAGAATGCATCTCTGGCTTCAGCAAGTCCAGTGAGTTTAATCAGAGGGGGAGGTAGAGAGAGTGAGACAGAGAGATTTAAAAAAGGGAATTTCATACATTTTTTTGGCTCTTACAGTCCTATACAACTTTTGAATTTAATACTATAATCATCACTTCAAAATGGGTACCAAGTTCCCATACTGTACACTTTCCTGGATTTTATTTAATGTTTTGATATTCCAAACAAGATAAATTTGTGGTTTTAAAGATCTAAAACCATTGCTCTGTCCTCCAGCAGTAGATGCAGAGCAGATCTGTCATGTGTTATCTTGCTCTACAGAGGGGAGAATAGATAACTAGGGACAGAGAAGCCGTGGAAGTATATTGGTCACGAAGCACTTTACTCTGAAAACAATGGCTGTACATCAGGTCACCTATCTGTTAGTAAATGAACTTTCATTAGCTTCACAAAGACCAGAAAACAATTCAGGCAGTAAATAGAGAAAAACAGTACATTTTAGTATGCTGCTTCTGAAGGAAAAATTTAAACAAGGTGCTACTCTAAGTAACTCACAATGAAGAGAGGGAAAACCCTAATAATTTTACATACAATGATGTTGTGCAGGTATTGAACTGAAGCATCTCTGTCTGGAGTACATGACGCCCTGGTTGCTCAACCTGGTCCGCTTTTGTAAACACAACGACGATGCCAAACGCCAACGCGTCACCGCCATCTTGGACAAGCTCATCACCATGACCATCAACGAGAAGCAGATGTATCCCTCTATTCAGGCCAAGATCTGGGGCAGCTTAGGCCAGGTGAGTCCACCACACTACACACCAAACAGTTTTGTGGATTACTACCACTCTGTGATGTGGATTTGACCTGTAGCGTTCTCGCTGTGTCCTCAGATAACCGACCTGCTGGACGTGGTGCTGGACAGCTTTATTAAGACCAGTGCCACAGGAGGCCTGGGTTCTATCAAGGCAGAGGTCATGGCTGATACTGCGGTGGCTCTGGCTTCCGGGAATGTCAAGCTCGTCTCCAGCAAGGTGAGACGCTCCACTGAGAGCACCTACATGCTCTTATCATGTACAGACTCAGGGAAATGATGCATTGCATGAAAACGCAACACTAAACCGTATTATATGAGCTCAGAGAGAAAAGGGAAAATTTCCCCTTTTTTAGGTATTTATCTTTGGTGAGTCTTATATGAACAGCATTACCAAGGACATGCTCAATGTTACATCTGTGACAATTACCCAATCCCTTTGACATCATGTCAACTACATATATGGACAATTTTATACTTGCAAGTTAAACATTATGGGAGAACGTAGGTTGTTAGTTTGTTGTATCACTAGTGTCCACCGACCCGATCTGCTGCACCAGTGGATTTTAACATGTAATATTTATACTGCCTTTAATATTACACTTAATTAAATAATATTAAATACATATTAGAGCTGCAACATTTAGTCAATAAAAACCATCATCAATAAATGTTAAATGGATAGTGATTAGTGATTTAGTTAATTGCAAACAAGTAAATACAGGACAAAAAATTAGTATTCAGTGTCCATGGAAACAAACGCAGAATAAATGTTACCATATGTAAAAAAAAAAAAGATGCTTCTGTTCACGTTTATGGTAACTTCATCATTAATTTATGATTCTTTGTTTAATATTGAGCCGCAGTGTCAATTAATAATAATAATAGTTGCCAACTACTACATCAATTGCCAACAATTTTAATAATCATGTTATGAAGCAACTAATTGTTTCATTATTTCAATAATAAATTAGTTATTAGTTACACTAATACATAAAGACATATCTAAATAATAATATTAAACTGATCTGATACAGCATTAAAATGTTGTAGTTATATTGAATCACAGCTAATAATGATTAAAGGATAAATGCATGTTCATCAGAGGTTTACTGAATCCTCAGGAAATGATAGAATGAAATACTTACCAACTGAAGCAATAAATCCAAAGCAGTAAATCTCTCCTGATTTAGAGGGTCTAAAGCGGGAAACTCTGCCACTCACTGTCCATCATCTGTGTGCTCTGCTTCTTAGATAAACAAATACAACATACACAGACAGACACAATAGAAAAGCCAGGCCCTGGCTCCTATTATGGTAGACACCAGCACTGCACTGAATGGTGGCCATTGTAAGGATAGTTGCCTAAGAAAAGTCAGTCAGCGTTAAAGTTGAAGTGCTGATCCCCTCCTGTGATGTTCAGTACTTCAACCAAATTGTTATAATTGATTTAATATTATTAAATTGACAACTGCAGGTAGATGTCAGAGTGTATGTGCATTAATGCTGGTGTTTTCCACAGTTTATTGCTGTGTGATGTCATTGCAGGACAGCATGCTCAGCACAATGGATCCTTGTCTGTGGCTTGAACTCTTTGTTACCCTACATTAGAACAAATGCTATTTCTTGCTGGTTATAAGCAGGCATATTGTCATAAGTATCAGCTCTATATCTAGAAACACATGAATGTGTTTAGTCTGCAATGTAGATTAGATCATTACTCATGTTTGATCTTCAAGGGTTTAGCGTTGCTCATAACATGTCTGGTCTTTTGGGTTTGTTTATTTATTTATTTTTACATTTTTTTTAAAACTTCTCTATGATGTTGGAAGTTTGTGGAGTTGTTTAAAGCTAATGCGCTAAATCCACTACATTTTGGTAAATGTAAACTGTAAACTGGGAAAGAGCACATTCTTTGGGCATTATATGTGTGGAAAGCTAAAAATGCTGTATGTTCGAAGTTTCCAGTTCAGTTCTTCTGGTTTTTATTATAAGTTGTGATATCCCTATCAAGATACATTTGTGGATTTAAATAAAAAAACTCATCTCATTATAGTTTTACATCTTCTCCCTGGAGCTCTAGATGGAACAGGTTGTTCTGTGTCATATTAATATTAATGTTCTTCTTACTGTAAGGTTCTACATTACATAGATAAGCTGAATGTTTCATTATATGTAATATGAAAAGGGGGGGGGGGTCACATAGACCTGTGAAATAAAACAGTGTTTGCATATATCATCAATATCCACATCATCAATACAATATAATATCAACAATATAATATCAATAGTTTCACTCAAGGTTTGTACAATAAAGGAAACCAATGCCCCATGGCTCATAAACATGAGCCAAGTATCAATATCAATTGGATCAATATCAATTTTAGATATTGAGCCAATATCAAAAATTTAATCAAACAGCCAGTCATTTAACAGGCAAACCACTAATCAACCTTATTTATAACATTCACCCTATTTTTACTGGTCTTTATTAAATATAGATAATTAAAAATGATAGTAGTAATTATTAACTGATATGAAATATTTTTAATATATACAGCTATGTCATTCACGTATAAGTTAAAAACCTTTAAAAGTAGTTCATTAACTATAGAAAATCATCAGTAATTATTAAAACCAATTTATATAAAATATTTTTTTGAATCACAAAGCCATGGTAAGATAATAATTCCTTGCATTGCAATGTGACCTTCAGATCCCTCTGTGTGGGATATCCAACATTGGTGTTATACAAACTGTATTCATCTATTTTTTAAACACAGCAGAATATTGTTGTACTTTCCTTTTTCAGTTATTTTTGCTGCAGTCCTGAATTAAGTTGCAGCAGAACTGCAGTTTTCTGTTTGAATTTGTTCCAGATATGAGGAGATTGGTGGGAGAAAAAAAAACAGCTTATCCACAAAGTCTGATATGAACACACACCGGGTTACATGTCGAATAAGCAAATAGTAAAATGAAGCTCGGGCAGGATGTGACAAACCTAATATAATGTTCATGTAAGCGACATGTCACCCAGTAGTTTGTCTTTATCACTACCTACACAGACTCAACTTTTTTCTTCTTTTTTTTTTTTTTTTTTTTTTTTTTTTTTTTGAGACTAAAACTTCGTTGACTCACATGCGTAAATAAGCTTCTTGTCTCATGCTTTTTTGCAGGTCATTGGTCGCATGTGTAAGATCATAGACAAAACCTGCCTGTCGCCGACGCCCACACTGGAGCAGCACCTGATGTGGGACGACATTGCCATCCTGGCTCGCTACATGCTCATGCTGTCCTTCAACAACTCGCTAGACGTGGCGGCCCACCTGCCATACCTGTTCCACGTGGTGACCCTGCTCGTGGCCACCGGGCCGCTCTCCCTCAGGGCCTCCACCCACGGCTTGGTTATTAACATCATCCACTCGCTGTGCACCTGCTCGCAGCTCAACTTCAGCGGTGAGGATGTTCACCTGTTTATTTAAGGCTTGAAGTCACACTTTCAGAGGTGTCAGAAGATATCATATTCATTTTTCTGACAGAAGCATAGATATTAGGGTTTAGAAATACTTCAACTCAAGCTTATTACTCAAGTAGAAATAGAAAAATGTGCTGGAATAAATCAGATGAAAGTGAAAATGTCTTGTATTTGGTAAAATTATTTCCAATATTGAGTAGAATTGTGTTATTCTATCGGCAGATAATTTAGCTTATTTATTATTATTTATTATCATTATTAATAATATAACTTTTTTTCCTGATTTGGGTCAATTAAAACAAATAATTAAAAAAAATATTAAATTGATTAAATCAAGAAAAAAACTAAATTATCTGCCAAATGAACAAATTGTACATATATATATATATATATATATATATATATATATATATATATATATATATATATATATATATATATATATATATATATATATATAACTTTGTTTTTAGACACCTGCATATAGTATGGATCTAATTTTACTGCATGATTCTAAAATGATTCTGAAACCTTACACCTTGTGTCCTATCAATGATTTCAGAGGAGACCAAGCAGGTCCTGCGGCTGAGCCTGACTGAGTTCTCACTGCCAAAGTTCTACCTTCTATTCGGCATCAGCAAAGTCAAGTCTGCGGCTGTTATCGCGTTCCGCTCCAGCTACCGGGATCGCTCCTTCTCCCCGGGGTCCTACGAGAGGGAAACCTTCGCCCTGTCGTCGCTGGAGACCGTCACTGAGGCCTTACTGGAGATCATGGAGGTCGGCTGCTTTTTTTATATACATTAATTTTTATATACATTAACCACGATGAAAGTGAGTCATTTTATGTAAATTAGTGAAGAGCACAGCACAAGAGGAGTATCCCAAAAGGTTTGGGTGATAATTTAATAATATGTCTATCAACAGACATGATATATAAACAATAAAAAAAATGATTTGGTAGAAAAACACTTTCTTTTTAATCACACATTTTGACATCTGTCACTTTTCTTCTATTTCAAAAATATTTTTATTGATTTCAATATTTGTCAATAATTTCAAAAGTTAAGAAATAGAATAGAGATTTCCCCATTCCTTATAAAAAAGTCATTACAATTCACATAATTGAATGGGACAAACCAACAGAAGTGAAAGAAATGAAAAACAAATATGTACGACATGAAGTTCAATAAGGGTCTCCTCACTTTCTCAGAATCACCTACCTTTTCTCTTATAAATCAGACTTTCAAGTACAACGCTTGATGTCCGTCACTTCCTTTAAATCTGTCAATCTGCTCTGTTTTTTCAGGCTTGTATGAGGGACATCCCAGCCTGCAAGTGGTTGGACCAGTGGACCGAACTCGCACAGAAGTATAAAACTCACCTTTTAATTTTAATCCAACAACACTCAGCACACGCAACTTCAGTGTGTGTGTGTGTGTGTGTGTGTGTGTGTGTTTGTGTGTGTGCGCGTGTGTGTGTGTGTGTGCCCAGGTTTGCGTTCCAATACAACCCATCCCTACAGCCCAGAGCTCTGGTGGTTTTTGGCTGCATTAGTAAGAGGGTGAGCCACAGCCAGATTAAGCAGATCATCCGAATCCTCAGCAAGGCCAGTCCTCTGCTCAGCATTGACCGGGTGAATGGTTTAAATATTTAATTTTAAATATTCCAGGAAGATACATTTTTTTTTAATTTTTAAAGCATTTCTGTTTGAATGACTGTCTCTATCCTGCTACCAGGGTCTTGAGAGCTGTCTGAAGGGACCAGACAATTTCAACAGCCAAGTATTGATCGAGGCCACTGTCATTGCTCTGACCAAGCTGCAGCCACTCCTCAGCAAGGTATACTGCCACTGTCCTCCGCTGCTTTATTGATGCTCCTCTCTGTCAAATGAATGAACCAAAGACATAGGCTGTAAACTTTATTTTAAAATAGCCTGTGGTGGTGTCTTCAGTTTTAGGAAGCTTTAGCTCAACCTCTAAACTTCTGTCGAACACACAGCATCACCAGAGTGACGAATCTGATTATGCTCTGGTTTCTTTACTCTACTAAAACGGTAAATTGATTATTCTTGGCTTGTGGACTGTGGGTCTGGCCAAAAAAAAGACATTTTATGTTGAACATGCAGCTTTTGGAAACAGTAATTGACATTTTATACCATTTTATGAACCAAACAACTATTCGATAATCAATAGCTTATTCAAATGTCAACATATTCATTAGTTGTAGGTCTACTATGTGTTTTCAGCCAAGTTGACAACCTGCTTCCTGTTTACACTGCTATGCACATGCCCACTGTATGTGAACAGTCTCATGGTTTGCTTTTTCAGGGGTTTTAAATATGGACATTAACTGCAAAAACTTGCCTGGGTATAGGTAATTTTCAATTTATAAGCCTAGCTGTGACCATATAGCCTCTGACTGCTTCTGCAGATAACGGTTTTGCAAAAAAAAAAGTAGTTGTAGTTAGAGAGTGGGGGCATGATCTCCGAGGCGGGTTGTTATTTTCAGGAAGGCTGAGGAGTTCTGAATTATCTCCTGTCATTTCTGGAATTACTTTTTTATTTATGCTGTGACCGCTGCAGCACAGCCCTCCCTCTGCTGCTTTCCAACAGTTCGTGTGTGTGTGTGTGTGTGTGTGTGTGTGTGTGTGTGTGTGTGTGTGTGTGTGTGTGTGTGTGTGTGTGTGTGTGTGTGTGTGTGTGTGTGTGTGTGTGTGTGTGTGTGTGTGTGTGTGTGTGTGTGTGTGTGTGTGTGTGTGTGTGTGTGTGTGTGTGTGTGTGTGTGTGTGTGTGTGTGTTTGCAGGAGTCACCCATGCACAAAGCCGTGTTCTGGGTGGCGGTGGCTGTGCTGCAGCTGGATGAAGTCAACCTGTATTCTGCTGGAACTGCCCTGCTGGAGCAGAACCTCCACACTCTGGACACAATGCGCGTCTTCAACGACAAGGTGAAACTCAGAACTGTGTACAGCTGAAAGCACAAAGACCCACAGCTTTGTGTTGTCTGAGCTAAAATCCACTGCTGTTCCAACAGTGTGGATTCTCTATACTGAATAGAAGTCATCAGGTGAACAGCTGTGAATGTTCCCAAAATGACAAGAACACACTGAGATACAAGGGTTCAGACTGCAGTTAGAGGTGGTACACGATGCATTTGACCACAAATGCAGATGTCGTAAATTGTATTAAATACCACCTAATCAACTTTACAACAATCACGAATACAATGTACAAAAAACTGCTAATGAATCACACACAATATAAACAATAAACAATATAATTTGATTTAAAGAGCCCTGGAACAGTGGAATTAATGCATTAATGTCCCTCTATCATCCCCCTGACTGCCTATACCAGGCAACACACATAGTGTAATTGTATTGAAACATGAATCTCATAGAGCTCAATAATATTAAGCTACATGAATACGGTAAATTTGACAGATTGATTTACAAGAGGCCATCTGCTTACACAGAAGCCTCAAAGACAAAGAAAAAAAAAAGTGGAATTCTGACAGCTGGTGGCTCAGTGTTACGCAAGATTTAGATTAAATTTTTTCTGCTGCAGAAACAACATATTGTTGTTATCATTCTAGCATAAGTTTTGAATTGTCATTATTACAGGAATATGCTGGTTTGCTGAAGGTAAATGCAACTAATAATTTGATCAAATATTTTATGGACATTTTATCTATTAGTAACTTTTTTGCTTTGCAATATAATTCTTTAAAAATGCTGCAGTTAAAGAAAAAGAAAGTTTGTAAAGACAAATGTTTGTATTTCAAAAAAGGAAAATAAAAAAAAAACAACTTTTGTGGCATTGCAGTAGAGATTTCTGGGTTCACAAGGTGCACGCCCCTTTTTTTTATATTCCAGTGTGTTCACAAGGTGATGTAGACGGTGTAGTAATAGTAGTAGTAGTGTATATATATGTGTGTGTGAACTTAGGTTTCTTCTACTGTACATTTCCTGTTTGATTGCATCAATTAGAAACCTGTGACTTCTATCTAGATCCAAAACGTTTTTTCCAGATGTCAATGCCATTTCTTAAATAAATAAAAAAATCTTTCCAGTCCAATAAGATGATTTTCTTAGCCAAGTGTTCCACAAGAGTAAAATCCAAAAAAGCTTCTGAACATGATCTGATCTCATGGTTTCCCTGTCTCTGCTCTTCCAGAGTCCAGAGGAGGTTTTCATGGAGATCAGGCGTCCCTTAGAGTGGCACTGTAAGCAGATGGATCACTTCGTAGGTCTCAACTTCAGTGCCAACTTCAACTTCGCATTGGTGGGCCACCTACTTAAAGGTTTGTTTCCTTATCAGCAGGTACAGGGTCTCTATGTGTTTATATCAGTCCAATGCTTTTTACAACAGTAGCAGTATCTTCAGCCTTACTTCCTGTAGTGTTCCAGGAAGGAAGGCGGTCACCTGCAGACACAACTGAAGAGGTGTTGGTGTTTTCTCTGCTCAATGTTCTAACTTTTTATAGTGATCATATTATAAGCTTGAAGCTTTAGGAAGGGAGGTAAAAAATTGTTTTGAAATGTTAACAAATTGTGTCAAAAACGCCATATGTATCTGCCTGTTTTGCAGACATTTTATGCATAGTTAACACTTAAATGTCACATAAAATCTTAAATTTTATTAATATCTAATACAAAAAGTTCTTCATTAAAATCTAGATATAAGTCGCATAAATTATCCTGTGAAATTCAGTTGAAACAAAGTTCTTTGAAACAGTAGTTTGCAGTTTATTTGTAAATTTTTATAGTTATTGGGGAAAAAAAACTAACTTTGACTATTCGCAAAAGCTTATTCTGGAGTGGTGTGTGGCCTGAAAGTGTCCACAATGAAGTGACTAATTGTGTTTTACTGTCAGTCTTTGTTATTCTGTGGCTGCTCTGTGTCTCCAGGCTACAGACACCCCTCCGCTACCACAGTGGCAAGGACGGTGCGAATTCTGCACACGCTGCTGGCTCTCATCAGCAAACATCTGAAATGTGACAAGTTTGAGGTCAACACACAGAGTGTGGCTTATCTGGCTGGTATGTAAGACTCACTTTGCATTTACAGCGTTATCACAAGACTTCTGCATTTTGTGTAACACCAGTCAATAATTTTACACTTAGTTGTATTTCTAGGGCCCTATTATTAGATTCTGAGAATTCTCTCAGAAAGCGCCTAACTTAGCCTAAAAATGGAAAAAAATGGTTTGTAATATGGCCCCTGATCTAATCTCCATGACTACATGGCATTGTAATTAAGAGTCTAGTTTGTATAATGGCAGTAGCAGTGGTCTCTTCTCTTTTCCATCTGTGACATGTAGCTTGTTGGTTGTGTTTGTTTGTTTGAGGCTGATCTTGTTGTTTTGTGCAGCTCTGCTGACGGTATCTGAGGAGGTCCGCAGCAGGTGCAGCCTCAAACACAGGAAGTCGCTGCTGATTTCTGACCTCTCCATGGACCCTGTACCCATGGACACCTACTCCAGTCACATAACTGACCCCAGCTGCAGGTGAGCAGATGAGTGAGCGTCCTCTCTGCAATTTCAATTAATTCAGATAAAATAGTGACCAGGTATATTAAAATCAAGATTACAGCCAGTGGTAATTACCTTTTTTTGTAACTTGGCAGATTGATGGTAACAAAAAACAGAACATCTGGACTCAATAAAAACTGTCACATATTGTAAAGATATTTTTAGACAGAATCACGCATAATAAAAACATGACCAGCCAGAGGAGATAAAGCTCACGTATTTGATAAACTACTGCATGTTGGCCTATTGCACAAGTTTTTAAAGTGAAGTAAAGTTGTGTGGTTAGATTGCACAAACCCCTATTGCACAAAATGTTACGTAAATAGTCTACCATACTAGATGGTTTAAATTAGTGTACATAGCTTCAATATTATTCATCCTTTTTACTTTGTGATATAATGCCTGGGGTAAAGTATATGGTTTGTGAGCTTCTCTATCTATTCATTGGGTCCCATAATATATTTTTCATTATAAGAAGGTGTAGTTGGTTTGCACACAGCCCATCTTCAGAAACTGTAAATTAAACTAGTTGTCAGGTAAAGTTGTGGTGTCACAACTTTAACTCACCACCTACCCTACATTTGCAGAGAGAAGCTTGAGAGATGTGAAACTTTGTTCTTAAGAATTATATGTATTTGTATTATTTTATTCATTTTTTATATTAGTAATAATTCTCAATTATATATAGATTTTTTTTCCTTTTAGGCTTTCCTTTTTATGTATTTAAGTGAGTGTGACCTAATTGATAAATTAATTGTAATAAAAGTAATTAAAAAACAAACAGGACTTGTTAGTGACTTCACAACTTTAAATAAAGGAGGAGGAAAAGGATAACCTTTGTGTGATGTTTTACCTGTTCTGTTGGTTCTCCGCCCTTCACAGAAACCATCGGAAACCATAGTGCTGTTTTGTTCATTTAGGATTGTTTTCTGGTCTTTGTGAAGCAAATTAAGCTAATTTACTTGGCGATGGGTGCGAGGATTTACAAAAGACTCAATGTTTTCGAGTAAAGTGTTGATCAATATACTCCCGCTGCTGCTCTGTCCCGTCCCTGGTTATCTGTTCTCTCCTGTCTGTGGAGCAAGATAATAGATGCCAGATCTGTTCTGTAAATGCTGCGAGTGGCCTTGCCAAAAAAACGAAATGAAACTAAATCATTCATAAAGTGACCTAACGTCTACCTCGATGCTTACAGATCCCCTTGAGACACTTTTAACATGTTTTAAGTGACTGCTTTAAAAGTCAGTTTTTTTGTTAAAACCTTTAAAGACTTCTCTTTTATCCACCTCTTTGAAATATTCCAAATCTATGAATGGGCTCATATTTTAAACTTCGGTTCGCCCACCTTGTTTTTGTTCTGTCTTCTTAGAACTCTACGAGAAACTCAGCCCTGGACGTCACCTCAGGTCTCAGAGCGCTACCTTTCAGCCCACCACTACCCCACGGTGGGTCAGATCAGCCCACGAACTCGCAAGTCTATGAGTCTGGACATGGGTCAGCCCTCACAAGCCACCACCAAGAAACTTCTGGGTAGGATTCGTCCTTTAATCCACATGTCCTCTAGAGGACGACAGAAAAAGGAAAGAGGAAAGAAAAAACAAGTTCAGCCTCCATGTTTAAATAAATAATTGTGTTTTTCAGGCACCAGGAAAAGCTTTGACCATCTCATATCAGACTCCAAAGCACCAAAGAGACCAGAGATGGAGTCAGGCATGACCACGCCTCCCAAGATGCGGCGTGTTGCAGAGAACGACTATGAGATAGGTTAGAGTCAAAATTCAAGTAATGATTCTTGTTACAAAAAACTACTTATACTATAGTTTTAAAAGTGGGGGGAAATTCTGTCAAGCACAAAATCTTAGTCCACAGGGGCCTATGTCACAAAACATTTTTCTAAAGGCCATAATGATTATAATGTTATATTAAAATATCAACGTAGCACCTTTCAGCTACATATTTGTCAATTGAAAATGACACATTTTAGTACATTGCAAATACATTAAAGAACCATATATGTGAAATATTGGAGCAGAAGCTGTAATCACCTTTTGGTAGAGATATTGTAGTTTGTCTTTTAGTGTCCCTTTACAAACTGGTAATAGTGAGTGAAATCTATTAAATATAAAGCCCAAGAATGAGACAAAGTGGTTGTTAGGCCACTAATACAAAAGTCATCTGAAAAATCATAAATCTAGTAAATTATTGATGCGCAAAATTTCTACTCAAGTATTTGTACTTTGTTACTACACATGTGATTTTCTCCTGAATAACGTAACATTTCTATACATAATATAAGATATAATAATATTTATATTATGTTTAACCACAGAGACACAAAGAATCGGAAACTCTCACCTTCGCAAAGTGTCCGTGTCTGAGTCCAATGTGCTACTAGATGAGGAGGTTCTGACTGACCCGAAGATCCAGGCTCTTCTGCTCACTGTGCTGGTGAGGAACCAAAAAAACAAGGCACTATGTGAATGTTAGAAAATTACTGTCACACTGTTTAACAGGCTGTCGCTCTGGTTTCCAGGCCACACAGGTCAAATATACCACTGACGACTTTGACCAGCGAATTCTCTACGAGTACTTGGCTGAGGCCAGTGTTGTCTTCCCAAAGGTTTTCCCAGTTGTGTAAGTAGTGACCTGAAGCTACATGCTGTATGTTGCCAAAAGTATTCACCCACCCATCTAAACAATTGGAATCAGGTGTTTCCTTCACTTCCTAAATATTCCACAGTCAACTGTCAGCTGTATTAATAGAAAGTGGAAGTGTTTGAGAATGATGGATGGAGCAGAGTCAGCAGATGATGAGCTGCTGTTTTTGAACAGCTGCTTGCTATTAAATTGTAAATGCATGTTAATCATATGTCATTGATGGGGTTCTGTTTTAGATTTACCTAGGAATGTTCAGAATTAACCCTTAACCAATAATAAGGATTTTGAAGGAGACTTATAAGAAAATAATACTACTGTATTTTCACAACCATAAGGTGCACCATACTAAAAGGCAGTTTCAGTTCTGTGTGTCATTACTGTATTTAACACACACATAAGGCACCTAACTATAGGGTGCGGGTTTCATATACAGAAATAGATATATATACACAAATAGATATATACAAAAATAGAGTGGGAGCAAAAGTTAGTTTGGTTGTGCTTTATTTAAGTAAGAATTTCAGATTACAAATTGCTAACATTTTTTAATCATTGCACGCATGGCAAAACAC
This sequence comes from Eupleurogrammus muticus, assembly GCA_036785175.1. Taxonomy (NCBI): domain Eukaryota; kingdom Metazoa; phylum Chordata; class Actinopteri; order Scombriformes; family Trichiuridae; genus Eupleurogrammus; species Eupleurogrammus muticus. The sequence continues at coordinate 23,186,396 of JAYKQN010000009.1, forward strand.
AAGGATAAAACAAGCACACAAGTGTGCATATTTGAAAATAGAGTGGGGTATTGTCATCAATCAAACCATCAAAGACTCTGTTTCTGATTCCAACAGCAGCTAAGTCTCTATCAAACATGCCAGCTTCACTTTCTTCACTCTCACTTTCCGCTGTGCGGCTCCGCGGAATGATGCATTGTTATCCGCCAGAAGTTGCTGTGCTACCGTAGTCCTGGTCTGGATGGAAAAATCACAACGAAACGAAAGCACCAAGACGGACTTCCTCGAAAATGTTTAATTTTCGTTTCTTCTGCTAGCTTTACTGCTTTTAGTCGAATGGAGACCGTTGGACTGTTCTCCCACTCGTGACCTGCCTTATGTCCGTGGAAAATTGGCTGTGTAGCTGATTGTCTTCAGTTTAAACTGTGCTTTATAAGCGTGTCTCTTTAACATTTTCAGGGTTGTTGAAGCAACAATGTTCGCCTTAAAGCACATCCCGTTATTTTATATACAATCCACACCCACACTTCCCCTTACGTACATACATAGGGCGCACCGCACTATAGGGCGCCGCAGATTTTGAAGAAAATCTAAGACCTATAGTTTGAAAATACGGTAATCCTCTTGACTGGTGGAAATTACTCAGGTTTGTTTCCCGAAGCCTCCAGAGACACATTATTTCTGCATTTTCTAGGACATCAGTGCCTTCTTTTCATCTGATAGCACCATATTTCACATCAGTTCACAGATTCACACGTTTCCTGACTTTTGTGTCCACATTAAAGAGTTTTTAGATTTCTCATACTGGATATTAAAATGTCCACTCACAATGATTAATCTTAATCTAATTTGACACATTTAAAATTAGACATGCAATTTAAACTTAGGTTGAGTTAATCCGCTTTTTTTATTAGTTTTAGTCTCTTTTAGTCAGTGATGGTTGATACTTCTGAGTCTCACTGAGACAGACTCTGACTCTGCATGTTTGGAAAGACAAATATAACCCAACTTTCTGTTCCTCCTTGTGGTCATGTTGGTGAAGCTTACTGTGGCTTCTATAATTCCTGCAGCTTCTACACAGACTATCAATACTCGCATATACTCGTCACCAGGCTGCTACAGTTCCTTAGTTTGGACAAAGAAAGTCACTTTCATATCTATGTTGGTTACATGTTCATCTAATATTTTGAAACTGTTAAACACACCACCTTTATGGAAGATTATGATGACACCGACATGCAGAGTTCTACAGATACTGGCTATTAAAGATCACCTTCAAAGGTGCTTTCGATGTAAGTGATGGAGGACATAATCCACATGGAGGCCACACAGTGATTTAAAAGAAAAAATAAAACTTGAATGAGACGACAATCTGAGTTATTCATATAAATGGATATCTGACACATTTACAGATTTTATTTATGAAATTTCCTTTATTTGCTTGTTGAGCTATCAAGGAAACGTAGAAACAAAGACTTAAACACTATAAAGTGGAAAAATATCAACTTAATTTAACTCAAAATATCGGTATATATTGTCAATATCCACACCAATATAATAAGAAAATGGTTAAAAATAATATTGATAGTTCACTCAAGGTTTGTGTAAAAAATTGAAGCAATGCTGCTCCTTCGTGGTTCATAAACCTCATATTTCTCTTTAAATGAATTAATCATTGAATCAAACATCCAGTAACTTGACAAACCACCTATCAACTTTCATTTAGGTTATTTCAATTCAATTTATTTGTATAGCCCAGAATCACAAATCAGATTTGCCCCAAAGGGCTTTACATTTTGTACAAAAGCAACACAACATCCCCTGTCCTTAGACCCTCACATCGTACAAGGTAAAACTCCCTAAAAAAAACCTTTAACAGGGAAAAAAAACGGAAGAACCCTCAGGAAAAGTAACAGAGGAGGAATCCCTATTCCAGGACGGACAGGTGTGCAGTAGATGATGTGTACATTACAAAGAAATTTGAATATTACAAACGGATAAACAGAAATGTAATGAATGTTGGTAGAAGTGGAGGATGAGGAGCAGGATCCATCACAGCTTCCAGGTTTCACCAGGACAGCATCAGACCCCCCAACATCCATAGATCCCTCAGTGGCTGCACTGCAGCATGCTCTGTGAAAGAGAAAACACAGGGCAGGACTCCGAAACCACAGCAGATTTAAAAGTACAATAGTTAGTTCATCAGTATCACAGATAGAAGAAGAAAAAGAAGCCCAGAGCATCTCATGAGGACCAGACTAACCTATCACAGCATTACTATGACTAGGCCAGCCAGGGCCGGCCCTAACTATACGCTTCATCGAACAGGAAAGTTTTTAACCTATTTTAAATATAGGAAGGGTGTCTGCCCCCCGGATTGAGACTGGAAGACGATTCCACAGGAGAGAAGCCTGGAAGTTGAAGGCTCTGCCTCCTGTTTTAATTTTAGAAATTCTGGGAACCTCCAATAAGCCTGCATATTGGGAGCGTAATGTTCTTGAGGGGCGATATGGGACTAAGAGATCCCTAAGGTAGGATGGCGCCTGATCGTTGAGTGCTTTATAGGTGAGGAGCAGGATTTTGAATTCTATACGAGATTTTACAGGAAGCCAGTGTAGAGCAGCTAATACAGGTGAGATATGCTCTCTTCTTCTAGTGCCAGTTAATAAACGAGCAGCTGCATTCTGGATCAGCTGGAGAATCCTTAGAGACTTTTTGGTGCAACCCGACAGTAAAGAGTTGCAGTAGTCAAGCCTGGAAGTAATAAATGCATGGATAAGTGTCTGACCTTTGCTATGTTGCGTAGGTGAATCAAAGCAGTCATAGAAATATGTTTACTGTGGGCAGAGAATGACAAGTCTTGGTCGAAGTGACTCCCAGGTTTTTCACTGTGGAGCTAGAGGCCAGGGAAATGTCATCCAGGATAGCTATATCACTGGATATTGAGTTCCTCAGGATTTCGGACCCGAGTACAATAATTTCTGTTTTGTCTGAATTCAGTAGAAGGAAATTGCAGGTCATCCAGGAATTTATATCCTTAAGACAGGCTTGAAGTTTAGCTAGCTGACTGGTTTTATTTGGCTTAATTGATAGATTGAGTTGTGTATCGTCAGCATAACAGTGGAAATTAATAGTGTTTTCTAATGATTTTACCCAATGGGAGCATATAGATAGTGAAAAGTATTGGTCCAAGCACAGAACCTTGTGGAACCCCATGATTAACTTTGGTATGGATAGAAGAAACATTATTGATATGGACAAATTGGGAACGATCTGAAAGATAGGACTTAAACCAGTTTAGTGCAGTCCCTTTTATACCAATAAGATTCTCTAGTCTCTGTATCAAGATTTGATGGTTGACTGTGTCAAATGCAGCGCTAAGATCTGACAGAACAAGGATGGAAATAAATCCTTTATCAGATGCATCGAGAATATCATTTGAAACCTTAACTAAAGCCGTCTCTGTGCTGTGATGCATTCTAAAACCTGACTGGAAATCCTCATATAAGTTATTGTTGTGTAAAAAGTCACACAGCTGTTTAGCAACTGCTTTTCCCAGAATTTTAGAGAGGAAGGGAAGGTTGGAAATGGGTCTATAGTTGGCGAAAATACTTTTGTCAAGGCCAGGTTTTTTAAGGAGAGGTTTAATTACAGCTACTTTAAAGGACAGTGGTACATAGCCAGATAATAAAGACATACTGAGTATTTCTAGTAAGGAAGGGCTAATCAAAAGGAAAATGTGTTTTAGCAATCCGGATGGAATAGGGTCCAGAAGACAGGTTGAAGTTTTAGATGAAGACATCAGTGAAGCTAGTTCAGCGAAGTTGATTGAAGTTAATGTGTCGAGGTGAATATTAGCTACTTCATCTGTCTCTACAATAACTGCATCTGAGGGCAGATTAGAGCCAGTGGATGGAACAAGGTGATAAATTCTGTCTCTAATTGTCAAAATTTTGTCGTTAAAGAAGTCCATGAAGTCATCACTGCTGAGGGTTGTAGGAATACGTGGATCAATAGTGTAGTTACATTTAGTCAGTGAAGCTAACGTGCTGAAGAGGAACCTTGGATTGTTTTTGTTTTTTTCTATCAGTGAGGAGTAATAGGCAGCTCTGGCATTACGTAGGGCCTTCCTGTACATTCTGAGACTCTCTTTCCATGCGTGTAAAGCCTCTTCCAGTTTGCTGGAGCGCCATATTCGTTCATGCCTCCGAGAGGTTAACTTTAGTGTACGGGTGAGAGAGTTATACCAGGGTGCGACTCTTTTTTGTTTATTTAACTTCTTTTTTTGGGGAGCAATGGAGTCAAGGGTCGTTCGCAGTGAACTTGCAGCGCTCTCAACAAGTTGATCTATTTTAGATGGACCTGCAACAGCATATAAATCCACAGCTGTGGTGAGGCAAGGCAGCGGTTCCTGGCTGTTGTTTCAAAACAAACTTGTAAAACTGTGAACTTGTGTACAATGGGGTACTGTGGATGAGGTGTCAAAGAGTAGTCTAAAAAGTGAGTCTCAAAATCATAAAGCACAGACCACCAGTCACAATACATTGACCGCTGATGATTTGATTCTTAACCTTCTGACAAATATGAATCGTGTTATTAATGTGTGTTTGTGTCTTTAGCCACAACCTGCTGGACTCCAAGATCAACACTGTGCTGTCCATGTGCCAGGACACCAACCTCCTGAACCCTGTCCATGGCATTGTGCAGAGCGTGGTGTACCACGAGGAGTCGCCCCCGCAGTACCAACCTTCTTATTTACAAAGTAAATCCACTGGTCCCATCATGCGTGTCACTGCGCCTGTTGCTTTAAAACCAAAAAAGACCCAGAGCTTCCTAAATGTCCTGGAGGTGTTGGAACGATTCTCATCCTCTCTCACTTTCCCTCATTTCACAGGCTTTGGCTTTAATGGACTTTGGAGGTTTGCCGGACCCTTCTCTAAGGTATGAATGATTCTTTCCTCTTGTCATACTTTCATTTTCCCTGAGGCGTCCTCGGCTGCCGTGCAGAAGAAATTCAGCTTACTAAGCGATTACACGACAGTTCTGCAACCAGCCTGCCAATTGGTGCGGTGATATACGAAGTGACACCCCCCCCCCGCAAGAACAAACACACACACACACACAGTGCAGCAGAGAAGCTGCAGATCATTTGAAGTCTATTAAAAGTGGATGTAGATTCTTGTCAGTTCAGACTGCACCCCCCCATATATTATCCACAGGATCATAGCACAATGTACCACAGTATGTTGGCATACATACGTAAAACATTTCTAAATCATGTAAGATTTGTTCATTAAAATGGGTATAGAGACAGTGCATATAACTGAACATTGAGAAAATATCAACATATTCCAGTCTAATTCTCAAATTGAAAAAAATTATCAAAACATGATTTTTCCAAGTGAACTCACTGAACTGAAATCAATATTCTACCCCCCACAGCAAACCCAGATACCGGACTACGCAGAGCTGATCGTGAAGTTCCTGGATGCGCTGATTGACAGTTATCTGCCGGCGGCGGACGAGGAGCGAGGGGAGGAGCAGCTTCGGACCCCCACCTCCCCATACCCCCCCACCAGCCAGAGCCAGCTCAGCATTACTGCCAACCTCAACCTGTCCAACTCCATGACCTCACTGGCCACTTCGCAGCACTCACCAGGTGCACACGCCACACACACACAGCAAGCAGCAGTTAATTAGGACTGTTCTGTTTGTTTTCCATCAAGCTGAATCACTGACAGGTTTTATTTTGCATCAGCTTTAAAGAGGAGCTGGCCTGAAATTGTGTTTTGTGTTCAAAGCATCACAAACAACCAAACATGAAGCTGATTTATTTATAGTTCATTGTTTCTATGGCCACTGAAGACTCATTTTTTGTTCTTATTTATAATTATCTATAGTTTAATAAACTATTTATCGATCAGGTGTATTATAAAGGTGTATTATAAGTGTTTGAGTCATAGCACTGCTGCCGGTTTCCTGCTTTATGCCACAGCTCCACCTGCTGTTTGATATGTCACATGTCAGAAGCAGCAGAGAAATGACGGGGACATGTGTACTCCCTGTCCCGTCTCGTCCTCCAGGTGTGGACAAGGAGAACGTCCAGCTGTCCCCCAGCTCCGCTCTGTCCAGCGGCGGCCGGACCCGCCATGGGTCAGCCAGTCAGGTCCAGAAGCAGCGCAGCGCCGGCAGCTTCAAGAGACCCAGCATCAAGAAGATTGTGTGATCAGCCAGAGAACAGCACCCCCACCTTCCTCCTCCTCCACCCCCCTTCTCCTCTCCACCCCGCCCCTCCTCGGCCTGCAGCCTGTCAGGCCTCATGCTGCACTCCACTTTTTACTCTTTTTATTTCCTCCTTCTTCATGGGCAGGACAAGTGTTTTTTGTTTGTTTTTTTATGTGTGTGTGTTTTGCATTAAGGGGGAATATTAGCAAGGGCAAACTTGAATTCTGTGCTGCTTGAAATTTTTTTTTTTTTTTAATCTTTCATTGAAGATGGCGCGTGGCGGAGCTTCTGTCAAATCATTTGCAGCGTCTTCTCTGCGTTTGTTGGCCCCGTACCGAGGAAGAGGTCACACGTGTGAGACCTCAGAAGAGAAGCTCCGGGGATGCCTGGAAATCCGGTGTGGATGAGTGTGGACTTGTTTCTAGGACTGTGACAGTTTCCACAGCGGGATGAAGGATCCAGACTGAAGGGACGGTGAAGTCGAACGAAACGGTGGGTTCACAAACAATCCTCTGTGCAGCCTCCCCTCAGTCAGCAGGATGATGGACCAAATGACAGCCGGGGAGGGAGGGGAGGGGGGTGTCACAGACGTGTTCGGACACCCAGGTTCACCTCTCCACAGTCCTGTACATATTTTACATAGACAGATTATGTATAACTAGTCCTTAGTGCTAATTTAGATGTTGACGTTTTCTCCATGGTGTGCCTTTGTCAGGGTTTTTCAATGTGTACAATTTGTAAAGTAAAAGTCAAACCTTGCTGGGGACAAAGAACAGGTACTAATTATGGAGGCGTGCCGTCCATATCGCCACGAGTTCACACGAGCTGTGTCACGACCGGCCTCCAATGATCGTCAAATATACAATCATCCATATACCCTGTTGCCTGAAACTATTTATCCTGTACAGCTAGATAGTGCTACACAAATATTATTCTTTTCAAACACTTTCCAAAAAAATCTTCACCTTTTCAAACACTTTCAATGTATGAACATGAAGATTGCAAAACACTAGGGGAAAGCGCAACCTTGTAAATAGCTACTGAGCTTCTTTTTTTGTCTTTTTTGTGCATTTTGCTTTTATTTGGCTGTTTTTATTTTTGTTTTAGTATGAACTGTTTTCAGCATCATAGCATTTTAATTTGTTTACACGGTGACAAGGAAAATTGTGTAATAGGCAATAATCCTCAACTCTCAAACTCCTTCGTCAACCACCGATTTTATTTGTACAGCGAACAGGGAAAACACATCACCACGTCCGCTCAGTGCGATTTGATGCCAACTCTTTAGTTGCCTGTGAACATGGAGTTTTAGCTCTTATTGTTTCCTCCAATGATAATTTGATAGAAAAGAGGCAGTGGACAGTGTGATGTTTGATCCTACTATGTGCGTGCACATACGCATACAACCCAGGGGCATCAGGAGTTTGTCTTGTTGGCTTTTTAAAGGAAAAATCAACCCTGAAAGAAGCTTAAACTGTAGCATAGAGTCTATATGGAACAACAGCCCAAACTTTAATATAATATAAACTCACTATTCAAATGTATTTCCTTAGCCAAATGTCTCAAACACACACAACTTCAAACAAAATAAGCTGAATTCTAAAGTCTTGTTATTAGCTTTTCTCCATGCAAACTCTGTTCAATCTGCTGTTAAACACCTAAGACTGTCATTTTACATAACATTTAGCCAGATTAGACTGATAATCATAAATAAAATATCTACTGAACATCCAAAAGCCTGAGCAAACAACAGAAACTGACTTCTGAGGTTCATGTACTACTCACAGTGTGTGAGAAGGTGGATTTTTTTATTTAAAGAGCTTCGTTTCACTCTGGGTTTTTATTGATCTGGAGGCTGCTGTGCACGGCAGGAGGGGAAATAGGATTCTGTCACTTGCTTTCAAAAACATTTGGTAAATGCTTGCAGGTTTAATTTGAGGTTGTATACTACAAATCTAAAGCAGCTGTGGTGTTTGGGTTGGATGTGTTTTCCTACCTTCAAGGCAGCCATTGATTTCCATTTATCACATTTTTTTTAAAAAAAGAACGAATGTAGGAGCAAGAAATAACTGATCCAATGTGACTAATGCATCTGTGGTCAGTGTTTTACTATACACATTTAGGTTACACAAGTAGATTTTAGTAATTTCCACTATGAGCAAATATTGGAGGAAAGAAAAAAACTGAAAAAACTAAGAATTACAAAAATGTTTTGTGACTAAAATAGTTTCAAAGAAAATGCAGCAATTTCTTTGAATTGCAGATAGCATCACAACTAACCAAATATTAAGCTTATCAGAATCTATTATTTTTCATGATCTTTTCTGCATGAAAATGTGATTATTTAACTTTTTTTCAATAAACTTTTGGTTCCAGTTTATGCAAGATACTTAAACAGAATGGTAGAAACAATAATATAATCATATTTATTCAGTATGTTAAGGGGAAATTGACAGTTATTTGTACTCAGACATGAAATATGAAAGAAAAATCTACCAAGAAGATCGAAATTTATGTCTGGAAATGGATAATATGTAGAACCCCTGTATGTACTGTGATTTATTCAAGTTGATGCACTGACAGATGTGGTCAGATGTGACAGTGTTAGTGTGAAGTGCAGAAATGCCAAAGATGTGTTGGACACAGTTTTTAGAGGCTATTTTACAATTCTTTAATCATAAAGTAAATATTGACCAATATTAAAACATCACTGCAGTTCTTCCAATACCTGGTAACGCTGTGTTTCCATAACTTCATAACAATAATTATCACATCAAAATAAGAAAACTTTGATAGTAAAAGTGACGTTCAGCTGCCTGCAGGTTGATTCTAAAATGAATGGAAACCAATCACTCCCTGTGGGGTAGAAATTCATATTCATGAATCTGAAACATTGTGGTTAATTCGGAAAAAAAACAAAAAACGGAGCAGTTTAAAAAAAAAAAAAAAAAAAGAAGAAGCTTTGAGATTAGTTACCAGTTTTCAACACACATGCTGTAGTCTGGACCTGTGCAGCAGCTGTGATTCCGCCGTCCACAACTCAACCAAAACACTTCGATCCTGCCTTACATCTATGCATGGCAAGAGTATTGTTGTGCAACTTTGACTTTATTTTTGTCTGAGTGGTGTCTCCATGTGTCTGCTGCTGGCAGTCTGAAGTCATTTTAACCATTTTTAGTGATCATTGCACCATCTGGACACATTTGAGGATCAGTTATTTTTGCCATAGAGTTGAACGTGATGGAGATGTTATTTTCTTGATGCAGTTCTTTCACCAAATATGATGATTACATAGTGGATAGTTGCTGAATTCAGTGGAAAGGGACATTTTCATTAGAATCGGCCTTAGAAACGTTATTTAGTAATTCAGCCTCAAAGAACGACATAAAGGGAAAGGATGAGTTTAATAGGTCAGAGGAATTGATGGTGACGTTCAAGCTGAAGTAGAGTTTGGCCACATGTTGAATTGGTCCATCAGAATGACAGTGTGAGACAGATTAGCTCATGTTAATAGATTCAGAACCAAATTGAAATTAGTTTTCCACTTTTGAGAAATTGGTTTCATTTTGGGTGAGTAGCTTATGAAATTCGGATGATCAACCTGAACCATCCATTCATGGTCTGCTTATTATTAACAAATTTGTGCTGTATAGTTCAAACATCTTTTCAATTTTATTGTTCAGTATTCATCAAATCATCAAAATTTGAGTTTTTTAAAAATTTAAAAAAATATTTTGTTGCTGGAAGGCTACAATTCAGATCTCCAAATTTGAGTTAAAAAAACAAGTATTATATCATTAAGTTGCTCAAATTTGAGTGACTAAACTGAAATAATTGAGATGAAAAATAAGAATAAATATCTGAGATACCAATGCAAGTTATGTCTCAAATCACTTTTTTTTACCAGAATTGGGTAGTTGGGAACTAGAGCATCTGAATTTCTTTTAACTTAATTTAATTCTGAATTTCTGAACATTGATTAGATGTGAAAACAAGTAATTGAAAATTTCGAGAGTCAATTCAGAGACTAAAAATTCAGATAAGTAATTTCTGTGCAGAAAAAAAATACTATAAATTATATAAAATCTTAAGAGATGGATTTACCTACATTCAATCTCTAACGTTTATGTAGTTTCACACAGTTGGAAAATGATGGAAGAATATTGAAAACAGCTATGTCTCACCTTCATACACCAAGTGGCTATAAGTTTATCTCTTTCAGATCAATATTCAAGCACTAAAAATAATTAATAATATACTAATAATATACAACTGTAAGAAAGATGGGTTCAGACAAACATTTCATCTGACAATATTGAGGCCTTTACCCACAAATTTGTATTATTTCTGTGTTTCCTAAAGAGCCAAACATCACTGACATCAGCTCCTTCCTATGTAAATACATATATTTCTAGTTCAATTTAGCATGAAATTTCATGACCACTGAGTTGTTGGAAGTCACGTATCAGAGGATGTTTGCGAAACAGAGATGGTTCAATGTGTCTCTAAAGAATCTTGTTCCTTACCATAGGGAAAAATAATCATCTTGAGGCTCTGAAGTCAGTACATGTTTATTTCAGTGTCAGATTCCAGAGAAACATCAATCCATTGTTTCTACTTTCCACTTTTTACCATCTAACTATTCTTAAAAAGGTACAAGGTAAAAATGTCCCTGATTTCTTTCTACTTCTATAACGTGTCCAGAAAACCCAAATCACACATTCAACGAGTGTACCTTTACCAAAACACAACCAGGAATAATCTGAAGGCAAGATTTTTTTTTTTCGCACCGTGTAACCAGAATGCCATCATTTCCAGGTTTTAGTTTGACTTGTGTGTGAATGGAAATATTAAGGATTATGTATCCATAACCTCTTAAACAAGTGGTTGACTTGCACTAATTTAAAAACAGTCATGGGTTTGTAAAGATGAAAAACCTCAAAATGTGGCATGTTTTATTTGATGTTATGCAAAATCTAATGTCTGTAGAGTATTAGTCTGAGTTTTGTTTTTAATGCAGTATGTGTGACAATTGTAAATACTTTGTGTACAATTTGAGATGGTATATTTACTACACTGTACATACATGTGATATTGTATTATTTTGTTTTTGTAAAGCAGTTAGTTTCTGTATAATATACAAATTGAACTATTCCAGTGTTAGTAATAAAATGTTTTGCTCTCCTCAGCGTTATTTCCATTTCTGGCACCAAATGCAGGTACAACATAAAATAGTGAGAATAGTGTGTATGTTATTCTCCTTCTGCAGGGTAACAGGAAGAATTGCAGCAGTACAGGTCTTAAGTAACAAAAGTAATAATACTTTTTTTGCATCTTTATTTCACTGAAGTAATTATTTTTCAGCCAACTTTTTACTTCTTCTCTTCACATTTTCACACAAATACCTTTCTTCTCAGGAGAAAATATCTCAATTTTGGTACAATTAATCCAATATTATTCTATTAAATAGAATTATCTCAAAAGCAATTGACAATTTAAATTTGTTTTTTAGTAATGCTATAGATAACACTCAAATATTGGATGAAAAGACATTATTCTATATGGTTATTAGATATATTTTCATATTGACTCCCTGCTGTGTTATACTTGAATAATGAATGTTTTCTGTGACTAACCAGGCCGTCAAAGTGGTGCCGCAATTTCCTCTGGCTCCACAGCGCCCCCTGCTGTTCACAGACCCCATAGAACCACTAGAACATCCGTGGGTCGAACCTGCTGAGATCAGATGGGACGGGTGGTCGTCAGCCGTTAGACTGGCCACACACACGCCATTTATAGACGCCCACTGCACAACAACACTCTGATTGGCCGACACACCCAAGTAATTCGGCCCAAGTTCAATCACCGCTTTGAATTAATGCGTCCCTCCATGGCAAGACGGAGTCTGAATCTAAGTCTTATAGCGGCTGTAGAGCTCTCACCACTAATACACGTTCACATATCCTGCTTCTGAATTTCACAACAAAAGCATCACCAATGTTTCCAACGGCTTTGAGTTTTATTGTTTCTGAAGTCAGTCGTAGTTTGTTGGTTTTGTTGTTGACCATTCAATGTGTTTAGGCGGATTAGTTAATCTGCCTTTCTACGTCCTGTCTTTGGTCCAGTATATTTCTTTGAGTTGTAATTTATTTTTTTCATTACACATGAACCTTAAGATCTTGTAATAACTATTGAAGAAATCAGGAAAATTGAGTTACTGCTTGCTTAAGACTTTACTTTTTGCCAGTAATTTACCAGAAAATTATTTAAAGTGCAGAAACATGACCAAAGCCTCATGAATTCCTATATTTTAATTTAGTGACCTGATTCTAAGTGGGATAATTAAATCAGCAGCGGATGTTAAACAGTTTATCAGACCTTTATTTAAGTTATTGTACATGTTCAGGGCCATTATATATTTATATCATATCATATTGATGTCTCAAATTTTAGATGATTCTTCAAGTGTTCGTGGACCATTTAGAGCTGAACAGGTTCAGGAAAGACACTACCTATAAACATGTCCTCCCTGTGCAGGATGTGTTCAGTCCATCTACCATCTTTACATGGATAATAAACTACTTTAGGTTTCACAACATAACCAGATATTTTAATGTGCTTGTTAGAAAGTTTATGGCAAGCATGAGGGTAAAAGTAAATACTGCTCACCTCATCACAAAACACAAAACCAGGATTTTTTTTTAAATACCCACAAGTCAATAAGAAAAAGAATACAATATTATTTTATAGATGTAGAAAGAAAAATTTTAAACCTAGTCAGTCATTTATCCAAATATCCACAACTCCTTAAGATCTCCCCCAAAAACCGGGTTGCAATATACCATTCCATGTACATTATGGCTGTACAACAATAACACACTGCTGGCTCAAAGCACATCTTCCATCGCGTGACTTGTGGATGATAGTACAAATAATGTTCTCACACTTTTTCCTTCAAGAAAACAATGGGATACATTTGGGAAAAACAGAGACAGAGGAACAGCAACAAAGGCAACTGACTACTGAAATCAAGAAATTGTTCACAAAGTGTGTGTGTACTGCAAATTTCTCATCTATATGTCTAATGACGTGATTATGATTAGAATTAAAGGACAAGGCCTACAGATAGATATAGAAACATGCTGTTTTGAATAGAGTCTTTGAAAAGAGGAACATGACACTGAGTGAGTACAAGGTTAAGTTTAGACCTAATTTCTCTGGGAAAAAAAGGTTTTAGGCTTAAGTGATTTTCAGTCAAAAACATCAGCAGTGTCACCAGAGATGAGGAAGGTGTGGCGACAGAAGTCAAATTGAATCAACTTCTGAATCCCATATACGTGTCAGGACCTGCTTGACTCATTGAACTTTTCTGATTTCAGCACTGGCTCTCGAGACCAATGGTAAGTGCCAGTTTGCTGAACATTAGGATATCTCAGTCAGCCACATCCTTTTAGGCAAAAAAATGTCAAGCACTTGCAGTGAAATCTGTGCTTCAGTTGACCAGTCAGCGACGATATTTACTCAATTCAGCAGAGAAATATTAGCCAGTTACAGTAGAGCTCCATGTGGTAGTGATGCCGAGGTTTTGATCCCAATGAGGCTAAACTCCCTGATCCTGATGAGAATGAACACTCCAAACCCAGAGAGGCAGAATGGTTGGATACTTTCATGACTGGCTGTGTCATAAAAGTATCCAATGAGTGTGAACTCATTCATTCTGGTGGCTGTGAACGACACTCTATCATAGTGTAGAACTTTGTTCGAAAGTGTGCCATATTTTATTAGATTGTAGCAGAAAACCAGCTGATCTGGCAGCAGCTGTCATAGCTGTTAGCATGACAGCTGTTGCACTAACAAGTACGTCATTTAACACTAAGCAACAGCCAGGATCATGGAGGAAGGCAGCATCACAGCTATGACCATTAACACAATTAGATGGAAATGTCATTTCTGACTCAGACTGCATCTTAAGGACTACAGTCCTGTTTTATATTCATAATAAAGACCATTTAAACAACAAATTTTCCTTATGTTTTGAGTATATATTGTAGGTGAAAGTTGCAGCTTATACTAGCGTGGACTGATTGGATGAGAACAAAGTTTTGGGAAATACCAGAATTCAGAGGGCTGTCACCATAATACTAAACTGGTTGGATAAGGATCAAAATTGGATAAAAAGATCATTCTGACACCTAGTTTCAATGTTGAATCTGATAAAAAAAAAATAATTGCTGTCTCTGGTTCTCCATGGACTGTGAAAATAGTACGAGCTTGCAACAACATACTGCGAAAAAAAAATAACTAGAAAGTAGTTCATTTTTGGAACCATGAGCTTGGTTAAAATTTTTAAATATTAACTATGAACTGAACTGGTTTATTTTAATATTGGTGAACTGAACTTTGTTCATATAAAAAGTTCATATAAAAAGTAAACTTTCCCTGCATAGATGTCAGTCTTATGAAAATCTAAAAGAACAGGGGTTCAGCACAACATGTCAGAGACCTTTTCTCAAACAATAATAAATCACTAGGTTATTGATGATGGATTCATTCCTGTTTTTAAAAAATACGGGTGTCATAAGGTCATCAAAAGATTGTGTCGAAGTTTTGTCTGCCTATTGACCATAATATAGCATATTTCCCAAACTGGATACTATTAAGCAATCGGAACCCAGTAGAACTTCTGCTTTGTGTAGTTCATTAAATCAATTGGTAGCGTTTCAAAACATTTTAATAAAAGCTCGAAGCTATTTTGTGCTGCATCCTCGGTTGACGCGAGGCTCCAAACGGCTCCGCACGTTCAAACATCGCGAGATTTGACCAGCTGTTTAGTATGTGTGTGTGTGTTTTTTTTTAGACTAGTGCTAGTCGGTCAACACGTGGAGCGGCGACACTGACTTTCCACACGGACACGTTTAAAATAACCCAAGATTCTGACAATAACCAGTGTTTCTCTCATTGTGGCGGCGCCAAGGACCCAAAAATACCGTAAGTAACTGAAAACACTCCGGAGAGGAAGAGACGCATTTAGCAGTCATTTAGCCTGTAGTAACGTTAGCTTTTTGCATGTTCTCACAGCGTGACTTGGTCCAAATCCTCTCACAGAGCTGCAGTACTCCTCCGGTGTTTAGAAAGACATTCATTGACATTTCCAGACACCTCTGCGGGATTCATTCAGCTCACTGTGTCACTGTGTGAGTGTAGTAATCACATGTCATTGAACTACGAGGCTCCATCTAATTTAACAGTCGGCACAGTCCAGCTAGCTGCTGTCCCTGTTGTGTAACTTAGATTATCCTGGTTCCTGTTCCTCCTGCGGGCTCTATTCCGCACTTGCACCTGTCTTTAATAGTTGTACATATATACAAACTGGCGGCAAGAACATTGCATTATTGCTATAACGTTAGCCAGGCCGGCTAACAAGCTAACGTGAAGGTCTGAGGCCCATGCAGGACAGAGGCACTGTTTGGCTTAAATGTCCTTTAACCCTGCGTCAGTCTGGCACCCAACACACAGACCTTCTGTGGTGCATCTGAAGCTGTCTGGTGCACACTTGTCTTTTAACGTGTTGAAAAACACATGAGGACCTGAAGTTCTCTGAAACACGAGGCTTTTTCGTGACGCTATCCTGATCACGGTCATGTAGTCTTGGGGCTAATGCATTGGTGGGAATGTGCGATTAGCTGGCGTGACATTTAATTCGTGTGTATGTCCATGGAGCATTCACAGCAAGGTGCTGCCTGGCTAACATGAAGCAGCGCGGCCTCCTCAAGCAGCCATGCTGTATTCAGTCAGATTACGATCAACTGGAAACAGACTTATCTCATATATATCCTTTAACTTCCCTATCCTACTGGAGACTCTCTCTGTGTGGGTGCAGCTCCGTGGCTCTTATTTTAGGATCTTAAACGTGGCTCTTATTTTAGGATCTTAAACGTGTTCTGAGCCAGTCGGCATTAAAATGAGACAGAGTTCTAGGTTCTGTAATTTGCCCTCATTCCCTGCTGCAGCCCACCGGTAGTGTCCTTCCCTCACACTGGTTCTACACTGCAAAAAATACATCTGAAGTGGAAAATATTGAAACTGCGAGTAAAGAAATTCTAGTCATCAGGTTTACCAACTGTTGAGCTTCATTGTTGTATAAAAAGTACACTACAAATTAAGTTTATCATTACCGTTTCACTAATTTTAAGCAATTAGTTGATTTCATTGGCAAAATCTGTAAAACGTGAGATATGCCATAATGCAGATGGGCCTCTTTGAAACCATAGTGTACCAGAGATGTGTTTATCATTTTTAGGGTAGATACAACTAATGGTTATTTTGATAGTCAATTAAGCTATTAATTATTGACAAATATAATTTAATAGTTGTTAAGTTTATAAAATTGTGTAAAAGGATGATCACTGTTTAACAAAGTTACAACCTAAAATGTCTTTTTTTGCCCAGACCAAAAGTCCATAACCCAAAGTCAATTTACTATTATAGAGCATTAAAGAATCCAGAAAATTATCTGAGGAAAGAAGCTGGACCCAGAGAATTTGGAAATGTTCTAATATGATTCAAATTGATTATCATAAATGTTGGTGTTTGATGTAATAGTTGGCAACAAATCAATCAACAAATTGTTTCAGCTCTGTTATAGGATAAAACGAATTGAGCAGGAAAAATGCATTGCAGCCTATCAACTTATTGACTTGATGTTGTATTCAGTTTAACAAATCCAATGTTGAGTAGATCGATGATATTTCAATGGCATACTGTTACTCAACTTATTTCAAGCTTTTTTTTCTTGAACTTTGTCAATTTAATCCTGTTTTAATAAAACAAGATTAAAACGTTTTTCAAATCATGATTCAATTGACCAGTCACACAATTCAACGTGAAATGATCTGCCAATGTTGTAAGTGGAATAACAAAATTTAAATTTAAAATTTAATTTCATGACTGACCTCAGGCTGACTCTTGCAGCAACACCCTGAGTTCATATATGCTGCATACAGTCAAGATGATGAATGGTTATGAAAGACATATGAAATATCAGAAAATAAAAACTAATTACAGCAGTAATTTCTTTTTACAGCATTGCCATTAAATTAGTTATATACAGTAAGCTAACTAATGCAATAAAATATATATTAGTCAAGTGAGATTAAACAAAACAAAAGCTGATAAGATAATAAAATAAAAACTTGCTACTTATGATGAATAAATAGCAAATAAATATTTTTTTTAATATTAGACCGATTTTACCCACAACACCAGATATTTGGGTGATGGGTTGTCATTTTTTACAGCGTGGTGTTAGCCGTTAGCGGTTAGCCGTGTTAACGGTAACGCCGGTGAAGATGACGCCTGACTGTAACGGTGTTTTCCTTCATGTTTAGTCCGCCCTGCTGCGTGATAACCGCCAGAAAATCCGTTAGAATAACCGTTAACTGGCGGGAAGGGGACCGTTAACGGTCTCTGCTCTTCGGCGGAGACGTCATCCCACGGTGATAATGCAGCCATATAAGTAGTTCCGGTTATCCCCTCACGCCTTCTACGTTACTATTTATACAAGAGGACTGACTTATACAAAAGTGGACTGTATCAAACGAAGAGTTCACATACTTCATACAATTGTAATTACTCTTGTCCAAAACTACACACATGAAGTCAATAATTATAAATGCTACGTACAGAGGTGTTATCAACGAAATGTACCTGAAATATCAACAGTAAAAGTGCATGCTATACAACTGTTGTATTATTGCAGTTTGTGGAGCCAATGTTTCTGCATATGTATGTGTGTATATATACATACTTTATAAAGCACCATTTACATATGACATTTGCATAGGTAAATTACATAAGTTTGACTTAAAATAAATACTTTAAACATAATAATAAAATATATTCTTGTCAAATAATCTCTAAAGTAACCAAAGTCGATAAATATATCGATATAGAAAGTGCAGTATTTCCCTAATTATAATGAACTAGCGGTATCCTCACGAGGAAACACTCAAAGTTCAAGTACCTCATTATTGTACTTAAATAAAGTACTTGTGTACAGGTACTTGGTTTTTTGTTTTATGGCTAATGTATCTAGGATTAAATTGCCTGATTTATAGCTGGTTAATTAATAGTGAAGATCGATTAAGAGACATTATGTTGAGACTGATGTTACCATAAATCGTTTTAACAGCGGCTGAAGTCGCTCTGCCTCTGTGTAAGCTGCTTAGGTCGGCTGCATCGAGTGCTGTATGGTCTGTAACATGTAAATACAGTGTGGCCCCTCCCCTGTCTGAGCCCCAAGGTCATAGAATGAATATTGACTCTCAAGTCAAAAAAAGCTCAGAGCGCCAGTCTGACCTGCAGCGAAGGACCTGGATCTGTTTGACTGCTTTACAAGCAGCCAGTCAACTTGTGGTGTAACCTTGTCCAAGGTGAATAGTGTGGGCCTCCATTTCATAAGCACATGTATACATTCTAATCACCAACATTACTTTTCTGATTTAGTTTATGGTGACACTACTAAAAGATAATAGGTGACTTATAGTTCTATAATTCTAACATTTACTTAGGGGGAAATATTTCTGAATGTATAGTGATGCACTGATTGTGTAACTCTGGGCAGATACAGAAATTTACAAACACACTTTGGCTCATATAATTCTTTGTTTGTTCTAGTTATTTATTAGATCACTAAACCCTTTTCAAGCAATTTAATCAGATTAGAGCTGCAACAAGTAGTCAATTAATCAAGTTGACAGTTATTAAAATTAATCTACAACTATTTTGACAATGGATGTGAGGAAACAAAAACAAAAAATTAAATTCTCTGCCTTCACCTTCTCAAATCTGATTATTTTCTGGTTTCTTTAGTCTTCTATAATTCTAAACTAATGATCTTTGGAGTCTCGACTGTTGGTCTGGACAAAAGAAGACCTTTCAGATTAAATCTTCAACTGTGGGAAAATAGTGTTTGAATTTTTTTTGATTTTATAACATTTTATATCCCCAAAAAAATCAAATATACGATTCAATAATCAATGTATTATTTGACATTAGTTGCAACTACAAATCACATACTAGGTACTTTATTGTAACCTTCACATGGACACAGATTCATTTTTGTTAATTAATTGAAAGTAACAGTTCTGAACGGCTACTACTTACTCAATAAGCTTTTATGCCACAACACAAATTCTTTTTTGCGACACATAAATTAAATGTACCAGCACAGATTTTTTTTCCTGGTAGCTCTTTCTTCCGTTGCTGGGTGAACTACAACTGCACACTAGATTTAGACAAATTGATGTGACACAGCAGATAAATATCAGCCACAGATATCCTGAATGTCATCTTATTTTCAAAGAGGCTGTTAACTGTCAGCAAGGCTGATACCCACAGCCTCTACATGAACTATACAATCAGTCAGAATTTATTGAAGCTTTACTTTTAGTTTCATGTTGCATTTGATGCAAGTATGTAACTGTAAACTCCCATAAATTGTTAGGTTGTCTGTGCAGGTGCTGGATGTTGGATTCAGTACATCTACTAAACTTTCTTCTTCTTCTTTAAAGAAAATCTGTATTGTAAAGAGTAATTTTCACTGACCAAGTCTAATATGCATCTCAAGATGTAGCTGTAAACTGATATTTGATTTTTTTTTAACTACACATACTGTAGGTCACATTTATTGAGTGCATGATAGCTTTCAATCATAGGAAAACAAAAATAATATGGTCAAAACACAAAGGGAGGAGAAAGGAGCATTTGCTTATTAAGTCCTACTTCTTTAACAATCAATTATTTACATATCCTGTCTCTTCACAGTCCCACACAAGTTATAATAATATTGTATATATTTAGGTGTACCAACAACTCATGAATATATATTTACATTAGTACATATTTAAAACCAAAAGTAAAAATAATGTATATTTTAGTTAATTCTGTAGTTGTTGTCCTCTATAAAGGGATCAACATGTGGCTGCACTAACAGCTGATAATTCTCCAGAACCCCTCCTAATGTTGTGTTCAAGGACCCTCCTACATATGACATTTGAGCCTCAGCCACATGAGGGCAATACAACAAATGACAAAAACCTGATTATTATGTTACTGCACAGTTTGTCCTTTTTTTAATACTTGGATGTCTGAGCAGATTTGAATATGTCACCATGAAGACCTTTGAGAAAATGCTGACTGAACGCTTGTGATCGATTACCTATTTCAGTCTGGGATACACATCCAACAGATTTGTTTGTTAATTTCTGGTACTCAGTATTTCATGTGGTTGCAGTAATCCTCCTGTGTCAGTACCTGATGCTTTGTTAAACAATTTCCAAGAGTAAAAAAGCACTAAGGAAGATCGATAGAAAATATGTGACATTCATTTACACCAATGCTATTGCTTCTTCCTTTACCTTATAGATGCCTGAAAGTTTCTTTATAACACTGCCACTGTGTAAAAGCATACATATTATAAATGTAAACATAGGGGAATATACAAACTACTGAATAATCTGCTCAAAACATGCCAGGTTTAAAACTTCTTGATAGTGAAATGAAAGGCTGTTTTTATCATGCTGCATCCACATGTAATTTCCTATTGTTGCAGTTAATCAAGTAATAACTATACATTTTTGAGGCAACTGAAAAATAAAACAATACGCACACAAATTTACCAACATGGTGTTCAGAGTGTTAAGAAATGCATTAAAATAGACATTAAATCTATGCATTTAAGTTTCTATGAAAGTTAAATTATTGTGCTTGTAAGCAGCAATGTCATACACCTACCATCCTAATGTGTGGATGGTGTAGTCTTTCCCACTTCTTTGAAAATGAGTCATGAGTCATCATGGCAATACATTATTCAAGACGTGGGCCACAGCCTCGTATATTTGTGTGCCCGCACCCTTTGGATTTTTGAAAAGAAGACCCCCTTCTGGCTAAGAAATAAAACTTAGTCATATTTCTATTCTAGTTGAAATAGTGGATCTCTCACCAAATATGGTTGTCAAGACTAGGCCTGGGCAATATAATACAACTCATACAACCATATATTGTCAATATTCACATCATCACTCTAAAAAAGAAAATAGTGTAAAAATAGAAATAGAAAATAGTGGTATAGTACTAAAATCAACCATAATAAACAAACCAATGCTTCTCCTGCTGGGCTCAATTAAAAATTTAAAAGAATATTTTTAGAAACTTATTTTTTGTTACATCAATATATTTTCTAGCCATGTCACCTGCCTCTAAATTTACATATAGAAAGTAAGTCACTAAGCATAGCATGCCCCCAAATATTTAAAGGAAAATCATCAATTATTGAGGATTAAAATAGACATTTTATCAATAGGTTTATTTATATGTTCAGATACCTGAACCTGTAAAGTAATAGAATACCAGTGAGTTTTCCAGATGGTATCATGCTACATGAATGACGCACAGTGCAAGTTCAGTCTTGAAAGCTCACATGAGCTGTTTCTTCGCGATCTAACGCAAAGCAGCTTTTTGTGTAGTCGGAACAATGTGAAAGCGGAACGCTGCTTTACAGGAGGTCGCTACAGAGCAGGTGGGAGGAGCACCAGCTGTAGAGGTCAAAAGTCTACCGGCGCTTCCTCTGACCTGCTCCTATCACCATTCACAATGTACGAACCTCAAAGCAGCTGCCAATTAGAGCCGTGACTGGCAGCACGGCGAAATATGATTGAGTCACGTCCGCCCCATGTGACACATTCCTCCTGACGGAGGCAGGCCTGTCCAGGTCCGTTAAGGAAAGGCATGTGCACATGGCCTTTTTTTAACATGGGCGGGGAGTTGCCTCCTGCTTGTCGGCTCACTGGGAGCTGGGTGTGTGCAGGAAGCTCAGTGGGCTGTTCCGCCGTCTGACAGGCTGCAACATGCAAATCACCGTTGCTGTCGGACCTTCGCTCTTGTGTTCTCCTTGTTTTCTTTTACAGGATATTCATCGAAAGGAGTGTAAAAGCTTTAATAAAAAAGTGCAGCTGGTTTTGTGGTGACATTCAGAAGCAGCAGGATTTAACATTTTTCTGATTCTTCTCTTACTTCTGTTGCAGCCTTTCATGCTCTTATTAGAAATAGAGCAGTATATGTCCTCTAATCACATTTTGTGGTTGGCAAGTTTTCATGTGAATGTACTTGAAAAGATTTATTTTTACTAGTGTGATGTGGAAACTTGGAGTTGAAGAGGAGACATCATGTGTCAAACAGTTAAACATCTGTAATGAAATATATTCAGATACAGATAATTTAATGTTTTTGTGTGCGGGTGGGGCAAATTAAGACACAATCAATTAGTTGTTTGGTTTGTGAAATCATGTAAAATGTTGATCACTGTTTCCAAAAGGTGAGGATTTAACCTGAAATGTCTTTTGTCCAGACCAACAGTCCACAACCGAATGATCATTAGTTTATTATTATAGAAGACTAAAGTAACAAAATATAATACTATATCAGAAGCTATAACCAGAGAATTTGGCTGAAATGTATTAATCAATCATTAAAATATTTGTTGAATAATTAATTAGTTGGCAACTAATTGATTAATCATTGCAGCGTCCTTATACTCATAGAAACTTATGTCTCTCTAATTTCAGGTGTAGCTGCTAGTGTCCTGAGGAAATGCCGCTGAGGTTTCGCTCTGTTGTGCCGTACACACTGCCTGGAGTCCTCGTCCTGATTGGCTGGTGGTGGTATATCTCGCGGAAGAAAGAGCGACCCATCAGCAATGACAGCCCAGAGGAGCCTCCGACCAGTGCGGTCCTCAGAACTTCCCCATCTGATGGTAGCAACGGTTTGGTCGATAAAGGCACCATATCTCCGACAAGTGACACAGTTCCCCACAGACCCCTGAAGGACAATACCCAGAGAACAGAGCAGGAAAATATCTCTGAGATCTGTGTCCAGGAGACTCACGCAGCACCTTCAATAGAACAAAGTTCTGAAGCCGCAGCGCGTCACCTTGGCAGAGTAAGAGAAGCGGAAGTCCATAAACCTTTTGTCACAACGGAGGAAGTGTCTCCAAAGGTCCTTGAGGAACTGCAGAAAAGCCTAGTGTCTCCCTTGGCAAAGGAGTCAGATAAACGTCTAACGACGGATCCAAAGTTGACTCGAGAAGATGCTGTGGAAGCAGCTGCCTCGCCTTTCCTGTCTACCAAAGTCACCTGCCCCTCCCTGGTGAACAAGCACCTGTCTGACGCAGAGAGGCCTGAGCCGGAAGGGGAGGTAGCGAAGCACCACAGCACTGTTAGAGCACAGGAAGAGATGGTCGCGTGCGCCCTCACCCCAGCCAAAGTGCAGAGAGCGGCCTCGTCGGAGGCTGATTCTGTAGAGACGCCTGCTTCGGCACAGGATTTGTACAAACACGTTCTAACCAGCACACCCGCCACCCCAGCACCTACCACCGCAGCACTGACCACAGTCCAGGACTGCACCACCATATCAGTGACTCCAGAGGATGCCCAGTTACGTGGTGGCGAGCAGCAGGATCTGGAGCGTCTGGCAGCTGGACTCATAACCGAGGTCATCTCGGCAGCCACCCAGGAGGTCCTTGGTGTCACCAGTTGTCAGGTCACAGACAAAATCCACCCCGGCTGCGGTAGCAGCACGCCCCTGGCTAGTGGCAGGCTCTGCTCACCACAGGAGCTGATTGCAGCCACGCAGCAGAAGCAGCATCTTTTGACAAGTCTTTCTCAGATTGGTCGCGATTCGACAGAAGTGGAAGCGACAAAGGAAGATCAAGGGATGCCTAACGGATGCACTTCGGCCTCAGTATGGGAGCCCGTCGAGGTCGGTCACAGCGTTCACACCAACAGCGCGCAGAGAGGCCACTGGCCGCCACCGCCGCTCCAAGCAGCACAAAGTGCCCCCCTGCTGAGCATGAAACTGAAAGGCGACGAGGTGACCACCCTAGCCGAGGACTCAGCCTGCAGCACGTGCCACTCCGAGGACGGCGTCAGCAGCGAGGACCTCCAGAACTGCGCGTTCGACAGCCAAATGGACGCGGGCCAGGTTATAGACTTTTCGGCGAGAGAAGCAACGAAGCCTCAGCCGCTGATGGAGGCGGTTTCCGAGGCGACGGTTTTGGCCTTAACTGAAGAAGACTCGGTCGATGCTGTGTGTGACGTAAAGAGACTTGATGGGATGGGCCTGAGGAATGGAGCTCACGGGACATGTGAGGTGGAGACGGACCAGTCTGGAGGTGAGGCATGATATCTATGTAAAATGGGTATTGTTGACCATAATTATGTGGAGCTCAGACTTTAATCCTTATATACATACCTACAGATTTGTGTAGGGTAATAGAAGTGAATAGAGGTTTGTATGTTGTTACCTTTTTTTTTCCTTTGTATGTTTAAATGTCACATTTTTAAATACTTCAGCGTTATTAGTTTGTAATCAAAGTATAGCTGTAATTTTTTAGCATGATCTCTTCAAGTGTTTTCTCATGTAAAACAGTTTATGGATAGTAAAGCATGCTTCTAATGTCATATTTGCTGCTGCTTCCTGTTTATAGCAGAATTTGCCTTCTCATAGGAAAGCCTGAATAACAAAATGGTTGATCGTTTGACACATGCCACTTTTACCTCATTAATAGTATCTCTACAGTCAGAAGTGGAGACAATTAGAATTAATTGGGAAATAAGATTTTTTTCCTGAGACCAACAGGATGATTTCATGGTGAGTACAAAAAGTAAATTGTTCCGAATTTATCAAGACATCAAGTGATGGAGGAAATATTGAGTTTTTATAGCCACCAGAAAACCGATTTAAGCAAAATGGAACAAATCACAGAGGGTGATTACTAAAATATAATCAAGTGTTGTTTTGTAGCTAGGCAATTGGAAATGGAGGCATTAAAGTATTACTTGGTCTTTTTGAAGTCAAGGGTTTCCACTTTCTTCAAATTCAGCTAATCCAATTACAACTCTGACCATGATTTTTGTATTTACAGTTTTTTAAATAGTTGGCATTTTACTGTAAAACATTGATATTTAACTGTAAAATACAGTACAGATCTGTCTTTGTGCATGATTTGTTTTGCTTCGCTTCATGGATTATTATTGTACAGGACAGTTTCATCTCGGCCTGTGTCTGAGTTTCAAGTAAAAAAAAAACAAAAAACGGATCATTAGTTTCCCCAATTTATTCCTGGTTTCAATTAATGTGTAGTGTCATCAATAATTCACATTTTTTCTGTGTATTTTGTGTATATCACCTAACAGGTGATTTCCTTGTTGTTTTCCAGCTTTTGTGACAAACTAGTTTTAGAGACAAATGAGCAGTTTAAATGCTTTCTTCTATAAATGATGAAGATGTTTTCATTTTCTCAGGTCGTCAATTTACAAAACTTTCCCTCAACCATTAAGCTCAGAAAACGTTTTCTTCATGTTGACCTATTTTTATGGACCAAAGAGGCAGTTAATGTAGGTTTGGGGGAAAAAAAATTCAGAAGTTTCTACTTAATTACTTTGTATTTACAAATGAAAAAATGTGGAAAGGATAAGTTCAAAGTTACTTAAGAAATATTTGAAATTTATTTAAATATAGAAACATAAGTAGACATAGCTTCCTTTACTGATTACGCATAATATAAAATGCACTGTTTTTATTTAATGGTCAATCTGTGTATAAAGGGAGACCCTTTTAAACATGATTGTGTGTGTCATGTGCAGGCTCTGATGTGAATAGTATGGACTCAATGGACAGCGGCTGCACTATGGGCACCATGGAAAGCCAGAGCAACCACGCTGCCTCCTCGAGCTCAGAGCTCATCATCTGGGAGATTGAGGTGCCAAAGGTGAGTCGGGGAAACTGACATAAAAGGGAGAATCTTATCTTGTTGCTGTGACATGCTAGTGGCCTCCATTAAACCTGATAATCAGTGCTGAGTACAGCCAATCAGCTTTTTTTAGCAGCTTCATGCAGTGTTTAAAGGTTCTGTGTTCATGCAAAGACATAAACAGTGTTTAAATTTTTCATGAATATTCTCTTGAATATTGGTAGTGAACCATTTAAATTACATATTAGCATCATGCAAAGTATGTTGCCAAATATTTCGGTCAACTTAAAGTTTTCACTTTTATCAGCATGTACTAGTAAAGTATTGAAAGTAAACAATTTCTGATGTTTTTAATACATAGGAGTATTTTAACATAGACCATTTGGGACACTTTGGGTAGATTGATAGGAAAAGTAATACTATTTTTTAAACATATTTGTAAATGTATTTTTTTTTTGAGTGGATTGAATTTTTCTTCCTAATTGATTTGAGTTATTTTTAAGAGGAAAATGTCCTACAGTATAGAGCTGCAACGATTACTTGTTGTATACCACCATCTTTTATGATAAAAGATTTCATTCATTGTTAAGAAGAAAGTATCCAAATTCTCTGGTTCCAGCTTTTCAAATGTGATTATTCTCTGGTTTCTTTAGTCTTCAATAAAGGTAAATAGATTTTTAGGTAATGGACTGTGATCTGGACAAAACATAAACATTTTTATCCAGTGTCTTCAGCTTTGAGAAAAATGATTGATATTTTTCACCATTTTATGAATCAACAAACTCATTGATTGTTTTAATCATCAAGATTAGATTAATCTAGACTGTCAAGCTCTAGTGAAAAGTGAAGTCCAGAAACTGCAGTTTCCCTTCATTCCAGAGTTGTATTGTAGGATTCAAGCATGTTTGAGTTGCCAGTTGCAGGTGGTAGCATCAGAACAGTCACTGGCAGACATGGTGCACACAGCATAGTGCTGAGCTCACAGTCAACCAGTTAATAATTCACTAAGTATAGGGAACCCAGCCGGAACGAATCCAAGGGCTGAGGACAAAGATCAAGATCATCTGAGCTGATTCAAGTTCAAAGAACTGATGCAGCAGCTGATTACAAGTTCTGTACAGTACTGCCTTTGATTCTCTAAAGTGACGCCACGTGAATCTACATGAATCAAACTCTTGTCTTTAACATTAAAAACCGTCCTGCACTCAATAATAGTGTTTTGCTGAAATATATAATAATATATTGAATATCAACATCGATGGCAATAAGTCCAGCACTTATCCCTGACATCTGAAAATTTCTTCTGAATTTTAATGGACCACTTTTCCAGGTTTATTCCTTAATTTCAGGTCCTTTTTCCATTTTCATAATGATGTAAACCCATAGACAGAACTACTGATGGCAATACTACATCTGTAAAGACTTGTGCAAAGAAGTAGCTAGGCCCTTCTTGTGAAATGTTTAACACTATTATTATAAATAATAATAATGGTTATTATTATTTGACCTGAACATGTCTCTCCTGGCCTGTTGTCGTCTCTCAGCATCTTGTAGGGCGATTAATCGGGAAGCAAGGGAGATATGTGAGTTTCCTGAAACAGAACTCTGGCGCAAAGATCTACATCTCCACGCTGCCTTACACACACGAGTTTCAGATCTGTCACATAGAGGGTGAGTTAGCATGACCCGTGATGTCTGAAGGTTTTGAGGAGTTGATTTATTTGTTTGTTCACAGAGTTCACAAATCCAGAATTTGGAGAAAATATCAATGCATCTTTCTTACCATTTTCATAACATTGTTGTCTGTAAACAGGTACACAGCAGCAGGTTGACAAAGCCCTGTCGCTGATTGGGAAAAAGTTTAAAGATCTGGACTTGACCAACCTTTATGCACCTCCACCACCCCCACTCACATTACCATCACTTCCCATAACTTCCTGGGTAAGTTGGGGAAAAGTTGTACTAAGTCTACTACTTTTGCTTGAGACTCGACTTTAGCTGTTGTAATGTACTGTCACATCAGTGAGCTCAATGGTATTGAAAAATACTTTTCTTGCTTTCTAACCTAATACTAGTAGCTCAGAGATAGAGCAGGTGTCCACTGGTCAGAGAATCAGATAATCTATTCTTGAATGGCGATGAAGGTTGTTTAAAGCAGGAAATTTTCCATATTATTTTACTTTGTTGAAATTCGTGTCATTACTTCTCTTTTCCTTTTCCTGTAGCTTGTTTAATAATGGCATAGCAATGCAAACACATACATTTCAATGTAGCAGTGACTATCAGCATATTCCCTGTGATATGTGACAGTTTCCATGTTTTACTGCAGCATTTTTAATAATTAATCTACATAAACTAGTTTTAAAAATGCAATGAAAAAAAAAATAACAAATTGACCTGCAACTAATTATTAGTTATAATTATTCATAGACTATTATGAATGCAGGGGCTATTATGTAATATAAGTCGATTTATCATTGTTTAATGAATTCACTTACTGGTGGAATAATTCATTTTCTTCTCAGCTGCTTCTGCCCAGCAGTGTGACAGTTGAAGTGATTGTCGTGAACATTGTGTCGGCCGGTCATGTCTTCGTCCAGCAGCACACACATCCCACCTACCACGCCCTGCGCAGCTTGGACCAGCAGATGTTCCTGTGCTACTCCCAGTCAGGGACCCCACCCCTGCCCTCACCTCCTGAAGGTAGTCTTACACCGGATAGATCAAAATAACAGCTTCTCTTTTTTAACTTTAGCATTATACCTCGATTTTATCCAATATTATTTAGAAATAGTGAAACATATTTTGAATGTTCCTATTACTTAAAATGGCTTAATGTGTTAATAAAACAAATGTATACTATAAAAAAATGTTGTAAACATAGTCTCAGGATAGTGTCATGTCATGCAAATTCAAAGGGAATCTAATAGGTACTAGGAATTTTTCCAGATTTGCTACATAGCAACAAATCTATTTTAGCATGTTGGAAAAAATTCATACAACAAAACTGAATTAAATGTTAAAAATTTCCAAAATTCTGAATTAAAAAAAAATTCATTTGGGATGCATTGGTGCTCCTGTGTCAACTGTCAATGAGCAAAAAGTACTTATGACCTTGTAAATTGAAAAATAAAAATAAAAGCCCCCTTTTCTCATTCAGATATAAAAAAGTAGACTTTATATCATACTTTTTTTTTTGTTTTTTTTAGAAAAATGAAGATAAAGTAATTGTTGCCATATGGCAATACTATGCAATTGAAGGTAAATATTCTTTCTATCCTCCTGTCGCCCAGTTGGTGTGATCTGTGCAGCTCCAGCTGTGGAAGGAGCCTGGTGGAGAGCTCAGGTCATCACATTCTACAAAGAAACTAACGAAGTGGAGATTAGATATGTTGACTATGGCGGCTATGACAGAGTCAAGATCGACTCACTACGGCAAATAAGGTGAGTGTGAGTTTTTTTTACTGTGTACAAACTGCATCCTTAATGCTGTTGTATTTTTTTCTCCTTTGAAAATGGTTACATTTTTCGTCAAACATCTGCTTTGGGATAAAATAGGCAAACACTGGCATCTAGTGGAGGTTTCTTGAACAGTTGTCTCACAGGCCCCCATGCAAGTCTGAGTTTTTGAATTTCTAAGTCTGATTATTTTCTGTTTTCTTTAGTCTATACTAAATGGTGACACGAAAACCGTGACACATACCAAACCATGAATGTTGTGAGCTGCACCTAACGACTATTCTGATTTCCTAATCACTTATTGGAAAGTATCGATCAGTTGATTGTTCATAAAATACTTAAAAAATCACACTGTTTCTCAAAGCTGAAGATTCAACCTAAAATGTCCTTTTCTAAACAATTAGATCAATTTAATATTTGGCAGTCAATTGATTAATCAACTAAATATTGCATTAAATATGCAATGGTTACTGCAATAAACACACATTGTTCTGTAAGTTTGATTTTTAGGCTGTCTGTAAAAACGGACTCCTTTTCTATGTATTTTTTATTCTTTTAGCAGATCATTTATTTTTTTTACTTTTATTTTCCAGGTCTGATTTTGTAACATTACCGTTCCAAGGCGCCGAAGTGTTGCTTGACAACATCGCCCCTCTTCCAGGTACAGGAGACTTTGTATTGACTCATTTAGTCTCAGGACATTTTTGCTAAAAAATGAATATGAAATAAGAGTATGACAATGATCATCCTTCATTAGGAGAGGATTGTTTCTCAGCGGAGGCCACATCAGCATTGGAGGAGATGACCAGAGGCGTGCCGCTGCTCGCCCAGGTACGTCCGCCTCCATCACTACACTTCTCCACACTGTCAAAGTTGCTTTTGACTAACTGGTCTTTTTTATTCTGTCTTGAAAGGTCTCAAATTATGATAACAACACCGGCCTGCCACTGGTCTACCTGTATAACATGGTAGGAGAGGAGGTAAGATGCTTGGATATAACGGGTTGCACTGTTGAATACTTTGATTATTTTTTTAAAATAACAATGTCAGCAGCCAGATGGAATTATAAAGTAGCTGCTCTTACAGATTGACACTAACACATTTATATGATAATAAGGATTTTCCAAATCAACATTGAATCTATAAGTTGATTATTACACAAAAAAATCCACTGTGTTGATAAAAATAATAAGCCGTTGTTTCATTTGTACTTAAATGTACTTGCCTTTCTTTTTATTTACTGTTAGAGTTTTGTCAGAAACTCCACACACGATTGACAGGAGAAGCCTTCTAATGGCTCGAAGGAAACAATTCTTCTCCTGTCGGAACCAACTTTTAATGTGAAACATGTGCAGGAACTTTTCATTTCCATTGACCTCAACCTAATAAAATAGAATGAAGATTAATTTGTCAAATTTCTACATGCCATTAAACTAAATCAGGAATGCACTATACATTGGTAATGTGGTAAATGACTATTCTAGCTAAATTGAAAAATCTCCGTAGTCGTATAGAGGCCCCTTTTTCTAATTGTACATTGTTTGCCAATTGCATTAGAAGCTAATGGATGATTAGAAAACCTGTATGTTATGTTAACACAGCTAAAAACAGTTTAGCTGCCTAAGCATTTCATGCAGGTATTTTGACTACTTTGTGCGTGTTTTTTTTTTTTTTTTTTTTTTTTTTTTTTTTTTTTTTCTCTTCTTCATTTTAACTAAGTTGATTTCTCTTCTTCAGGTGGTGTCAGTGAACCGTACAGTGGCGGAACGAGGCCTGGCTATTTGGGTGGATGGGTTTTGAACTCCTGATCTGCTCTGACCTCTGACCTCTGCACCCTACAACACTTCATTTTCTTGTGATCAGCAGTCTGGGGACTTGGGTCTCTCCTGGTTCCCAGCCCCACCAGACACACCATTGAATCTAAAGAAGATTGTTTTTGATTTTCTATTTTCTTTTCCCTCCTTTCCTTTCCCCCCATTCCTTTTTTTTCCCGAAAGAAATGAAAATTGTTTTCAGACGTAATCTACGAGAGAACAGCACTACTTCAAAATAAGATGACCTTCCCTCTTGTTGTACACAGAAACAATGTAAAGAAGGAAAGGAAGGTACTTGTAAATTAAAAAAAAAAAAAAAAAATCTATATTGTAACTAAATAAAGGTTCAACCAATATTTTCCCCTCCCCCATCCTACCTTACTTTTTGCTCTTGGTCTTTACACACTGACTGGATCCTCACCTGTGTGCAAGGACAAACATCAGACTGTGTAGACACTTGTAAACACTTTCGTCGTCAACTCAGCTGCATTCTGATATTACTCTCATCTGTAGGTCGGTTACATTTCAAAGTTGAAACAGCTGTTTTTTTTTTTTTCTTTTTCTCTTTCCGGAGGCTTCTTGTCCGGATAGAACATGGGAGGCAGAAAGCCTCTAGTGAACAGCAGGTTATAGTGCTGCAAAATCCCTGGTGGAGCATCGAGAAGTCGGGTGGCAGGAAACCACCCGCTGAGATCTATCTTATCTGGGTCTTCATCCAGACCTGCAGCCAAAGCTGCTGCCTAACCTCCAGCTCGGACCTGGGAGCGAGCAGCTCACTTTCCCCTGACTTTTGTCCACCAACTTGTACGGATTACAGAGGAGCCAGATAAATTGCAGTTAAACAACCCTGCAAATTACTTGAAAACATGGGCAGGATTTGTTAAGTGTGTTTGTCTGACACTGTCTGCAAGGCAGCACACACTTGTTGATATAGATTATGATGTAGGAACTGTTTGTGATTCTCACTTTTTTTTTTTTTTTATATATACATATAAAGGACTGACATTAACATAAAGATCATGCCTTGATTTTGTTATAGCGCATAGGATATCCAGGGGAGTCTTTCTGCTCACCTGTTGGCAGTTTTATTTTTAGAGGCACTGTAACAAAGATTTTAAATATCAAAACTCTCAAATGAATTAACATCTACTTCTGAAGGGAAAAAGCTGCTAGAGTTGTTTGACTAGTCTTCACTGAAGTAATATTAGCTATAACAATATTTCATCTTGGTCAAATTACTGTAGGTGTCATGTATATTTCAGATTTATTAACGATCCCAAAGAAATCACTTGTGAACTAGGAAGCAGCATGGACACTACTTGTGATTGGGTTTTCGGGGGGTCGAGTGGTTCAGCGTGATGGCAGTTTGGTGCTCTCATCCTGAGGCTCGAGGGAACCACTGAAAACAGACATGGAAAAGGAACACACCACCACATTTAGTCTGCAGTGCTGCTCCACAGTGTTTGTCAAAATCCAGTCTGTGTCCTCAGTATCTGTGCCGGTGCAGCCCAGGAGCTCATCCCCGTTTATTGTTTTATTGTGACATCTGATGAGGTACAACACAAACCCTGTTCTCCATATGTGGATTATTACCCTGATTGGCGTAAAAATAATTACTTTTTCCCAGCCCTGTGAAACGGAATATGACAGTTTTCCCAGTGAAACAAACTAGGTTTTGAGAATCCCCATTTAATTAGACTAAAAGGAGGGGGGAAGGGGAGCTTGGTGTGTTTTTTTTTTTTTTTTTTTTTTTTAATTACAAAGTTGAACTGCGTGCATGACATGTCATCAAGCATTTGGAATGCTTTTTATTGAAAGTAATTAACAAGAATAAAACTGGGAAATTGTTTTTTTTTCATTTCATGGGGCCTTTTAAAATTCATCTGGAGTTGTCAAAGCAACAAATCCACAAACCAAAACCTGGAGAATAATAACAATTGTGATTTCAGATGAAAACATTACCAATATTAAGATGACTAAATTAAGTGAAAATAGCAATTTAATCTTAATAAAATAAATAGTGTTATTCATTGAAATTATCCTGGTTTACTTGGTAAACCACATTAGAAGATCTGGGCCTTGCTGTCCATGCTGGTTGCGGTGTCTCCAGTGTCGAGTCCGACCTTGTGTTTGCACTAGATTCAGCCTGGAGGGAAATGTTTCCAAAATGACTGTAATTCTGAATAACATTAACCACATTTTTAATATTTTTATCAAGATTCTTTTCGATGGAAATCAAAACACTGTTAGCAATAAGGCAGCTTTATTTTGACAAGTTCAAGGACAGAACGGGGGAAAGGCTGCTTTTAATGTTCCATTTGACAACTATAACTAGGAAAGGAAACTGTAACAGGTACACAACACTATAAGAACTCTTCTATAATGTATCTCAGGAATGGTTCATTGGGTGGTTGACTGGTGAATCAATGTGCCTGAGGGCAGCTGCTGAAGAAGCGAGATAATTGTGTTTGAATACAGATGTAAAGAAAACAAGATTACATGCATGAATTGTGAGATCTTGGAGAAGGCATCCACATGTTGGTGCTGGAATTGGAGCAGTAGCCATATTGTTTGTTTTTGGCTTGAATGCATTCTTCCTCTGTTTCACATAAACTGTTTTTCCTTTTTTTCCCCTTTTTTTTTTTCTTAAAACCATATTAAATATGCCATAGTAGTAACGGTTCTCCCTTCTGCCCTGAAACTCCCCACCTGGAAAAAAAAACTGATCAAACTAGGATTTTGTTCATTTCTCTGTAAATAAGATATTTGACTGTACTTTTCTATAACACTGGAGAGAAAGAGACGGAATCTAAAGGGAACATGATTGTTTTTCTTCTGTTTGGTTTGTTTTCGATCATCCTGCCTCCCCCTTTCATTCATTCATGTCATGTTCTCAAGCTGTTGGACTGATTTTTAAGTGTTTGCATAGCTAGACAAGTCATTTGATTATTTAAATGTGTGTTAAGCTATTGTGCCGAAAAGCATTTAACATGTACAGATCAGTTTTTGCTAGGCTCATCTTAAGTTTGATTTCTTGATTGTACAGATCTATTAGGGAAAAAATAAAAGTTATTGAAAGTGTTTATGGTACTTTTCTCCCACATCTTCATCGGTGATTCAGGAAATCTTGGACAGACCAACCACTGCAATCCATAAAAAATCAATGCTAGAAACGGTTGTGTCAAAATGCAAAATTGTTGTTTGCAACGATGTGTGTGTGTGTATACAGGGGTTGAATGTAACTAATTACATTTACTCAATTACTGAGATGTAAAAACTATTGTAGTAATGTAAAGTTGAATGTACTTGCACTTTCGTATTTTAATTAATGATACTTGATAGTTTTACTCCACTACGTTTACCATACAATAACAATCATATGGAGGAATGCAAATACAGTTATACCTACCTATGAAAACACACTCAGCTACTGACACACACATTTAGTTTCACCCATGATGTTTTGCTGAAATGCAAAAACTGTACAAGGCCTGAACATGCTACATGCTTTATACTATAGTGTGTGTGTGTGTGTGTGTGTGTGTGTGTGTGTGTCAGTCAAGCTTATAAATTACTCTGTATTGTGTAAAATAAGATTATTTCTCAAACTTCAAACACGTTTTTACCCTGTACAAAACATCAGCTTATAGTTAAATTTCCTTTCACATTTATTCCACTTAAATGCTTGAGAGATGAGATATAAAACTATTGAGGTAATTTTAGTACAGTTAGAGATAGAATCACTTCAAATACAAGCCAGGAAATGTGTAAAATATTGAAGCCTCAACGTCTCTATGTGGGGAACTTGTCATCCTCACTTTGTGCTGCTCCACAGTGGCACTGGCAGCTATTATACATGCTGAAACCAGCCAGTTCAGCACAAGAGTTATCAGTTGTCCCTGTGAGAGATGTTTTCTGGCAGCTGAAAAGACAACTTTTAATAGAAAAAAAGTAAGAGATAAAAATAATTACAAAATCTAAGCTTACAAATATGCGAAAAGGCTGAATTAATACCAGGTATACTGCAAAAGGACAGACACCCATGTATATATTGTGTATGTTTGTCATCATTTATTCTTTCCTAAATCCTATTTTGTGTTTATACACATATCATTATATATTTCTAATATAAATAATGTTCTTTGTCATCCCTGTGATTGTTGTATCACTTTATGGAAATGCAATAATTGATCAGTCTGTGAAGCTTCTCAGTCATCCAGGGCCATGCTTTTTCAGTTCTGGGATTCAGTGCTGGGGAACTCAGGAATTTAAAGCTGAGAAACCAAAGTAAAAGTAAGTAAGAATAAAAAAAATAAACTCACTATCTGTGATAAGTATTTTTTTTAATTAAATACATTTTTATGTTATAATTCTTTTTTTCCTAACATACTAAAATAGATTTGTTTGCTATATGGCAAATAAGGAAAATTCCTAATACATAAAACCTAAGGAAGTCCCATTGATTTACATTGCATGAAACCAGAGACTTGGTTTACAACTTTATTTATAGTGTATATTCATTTTAATATATCTTAGCCTATTATTTAGGCCATTTTAAGTAATTATAACATTTTTACCATATCAGAGTAATATTTCATGCAAAAGAGGTTAAACTGGGGCCATGTGAAGAGGTGTCTTCTGCCTCCAGGTGGGAATGAGTTAATTTTCCTGGGGAGAGCTTCCAATACATGCATGCATGTGGCATTAATCCCAGAACTGAAGAAACATTTTGGAAACTTTAGGGGGTGAAGTGTCTTTAACAAACAAAGAAGTCCAATTGCTTTTCTCTACAACTCTACAGATTATTTAATTAAGGAAGTTTTCTATCTGAGGGAGGAAGAACTCTTGACTTGAGTATAAACAATAACCATATGACGTAAATGTGGTGTTTTCACATTTGAGGTATTCTGGTAGTTTATTTTTTTTCATTATTTTTAGGCAGCAGGTTTTAATATAGTGTTACAATGCATTCCTCAAAGCCTTTAAACGTGACCACAACTGATTTGAAATGACCTATTTTCACCCCTTTGACACAATCCTGATAATAACCATAAAGGCTCCAGCAGGTCTGTGAATATCAAAGATGCTTCACACTGAATTCATGTCAGTTTTTCTGGGTGTCATCCACATGATAAACTGTGATGCTGCCTTTTTGCTGTTCATCCATCTGCTGTTTTAAAGGACCAGAAGAGCCTGAAACTGCTTCAAACAAGCTGCAGAAAAAACACAGGAACTCATGGCATATGATTATCAAAATAAAATTGTAAACTATGCTTCAAATGAATGTGTATTCATCCCGTGTACGTTTTTATATATAGACATTATTGAGAACAACCTCAAAAGTCATTTTATTTAAAAAGTCATTTAAATTAAGCAAGCTCAAATTTAAAAATCTATTTTCTATCAGTAGCTAACAGATCAGATATAGATGTTGCTTTTTTACACTAATCTCAGTAAAATAAAACATTTAAATAACACTGATTTCACTTATATTATTTTTAATCTTACAAACTGCATTTGAGGCCAGTGATGTGTAGCTTGATCACATGGTAACATATTACATTAAAATATTATTACCAGGAGTGGAAAATAACTAAATACATTTACTCAAGTACAATTTTGAGATATTTAAATTTCACCTGACTATTTCCTTTTGGTACCTTTATATGTCCACTCCATTATATTTATTAGACAGCTTTAGTTACTTTTCAGATGAAAATTCAAATTCAATTAAACTTTAATATGTATGCTTGTTAAAGTGTTTCTTCCTAGATTTCTTTTTAATGATATGCACCTTGTGTAAAAGTGTTATATAAAGTGTATTAAACAAACATATGATACACCTACAATATATAACATAATATATCAGTCTATACCTGATTATTCCTCATTAGGGTCCCAGGGGTCTGCTGGAGCCAATCTCAGCACATTACAGGTGAGAGGCAGAATACACCCTGACAGGTACCTGCCTATCATGAAGCACACACACACACACACACACCAACAGGGAATTTAGACTCCATCCATCCATTTTCTATCCCGCTTATTCCCTTTCGGGGTCGCAGGGGTCTGCTGGAGCCTATCCCAGCGCATTTTATGGCGAGAGGCAGGGGGATACACCCCAGATGGTCGCCAGCCAATCGTGGGGCACACACACCATTCACACACCATTCACACACACACTCACACCTATGGGCAATTTAGATTTGCCAATTAACCTGAGCATGTTTTGTATTGTGGGAGGAAGCCGGTGGAAACCCACGCAGACACGGGGAGAACATGCAAACTCCACACAGAAAGGTCCCAGACCCAGGCCCCAGGGCGGTCTTGAACCTGCGACCTTCTTGCTGTGAGGCAGCAGTGCTACCCACTGCTCCACCGTGTCGCCCCGGAATTTAGACTCTTCAACCCCAAATGTTTGAGGTGAGCTATGGGAAGTCCTTCCTTCCTGCTGCTGTCAGGCTGTTTTGTAAGCAGGACTGCCCCCAGTAGACCACACACACACACACACACACATACACTGAAGGACTTAATCACCTAATGATGTGAAGACATCTCTGCAGCAGTTAATAATGTGCAATAACCATTGTTCAATAATGACTATTCCACCGTTCTATTCATCACCCATGTGCAATTACTGCTATTGTGGTTAGTTGATGTGTGTTTTCTGCTTTTTGTTGTTTTCTCCTTTACATAGTTTTTAAATAATGAATTTATTCTTTACTTCTATAGAATATGTACTGCTAGCTCTTCTTTTCTTTTTACACAATTATGTTAATTATTTTATTAAAGAATGCCTACCTCTCCTGCTGCAATAATGTGAATTCCCCCATTGTGAAACAATAAAGGAAATCTTGCTTCAAATAGATTTAGATGATAATACTTTTATTTACTCTTTTACATGTTGAGTATTTTCTAAATTACAGTATTTCTACTTTTACTCGAATAAAGCATCTGAGCACTATCATTGACGTCATTTGTAGACATGTATTTTATTTTGAAGGGCTGCGCGTGTTGTGGCTTTCCCGACACTTCCGGTTTGCAGCTGACACTCATGGCAGTGCTGTTGGTGTTTGGGGGGACGGGATCCTTCTGGTTCTCATTACAATGATCCGACCCGCAGTCGCGCTGCTCTGCACTGCTTCCTCTCGACCCTCCGGTAGCTCTCTGTGGATTCTATCCGGTCAACAACACCCGCAAAACCCGCAACTCTGTCCGTGAGTAACCAGCTTTGTTTTTTAAACCTGACGCAAGAACGAGACAGTTCGAACCGTCTGGTTCGGTGTAAACATTTCGTCTAGTTTAGGCTCCTCTTTGTAAACAACAAAAACAACAAGGTGTGTGGGGAGCAGTTGTTTTCATCACCAGAAACACAGCGAATTTAACGTGTTTGGTTTAAACTCGACGTCATGTTTAGACGGAGATTTGGTTGGATGCTGCGCCGCCGTAGTATCCGTGCGGAGGCCTGTTTGTGATTATCAACGCTCTGAACAGTCTCATCGTTACCGGCACATAATGAAATATTGACCCCTGCTTATTTGGACCCCGCTTTTTTCCTGCATTTACCATTCGTAACAAACCAATACTTTCGTTAAAGCAACGGCCATTCGCCGATAAAACGGTCTATTCCTTTTCTACGGTTTTCTACAATTTGTACTAAGAAAGTTGTTTTATCTCACATATGCCTCTAATTTCCATCAAGAATCCTGCTTCGGCTGTCGAATTTTGAGTTTCAGCTGTTCCACAGCGTCCCCTTCTCCCATTGACTTTGCAGCAGGTGAAATACGGAATTACACATCCGAAGTGGACTTATTTCGGATAAATTTAGGATGAAATATACTTTTTATGGAAAAATACGCAATATTGAAGGCACTAACACCCCAACGGAGTGTCAACTATCGTAGCTTTTACGATGAATGCACACGAGTAAATAAAAGCAGTAAAGTTAAACTACTGTTCCCCATATTTTGGGGATGTCGCTGAGACTCTCCGGAATGTGTAGCCTGGTGCTAAACCGTGTTTTACTACAGGCCTCTGCTAACAGAGCTAATGTAGCAACCTTATAGTCAGTTCTTTAAATGTTTAATCTAAATCGACATGTGACAGCTGTGAGTTGGCAGCTGGAGGAAGCAGTTAGCCAGTTAGCATCGCGCTAACAACGCAAAGCGACGCTAAAGGGAACATGCACACGTAATAAACAAATGGGTTTGTAGTGTTTTAAATTGATATTGATAAATAGTCTATAAATATGAATAAAGCCACAAAAAGTTGTGCTGATCGTTTTCTCTTTAATTCACAATACATTTAATCCACGAGGATAGTGTTTTAATTAAATCAACTTGTTTCGTCAGCTGTTCCCCCCACAACACTCCATCCCCCCGCAGTGATTATTATTTCTTTTATATAACAGTAAAGTCCACCTAAACTGAAAACATGTTTTTTTAATCCGAGTACATCACATCCCTTAATTGAAGATCCCCTCCATACATGGATGTAAAATGCTCTACTTCTATAATGGTTTGTGTGCGATTTTTCCACAAAAGTTCATTAATCCTTTAAATTGCATTAAAATTCCACAATCTATGAATATGTTGTATTTTATCTTAAAGCTTTAACACTTGTAGTGAATAAAAAAAGCCTCAAACGCTCTGATCTAAAGGAACAAGAAGAGCATCGGGATGGGGCTGCAACTGAACATTATTTTGATAATTGATTAATCTATAGATTATTGATACACCAAGAACTGGCTGTTGGTGGAGTTAAGCTTGATCAATTCTATGTTTTATTTACAGCATCAGCCCTCTCAAAAGAAAAATTGTTGTACTAATTTTACTGTTAAATTAAATGATATTTTATCAAATTTAAGAGAAATTTAGGGAATTTATTTTGCTCTGAATTGGGCCTCTCAGCACCAGGTTGTTTGCAGATTTCTCTTAACTGAGACATTTAATTTGATAGAGCCTAATATAGATCGTGTGTTTTTTTTTTTTTTTTTTTAATTAATTAATTTTTTTTATGTACTTGAGACAATATGTTTGTACTACAAATGAGTACAAACTCTAAAGACCTCTGTGTTGGGGAGGCTGAATTCCCCCTGCTGAGAGGACTTTTACGCAATCCAATACCTTTACTGTACATGAATTGGCCCAATGACAGGGCAACATATGCTCAGACTGCATGAAGTGACAGCAGAAGCATCCAGAAATCTGTCTGTGAGAAATAACTGAAACACTGAGACCAATTTCTCACGTTTAATCATGTTTTACCTACCTTGCAATGTGGATACTGTTTCCTATAGTTTCATACAGTGACTGCTGGCTTTCTTATTATTCAATTTACATAACCCTGACAGGCAGTTTCTACCTAGACTGTGTGTAATTTGCCTCTGGTTTTGGCTTCAGTTAATAGTCTCAACACAATAGTCAAACAGACACGTTTCTTTTTCCACTGCAGCACAATTAAACCGTTTCAGTAGCAATTAATGCAGATTAGCCTGTTGGACCTTTACATTTTTCAAAACTAAAGATCAATATATGTGTATTTTACACCATCTTTTTCTTTTATCTCTGTTCTGAACTGAATGGTGACCCCAAAACCGTAGTACATACTAAACCATAAATGTTGTGTTGTGAGCTGCAACTAACGACTACTAGGTAATTACTCAATTAGTTATTGGAAAGAATTATCAATCATTAGTTTGGTTTATAAAATGGTGGAAAAAGCGGAGGATTTAACCTTGTTCTTTGTGGGATTTGGTAAATTTTCTTCTTAAAAATCTAGTAAATTACTTATTGTCAAAATAGTTGGCAACTAAAAGATTAGTATTCTTTTGTGTTCTGATATACCTGACATGCAGACTTATATATACACTCAGCACTCAGGAAAACTTTGTCCTAAAAAGGCTTGACAAATTCATTATGAACCTTAAGATATTAGCAGCTGTCCACCAGGCATTCAAAATCAGTTAATACTTGAAGTCAGTTGTTGTTAGTAGACAGTTATACATTCCAACTCGGTTGCAAAGAAAAATACATCAAGTGCGTTAGAAATCCTGTTTCCTAAGATGTAAAATATCAGTACTCCATGGATTCAAAATTTTTTATTTCAAGCCCTTGTTGTAGGAACATGGAACATCTGGCTGTCCTGCAGCAGGATATGATCTTTTTTTAATTTACATCATGTGCAGCTGTAGGATCTGAGGGCTAACTGCATTTGTCTTTAAATCCAGCTGTTCCCAAGAGGATGACTCACCGCAACGTGCTGTATCTGTGACATGGACTCCTGCTCTTTAAGTCTCCTGGTTGATGTGCCAGATGGCTCCTCGGCTGCTGCCATGTTACCAGGTTGCATGTGGACCTAGCCTTTATTGAATAATAAACAATATCGCGAACAATACCAAACTCGTCACATTTGAAATCCACACTGCACTTATCCACAGATCAAACTATATACATGAATATTGTCTGTAGAGTTCAGGGGAACATTTAATACTATTTCCAGAAAACTGGTCAATTAACCATTTTCACTATCATGTCACTTAGGAGTGAACCTTTGCTGCCACTTGCTAACTTGAACAATATGAAATAAATCAAATAATCTTTTAGACTTAATATAATGGATTAAATTCTGATAAGTAAGTATTTTTTCCGGATTTTGACGCTCAGAAAACGTATTCATTGTTTTACTGGTGCATTTTCCAAAGATTTGTACTAAAATACATGACAGATCCAGAAATTGTAAATAATATTATTAGTGCTGCAACAAATAGTCAATCAATTGATTAGTTGCCAACTGTTACCTTAACTATTTTGATAATCAATTAATTGATTTGAGTCATTATTAAAAAGAATACCCCAACAATCTCTGGTTCTAGCTCCTCTTCTCTGATTATTTTCTGGTTTCTTTACTCTTCTATAATGGTGAACTGATGATCTTTTGGTTGTTGACTGTTGGTCTGGACAAAAAGATATTTTAGGTTGAATCTTCAGCTTTGGCAAATGGTGATCAACATTTTACACCATTTGATGAAACAAACAACTAAATCGTTAATCATTATAATAATCAATGGATTAATTGACTGCAGCCCTAATTAGCATAATTACAAATATAACATCAAAGAGGAGTGGAAGTGAAAACATTGTCACAACACCTGCAAAGTGACTGGTTTCACTCATCAGATTATAACCTGTTGGGTTTGATAATATTCTAGAAGAGACTAAATTATTTTAATCACATTTATATTAGCCACAGGGCTGAACCACAAGTAGAGTCTCCACCTCTGGTGTCATCTCCGGATATTCTTACAGATCCATGGGGAGAACGCACAAAAACATGTACATGAAAATCAGATGAAACGCTAAATCTAAAATGACACTTCACAGGTCACGTGACGCTATGTCTGAGAACAAATGTTCACTGGACCAGTGTTGCTGCCCAAAGCAAAGATGGCTCACTTTTGTGTTTTGTTGTTTGAGCTAGTAAGCAAACGTTCACGCACACTCTGAGAGGACACCGAGTCCTGGATTGTGTACTAAATATAGCGTGGTTCTTAGGTGCAGATTAATATGATGTTGTTGGGCAGATATCTTTGTGAGTGCACGGCCGGGGCACGGTATCACACACACACACACAGTAATACTGACATGCTCTCATTGTGTGGCAGAACTGGGCTAAAAGCCTCTCTCCGTTTTATCAGTAGAATACAGAGCATCTCTTCTCCAAATAAAAATTTGAAAATGATTTTGAGTTGAATTCACTGTGTTGGCAACCTGCATCATTTTGACATGATATGAGGATGTTTTGTTTTATGTGGCAAGTCAAGAAAACAGTAGAGGAACAGCAAATCTATTTTTATTTTATTTTTCTGAGTCAGCGCAGATTTTTCAGGGTTTCAACACTGGATTATTTTTAACTAACAGAACTTGCTTCAAGGTTCAAGCTTCGTCTTGAAATAAAGCAAAACCTATAGTTGATTTGCTTGTTCAGCAAAAAGCAACTGACCAAATCAGAAATGAAGCCAATTGTCATTCAAAACCTTTCTAGATTATCCACTTGTTTCTGATTTGACTTAAATGACACAACTGTCAACTAGAGCTGCAGATAATGACGGTTTGATAGTGGCTTAATCTATCTATACTAAAACAATTAATCATTTAGTCAGTGTTGTTTAAAGTTTAGGCAAATGTATACTGAACATTCTGTATTTACTGCCTGATGAAGAAACGGTGAATGCATTAATTTTGGTGTCTGTGAGCATCATCTGTTTAACTTCCTTCAATAAGACACCAGATTTCTTTAGTTTTCCTACATGAAACCTGGCTAAACGCGACATAAAGAGCCCTTGATATTCAGCTGAAAAATATAACAAAGCCAGACACCAGTGTTGTATCATCAGATATGTCATTGACACAAAACAAGACGAAAAGAGGCAGAATGGAGACGACTGTAGCAGGTCGGAGTAGCAGAGTTGTCATGACAATCTAAATGGGCTCCATGACAAAGTTGGTCAGGGTGGGAATAACTATATAACTATATATATAAAACCTAAAAAAGATCATTCAAGGAGAAGGTTTTTCCTCAGATTTTGTTATTTTTTCAGAATATTCTGAAGGGATGAAAGCTGCAACTACGATGGGGAAATACTGTTCCCTAAGTGCTTATGTGAACCCTGGTTGGATAAGGATTAAAAATGTTATATGAAGGTGAACTCTAATCTAATAGTTTTAGTGTTAAAACTGATAACCTACATACCATCTGTGATTCTATATGGGCAATGACATTTGAAAAATAACTCACAGTAATATATCGGAGAAAAAAGTAAAACAACTATGAATAAGTTGATTATTTGGTACTATGAACAAACTTAACTAATAACAATTGTGGACTATGAACAAAATAGTTCGTTTTGATATTTGTGAACTGACCTTTGAACTAGTCAATGTAAAAAATGAACTTTCCTAACACTGCATTTTGGTGTTTGGTTCTAGTCTGGGTAACACTAGACCTCATCTCAGTGTAGATTGGTGAACCGTCAGTTCTTTTATTTGTATCGGACTCAAAGCTATGAATGTCTGTCAAATGCGTCTGTATGTAGCTGATAGCCAATCATATCAAACATACACAATGATAATTAAAAGTGAATCAATTTGCATTTTGTCAAAATTAATTCATGGTCTAAATTACTTAGA
Organism: Eupleurogrammus muticus; assembly: GCA_036785175.1. Classification (NCBI taxonomy): domain Eukaryota; kingdom Metazoa; phylum Chordata; class Actinopteri; order Scombriformes; family Trichiuridae; genus Eupleurogrammus; species Eupleurogrammus muticus. The sequence goes on from JAYKQN010000009.1 coordinate 23,230,867, forward strand.
ACAAGTTTTAAGGCTGCATCAGCAGGTTAAATTGCTGTCTGCCATGTTGGATCCACAGTTGTGTGTTTCATGGTCTGGCTGCTCCCGTCCCCGCTCTGTGATTGACCGCCTCCATGAAGGGAAAATTCAGATTAAATTTACAGCAAAATGTATTCATGTACAGTGAAGGGTGGATATACTCTGGCTAGTTTGGTTCATAAAATGGTGAAAATGAAAATAAAATATCACTCGCTCTTCACTAGCAAAGTTATTTTAAGTGGTTGTGTGACAGACAACAACTGAAAAAGTAGCTTCAGTATTGATTTTCTTTCATTTCAGGTCTTTGTTGAAGTCAATCAATCATTATTATATGATATTATAGAGCAGGACAGGATATGATCGGTCACAGGGTTGTTTGCTCAACAGCAGGAACTGTGAGGTTTTAATTTTAATTTTAATCTTGTTTCATGTTCTAAGTTTTTGCCTAACTGTTTGGAAGTGCTTTTTTTCTTTTCTAATTTAAATCGCTCCCTCTGACTGGCCGCCTCTCATTCTAATTAGGACTACAATTAGCTATAACCTGAGCTGCAAGAATTTGCAGTTTCAAGTTATTCCAGTCCAGTCATTTTTCAGGAGAAAATGTCCAAATTTTCTGGTTCCAGCTTCTCTTCTCTGATTATTTCCTGGTTTCTTTATTCTTCTATAATAGTGGACTGATGATCTTTGTGGCCTGTTGGTTTGCACAAAAAACATTTAGGTTTAATCTAATTTTTGAGTAACGGTGATCAACATTCTAAACCATATGATGAACCAGGAATAATCATTAGTTGCTGCCTCTATATTCTATAATATAAGGTAAATCCTGATTTCTCATACAGAATAACCGGAACAGAATAATAACAACACACAGACAGAAGTGCTGTTTTCTAGTTTTGTGACTCAGGAGGAGGCAGCGTGGAACTGGGGCGAGTATTTAATGTGTTTCATTATCTCTCCTTCGTTGTGGTTGTGCAGCCAGCGAGGCAGAGCAAGGAGCCACAGCAGGAGCACGATGCAGCAGAGTCTGCTGGACGTCAGCAGGTGTTTCAGCTCAAACATGAGGGCTGCACATAATTCACTGTGATTAATCAAATGCTGTAACCAGATCCCCTGCTCAGGGCCCCGTGAGCGTCAGCGATATGTCATTCCCAGTTATTTTTATATTTTATCTAAATCTAATCATGGCCCTTTCTGTGTGGGCTGTATTTTCTTCAGCTCCAGTGTTGGGAGGATTTTTGCGAGGCTGTAACAGGCATCTTGTTTACATCAAAGTCCAGCTCTGAGTGAATGGGGAGCTGAGAGAGTGGCTCTGTTTATAGGCTGTGGACGGGGCCTGGCACTGCCATGTGGCACAGGGCGGCAGCCAGCGACAATGAAGCCCTAGTGAAGCAGGAAGGAAGGAGGGTGAGGTGAGGGAAAGAGCGGCAGGGAACCGCGCGATTGATCTAAATCCTAAATGACAGGGATTCAGCTGCCCCGGGTTCCTCCGTGCGTTACCTTTTATCAATCATGCCTGCCATACACTGGTAAAGCAAAACAAGCTGGTAATTCAACATTCAACACACAACGCAGTGTTCTCTCTCTCTTTCTTTTTCACTCACTGTGTTGAAAACAAATAAGAATCGTGATTCACATTCTAACAAGACTCAGATGCACTGATGTGAACTTTTATGAACCTTGTGAGGTTTTGGTACAAGGATTCTCTTTGTGTTTCTGTTGCCATTTTTCCAACAAGGACGTCTGAAATACACTTCATTAAAAATGAGCAGGGACTTTTTTTTTTAACAGCCGTTCTGTTGTTTTTATGTGCTCCTCACTAGCGGGGCAAAGTTAACTGTTTGTGTGACAAACAAGTATTGATTTTCTTTAAATCTAGGTCTTTAATGAACTCATATTTTCCCAGAACTGAACCCAAACTGAGTAACACCAACCAGCAATATTATTATATGATATTATAGAGCAGGACAGGATATGATCAGGCACATAAACAGCATTAACTGTGAGGTTTCATGTTTTAAGTTTTACCCCGAACTGTTTGGAAGTGTTTTTCTTTTAATTTCCTAATTTAAATCTTCTGGTTCTAATCTAGCTCCCTCTGACTGGCTGCCTCTCATTCTAATTAGGACAACAATTAGCTATAACCTGGAGCCGCAACAACTTAAGTCATTTTTCAGGAGAAAATGAGAATAATTTTCCGGTTCTCAAATTGAATTATTTTTTGTTTTTTTCAGTCTTCTATAATCGTAAACTGATGATCTTTGGGTTGTGGCCTGTTGGTATGGACTAAAAAAACCTTTGGGAAACACTGATGGACATTTTACACCGTTTCCCCACCGAACCAAACAAATAAACACACAAATAATCTATAGATTATTCTACTATCAAAATTGTCTGTAATCTGTCAAAAATGATTGTCTCCCTTTTTACTTCTAGACTTTTTGAATGACTCTTTCTGTGTTTCCAGCATCTAACAGCTTGACTCTTTTCCTCCTCACATGGGTTGAGCAGGAACTCTGGGTCCCAGCTGAGGAGCACTGATGTAATTTAATTGCAGAATCAGATCATGTTTGTATTTCTGTCCCTTGCTAACGAGCTGCTCGTCTCTCTCTCTCTCTCTCTCTCTCTCTCTCTCTCTCTCTCTCTCTCTCTCTCTCTCTCTCTCTCTTTCTCTTTCTCTCTCTTTCTCTCTCTTTCTCTCTCTCTCTCTCTCTCTCTCTCTCTCTCTCTCTCTCTCTCTCTCTCTCTCTCTCTCTCTGCAGGTGCTGATGACTGTGAAGTAGCGATGCATGTTCTCTGGCAGATTTTGGCTCTGATCATCACCTGGTGACAAGTACTTGGACGTGTAATTTCTGTCACCATCTGGCCATTTCAGTCTCCTCACGCCTATAATCCAGTCAGCCATGGTGGATGCGGCTGAATAACAAGGAGCATCTCGGGGAGGGGAAGAACTCCAGCTTTTCTTGACTCCCATCAGAGGACTGAACTGACGTCTCTGCATCAGAATGAGAAACTGAGCAGTGGAGGAAGTGAAAACAGAGTAAGACTGAAGGGGCCACAGTGGTTGCATTGGTGACAGAGAAGTCTGTCGGCCGGGTTGGCAGCAGCTGAGGCAGCCAGGCCCTGAGGATGACCAGCCTGTTCAGGCGCAGCAGCAGCAATGGCGGCTCCAGAAGCAGCGGTGGTGGCGGCGGCAGTAGCGGTGGGGGAGGAGGTGGAGGAGGAGGACAGGGGCAGCTCAACAACAGCAGGCCCAACCGGCAGGTCCGCCGCCTGGAGTTCAACCAGGCAATGGAGGACTTCAAGACCATGTTCCCCACCATGGACTATGAGGTCATCGAGTGTGTGCTGCGCTCCAACAACGGAGCTGTGGACGCCACCATCGACCAGCTGCTCCAGATGAGCATCGACGGGCAGGGCTCCGACGACAGCTCTGACTCGGACGACAGCATCCCACCAGAGGTTGGTGCAAAGGGTTAATGGTCGACTGTAATGCAGACCAACCATTAGCTCACAATTAGTTGACAACTTTGACAGCTATTTCAAGATTTGATTTAAGTCATTTTAAGAAGAAAATATGTGAATTCTCTGATTCCAGTTCCTCAAATTTTCAGATTTTTTTTTTTGTCTTCTATAATAGTAAACTGATGATTTTATAAACCTTTAATCATTTTACACCTAATCATGTAGTCATTTTAACAATCAATAATTCAACTCTCAAACTTTTAACGTAGTAGTTAGTTTCAGCTTCACTAAGCGTAAATATACAAAATGAAAAATATAAAGTCAAAAAGTAAAAGGTTCAATTCTTTTTTAAGATGAATCCTCTAGGATCACATCTGGAGGAACAGCTCCAGGCTGAAGCAAATTATACTAGTATAAGTATAACAGTTGCAACAGTTGGTCGATTGATCAATAAGTTGCCAATTGTGCCAATTTAAAGTTCAAATTCTCTGGTTCCATCTTCTCCATTCCAATTATTTTGTTTTTTTTGTTTTCAGTAATACTAAACTGATGGTGTTTGGTTTGTGGGCTTTTGCTCTGGACAAAATGAGACATGTTTTGTTGAATCTTCATCTTAGGCAAACCGTGATTGACTTTTTACACCATTTAATGAAGCAAACATCCATCCATCCATCCATCCATTGTCTATCCCGCTTATTCCCTTTCGGGGTCGCAGGGGTCTGCTGGAGCCTATCCCAGCGCGTTAAGGCGAGAGGCAGGGATACACCCCAGATGGTCGCCAGCCAATCGTGGGGCACACACACCATTCACACACCATTCACTCTCACACTCACACCTATGGGCAATTTAGAGTTTACCAATTAACCTGAGCATGTTTTTTGTATTGTGGGAGGAAACCGGAGTACCCGGTGAAAACCCACGCAGACACGGGGAGAACATGCAAACTCCACACAGAAAGGCCCCAGACCCAGGCCCAAGGCGGTCTTGAACCTGCGACCTTCTTGCTGTGAGGCAACAGTGCTACCCACCGCACCACCGTGTCGCCCCATGAAGCAAACAATTAATTAATAATTTCAATAATCGATCAGAACAGTTGCTGGTTGCAGCCTTAGTATTCACAACACAGACCAAATCTTACGTTGTTATTCCAGTGATTACTGTTGGTATCTAAATAATTTATCCCTAAAGTCTACAATCAAAAGTCCCATGACTTACACTTCCTATTCTTATCACTGTAATGAATGCAACTGTAAAGTTAAAAAATCAGTTATTGAACAGTAACAGTTATTCATAAAACTTTCCTTCACTGCTTAAATCACTTTTTGATTTTATCCAAACTGTAATAGATATCACCAATCTGCGTGTATGCACCTTCCAACTTAAACATGGAACAATTTGTAACAAATGTTGTAACAAATGTTTGTAACAAACATTGATGTTTGCAGTTCTACAAGTATTCTTATAGTATTAGTATTATTGTTGTTATTGTTATTATTATTATTATTATTATTATTATTATTCTGTTCGGGCCAACAAAGCAGTGAAAGGATGTCAAAGTGAGGACATTCTATTTTACAGCAAGAATGTTTCTGAAATTTATAAATAGGCTTGGCAGTGGAAGTTACTTGCAACGATGGAGGATGCTCAGTGTCAAATAAATTCAATGACAGGAAGGGTCCGGAATAGAGGTGAGATCACAGGGAAAATCTAAATTTAGCATTTTATATGCAACTATGACCCAAACTTCAGGTAAATCACTCTAATTGGATACAAAGTAAAACTCTTGCTAAACTGGAAGTGCAGTAGAGTGACGCAGGTTTAAAACCTCTAATAAGAAGACTTGAATGATGCTGTCGGTCTATTTTTAGATTCTGGAGCGGACGCTGGAACCTGACAGTTCAGATGAGGAGCCGCCTCCAGTCTACTCTCCTCCTACGTACGATATGCACATTTATGACAGGAAATACCCAGAAGCCCCTCCAACGCCCCCGCCAAGGTAAGTAAGGAGGAAGCTGAAGCTTATAGATTAGATTAGAATAGATTAGATTAGATAGCTCCTTTATTGTCCCACAGTGGGGAAATTCACAGTGCTACAGCAGCATTGAAAGAAGTTACAAAAAAATTAAAAAAGTTAAACTAAAATAAAAAAAAATTAAATTAAAAACAATATACAGATATATACAGATATATATAAATATAAATATAAATGTATTCCACTGTTTGGTTGTATACACAATGGCTATATACAGAGGTCTATGTATACAATGTCCATTTTTTCTGTTGGGGGGGGGGGGTTTACTGAGAGCTGTACTTGTTGTACAGTCTGACAGCTGCAGGAAGGAATATAGCAACAATATGTAATTAGTTGTTAGCTATTTGTTAGTCAACAGATTTACCTATTCTCAGCCAGAAAGAAAAATATATCACATTCATTTCTAACACATCAAACACACAAAAAAATCTGATTTGAGAAGCTCTAACCTGAGAAATTGGCCATTTTCTTTTTAAAAATGACTCAAATTGATTTATCAAAGTAGTTTGCGATTCATGTTGCGATTCAAAGTTGGCAACTAATTAATTCATTGACTAAATGATTCTACTCTACTTTTAAGTTTACATTTCACATATTAAATTTCGTTTTGTTGCATTTTATACACCTTTTGAGTATTTCAATAATTAAAAATTACATAGAACAGCAAGATAAAATAAAATGTCAACATTCATTTTGTATGTTTATAATTTCCTAAAATGTATACAAATACTACTATCTGTCTACTTGATTCGTAGTGACCCTACAAAAGAGTGTAGAAGATACTCTTCACAAACAAGTTCACCAAGCTCTTATCAGGCTTCAGTCATCAGACACAAATGGACATTTCTAGTCTCTGTTTTTATTTGTTTTATTTATTCTATTATGCGATTTAAAGGATGTCAATAATTAAAAGAGCTTAGATGATAATGTATTTAATTGCAGTCGATAATGTGTCCTGTTGCTCCACCTGCTGTTGTAGATTTGAAGCCCAGCCGCCTCCAGGTCACCAGCAGGTCAGAAGCTACAGGAACTGGAACCCTCCTCTGCTCGGAAACCTCCCTGATGATTTCCTGCGGATCCTCCCACAGCAGTTAGACAGCATCAAGGTGAAGCAGCTGCTGCATCTGTGCAGTTAGAACTAGCTCTGTGTGTGTTACTGCTACTCAACAGTTATAGGGTGGGTGCAAGGCGTCAATAGGTAACTGCAGGTGTTTGGATATTACAAAAGAACAATAAAGAAACCAGAAAATTATATCTGGAACAAAATTGTTGATTTTTTTTTCTCTAAAAATGCTACCAGATTAATTATCATAATAGTTGGTGATGAATGTGGCCACTAAGCGTTGCAGCTCTATTCTGAAGGGTGGCTGTTGGATGGTTGCTATGGGTGATATGGGACCCGTATATTAATGGGTTGAAGCTCATCTATAATTTATATTCACTGACCATTTGCAATTACATGATATAGATGAAGACATTAATTTAAATTTAAGGTCCAATTACTGCCTTTTTCCTGACATTTCAACTGTACCGTAAAGTCTTCATCAGTAAATGGAGCTGTTAGCTTTCACCATTTAACATGAGTAAAGAATGTACAATTATTGCGAACATGCTCTAAAAATAATAAAAGGAAACACATCTAAAATTTCTACTCAAGGAGGAAATAATACTAACATTTCCCTTGTTTGTTTGGCTCACAACACAATAGGAAAATGGCACGGAGTCTTCTTCACAATGTTCTAGATACAGGGACCAAACATAAGTCTAGTTAAATCAGGTTCGACACAAATGTTAGTATTTGAATACTATTTATAATATCTTCAGATAAAGTTCTGATGGAATTTCTATACTTGTTGGGTGATTGTCATTATGAACAGGAGGATTGATTCCAACACATTCATTTTCTTGTTCAGTTTGGTTATGGACAGGTTTCTTTTTAAGAAATTTTAGCTAAACTTATTAATAAGGTTCAACATCAAAATCATTTACCTTCACTACAAAACATTGTTTCGGAAATCAGGAAGGAAAGAGGAGTGCCTTACATAAAACATAAAATCCATTAAATTAATTACAATATAAAAATACACATTTGTAAAGAATAAAAACTCAGCTTGAGCATCAGTGAACATTAAGTCCCTTTATTAATAATACAGCTTTATTGATGTATGAGTTACTTTAATGTAATGCAGTATAAGTGCAGAACTGCATTACCTGTACTGCATTAAACAATAATGTTCCGTTGGCAAATAAATGCAGTGAAGCCGCTCACTATTACACAGCTCTGGTCAGGCAGCAGGACATACAGGAGGTGGAGTAGTGGACGCACAGTTCACAGCAAACAGGGCAACACGAGGAAACTGCAGGGATCTTAATATTAATAGTAGTATATTAAAATGTTATTGGATGTTTGATGCAAATAAAAGCAGCAGGAGACGTTAATAAGTGAATAATACAGTTTTACTGTGTGTGTTTCTGTTCCCCAAAGCTGAAGATTCAAACTAAAATGTCTTTTTTATCCAGACCAACAGTCTACAAGCCCACGATCATCAGTTCACTATTATAGAAGAATAAAGAAACCAGAAAATAATAATGGAACTAGAGAATTTGAACATTTTCTTCTTGAAAATTTACCCAAATCAATTATCAATTGGTGATTAATGTAATAGGTGGCAAAAATAATATTGATAATAAAAAAAATACAGCTCTCAATCACTATTTCACAGAAACATTTGTCATGAAAACAATACCGCAATAAATGAAGATTAACAAGTATTTTTTTTTTGTTTAAATGTAACAAGTAGAAAGTACAGATTGTGTTAAAATGCAGAAAATCTCTCATCAATCTATTATTAATCCATGTTATAGCCAATAATCTCTCCTTCTTTACCTCATCAGAGCTCTCAGAGCAGTCTGTCACAGCCTTCATCGTCATCCTCTTCCTCAGCCTCTTCGATAAGTCACTGGACTGCCCAATCCGGTTCTCAGTCTAGAGCCACGGAGACCACCGGAGGTTCAGGTCCTGGCCTGACGCCGGGCACCACGGAGCAGGACAAGAAGCTGAAGCAGTATCTGGAAGACGAGCGCATCGCCCTTTTCCTGCAGAACGAGGAGTTCATGAGGGAGCTGCAGCGCAATCGCGAGTTCCTCATCGCCTTAGAGAGAGGTGAGGCTTTCCGCTCGTTCATACGTCTGATACACTTTGCGGTAAGGCCACTTAGGATAGCGGTTGAAGAAAAAATCATGCATAGAATATAAAAATATTGACGTTGGAGGCTTTGGAAAAATCAATTATTAAAAGTTTTTGTTTTGGAGCTTTTATTTCCTTTGATGCGGGTCCTCTGCTTGTCTCTTTGGAATTACTTTTGTCTTAGTAATGAAAATCATGTATGTAGAGCTGGGCAATACTTCTTTTAAATTAAAAAAAGCATATAGATACAAGTTTATATATATATATATAGAGAGAGAGATAATTATAGGTTTTCTTTCAATTCATTGAGGGCATTTTATGCTTAATGCCCTATTTCTAACATTAATCTCAGAGCATGAGATATGGCTGAAACATATTTTGATTGATATAAAATATTTCATATCATTCGATAACAATGATTATTGATAATTTTAATGATCTACTTTTAATAAGGACCATTAGAAAATAGGCTGAATGTAAACACTTTATATTAAAGTTGATTAGTGGTGGATTTTATTGGTTCGTTTGAGTAAAACTTATTATAGTAAAAAATTATATTGTCTGATAATGTGGATATAGAATATATATATTAATATAATTTTCTTGCCCAGGCCTGTGTGTAGGATCAATAAAACATGCAGCAATACCAGCAACCCTTTGCTATTAACACAAAAAGTTAAGCCAAAAATATATAAAAGCTATTTTCTGCGAACAGTGTTTGAACATTGCATCATATATTGAATAAAAAGTCAGTGGTGACCATTGTAGCTCCCAGTACCACCTGTCACGTAAAAATTACCTGTCAAGTCATTTTTCTGGTGCAGTGAGTCAGACATTTTTGAAAAAACAGCTCTGATGCAAAACAGTGACGTAATCATATATCTTCACATATTTCTTCTTTAGATGGGCACAAAATAAAAGATTTTCCTGAGCATAAAGCAACTGCTAGTTTAGACTAGCATTCTCTACAAAACGAATTAGTTCACCTTTCAAAAGCTGTTTCTGCTGTTGGTTGCTGTTTCTGCTGCTTGCTTTGTTGTCCCCATGCCTTGTTTTTCTTTACTTGGACAAAATGAATTTCATATGTCTCCATTTGTCACAGTCGTACATCCCTCAGCTTATGATCCAGACATTTGCTTCCATGCTTTTAGTAGGTACATGTCAAACGTTTTTGAGGTGTTCACACAGAGGTTGTCTGAGAATAATCACGTTCATAGTTTTACAACAATATTATTTAATATTTTTATGTCTGATGTTAAGAATTTCATATTTTTGGGATTGAAATTCAAGAATTTTGAGAGAAACTCTAAGATAAAAAATTGAGTTTAATTATCAGAAAAGTCAGATGTTTAATTCATAATTTCAAAAGTTTAATATTTGGGATACCTCTTTATAATCTGACAAGTTGAAGATGAACAAGATGTTTGGTATATTCTTGTTTTTACTTGCATTAGCAAGTGAACATCATGGTCACACCAACTATTTTAAATTATCTCCTATGTGTTTTATATTGTGAGAAAATGCAATTAAAAAAAGTTTGATAATCGATTCATTAATTTGATTCACCTTTTCAAAAGGAAAAAAGGCCAAATTCCAGCTTCTTAAATCTATCTTTCTGGTTTCTTCAGTCTTCTATAATGGTAAACTAATTATCTTTGGTTTGTGAACTGTTAGTCTGGGAAAGACATCTTAGGTTGAATCTTTAGCTTTGAGAAACATCAACATTTTCGTCATTTTGTGAAACAAACAACTAATCAATTAATCATTCCAGTAATCAATAGATTAATCGACTATCAAAATAGGCATTAGCTTTTGCTGAGACAAGAACAATGATGAAGCTCAGACTCAAACTGTTGATCAGACACTGGTCCAGATTGACTGACATTTTTGTGGAAGCTCATCACATCAGTGGTCATAACATCTGCTCTCTGTTTTTAGATCGCTTGAAGTATGAATCAAAGAAATCAAAGTCCACTCATTCATCTAGCATGGAGAATTCCACAGGTAGATATCACTCATCAAGCCTCCTCTGCTGAGCTGTTTGCTACCGTTTGTGTCCACTCTGGATCCTACTGAATACTGATCTGTGTCTGTCTCTGCACCCACTGTGGTATCTGTTGGTTGTGTCAAGGATTTGTGCTGCAGACACCATTCTATAAATTCTTGTGCATCTACAGTTGATGTGTGTGTACAGTGTGTTTGTGTCACTGTGTGTGTGTGTGTGTGTGTGTGTGTGTGTGTGTGTGTGTGCAGGAGAACAGTACTCTGCAGCTTCAATGGAGGCTGCCTCAGAGGACGCCCTGTTCAGAGACAAACTCAAACACATGGGAAAATGTAAGTTTGTCAAATTACACTTCTCAAGTTTTACAAATAACTGTGTTAGCGTTTACGATGAACAACCTATTTAGTGCAGGATTCCTGTGTGGTATGGGATTTCGTTTTAAAAAAATATTTGGCTTTTTTTGTTTCCAGACTTGTTTTCTAAAATATAACAAAATTATATTATAAATTTCCCTAAAACTTTAACAAAAAAAATCTTTAAAAAATGCAGTGGAAAAATAACAAACATGGTTTTAACATGTATATTGAGGAAAACTTGTGAGTTATTTGTATTCAAATTTGAAGAATCTACAGAAAAGTCTGAAATTTTAAACTGAATGTTCATTCCTCTAAATATTTTCCCATCTTCAGCAACAAGAAAGAAGCTGTTTGAAATTGCCAGAACGTTCTCAGAAAAGACGAAGAGGAGGAAGTCGAAAAGAAGGCTACTCCTGAAGCACCATTCGTATCCTTGGTTTTATCTTGTTCACTTTATCAAGCTGATATTCCAGTTTTTTTTTTTTTTCCCACTGTGAGACACATGGAAGGAAGGATGCGATTACACCTTCAATCTTGAATCATGTACACTAGTGCAGTGTCTGTAGAACATCCTTATTCCTGTGGAAAAGTAGATTGAATAAATTTGATGATTTTTTTCATGCCCCACACACACTGCTCTGATAATCACAGTATGTGGAGTAAATGGTGAAATGATAAATGTTTTTTGTGATTTACCGCTCAGTTAAAGAAGGAAAACCCCACAATTCTCACTGAACTCACTTGAAACTTAAATAATCAAAATTAGCCATTACTTTTGAATTGTTGCAGTTGTCTCAGGTTTGATGGGTGTCTTCTCCAAATGGCATGTTTCAGCTCCTTCCACAGATGTTCAATGGGATTCAGATCTGGGCTCATGGAAGGCCACTTTAGAATAGTCCAACGCTTTCTCTCACAAAGAGACCAAGCTTTCTGACACAAGGCAGCACATTTCTCTCCAGAATGCCTTGATAGTCTTCAGATTTCATTTTACCTTGCACAAATTCAAGACACCCTGTGCCAGATCCAGCAAAGCAGCCCCAACATATTACTGAGCCTCCTCCATGTTTTACCCTAGGGACAGTGTTCTTTTCTTCGTATGCTTGGTTTTTGAGTCTATAAACATAGTTGATGTACAGTGGCTTGCGAAACTATTTGGCTCCTTGAACTTCGTGACCTTTTGCCACATTTCAGGCTTCAAACATAAAGATATAAAACTGTAATTTCTTGTGAAGAATCAACAAGTGGGACACAATCATGAAGTGGAACACACTTTATTGGATATTTTAAACTTTTTTAACAAATAAAATACGAAAAATTGGGCATGCAAAATCATTCAACCCCATTGAGTTAATACTTTGTAGCGCCACCTTTTGCTGCGATTACAGCTGCAAGTCGCTTGGGGTATGTCTCTATCAGTTTTGCACATCGAGAAACTGATATTTTTGCCCATTCCTCCTTGCAAAACAGCTCGAGCTCAGTGAGGTTGGATGGAGAGCGTTTGTGAACAGCAGTTTTCAGTTCTTTCCACAGATTCTCAATTGGATTGAGGTCTGGACTTTGACATGGCCATTCTAACATCTTGATATGTTTTTTGGTGAACCATGCCATTGTAGCTTTTGCTTTATATTTTGGATCATTGTCTTGTTGGAAGACAAATCTCCGTCCCAGTCTCAGGTCTTTTGCGGACTCCATCAGGTTTTCTTCCAGAATGGTCCTGTATTTGGCTCCATCCATCTTCCCATAAATTTTAACTATCTTCCCTGTCCCTGCTGAAGAAAAGCAGGCCCAAACCATGATGCTGCCACCACCATGTTTGACAGTGGGGATGGTGTGTTGAGGGTGATGAGCTGTGCTGCTTTTACGCTAAACATAACGTCTTGCATTGTTGCCAAAAAGTTTGATTTTGGTCTCACCTGACCAGAGCACCTTCTTCCACATGTTTGGTGTGTCTCCCAGGTGGCTTGTGGCAAACTTTAAATGACACTTTTGATGGATATCTTTAAGAAATGCCTTCCTTCTTGCCACTCTTCCATAAAGGCCAGATTTGTGCAGTATATGACTGATTGTTGTCCTATGGACAGATTCTCCCACCTCAGCTGTAGACCTCTGCAGTTCATCCAGAGTGATCATGGGCCTCTTGGCTGCATCTCTGATCAGTCTTCTCCTTGTATGAGCTGAAAGTTTAGGGGGACGGCCAGATCTTGTTAGATTTACAGTGGTCTGATACTCGTTCCATTTCAATATTATTGCTTGCACAGTGCTCCTTGGGATGTTTAAAGCTTGGGATCCAAAGCTTTGTATCCAAATCCAGCTTTAAACTTCTCCACAACAGTATCTCGGACCTGCCTGGTGGGTTCCTTGTTCTTCATGATGCTCTATGCACTTTAAACAGACCTCTGAGACTATCACAGTGCAGGTGCATTTATACTTGATTACACACAGGTGGATTCCATTTATCATCGTTAGTCATTTAGGTCAACATTGAATCATTCAGAGATCCTCACTGAACTTCTGGACAGAGTTTATTGCACTGAAAGTAAAGGGGCTGGATGATTTTGTACGCCCAACTTTTCGTTTTTTATTTGTTAAAAGTTTAAAATATCCAATAAAGTGTGTTCCACTTCATGATTGTGTCCCACTTGTTGATTCTTCACAAGAAATTACAGTTTTATATCGTTATGTTTGAAGCCTGAAATGTGGCAAAAGGTCACAAAGTTCAAGGGAGCCAAATAGTTTTGCAAGCCACTGTACATCAACTATGTTTATAGACTCAAAAACCAAGCATACGAAGAAAAGAACAAGCATACGAAGAAAAGAACACTGTCCCTAGGGTAAAACATGGAGGAGGCTCAGTAATATTTTGGGGCTGCTTTGCTGGATCTGGCACAGGGTGTCTTGAATTTGTGCAAGGTAAAATGAAATCTGAAGACTATCAAGGCATTCTGGAGAGAAATGTGCTGCCTTGTGTCAGAAAGCTTGGTCTCTTGGTGAGAGAAAAGTGTTGGACTATTCTAAAGTGGCCTTATAGTTTCGCAAGCCACTGTACCTTACCAAAAAGCTCCAGTTTGGTCTCATCTGTTCAAAGGACATTCTCCCAGAAGCTTTGTGGCTTGTCAACATGCATTTTTGCAAATTCCAGTCTCGCTTTTTTATGATTTTTTTTTCAGCAGTGGTGTCCTCCTTGGTCGTCTCCCATGAAGTCCACTTTGGCTCAAACAACGACGAATGGTGCGATCTGACACTGATGTACCTTGGCCTAGGAGTTCACCTTTAATTTCTTTGGAGGTTGCTCTGGGCTCTTTGGATACAATTCAACGATCCATCTCTTCAATTTGTCATAAATTTTCCTCTTGCGGCCACGTCCAGGGAGGTTGGCTACTGTCCCGTGGGTCTTGAACTTCTGAATAATATGAGCCACTGTTGTTACAGAAACTTCAAGCTGTTTAGAGATGGTCTTATTGCCCTGGGACAATTCTCTCCTTCGCTTTCTGTTGTCCATGTTCAGTGTGGTACACACCTTTTCACCAAACAGCAGAGTGACTCCTTGTCTCCCTTTAATTAGGCAGACTGACTGATTATGACCTTGGATACACCTGTGATGTCAATTAAGGGACACACCTGAGTTAATCATGTCACTCTGGTCAAATAGTTTTCAATCTTTAATAGAGGTACTATCATTTTTGTCCAGGCCTGTTTCATTTGTTTGTTTTTTTAAATAATTATGTTAATCAACAATTCAAAAGTAATGGCTGATTTTGATTATTTAATTTTCGATAAATGTTTAATTATTGTTACTTTTGTAAGTTTCGAGTGATTTCAGTGAGAATTGTGGGTTTTTCCTTCTTTAACTGAGGGGTACCAGCAATTTTGTCCACGTGTGTAAGATGCTGTGAAAAAGATGGCAGCACATGAACTTTTCTGTGGCTATGGCCCCAGTAGCCTGTGTTAGTGAGGAATAAAGTAGCAGAAAAACCAGGAAGCTTACTTTCACTACGTTAGAGCATAATGGAAGCAGGAAGACAACGGAGGTTTGAATGGTAATAAAATGGTGGGATGTTATCCTCATAGTGATCCAGAACTGGAACACTGAAACTAAAGAGCTGCTGCAGGATAGTGGTGGGATATGGAATCATATGGGTTTTTAACTTACTTTCTTTTCTTTTTGTCGCAAAGGAGTACTTGTGCCAAGACTTGAACTCGGGTCTGTTATTTGAAGTGCACTACCACCTACACCATGCTAGCACAGCTATGGTACCTTTACTTTTAATAATAATAATGATGATTTGAATATCCATCCAAACAGAAGAATGTACACCATCGTGCCATGCACATACTATGCAGCTAAACTGAGGCTGACTCAACAAACCATCAGAGAGAGATGGAAGGGACAGCCTGACAGACACTCCTTGCTTTATAGATGGAATAATCTCTGAAACCTTATTGACACCACTACTACTGCTCACATAATGCATACAGCTGTAAAGCAAACTGCAAAAAAATAGATGTATTTTTTTCTCATCCATGAATCATGATCTGGTACAGTGTGTTTTCTTGACAAAAAACACTCAGACTGGGAACAGCCAACTCCACAGCCAATCTCCTTGATGATGTAGAAGGAAACCCATGTGGTAAGCAGCACTTTGTTTGATTTTTTTTTTTTTTTTTTTTTTTGGTTTCCTGTTGGACCATTCCTCATTCAAATTCATCATAATCCAGAAAACATGGAATATTATCCCAAAGTTTCTTTAAAAAAGGTAGTTGGAATTCTTTTTGTGTTATTTTCTCTCATATGTTGGTTAACTTCCCATCATAATATATATTTTTTTAATTATTAAAAAAAAACAATACTTCTGACAGATGTTTTTTATAGAATAAATGTCAAAATCACATAGAGAAACAATTTAAATTGGAAAGTTTATTTACTTTTCTTCATATGTATTTGTCAAACTGTGAAGAGGTACTGTATTCCTATAATTTATTCCCGTATTAATACTGTACTTGGATAACATTTTGAGGTACATTTGTATTTTCATGTGATGCTTTTACTTTATACTTCACTACATTTCAGAGTTAAATAATGTACTTTCTACTACATTTACTTTTCGGATCAAGAAATTCACATTTTACTTAAAATGAGTATACCTTTTTTCATATTTGTTTTAAAATTCTGCATTTTATGCATAAACCTATGCAGGAAGGACTTGGTATCTAAAATTGTCTTTACATTGATAAATAAAACATTTAAATTATTTCACATGTATTTAGTGAATAAAATAAGTGTAATATACTATAAAAATATAAAATTTAAATATAGAATTATTACTGATAATTCTTCTTTACTTTTACTTTGGTAACATTTTTACTTCAGGCCTGTACTGAGTATTTTTTTATTGATGACAGTATTTCAACTTTTACTCGGCTAAAGTCTGAGTGCTTCCTCCACCTCTAATGAAAAAAAAACACAGTAATTAGTGCATTTACAACTTCAATTATATACTTTATTATATTGCATATATAATTCTAATATAAAAGACAAATACTCTTTGATCATATTTATGGTTATAAATGGTGAAAATGCTAGAACATGTGACATGTTTTGGCATCCAAATATATAAGAAAATATTTCTCTGTATTTTCTCATCCTACAATAAAGTAGCAAAATTCTGTGAATTTTTAAAGTTGAAAAGTCTGATGAGAGTCAATGTGAATATATGGGAATTTATGGGAATAAACTTACTAAAAATGTACCTAAACCTGAAATTTACAAAATTGAATGTTGGCCCTTAAAAGGTAACTTAAATAAACTGTAGTTGAGGAAAATGTATTGTAGCATAATCTTGGATAAAACAACCAGATTTGAAGAAATAGTTAAACATTTTTGAAAATTTGCCCAACATCATGATTCCCATAGTCATTGTAGTAGGTGGTACTCATCTAACACAGCGAATGTCATCAGACATGTAGTAGTAGTAGTAGTAGTAGCTGAATAGCTCTGAGCAGCATTTTCAAAGATGTTGAGCCATCTTTAATGCAGATACACTCCTCAATCCCATGTACACAGCTTCCTTGCACTCTTCATTCCTCCATCACATGCAGATGATTTCTAGATGCCTGGAAGCTACACTTGAGCCAAAAGCACAAGGCTACTAAATTTCCCAAAAAATCCCAGTTTAACTTCCCATGTAAAGTTTCTGGAGATTACCAAAAATTCACCAGAAAGTGTCTGCCCCTTTGCAACCCTAGTTAATCACCTCAAAACAAACCAACTTGAGATATCATCGGACTGGTCACATACTGTGTTTTAACTGGTCTTGTATATGTGTCCAGAGGAAGATGGTCGACCCAGAAGAGTCGTCACTCAGGAAGAGAACGAACAACGCAATGAACCAGTATCATGGTAAGATGTTTTTCACTTATTCTACACCCAGCTTCAAATGTGGCTTTACAAATAAATTATACATCCACTGCTGGTGCAGTGGAGCTTCTTGTGTTTTGATGAGTAGGGAAGAGGACCAAGTCCGATTGATCTGTGAAATCTCCTAAAAATTAACGGTTGTTAAGAGGTGCACTGCCTCATTAGCATAAAGAAATGCAGAATAAATAGAAAAATAATTCTAGAAATTGTTATAAAGCATTTTTCAAAATATGCTTTAGCAACACAGCGTTCAACATTATTAATTACAATTTGTTGAACAAAAGCTACTTTCAAAAGACTGGATTGGCTGAGGGTTTTGACATAAATAAATAAATATATATATATACAGTGGGGAAAATAAGTATTTGAACACCCTGCTATTTTGCTATTTCTCCCACTTAGAAATCATGGAGGGGTCTGAAATTTTCATCGTAGGTGCATGTCCACTGTGAGAGAGATAAACTAAAAAGAAAAATCCAGAAATCACAATGCATGATTTTTTAATGATTTATTTGTGTGATATAGCGGCAAATAAGTATTTGAACACCTGAGAAAATGAATGTTAATATTTGGTACAGTAGCCTTTGTTTGCTATTACAGAGGTCAAACGTTTCCTGTAGTTTTTCACCAGGTTTGCACATACTGCAGGAGGGATCCTGGCCCACTCCTCCACACAGATCTTCTCTAGATCAGTCAGGTTTCTGGGCTGTCGCTGAGAAACACGGCGTTTGAGCTCCCTCCAAAGATTTTCGATTGGGTTCAGGTCTGGAGACTGGCTGGGCCATGCTAGAACCTTGATATGCTTCTTACGGAGCCAGTCCTTGGTTTTTCTGGCTGTGTGCTTTGGGTCGTTGTCGTGTTGGAAGACCCAGCCACGACCCATCTTCAATGCTCTGACTGAGGGAAGGAGGTTGTTCCCCAAAATCTCACAATACACTGCCCCAGTCATCCTCTCTTTAATGCAGTGCACTCGTCCTGTCCCATGTGCAGAAAAACACCCCCAAAGCGTGATGCTACCACCCCCATGCTTCACAGTAGGGATGGTGTTCTTCGGATTGTACTCTTCATTCTTCTTCCTCCAAACACGCTTAGTGGAATTATGACCAAAAAGTTCTATTTTGGTCTCATCTGACCACAAAACTTTCTCCCATGACTCCTCTGTATCATCCAAATGGTCATATGCAAACTTAAGACGGGCCTTGACATGTGCTGATTTAAGCAGGGGAACCTTTCGTGCCATGCATGATTTCAAATCATGACGTCTTAGTGTATTACCTACAGTAACCTTGGAAACGTTGCTCCCAGTTCTTTTCAGGTCATTGAGCAACTCCTGTCGTGTAGTTCCGGGCTGATTCCTCACCTTTCTTAGAATCATTAAGACCCCACGAGGTGATATCTTGCATGGGGCTCCACTCCGATTGAGATTGACCGTCATGTTTAGCTTCTTCCATTTTCTAATGATTGCTCCAACAGTGGACCTTTGTTCACCAAGCTGCTTGGCAATTGCTCCGTAGCCCTTTCCAGCCTTGTGGAGGTGTACAATTTTCTCTCTTGTGTCGTTGGACAGCTCTTTGGTCTTCGCCATGTTACAAGTTAAAGTCTTGCTGATTGTATGGGGTGGACAGGTGTCTTTATGCAGCTAACCACTTCAAACAGGTGCATCTGATTAAGGATGATACATGGAGTGCAGGTGGACTTCTAATGGGCGGACTAACAGGTCCTTCAGGGTCAGAATTCTAGATGACACACAGGTGTTCAAATACTTATTTGCCACTATATCACACAAATAAATCATTAAAAAATCGTGCATTGTGATTTCTGGATTTTTCTTTTTAGTTTATCTCTCTCACAGTGGACATGCACCTACGATGAAAATTTCAGACCCCTCCATGATTTCTAAGTGGGAGAAATAGCAAAATAGCTATTATATATATATATACATATATATATATATATATATATATATATATATATATATATATATATATATATATATTCTTGGCAATATTTATTTAGGGTTAAATGAACCTGTCTTTTATTTATCTGGATTTTAAATTCTACATTTTTTCTTTTTTGATAATTTATTTATGCAGTAATTTATTTATTTTTTAGATTCGATCCTCCAGTTGAAATTAAAACATCAGTATTTTTCTTTGGCCTCTAGGTGGAGGAGTTTTATTACAGTTCGAATGCAGCTGAACCGTGAGCTGACATGTCCTTGTGTCATTTAGCTGATAGATTGTCTAAGTTGAGAGAAATACCTTCACTCAGCAGCTTGACTTGATTAATAATTAATTCTTTCTGTTTTTCTGTCAGCTGATATGTTTCTCATTCAGAAGCTTAAAAAAAGTGCAATGAGTAAAGATTATTTTACTAGATTATAAATTTTAACCTAGTTTCCATCAGCAGCAAATTAAAAAAAAAAGAGAATTAAAATATGTACATACAAATACAAAGGTGTATAAAGTCCATTAATTTGCAATGGGCGTGTGCTGTTAAAAGTACAAATGCTCAAATACAATGCTACAGGTAGAAAACAAGTAGGTAAAAATTGTAAAGAAAACAGAGGTTAGAAACAAGCCAAACCTGGCAGGTTTGGTTTCCATGAATCCACTGTTTGCTTTTCTAAAGAAGGGTGTTCCCTTCCCTTGTAGCTTTGAATGAAACACTATCCTATAGAGGACTATCTTGTTACCTCGAAGTGTTTAAGGGGGGAAGCGTAGAATTAAGAATGCTCTTAAAAAGCATTTCCAAAATTGTGCCTAAATGCGTTTAATAAAAGATTCAGGAATGTTTAAATTTTGGATGAACGTGAACTTAATGTTAACCTGTATTTTAGGCTTGATGCATTAGTGTGAACCCGTTCATTCTAGCAGCTATAAAAGCTGCTCTCTTATAGCAGCACTTTGTTCAGGAGTGTGCCAGATTTCACTGACCTCTCAATAAACAGACCTTAATATGCTGCAGAAAACCAGCTGATCTGGCAGCAGCTTTCAAACCTGTCACACTAACAAATGCGTCATAAAACACAAAGCAACAGTCAGGAGCATGGAGGAAGGCAGCACCAACATTTTTTTTTCAGAATACAGCTCATTTAAGAATTAAGTTTTTCCTCATTTTTTAGGAATATTCTGCAGGTTGAAAGTTGCAGCTGCTGCTTGTGTGTACTGATTTTAAAAGGCTGTCACCTCAATACTAAACCCTTGTAGGATGAGGATTACAAATTGGATAAACTGATAAAATAATTGCTGTCTCTGGCTCTCTATGGACTTTGAAAATACTTTTGAAAAAGTAATAGCTCACAGCAACATACTGTGAGGGGACCCCAAAACAAAACTATGAACTAATTGATTTTTGGAACCATGCACTTAGTCCAAAATTTGGAATGATGAACCCTATACTGAGGGGGAAGTGGGGATTCTGCTCTGTAGTAAACCTGAGCACTGGATAACTGCTTTTACATTTCAGATCCTCCCATGCTGCACCTTTTATCAGGGTTACCATGGCGACGGCAGCATGACCCATGGGTAATGCTCACAGCTCTTCTTGTCCCCACCTGCACACCGCACCCTAATACAAACCAGCCAAGTGAGGCTCAGCCGTGAGTTGAGACCCCCGCTTCCTCCCCTCCCAGGGAGAAGAGCCGGACTGTTCCCAGTGTCGGGGCTAAACTGTCTATAAATGAATTATCTCTGTATTATAACACTTTGTTGATATATAATTTTAAATGTAAAGGAAAACACGTTATTCCTTACCAGTATTTCTGATTTGCTTCCTTTAAAATCTTTGATGAGGAGAACCCTGTAGTGATGAACTCGCCATATGAACCTTTATTTTTTCCAGTCCTGTACAGTAGCAGTATGTTCCTGATTCGGGTCCCTCAGGCTGGGCATTTCAAATCCAAAGTGTTCACATGCCTCTTTATATACACTAAAATCATGTAGAGTTTTTTTTACGATTTTTTTCTTAATCAGATTGTAATATTTTGCAGTTTCTGAATGTCAGGGGTCATGTTACCGAATTTCTTATGTGTCAGAATATTGTGGCCATTAAAGTTGTGGCCGTTAGAACTAGTCCATTGCAGTCAGTGGACACGTTTGTACAAAGCCTGGAGCAGTTTAATCCAATGCTGCAGAGTTTGGACCAGTTTATGGGTTTGGTTTGTTCAGCAAGATCAAAACAATGTTGTTTAATCCATTTTAATGCTACTAAAAGCAGAGCTGCACAGGTGATGGGTTTGTTAGCTGCAGAAAATCAAGCCAGGTGATGAGAGGTCTCCAGCAACTTTAAGGTGAGACACTACAGGTGTGGTTAAAAAAACAAAACATTAATTTCTTACATTAAGAGAATTGTTTTTGTACAAGTTTTCTGAAATTTTATGTTTAAATGAACAATTGTGGCGTGAGCCTTTTTGATAACATACAATACCATTTTTGCATTGAACAATTCTATAGTTTCATTGGAAACAACGATAAATAGGAATTAAATCCTTAGTAAAAAATGTTATATCAAAAGCTGTCATGTCCTGGCGTGTTTCACCTTAAGGTTTTGGTTAAGTTAGAGTAGTTGTTAGAACGTATTGTCTGACCACGTCTATACACTGCAAATATCCCCTCTAAAACGTTCAGGGTATTTCACTTTGTTTTACACATTAGAAAAGACTTTTAACAAGCATTTTATATAAAGCACATCAACGGATCAAATAATCCTGTTCTTTTAAGTTGCATCACGACACAATGTTGTAACTCTGATCCAAATAAAATGTCTCCTGTCCCGATTACATGTCTATAACAAGTTGATTTATGATGTAGTGAAACAGCAGCTGCTGCAGAACGTAGGGAAGTCAAATCAGACCCAACATTTCAAGGACCCAGAGTTTGATTCCCAGTGGCAGTGAAAACCTAAAAATACCCCTTTGATTGTGCAGTAACGAACACAGTTTGAAGCAGAATGAACCTCTACAGGTCTTACATGGCGCTGAGGTATCATTATGCTGTGGAAAGTAGTTTACTTTTTAGTTTTGCTGAAGTGAAGAAACACGAAGGGCATTCTGTTTTCAAAATAAATGTAGTGTGATAAATTCAGTACACTGCAAAATAAATGCTGGCTGCAAGATATCAACTTCTACCTCCTCCCAGCGATAAGCATTTAGTCATTTTTCACAGTTGGATTATATTGCCACTCCTGCATTTTTTGTGAACTAAAACATTGTTCTCACCTCGCCTAACGAACCAAACCAAGTCTGAATCCACTACTCTCAACATGCTCGCTGTGAGCTATATTCATTGCTCTATTGATGCAAAACTTTGCTAATAATCTGCCAGGTTTCCAGAGCTGCAAGACATTTTAACAAGATATTCTGGAAATAAATTGTATCACACACTGCTTTATATCTCAGATCGTCCCTCTAGTCTTTGTTTAGGTCATCTCCTTTGAGTGATAGGGACACATTTCTTACGTTTGTGTTCCTACTGTGAACAATGGCAGCGTGATTAGATGTGAGAGAACTTGCTGGTTTCCTGGATATGTCTGTTAGGGCTGCAGATCTGAGACATGATTGAATGATTTACCCCGTGAAGACTCATGCTGATTGGATACTGATGAAACTAGAATTTGGGGGATTTAAACTCCACTTTGG
This sequence comes from Eupleurogrammus muticus, assembly GCA_036785175.1. NCBI lineage: Eukaryota > Metazoa > Chordata > Actinopteri > Scombriformes > Trichiuridae > Eupleurogrammus > Eupleurogrammus muticus. Next base: position 23,253,977 of record JAYKQN010000009.1, read on the forward strand.
TATGTTTGAGTACACAACTGCCCTCACAACACTCCTCTTTTAATTTGTGTGTATAGATGTGCAACTAGCATGGAATAAAGATGTAGTAGCAGTTTGTAACTGTGTGAACAGAAGGGAGGAAAAGGAAAAATAAAATGCTGATAGAAGTGATGCAAAGGTTCAAGAAAACTGCCTGATTTTAAAGCTTGAATTGGATAAATGGATTTTTCTTCTTCTCCATGTGCATAAAATCTTTTTTGTATTACTTCTACAATTCAAATTAAACTTTCTGAAAGTTTCTTTATTTATCAAAGTGAAGTTATTACATTCCCCAATTAATAAGTGTTGTCGTGTGTGTGTGTTGCCTGAATGGTTCTTGTTTTAAACATTTAATCCTGTGAATTTTTCAAAGGATGTTGTAGTGTTTTAGATTTCTCAATTTCTTTACATTATTCACAACTGAGCTTGTGGGAGTTAAACCTTTTTTACAACAAAAATCAAAATAAAAAAAAAAAAAAACAGCTTCCAAGGTCAATAATGAACTTTTTCCCCTCAAAGTAATTTCCACCAGTCTGCGGTCTCAACGAGTGAAATGTTACCAGCATCTTTTCCATGTAATTACCATGAATTCAACCATTCAACCTGTATTATAGTGCAATGATCATGTCGTCACTGTAATCTTGTGCAACGTATTTGGTGTCTTAAATGCTATTGTTTTTGGAATTAAAAAGTGTGTTATCTCACTATGAACAATCATAATGGAGCAGTGGGATGAATTTTAATGAGGCACTTTATTGTGAATGTCTTGACTTAATCTTGAAACTACTCAGACTTGTGACTGAGATAATCGCCTCAGTGAATACAGTGAATATCACGTCCTGTTTCGTTGTCAACTTTTACACAATAGTTGCTTGCTCATGCAGCTGAATGTGCAAAAACATTCAAAGAGTTTGGAGAAATAGATGAATCACCTTGAAGTTGTTCAACGTTTCAAAGATCTGCAAGTTGTCAAAAAGTAAATGTGCAACCACTGTCTGGACAGAAAATGGGAAATATCAAATATCCAGAACACTACAACACGCTTTGAAAAAATATACACAGTTTGAACTTATTGAAGCCTTAATACAACACTGATCTAATCATGTCGAGGAGGTGAAAGGTCGCTGCAGGTGTTGATGTAGTGAAGCACAGTGACAAACACCTAAAATGATCCAGTCATCAGATGTAGGTAAAAAGTATCTTCACATTGAATCTGTGCTTTTTCTCCTTTCTCATTCAGATGATTCACTGCTGATAATTTTTAAAAACTAGTTTTATCATCTTGGTGTCACTTTTAAAGAAAAAAAAATGGCAAATTGTTCACTTTGTAGCAACGTAATACAATGTGGAATGACCTTGACTTGCTCTATGGGAGATTCTATTGTGCAGCAAAAATGTCATGTCAGCACAGAACAAAATTCCATTTTAAATTAATTCATGGCTTCTAAATGGAAGCTGAAACTAACGCTCAAGAAGTGAACTGAATGATCTGAGTCCAGAGAACCTGAAGTGCAGCATGTCTGAAAGATGTCTGATGGTGTTTGTTGTTTTTGTTTTTTTGTCCATGACCTTTCATCCACTTCTACATTGCTCTGTCAATTTTGATTCCAGATTCACAATGTCACCGTGTGCTTTTCAAAACATTTAAAGGTTGTTGTGCACTGAAGGCTGTTTTCAAATTTTTTTTTTCGTCTCCAGAAAAACAAAAATCAAGTTTTGTCTCGTGTTTTGCTATCATCTAAGGTTTCATTCTCATGTTAGGAAAAGTGTGGATGTCCTCTCAGGGAAAATCAATTATTTACTTTCAGTCCGTCAATTTCCTTTAAGTTAAGTTTAAAGTAATATAATTTTTATTAACCATTCATAGCCATCATAATACAAACCAGAAGTACACATATTAGGTAAAATTAAAAAAAAAAAAAAACAGCCTAACATTATTAGCTGATTTGATTCATGTGAAATGTTGGATTATTCTTTTAAAAAAGAAGTTCTTCATCAAACAATACTAAACATTTATTTTCCATAAAACAGAAATAAAGGCTTGGTGAACATTCATTTTTACCTCATCGCATACATTTCTCACATTTGTTTCCTCACTGAATAGAAATTCCATACAAACAGATATTTGTAATGTATTATTCTACTTTTGGGTGTAAAGTTCTGACTTTGTAGAACATTATGTCACAAACATTACCATGTGCAGTCCCACAATATGTTATATAAATGTTGTTGAATCATATGTTTATTAAATATTCACCGTTGAAAAGCATTTTGGGAAATGACTAAAGCAGAAGTAAATGTACAGAGTTTAAATTGTGCCACTAGAATAATTATAGACTGACTTTTACCTTGTTTAAATATAATCATTTAAAAAACATATTGATATTAAGTTACTGAAAGTGAAATATGAATTGAACAATTGATTAATAAACTGAAATAAAATATTGTCAAAATCTCAAAAGTCCATTTTTTCCTTCTGGGGCCTATTTTTAAATGTAAATACAGGAAAATACTTATTGTGAGATGGAATACGGATGAAGTCGCATGCAATATATATATATATACATATATATATATATGTATATATATACATGTATATATATATATATATGTTATAGCCACTTGATTATTTATTGACAAAAATTAGATGAAATGATTGGTGGTATGCTGAACACTGCAGTCTGCAATCTTCTATATTTAATGTAATAAATGATGTACTAAGAAAGATTTGAACATTATAGTACATTAGTTTGTTAGTAGTTACTCAACACTGTAAAAGCATCACAATTATTCTCTTGGCACAGTTCTGACTCCTTTTGAATGAGGCAGAGGAAACGTGTATTAAAAATGATCACAGACCAACTCCTGGAATGTTATCGAGTAGTGTGAACTAGTGAATATATTTTCTTCTTAGATTGTGCTTCTCCACATTCTGATGAGCTAACATGAAGTTTGCTGGTCAGAAACAAAGGTTGAATTTGTGCTGAAGAGGCTGATGACAGGAATCATCTGAACCGCTGAACAAAGCAGCCAAAAACGGAGTCATAACTCTCCTTTTCAGCTCTCACAGACTCCAAACTTTACATTTTTGTTCCTGACTATCTATATTCTAAGAGTTTTCATTATGGGATTTGTTGATATTTCATCCACAGCCTGATTTATAGAACCTTCTATTCATAAAACTTTTTAAATTGTTTTTTTCAGGACATGTCCAAAATGTCCTGTTAAAATCCTTTGTCTCTAATTTGTCGAATACATGAAATCATGATTTTGGCTTCATCTAGTGTTTATATTTCAGTTCTAAAAATGTTTGCAAATTAGCTTGTATTTACTTAGATTTACCATCACATTTCAGAAAACTTGTAATTGTAAAAACAGTTGTCCTAATGTAAGAAATCGACTGAGGGTGTTTCTGTTTTGTTTATATTAGTAAATTTTTACCCTGTTCATCTTTACTGTCTCATCTTAACTTTTTACAGTGCACCTATGATCATCTGGTAAGAATCTTTCCTATATCCACAAATCAGAAAATGCATACCAGGGCTTGCATGACCTGTCTTTTCATACCAATCTAAAATGTCTGTGCCATCAGTCACTTAAATGCCAAACAGGAAGAAAACATTCAGAATTGTTAGATTTGGAATTCTGTTTAAGGAAAACTTCACCAATTCCCCTGAAGAAGGTCAAAATTCTCTTCACAGGTTTGTAGTATTTGTAGTGTGTTAATCTTTTATTCCCACAGGTTTTATAGGCAAGTAAATTCATTTGCCATTGAAATAACTATGTTGTATCTTGATTTGTTTGTGAGTTATATTTGTAAAGATATTTACATGACCATTAAATTTTTTCTATAAAGTAAATCTTTTCAATGTTGTCTTATCTCATATTGAATAAATGAAAAACAATGCCAACCTTAGAAAGCTTCATTCCTTAAAGTGTACAAATACCCTTAGGATTTCTGGATAATGCGAACCAAATGTAAGACTAAAAAATAAACAAGTGAATTAGTTTAGAATGTTTTACTAGATATGTTGGAAAGATCTAGAATTAGCATCCACATTCATGCCTATTCCCTTATCCTGACTCATCACTGTATGACGATGTTAACATTTTTTGGAACTGTCATGATTAAGCTATATATAGGAACATAAGAAAACGTTTTTATATATTTAGTTGTTACATAAATAGCTTTTACGATGTTTAATAAATTCATCATGTCCATTTCTTCATGTAATTTCTTCATTCATGTGATTTTAATTGTTCCACAATTGTGAAAGAGAATGAGGAAAAAATATAAGGCAGCAAAAAAAACGACAGTAGGGGGCGGAGTTAGCGTTGCCCTATCACCGTGGCAACCACGTTGACGTACATAATGATGCTCCTCCCCCTGGTTGTGATCAGCCGTCCTCTGGATGAAAATAGCTTGATACATCAAGTCAGAAGCCATTAAACCTCGCACACTGTACTGAGCGCGATAGACTTAACACTTAAAGAGTTTCATATTCAACAGTTAAATAGTGTCTCCCGAACGGCAAATACATCGATTTTAGCGAAAAAAAGTATTTTATTGTAAAAGCCAAAGAGAAGAAAAGCTATTTACGAAGGTTTTAACCGACGACTGTAATTTTTCACCGGGACTTCACGTTTGGCGGAGGGATACGACTGGCTGTACTGTAGCTAGTAGACGTCGGAAGAGTAAAAGCCACCGTCTACCTCCGCACTAATTGTTTATTTTCTTCAGTGCTTGGCTTTTCTCTCAAGTCTCTGTCCTTATTTAGATGGCAAGCTTCCCAGACTCTGTAAACGAAAATGATATAGGTAAGTGGAACCTTTATCAATTCCTTTTAGGGGTGGGTCTCTGAAGAGCGTGCTACTGTTAACGATAATTAACGTCGTTTTTAAACAATGTGGAGCTCGTATTTCTTGATTCTGTGATTTTTGTGTCTCCTTCTCGCCTGGTTGCTGATGCAGACCCGAGCTCTGAATTTCCCCCCCCCACGCACACACACACACACACACACACACTCTCTCTCCTCTCTTTCTCTCTCTCTCACACACACGCACACGCACAGTAGAGTGATTCATAACCTGCTATACATCATCAAGACGTTACGTGCGTGCAGACACGCTACATAGCTGGGTATTAGGGGAGGGGTCTTAGGGGGGGCTCGCGACCCACAGGGGGCGTCGCCAAATTATAGTTAGAAAAGAGATTAGAAAAATATTTTTTTAAGTAAATTAAATTACAAAACAATTTTACGTTTTTCCCCCTAAAAATGTTAATGCGAATAAAAGTAAACATAAAAACGAAGCGAACATATTACTTGGCTGGCTATCTATTTGTCTATTGTAGGGCTGCACACTATTTTGATAATTGAAACGATTAATCCTTAGTTTAGTTGTTTGGTTCATAAAATGGTGTAAAATGTCTATCACTCTTTGAAAAAAATGTCTTCTTTTTGTCCAGACCAACAGTCCACAACCCAAATATCATCAGTTTACTATTATAGACAAATAAAGAAACTGGAAAATAATCAGAAAAGAGAAACTCGAAGCAGAGAATTTGGACATTTTCTTCTTAAAAACAAATACTGTTAAAAAAAAGTTGAAGACTGAATCTTAATGTCAGTAGCAATTGACCTTTTTTACAACAGCTATTTTGGCATAAAATAACTGCTAAACATAGGTTTTGCCAATGATATAATTAAGGTTACATTTAGGTCAAACAGATTCATGTGCTTCTAGTATACACACTCTGCTACACTTAATAGATCACTAACTAGTCTGATAAAAAATGATTTTTTTAAGAAGAAATGTCCAAAATCTCTGGCTCATCTGATAATTCTCTGTTGTTTTAAGTCTTCTGTAATAGAAAACTGGCAATCTTTGAGTTGTGGACTGTTGGTCTGGACAAAAAAATATGTAGATTGAGTTTTTAGCTTTGGAAACAGTGATCAACATTTTACACCATTGTATGAGCCAAACAACTAATCCATAGATCAATCAACATTCGTCATTTGTCTAGATAAACAAACACATTGTTGGGCATCAGTTGCTTTGCTCCTCTTTCTCCATCCATCATCTTTAGTGTAGATCCTAAATCGGGTCACCACATTGTGGATCAGAGCCGTCTGTGGCATGTTGAGGGCAGCTTGCTTCTCCTCCAGCTCCGTGAGAAGTCTCAGAAAGGATGATAACAGGCTTTGACTGCAACTCTGAATTTTCAGAATCCTGCGAGAAGGCCAAGGTCAAATTATAGTCAAAGCATGCTTTAAGAGCCTTGATCATGTTTGTTGTTTGTTATATTTGTCTGTGGTTATGTTGACCTGTTTTTGTTGTTTACCACCAGCTCTTTCAGCACATTCTTAAAACACTGTGATTTGTGAGCCAAGTGATCTTCTGTGTTTCCAGGCAGTTTGATTCTAATCTATGTCTGGAATGAAGTAATGTTTTAGAATGTTTTCCCGTTGCACACTAATTTTCATTCTGTATGTTCTGCATGATGGTAAACATTTTCGATCAAGTTTCCCTCAGGTCTTTTAATAAAAAAGACATCCTTTCAGACAGCTGGAAAATCTCAAAACAGCACAGTAATCAAACAGAGTTTAATATTAATTAAAATTGAAACAGTAACTTCAAACCATCAGGAAATTTACTGTGAACCCATTGGATGCTTGTGAGTCCTGGTGGTTGTGAAACTGGCACTTTTCAAAGTAGATCACTATCTTGTATAAACACAGGGGAGTAAATACGTTCAAGTAGAGCTGCAACAATGAATCGATTAGTTGCCAACTATTACATTACATCAAAAATTTTAGTCATATTTGATTTGAGTAATTTTCTGAACCAAGTAATGAATTCCTAAATTGTTTCAATTATCAGTATGTTAATCGACTATTAAATAATGGTTAATTGCAGCCCAAATTCAAGAATGTGGATATGCCTACATTGTTTATCTAGTAGTTTATCTCAGGTTCGTTGTGAAACTTCCATGCATACAGTCATTAGCGTTACTCATTACATGACAGCAGCTTTAACTTATTTACCTTAGAAAGAAATCCAAGTCCACACACAGTTATTGCACAACTGGTCTGGTTAGAGCCGTTGGCCAATCAGACGTCTCCATTCCTGACAAGCCCTCTCGCCTATGTGTGTGAGTGTATGGCATGTTGTGCATTTGAGTGAAGAGGTCACTTTCGGAAGACTGGAATTCCTGTGGGCGTAGCTGTGAGCGAGCAAGGCGGCTGTACACATATTAATAAGTGACGTTTGATGACTGCAGCAGAATTAACAGTGGTGTTGTATTTTCAGGTAAGGCTAAGTTCATCGGGGAACTCCAGGTGCCTGTTGCTCCCTTCGACCAGAAGTCTGGGCGTGAGGCTTGGACAGTAGCCTTTGCACCCAATGGTTCCTACTTTGCTTGGTCTCAGGGGCATCGCATCGTCAAGCTCATTCCCTGGTCAAAATGCCTAAAGAAATTGTAAGTATAGTAATAGTAATAATAATCTTGAACTTTTATAGATTTGAGGAAGTTTTACACAAAGTAGATGTTTACATTTTTCTGTTGCTGTTGTATAATTTTAATTACAGAACACTTTAATTTACATTTCCCGAGAAATGTATATAATAGCTTTTAGAAAATACTTTGTTAACAACTTGTTGTTGACAAGTAGTCATGAAAAAAAGTGTTTGCTGTCAGAAAACCATACCAGTTCCCACCATCACCAAACACACCTTCCCTTCTGTCCACCCTCTATATCCCTTACCTTGACCTACATTTAGCTGCCAAGCATCCATATTTAGGGGCAGCCTAAGTCTCAGCTTATTGATTATTTAAACATTAGATTGACGTAAATGACCAAATCAATAGCGCAAAACAAATTGGTTTAGAGCAAAAAACAGGAAAGTGTCTCCTACAGAAAATATTTAACCAGGCAGGTCAGTTAAGACCAGATTCTTAGCTGTTGATGGGGAAAATGAATGAGGACAAAACTAAAAAAATGTACAGATGAGCTCAATACACATAAAAAGCATAGACAACATAATTCAATTATTATAACTAATATAATATACTAATATTAAAACATAATAAAAACTAAAAATGTTTTTTTGCAAAAGGTACAGTGTGCATCAAAGCCTGATACATCTTATAATAATATTAAGATATAAATATATATACACACGCACACATTCTGTATATATTCACTGTTCCTGTGCACGCTCGCATTTCTGACTGCATTTCTTCCACTTTGGAACTCAAACAGTTTAATTGCATCTTACTGCATCAAACTCAAGCATGCTTATCTGCATCTTACAGAGTAAATCATTAAAATTATGTAAACTAGAAAATTTCTGGAGATTAACAGGAGCCTGAATTTTATCAGCCACATGTCAACCTATTCCACAGTTTGTGGAAATGTCTAAGAGAAGCAGTAGGAATGGATCAGCAACTGCGGAATGTTTATTAGGGTGTAATGGTACACTGGAGTAAGTGGATTATTAAACTATTTTGACAAGAGTTGTTTGGGTCAGAGAGCAAACAGAAACCAAGAAATGAAAGTCACATTCCGAAGTAAAAGTTCCTGTTACAGCCCTGATGTTTGTGCCATAAAATCTGATTCTGTGCAGCCCGATCAAGGAAACAAACTGCATACAAATCAATACATGACATCATTTGCTCATGTGGTGTTTGTCGAATGTGCCTGTAGAAGTTTCCAGAAGTTTTTTTTGCTCTCCGTATCACAAAGAGGAGCTTCTCAAAGCCAAGGACACGTGGCACATATTATCAGCTGTCTTTCCGCTTAACAGGCTCTTTTTCCACTCAATAGGGCTTTCTGACTCTCAGAGACACACTTTGAAATTGTCTGTAGAACAAATGCTCATTGTTCCCAAACAGCAGACCGTGACTGGTTGGCTGCAAATAAATACTAAACTGCCCAGCTGAATACTTGGGTAACTCTGTAACACAGTGACAGAAAGGTTTACACTTTAACAAAAGTCTGTTTTTTCACTTACAGCTGAAAACTACACACAGAATGAAAAAAGAAAATATTGTAGATGAGAGTTGCAATGATTAATTTATTCTATTCTATTATTTTAATAATTATAACATTACTGGCCAACTATTTTAATAATTGATTAATGAATTTAGGCATTTTGAGGAAGAACATTTTCAAATTCTTTGGTTCTAGCTTGTCTTTTATTATTTTCTGATTTCTTTAGTCTTCTATAATAGTAAACTGATGATCTTTGGGTTGTGGACTGTTGGTCTGGATAAAAAAAAAAGATATTTTAGGTTGAATCTCTCATTGACATTAAACACCATTTTATGAACCAAACAGCTCATTGATTAATCATTCCAATAGTCGACAGATTAATGGACTATGAAAATAGTCATTAGATCCATCCCTATTGAACTATATAATAATAATAACTATTGTCTATTGATGATCTGGATATTGATAATGTATATTGATATTGTTTTTTTTTCCAGAACCAATACTACTTTATACTTTTTATAGATTGATAGGCTCTGAGTTGAAAAAAAACTTTGTTGACAATACAACTGTTTATGAAAAACAACTAATCGATTTAATAATTTATGGATTAGGTGACTATTGAAATAATTTGTAAATTGAAGCCCAAAAAATTATAGTAATCGACTCCTTTTTCTCCTGTTGTGGCAAATAAGCCCTGTACTGCTGAAACAATCCTTTACTAGCTAAAAACTTAAGTATTTGTGTAACACAGGGACAGAAATGTTCACACGTTCACATTGTCAAGTCAGTTCTTTTTTAACTTCAAGCTGAAAACTACACACAGAATGAAAAATTGAGTTCAGCAAAACATGTTTGCAGATTAAGACTAATAAGAACTTCCAGTCTGTGGTTTTCACCAGGTTTCTGCTTCTCCTTCCCCTCACAGTTCTATGGGCAGTGGAGGAGAGGACACCAATGCTTCGAGCCCGCGGCGCCTGTCTCGCCAGAACAGCGATGGCGGCCAAGTGATCCCGACGGCCTGCGAGCCCCGCGAACACACCATCGACTGCGGTGACATCGTCTGGGGTATGGCCTTCGGCTCCTCGGTGCCGGAGAAGCAGAGCCGCTGCGTCAACATTGAATGGCACCGGTTCAAGTTTGGCCAGGACCAGCTGTTACTGGCAACGGGCCTCAACAATGGTCGCATTAAGATTTGGGATGTTTACACTGGTGAGGACACATCGTGATCTTTCCCCTGTAGCTGTTATTAACTCTCGATAATTGCATCTTGAGTCCTGTGAATCAAACCGGAGACACAAATGCACATGAAGTGAATATTACTCTAATACTTTTTTAGTAGAGTATCATATGAGCTTATTGTCTGATCAAAAACAAGTTTTTATAAGATTATAGATTTAAATGGTTAATCAATTAGTTGTCTAATACATTACATACAAGTCAGAATTAATTTGAAAATAGGAATGAAGCTAATGACTATTTTCATATTCAATTAAGCTATTGATTATTAAAATTATGAATAGATTCGTTTTTTAATTCATAAAATATTTTTTGTCACTTGATACCAACAGTTTACACCCAAAGATCTTTGGTTTACTATTATTGAAGACCAGAGAATTTGAAAATGATCAGCGTTATCTGCCTGAGACTAACTTCGTATCATTGACTGATATGTTTGATTCAACCTTGATCTCAGAACAGTGTTTTCATAAAGAGTCCAGGCTCTCAGTGCAGCTCTCCTTAACCACACGAAGGGTCTATGTCTAGGTTGACTAGATGAGAACAATTCAGAATGGTGTTCAATTGCACCTGGAACTTGGAACGATCCAAACTCCAAATTGGAAACGGATCCAAAAGAATGGCAGGATTCCCCTCGCTGCTACATTAAAGGGTGCATGTTATTATAATTACAGCATATGGTGTTTCTCTTTCTCTCTCTCAAGTCGCTGAAGTTCTTACAGAGCAGTTCTCTCTGATGCTCCAAAGAAATCTAAACAAACATCACGGATAGCTGAACCTCAGAGGTAGATCAGTCATCCACCAGTCAGAAAATTGTTGGTTAGATTCCCGGCTCGTCCGAGTTGCATATCGTTGTGTCCTTGGGCAAGATACTTAACCCTGATTCCCCTCCGATGACATGTGCCATCGGTGTGTGAATTCGTAGTTTCCTAATGTGCGGGCGGCTTTGTGTATCACAACCGCCCTCTTTGTGTGTGAATGGGTGAATGGACACTTGTAGTGTGAAGTGCTTTGAGTGGTCGAAAAGACTAGAAAAGCGCTATATAAATGCAGGCCATTTACCATTTGCTTTACTGTGGCTGGCCATGAAATACGAATGTCTTAGCATACATTTTCAGGACAAAAACAGGACGGTTTCAGGATTCGGGACAATAGCTTAGATTTTGGGACTTCCCCAAATTTTTTGGGAGGTCTGGTCATTCTATCTGTATCTCTCTTTCACACACACACACGCACACACACACACACACACACACACACACACACACACACACACACACACACTGCCACACCTACATTCTGCAGTGATTGGCTTTGTGAACATAGAATTCCTCAGAGTCTTATGCCCCAAGCACAAAGTTTACATTAGTAAACAATGACTTGTGGTGGATCACAGAAGCATACCCTGTTTGAAAGTGAAAGGCTTTATAGACGTGTTTTGGCACACAGTCAATGAAATTGTATTCTAAGTACACTGACTCAAGCTTAGCTTTGGAAGAAGGCCAATATTTAATGTAGGTTATCATTAGAAAGCAACCTACAGGTGTTAACATTCAGAAAGTTCCTAGAATGACCTGCAGCGTAGACGGATATATCCACATAACCACCCAGCTGGTCTGAGTGGCCTTAGGTAACGTTTCATACTTCCAGCCCTGAAATAGAACCCAAATGCCTCTACATGCCTGGATGTAAACACATAGATTATTTTTTTTTTTAACTGTGTCTATTGAGTTGTTAACCCTGTTTGATTTATGACTTTATTCAGGAAAACTGCTGGTGAATCTGATGGATCATACCGACGTGGTGCGAGACTTGACCTTTGCTCCTGACGGCAGCCTAATGCTGGTCTCTGCATCCAGAGACAAGACCCTGAGGGTCTGGGATCTCAAAGATGATGGTAGACAGCGCCTAGATATTCTTGAAGAATGCTATTTTACTCGTTAGGGTTGAAATCTGAGCTGAGTAGTACATTGTTGACCTTGCGTACATTTGTCATCAATACTAAATAAGATAATTAGTGACTTTCTTTTTTGCAGGTAACATGGTGAAGGTTTTGCGGGGGCACCAGAACTGGGTGTACTGTAGCGCCTTCTCCCCCGACTCCTCCCTCCTTTGCTCAGTCGGCGTTGGCAAAGCAGTACGTACACAAGTTCCTTTTTTCTCACTGACTGGTTTGCTAGCTAATCTGTGTGCTATTGCTTGTGATCAATTATGCTCAATGAACCTACATATGAAACCACTCCCCATCAGCCCTGCTCTCCCATTTCCATTTTATATAAAAAAAACTGTGCTCGGTGTCATGAATTAGGTCAGTGTTTGGGTTTGTTTGCAGTTGGCTTTGGCATCCTGAAGTTTGCATGCAGAGCAGACAACTGTTTTCACTTATATGTTGTTTTACTGCATATATTTTGAAGTGGGGTGGGGGGAAACAAAAGTTAAACTTCACACTATTACAGCGGGGAAGTGTAAACATGTAACTTATTATAAAAGGAGATTTTTTTCATATGTGACTTCCCATGTTTCTGCAGACCTGTGAATATTGATTCCATAGACTCAAACATGGTGGTAAATGGTAGATATGGTGGTAGCTTTGCCAGGCTGTGTGTGTCCCTACAGTGTGTGTCTTGCTCTCCCTGTCACAGGTCGTGGCAGAGCTCAGTGTGTGATTGGTTTTGAGGGGAGCGCCGCGCTGACATTTTGAGCAGCCGGTGTAGACCGGGGATGCACAGTGCCCAAAGGCCTGGCCAGGGTCAATCTGTACGTAGGTGCTGCTCCGTGTCTGTCTACCTCTGCTGTCGCAGGTCCTCTATTAATTTTATTAATTTCAGTTCAAAACTATAATTAAACTGGTGGTTAAATACTCCTTCTGTCCACCTCCTCCCCATCCCTTCCCCGACCCCTCTCCCAACCCCATCCACCTTTACATCATAGCATCTCTTTTGGATTTCTGTTCCTGTCCGTTAAATGTCTCCCATGTAGCATAAAGTAAAGTTCTAATGCTGCCAACGTCAAGCTTGTAGAACCATTTTAAGTTGGCCACGTCAACCTCACAACTGCTCCCCTCCCCCCACAGAAACTCTAGCAGATGCTGATTGTTGCATCAACCCTGTTTGTAATATATTAACCAGCAGCATTAGTATTTGGGTTAAGCATTAGTAATTATTTAAAAAGGAATAATTTTAATGCCTTTTGCAGAGCATTTTTATCCATAAATGTCAGCTGCCTCAAAAAAATGAACTTGTTATTGAGAGAAACAGTGAAAAACACCCCGTGGTCCACAGATTGGCCAATTATTTTCAAATATTTCCATCTGCAGTTTTTCAGTGGCTTTTTTATTCTTTCTATAAAGAGTGTTTGATTCTCTCAGCTGTTGGCAGCAACAGTGGAACAGTAATAAATTATCTTGTTTATTGCATCTTCATGCCTCCGACATTCCTGCGCTGAAAATTCAAGCGAAACAAAGAACGAATTGTATATTTCTAACTTAAAATGGGAAACTAGCAAATGAGGAAATTGGAAACTAATAAGGAGGAAGAAACTAAAGCACAAGTCTACGTGTCACAGTTCTGATTTAATGTAGTTCATTAATTGTATTTGTTTCCTTGAAAGCAGTGTTGGCAGCACTTTTAAAGCATTTTCAATGCATAGTTACCTGAACATGGAGCAAAGATACTAAAACTGAAAATGCTTAACATAGATAATTGTTAAAAGCAAAAGTCTTCAACAGATTATCACTTTTCTACCAGTTTGTGTGTGAAAGTGTGTGTGTGTGTCTGTGTGTGAAAGTGTGTATGCATATGTATTTTGCCAAAGGTTTCAACCCTTTGGCCATAAAATATTCTTTTCTCTTGCAGTATCTGTTTCTCTTCGTAGGCTTCTGCCGGAGGGGCGAGCCTATTGTAAACACACTGAACTAAAACTCTGAAAGGGGAAACCAGTGGAGTAACATTATGTTACCTAAGTTACTTCTTGTTTTATTTTCTATTTTTTGTGTAGACAGCTTTTAATTAAAAATAGTTAGTAAAATAGTTATTTCATGATGTATTATATGATGTAATAGTTAAGTAAACAACAGAGATGTTTAAATGTTAGTTATAATGATGTAGCCAGTGAAAACATATGAATAGAAGTGTTGCACCTTGTGTAGCATGTGCTCTTTTCTTTTATTGTTTGGCCTGGTTTAAGGTTACAAAGCTTTACAGTGACACTGAGCATACCTTGAGCATAATTCTGTTTAATTTATGTTGCTTTAATTTTAATTTCTAAAAGCTTTCTGCACTAATAGTAATGATAGGTGTAAGATAGTTTTATCTCTCTTCTCCCCAAATCATTCCATGGACTATAACAGTCTCCTCTTCCCGTTGCAGGTGTTCCTATGGAACATGGATAAGTACACGTTGATTCGGAAGCTGGAGGGACACCACAATGATGTGGTGTCCTGTGAGTTCTCACCAGACGGGGCGATGCTAGCCACCGCCTCTTATGATACCCGGGTCATCGTGTGGGACCACCACAAAGGCACCATTCTGCTAGAGCTGGGGTAAGACCCCAAGAACTCAAATAAACACATTGTGGAGACTTCTGACCTTTTTAGAGGTTTAGTGTATTATCGGTAATAACCACACAGATCAAGTGGATTATCTTACTTACAGCATTTCTCTCTGCCAGGGATCTAAATGCAAGTCCTTGTATATATTTTCAGTGCTTAAAGTTCCTGTCAGTCCCAGCAACAAATGCACTGTTTTTCCTGTTTGAGTAACATTTACTGAAAAGTACCAGCTGTTTTGGAAAATTACAGATCCTTTTGTAAATTTTTATATATTATAAATAATTCATTTGCCAAACTACATAAACACCATTTTGGAAAAGATTGAGCTGAGGTTTGTAGTTCCTATCTTCTTGGTCAACGACAATAAGTTCATATGTGTTTAATTTATCATACAACTACATTAACAGAGGCTCAGACCATCAAGGTTCATGACTGATCACCTCTAGAAAGACCCTCTAAGCCAGAAACTAATAGCAACTAAAGATCCAGAAAAAACACAGAGTTAATCTCCTGAACAATAAAAAATTCTGATATTTGATCCAAGAACAACGTGAAAGTTGGCCAGCATTGGCTTTTTTCAAAAAATAAAAGTTTGTCAGAATATCATTCAACACAACATGAATTTTAATCTGATTCTATCGTGAAAACTGATTCGTAAAGGAATGAATTGAATTCTTAAAAACTGCCATAGGATAGTTTTAATAAGTTATTTTTGGGAAGCTTGTGTAAACCAGGCAAAAAGAAAGCATTATTATCCTGGAAAAATGGTGAACTGAGTGATCTTATATTGTAATTAAACTCCCCCTCGTCTTTCTGCAGGCATCTCTTCCCTCCTCCATCCCCCATTTTTGCAGGAGGAGCAAATGACCGCTGGGTTCGCTCTGTGAGTTTCTGCCCTGACGGCCGCCACATCGCCAGCATCACTGACGACAGGTAAAAATGCTGCTGCACATTTGTGTCGTTGATATAGTAGATGCTGTAGCTGCTTCAATGGGTCAGTACTTCCTCAGTATTCTCTGTGGTTACAGGAGCAGAACTGTCCCATGACTCAATAAACCTTTGGTCAGCATTTCAAGAGGAACCAAAGATTATTTTCGTTCCTTCTGAGCTTTTTTCCAGTACATCATGTCTTTCCTGCACTGCCTGTTGCATGTTATTATACATTTGCATTAACCTTGTTTGTGCAGTCAATAAACAAGTGCGAACACTTTTCATTTCAAAGTGTTCAGTCAATAATTTCATCATGAACTGACGAGCACGCATGTGATCAGCTGTTAATTCACTAAACTGGTTTCAGATGTTGACGGTGGTTGCGCAGCAGAAAAGCTCCACTGTTTGCTGCAGTTTGTTTTTACATCTTGTAGCCAGTCATGAGTCGTATTGGGACCTGAGAGCACAGAGCTTCTGTATGTTGGTCTGCCTCAATGCTCCCATGACTATCACAAGGTAGCTATTAATCACTCTGACCACTGGCCGAGTGCTGACATGGGTCAGAAATATGTTGGAAGGAGAAGCGGGGGAATCTCCACAAAATGGAGGCTGGCGGAGAATAAAACATCACTGTAGCTCTAACACTATGGCTGGTAATGTGATTATTGTAATTAATACAACTAACAGATAAAATTGAATAGAGAGTATTTGGGACTTTTGCTCTATACATAAAGAAAAAAAGTACAGACTGCTACTGGCTGGATGCCCTTTATTTAGTTTTATTCTTAATTCCCAGAAGACCACAAGATCACAAACGTTTGAGGTTTTTCCTCAAGTGCTGCTGCCTTTGAGGAAAAAACTCCAACCTCATTCTAAGAACAAGTTCACCTTGGCCTTTCGAAGAAAACAAATGAATTTAAAAATATCACCAAATATCATCAAAAAATACACTTAATTTTGACTTTCATATTAATGAAATTGTTGTTATATTAGAATCATACAATAACGTCTACTGTTTGTGAAAAAGTGATCAACATTTTGCACCATTTCATGAACCAAACAACTAATGGATTATTTATTGCACACACACACACATATTTATATATAAACATGTAGACAAACAAAATAGAGGTGACCTTGTAATCAATAAAGTACTCAATGATAATAAAACTCAATAAAACAGGAATTAAGGAACCATCGTAAATCTCCAGGATTTGTTATGAGGAAACATCTGAGCCAGGACTTGAATAATAAAGAAGAACTCACGTGTTTAGCTGCTTGTGTTTATCACTTAATGTTAATCGTTAGCAAGTAAGGTCACAAACATAAATTTGAGGCGGGGTGAGAAATGTCGCACCACTGTTGCTGTGTTATCTGGTGTGAGGCTCAGGTTATATCTGCTGTTAGCTTTGATGTTAGCAGGGTAACATATCATAACCATATATTTAGATATATAACTATGTTATGATGTTGCCTGTAAGCGCTGTCAGCTCTCATGACCATAAACCGGTAAATACTACTGTTAGTGCTGTTGTCACAGCGGCTCATAACGTTTTATATTTCCACTGCTGTCTGCTTTGCATCACTTGTCTAAAATCGTGCGCGAATGATCTGCTACAGCTATTATTGTCACTGTTGTCCTTATCCATGGTGTCGGGTGTTACTGCGCTAGCGAAGAATCCTTGTTCCCCTACATCATGCTGGTCAGTAATCTGGAGACTTAATAGACTAGCCCCGTTGTTTTGTGCTTCAACCATTGTATCTACAGTGCTGAAGCTAACTCTGCTAACCATTAGCCCGGCTTAGCTAAGTTGGCTAATTGTTAGCCTGGCTTGAGGCCTACACATGGCCAGAATCATAAACCTGCATCTGCAATTATTTATTTATTTATTTATTTTTACTTTAGACCACATGTTAAAAGTTTAAAACTGCAAAAAAAAACCAGGAAAAAGCATAAAGTTGGTATTTAAAATATTTTACTAAGTTTTGAAATTAACTTAATGTTTCCTGCATTAACCCAGTTTATTTTCAGTGTCTCATTTAATTAAATGATAAGATGAATTTTATCTGCAACTTTATATTTAGGCCAGTTTTAGATAGGGCTTTTCACCAAACTGGCAGGTTTACCATATGGTTAATTATAGCAGAGGCTTAACGACAATAGTCGCTGGCCGTGGTAGAATTCCATCACCTGAGATGAAGCTAACTGACCACACGAACTGTGCTGCAGGCCTAATAATCACCAGCGGGTTTAGAGTCTGTACTGAGTTTACAACGAGATAACACACAGGTGCTGCCTGTATGGCTGAGAACAAACCAGCTGCAGTTAGGTTATAAAAAGTTTCACAATGTTTGTCACTACTTGGGTAAGAAGTCCGCTCTCTAATTGCCTGGTTTCTGTCTCTCTCTGCTCAGGCTGGTCCGTTTCTGGAGCATCGAGGAACGAGCCCCTCAGGCCATTGCCTCCCTCTCCAACGGCCTCAGCTGTGCCTTCTCTGCTGAAGGAAGTGTCCTTGCTGCTGGGTAAGACACGCAGCACATGTTGTTACATGCCTGGAAAACAGCTCACATTAGGTCATGTCACGTAGGCATGTGAACCACTCACACACACTCACACACACACACACATACACACACACACACACACACACACACACACACACAAACACACACGCCTGTATGTATTTTTAACAGTGTTACATCTTTCAAATGATCTTTACAGTACAGATTAGCAACACATACAACATGCATAAACATTACACTTTATTCATACATATATATGAAAATAGGGGAAAAATAAAATTATTGAATCCCCCTCCAGAACATGGCCAAGTACCCTTGAAATAAACGCAACAATTTCCAATAGAAACATGTAGGTGCAATATTTAAAAAGAAATTACCTCCAACACTACAGAATCAACTATACACACATAACAATGAATAGATAAACCCTAAATACTAGGGATTCGTAAATTAGTGGGTGGTCGTTTCTCTAGATATTGAAAGTGACTGTTATGTTTTTGGGGATATTATTTCAGTTATTAGATGCCCTATAGATAAAAACAGATTATGAAGAGTTGATGTTTTTTACTATCTAGTTCTTCTTAAAAACACATTTGTTTACTAATTTGTATTAATATGTGTTTAATTTGTGTGTCTCCAGGACTCGTGACGGCGGCGTGCTTTTCTGGGAGTGTCCTCGTAGCGTTGCCAGCCTGCAGCACATGTGCCGGATGTCTCTTCGCCGGGTGATGACCACCCAGCAGGTGGAGACGCTGGCCATTCCCATGCCACTCCGCGACTACCTTACCTACAAAGTTATCTAGTCCCCCTCTACCCCCTTCCTGCCCCCCCCCGCACCTGTCGCAGCATGTTGCTGGAAAACCAATGAAGCAGTTGTCTGGAAAAAGAAACTATTTCTTCTGAGAACTCTGTTAGAACGAATGAACGAAACCAATCCAGCCCCGGAGCCCCCGTCTCCCCCCCACCACATTCTCATAGAGCAGGACGTTGTGTTATTTTGTACATATTTATTTTTGTAAGTGCTTTAGTAAAGGAGTGTGCTGGAGCCAGCGCGCCATCCACACCTGTAAGGTCAAGTAGTTTTTAGGGGCCTCCTGCCCTCTCCTTCACATCAGTGTAGTACCTGTAAGTGTTCAGCTCCTCACGAGGTTCGCTAATCTCTTCTGACTTGTAACGCCTGTTGCACTCGAATACGAGATGCTTCGCGATGGTGTTTGCTCTTTAATGTCAGGTTTTTCTGTTAGCAAGTGGGCGAGCTAAAGGGAAGAGACACAGTGAGGGTTTAAAGGATGCAGGATGACAGCCAAAACAGAGGTCTGTGGACTTATAGTACATATTTCAGGTTTTGTTTTTCAATAAATTAATTTATTATCAAGCGAATGTATTCTATAACACGACAAAATGTGAAAAAAAAGTGTTTAAAAATCTTCTGAATGCTCTGTATGATGCAGTGTTATCATTCGACTCAATTCAGTTTCTCTGCAATGAAAAAACTCCACACAGTTTATTGAAATTCCTGAAAACGGCTCCTAATATCCTAAAACAACAACATTATCCAGCTGGTCCAGTTCCTGCCACAATGCAGGTGACACCGCCCACAAAACTAAACATGTCTGACTGGCGACAGCATGGTTCAATTGACTTTTAGTGTGTGTGTGTGTGTGTGTGTGCGTGCGCGTGTGTGCTTGCGTGTGTGCATGTGTGTGTGCATCTGATGCCCTGCAGTAAAAAAGCCTTAAGAGCTGTGTTGTTGGTGATCTAACACTAAAGCAAAGAACCGCTGCCTCTTAACTCTCTATATTTAAACCTGTATATGCGATTCCATGTCACATGTATGTATATACAACATTGTACCATGTCTGTGAACATATCAAAGCTTTTTTTCATGCATATTGCTTCTTCTGTTGTATTTTTGTATTTGTTCTCTTTGTTCACCTTTAAATGTGAAAGTCTACTAGTAACTAAGCCTGTCTTACCGCTAGAGCTCGGAAAGCAAGACTTTTTTTCTATTTGTTTTACAGGCCAGGCCTTTAGCTGAGGCTTTGGATGCTGCTGTGCTCTTGTCACGTGTTTTCTCTCTATGTAGAAACAACGGAGCGATGCCAGCAACCTTGAAAGCAACAAACATTGCAGCAACAAAAGAGACCAATTGACCGGCGGGTCTGGTGTCAGTAACCTCCATGTTTGCTGAGTTCGGTGATAGAAATACGCACCCGATGTTCCGCCGTTACTCTACACAAGCTCTATTGCTCGATTTTTTTTTTCCTGCGTGTCGGCGGGAGGAGCTGTGAAGAAGGGAAAAGCTGTTAGTTCGTGTCGGCAGGTAGACGCAGAGCAGCAATACGTTCTCTGACAGTCAGTGCTAGTACCAAAGGGTTTTCCTCCCATGGTCTGTGAAT
The DNA here is from genome assembly GCA_036785175.1 of Eupleurogrammus muticus. Taxonomy (NCBI): domain Eukaryota; kingdom Metazoa; phylum Chordata; class Actinopteri; order Scombriformes; family Trichiuridae; genus Eupleurogrammus; species Eupleurogrammus muticus. The sequence continues at coordinate 23,274,631 of JAYKQN010000009.1, forward strand.
GGTCGAGTTCTCGCATTCTTCCGCTCATACGAGGCGTTGTGAATGGGCTGCAGGTTTCGTTGTTCCCCAAGATGGAACCTTAACGTGGCGTTTGTACACCTGCAGCCATTGTGAGTGTAAAAACACAGTCCTGCCTCAGTTGGATGCAGTATGAAACGCTTGATATATCAAATATATATGAATGTATAAACTTCCTGCAATTTTCTGGTAATGTTTTTTGTGTTTGTAGTTTCAATAAAGGCTTTTTAACAAAAGTGATGTGTGTGGGGATCTTTCTGTATTATTACTTACATATAACCACATTATTCATATTCAAATACAAGTGATTGCACTGTCTTCTTATCTTTTTATTATGATGTTTATAATTTAGTATTGATTATATTGTCTTCGCGGATCAGGGATAAAGAGTATAACTAGATACACTTTCACTTCCTCCTACCCTCTGCTATTTTTCTTTATATATGTAATCTGAATCTGTGTGTGTGTGTGTGTGTGTGGTCAAAGTCAAACATGTTGCAGCCTTATCAGTCATCAAAGATCATGAAAAACTGATGTTTCCTCTGTTGGCAAGAACCAAAGTGTCCGATGCAGCCAGTCACACTTACAGCATTTTAATAGAACAACATGGAATTTATTTTGCATATGATGTCAGCTCATAAACTTAAACACACAGAAAGTAGATGATTACAGATCTACTGTTTATCCTAAGATCACAGCTTTATCATTTCATTGCTTCCTGGTCCAGATAAAAAACAACAACCTTACATTCACTGAATAATAAAGGAAATACATTTATAAATTTTAAAAAAATGTTCCTAAAAATATAGAAAAGAGTTTAATTTCTACATGAAAGTAAAAATGATTTTTAAGAATCATGACAAATTCAGATTCTTTTTCTTTACTTTTTATATATCTAGACAAACACTGTAAAACTTTGCATGGTAGTAGCGATTGTAATGCTGGAAACTTACTTAACAGCCTGCAGAGATCCTCCTATCAGCTGGATGGAAAACTACCAGCCCGCACACACACACAAACGCACGAGTGCACACGCACACACACATGGCTCTGTAAACATGAGCACTAACCAGGGGTTTATTATTGACCGAGATGTTTAATATGTGCAGTTAAACATTAGGGAAGAGGACACACACCAAGAGCTCAGAGAGGGGTTTTTTGGTATCTGCTGACCATTAAACATTCAAACTGTATATTGTTCAAGTTCACACTGTATATTGGTATACTTTAGGTCTTTATTGCCTTTTTTAATAAAGTGTGTTTTCATCCACCTCCACTGAGTGAATATTAGGGGGTGAACAGTTGGCTGTTTGGTGCCATTAAACCTTTGCAGAAGAAAAAGATGTCATTGAAAGGAAATTTATGAAAAAAAAACCTGAAGGAATGAGATGTTTCTGTTTCATGTATTCTGAGAACGTGTCTTCAGTGGAAGCTCGGCTGACGTGACACATCATGTATGTTATTATGTACTCACTGAATATGTTTTTATTTTCTTTTTTTATTGTCCCACACTAACACATTATATTTTTACAGGAAAATGACTGATGTGTATCTTAGGCCTAGGTGCAGACCCCAAAGAAGTGATTTCAATTTATTTAAAGAGGTCATATTTTTTTCTTAATTCTGAAGCTTGTATTCATAGATATTGTAGGTGAAAATCATGGCATTATTGTAAGATAAACACAAAGGAAATATATTTAAATTTAAATACTATTTAGTAGTGTACTTAAAAAAAAAAAAACTTTAGCACAGATTCTCTGCTGTAAGCTACATTTTTCATCAAAACCATTGACAAACTAAAACTGAGCCTGTTGAAATACAATAATGAATCAATCACTTTCAACATGTTACTGATTTCAAATTGCACAGTGAATATAATATTAATAAACTCCAGTAATTGTACATGTAGAGACCTTTAAACATGTAAGATGAATATTTATTGCTGCATACTTAATGCGTGCAATCATAATCCAGGATTCTGTTTTACACGTCTGTGTGATCTGTGTCATGATCATGTGGTTTCATGAGGATATTAGTCTCAGTGCTGCAGAGCTTTCAACAAACAAAGGAAGTGAGTCATCGTTGTGTTATGGGCCCTGAAGGACAGGAGGGTGGCGCAATCTGCCGTCAAAAAAACAACAACTCAAAAACTGTTTTTTTGCTGCCATTCACTGATAAATATAGTCCATGGATTTTTTAACTGACATTATCATCCCCACAACCAGAGGGAGAGTGTTCGCACACAGATCAGAGGGCGGCTGAGATAACGGAGGTGAATCAGGAATGAGGAGGAGGAATGTGCTATGTGCCACACTGGATCCCTCTCAGTCCCCCAGAGAAGAATCGAGAAACTCCTGTTTCTGCTCTGACAGCAACATCCTTCTTACACAAGCTTTTGTTCTGAAAGTCATAAAATACACACACACAAGAACCCGCTGGAGTTCAGCAATATTGCAAAACTGTTATAATAATATGCATCTAAAACTGGTGAGAGTTTAAACATGTGACAGACTGGTTAAAGTCAGTTCCGTCCCTGAGGTGAAAAACAAGTCGTTTAACCACTTATATAAGCTTTTTCCTCATGAATGTGAACAGAGGAAATGAAGTGTGTGAGCCTGTGAGCCTGTGTGTATGTGTGTGTGTGTGTGTGTGTGTGTGTGTGTGTGTGTGTGTGTGTAGGTGGGTGGGGCCCTGTGGAGCAGTCTGAACGCTACTCAGACAAACAGAGTCTATCAAACATGTGCTGGTGGAATTATCTAGAACATGATAACAGCAGCCGGATTATCAGTAATCAACTGATAACTATAACTAGTACAAATATGATTCATAAGGGAGAGAAAACGCTGTTATCGCTGAGAATATGTAAACCCACCAGATCAACTCAGCTTCATGACATACATGCAACATACATGATTCAGTCCTCACAAATGGAGGGTATGAAAGTCCTGTTGTGGAAAAGGAGGGTTTCATATTTCAGTTATCTGTAATGCATTGGAATTTCTGGCACGATGCAGACATTTTATCTCGATCACGTAAACATGCATTATGCATTATGAAGGGATCTTTTAATGGTTTCTGTTGAGCTTTGATGGAAATATAGCATCAACAAGACAGCTTATGGCTCTAAAACCACTAATGTTGAAATACATATCTACTTGTTTAATTTGGATGGATACTTTGTTAACTTACTTGAGTAGATTAACTACTTAAGTTACTTAAGTAGACATTTTGTATATTTATACTTAACTGAAGTAAATTATATTCAACTTTTTACTTCTACTCCTCACATTTTCACACAATCATATATACATTCCATTCCTTATGTTTTGAAATATGTTCTTCCATTCCATCTTGTTTTCATGACAACTGTCAAACCAAAACATGCTTTTCTGCCAGTAATTTAAATACCTGCCCTGTGCCCTAAATTATAACCATAAAAGGACAATACACAGATAAAACCTTTTTTTTGTTGACAAAAAGTGATTACAGGTCATATATCTGGAGTCAAATTGTTTTTTTTGCCTCACTTGTTCTTTGTCTTGAGTGTTTTATTTCAATAGATTTTAGTTCACACACTGAAGGGACACTACAACACATAAACAGCAAAACGTGATCATAGTTTATATACATATTTTGACTGTAAGCCAACTTATTTTTTTAATTAATGTTACTTTTATACTTTAAGTCATTTTGAAATCTAAAATTTTACACTTTTACTTAAGTAAAAGGCTTGAGTTGAAACTTCCACAGACGTTTTTTTGACTGATGTTATGTGGTCAGGTCATAGGCAGGGCGGGGCCATTGATGTTTCATGAGAGCTGGATACCAGACTGAAAAATAGCCGCCAGTCATTTTAGTGTAAGCTACTCACCTTGTGCATATGATCAAAGAGTTCTTGACTGCCAGGTTTACTGCCTCTTTATGCAACCCATGGAGACTGATCATTAGAGTCAGCTCCCATGATGCTCTGGGGCCTCCCATTACACCCTGGAGTGAAGAGAACATGTAAATCATGATTAAATTCACCTTTTTGTTGTTTCATTCACTTTGCTGACCACATTATAAACCATTCAGAGAAAAAAATATTAACAAAAACTAATTAATTAAAAGAAAAACATGTTATGCTCCCGAGACACAGCATGCATCATATACAAATATACTTTTCCAGAGCTTTTCCAGAGGTTTTTGATGGATACAAATCTAGAAATTTAGAATACAAAGATTAGTAATTTACAGGATTATAGCTGTCAACAGTTTTACAGGCTTCTCTTTTACTATTGTGGTCTAAGGGGAAAAAAGTTTATTTTGGGGTTTGGGATTCTGTTGTTGCAGAACCACCAGTGACCACTGGGAGAAAATGTGCGTGCAGCTGCCCGGTCTATACTGCGTCCATGGTCTTAGGGGCGAAGCCACATCCAGATCTATAATACATCTATGATCTACATAGACCAAAAGCTGAGCATGTGATTTTGGTCTGTTTTGGTTAAGAATATGTGTTAACAGATTTTCGATTTTTGACTTTTGAGTGTGGGAGGAAGGCAATATGAGCGTTCTTTCAAACAAAATCCCAAATAAAGATATAGAAAACTTCTATGTCTACTAAAGAGGTGAAATATGCTTTTGCTTCTTTTTTGTACTCGGAATGAGTGATTTGAAAACAATGCCTTTTAAGACCAGTGGCTAAAAATTCCTCCATCCTTTTGAACATAACCAGTTCTAATCAAATACAAACACAAAACATTTATTAGAGAAACACAATAAGAGGCCAGATCCAGACACAGGAGGATTACTACTGTATATATGGTTGGAACATTTAGCCTATTAAAAATGAACACACCTCCTGAGCAGGCTAAAACAAACAAATGATTGAAATGAATGAATGCTTCCTGTTGTCATAGTGAAATGTAAGATAGCTCCTAGCAGCTTTTCACCTGCTGCAACGTGTGATCCATCAGCTTACAGCTTCTGGATGCTGGATCTGATTCTTTTTGTTTCTTGCGTTTTCGGAGCCCTTTTTCTCCTTCTTTTTTTCTTCTCTATCATTGCAGGGTCTATCCATACAAATAAAGCCACCACAAAGGGCATATAGGGCCATACCATAAAACAAATATTTGAAAAAACTGTCATGTCTCGTCGTAAATGTTAAGTTGTCACTCGTGTTGTCTTGTCCTGCACTTCCTGTTTTATTTTGAAATGACTCTTCCCTCTTGTTTCAGGCACCTTTGCTTCCTGCCCTTGTGTGTTTCCCGCCACGGTGATTGCCTTCCCCTGCCTTGATTGTTTTCACCTGTGTCCTGTTACCCTGTCTATATATTGTCTGTGTCTCCCCTTGTCCTGTGCCAGTTCGTCACGTCCCATGTGTCAAGAGCCAGCGCCCAGCTCCAGGTCCTACCAGGTTTTGATCCTGTCTACTAAGGTTCCCAGTCTTGTTTTGACAGTCTTTCCCTCGTTATTTTTCCTAGTCCCATTTCCTCGCTAGAGTGATTTTTTGTTTTCCTCGTAAAAGTGATTTTTTGTTTTCCTCGTAAGAGTGATTTTTGTTTTCCTCGTAAGAGTGATTTTTTGTTCTCCTCGCAAGAGTGATTTTTTGTTTACCTCATGTAGAGTGAATCTTTTGTACGGAATTATAATAAAGACTTTTCCTTTTGAACGATCCGTGCTGAGTCGTGCATTTGGGTTCAGCCTCCGGCCCCCCGCCTTGTGTCAGTACGAACTGGCCAGCCATGAACCCAGCCGACTCCAGCCAGCTGACTGCAGAGGTCCACTCCCAGGAAGCCCGACTGACAAGGCAGGAGGAACACCTGACATCCCTTGCCCGAGGGTTGCATGGGTTGGCCAACAGCCAGGACAGTTTTAAGGCGGCTATGACCACGGAGATGAGGGAGTTAGCCCTGCAGATTAAGCAGGCCCTTCCTCGATCACAGCCTGAACCTTCTGCACCCCCGACCGCTTCTGCTACTCCTGCGTCACCTGGATCACCTTCAGCCTCGCTCCGGCTAGCCCCGCCAGAGAAGTTCTCCGGAGAAGGTGATAACTGTAAATCTTTTATTGTACAATGTGAGCTAACCTATGAACTCCAGCACTCAGCCTTCCCGACAGACTCAGCCAAAGTGGCTTTTATGATTTCCCACCTTACGGGACGGGCGGCGGCATGGGCGACCGCAGAGTGGGCTCGAGGAGCTTCAGTTTGCTCCTCCATAGACTCTTTTAAAGACTCTTTAAGGAAGGTCTTCGATCGCACAGTACCAGGGAGGGAGGCGGCAAGAGAGCTGAGTACGATAACGCAAGGCAGTCGCACGCTGGCCGACTACGCCATCCACTTTCGCACCATAGCTGCTGACAGCGAGTGGAACGAAGCGGCCCTACGGGACACGTTTTTGACGGGGCTCGCTGCCTCCGTTCGGAGCTTACTAATCCCCCTGGATCTACCCGCAGACTTGGACTCCCTCATCGCCCTAGCCATCCGGACGGGCAATCGGCTGAGGGACTGGGAGAGGGAGATCGTGACGCCTTCTCACCACCGGATAGCTGCTCAACCCGCCACGCTGTCACACTTTTCTCCACAGGCTGCAGCACCCCCAGAGCCCAGGGAGGAGCCGAGGCAGTTGGGGCGGGCAAGGTTGTCCAGAGAGGAGCGACGGCGCCGGTTACTGGAGGGCAGATGTTTTTACTGTGGAGAGACTGGACATCTGCTGGCTGCATGTCCGGTGAAAGGTGGGCGCCCAGCAGGGAGGGGAGGCACTCGGGGGCGTCAGCTGTCTACGCCAGAAACTCCCCCTCGCGCACTGACTACTGTCCAGGTAATCCTGACGGATCGCTCTAATTCAGTAGGGGCTCTAATTGATTCAGGGGCCGACGAAAGCTTGTTAGACTGGGATTTGGCCCGCAAGTGGCAAGTTAAGACTGAATTGCTATCCCAGCCTCTGGAAGCCACTGCTCTTGATGGCCGTTTTATTTCTAGGATAACCCATAAGACTGAACCACTCCATGTTCAGGTTGGCGACCACCATGAACAGATGTCTTTTTACCTTTTTAACTCTGCTCGGCATCCAATGGTTCTCGGATACCCATGGCTGTCTAGGCACAACCCCCATGTTAAGTGGGAGGCCGGAATTATCACAGCCTGGGGAGAGAATTGTGTAGAGAACTGTTTAGCCGTGGGTCAGAGACGGGCAATAGGTCAAGTCTATACTAGAGGGGCAGACCCATCTCCTGGGGAAGAACCAGACCTAGCAACTGTACCCGTGGTTTACCATGACTTGGGGGAGGTATTCAGCAAAAGCAAGGCTGCGTCCTTGCCTCCCCACAGACCATATGACTGTGCCATTGACATAATTCGAGGTGCTCCGATTCCTAAGGGGAGACTTTATGCCATTTCGGGCCCCGAGAAAAAGGCCATGAAGGAGTATATTGACAGCTCACTCAAGGCGGGCCTTATTCGTCCCTCGTCATCTCCTGCGGGAGCCGGTTTCTTTTTTGTGGGGAAGAAAGACGGCTCCCTCCGTCCCTGCATAGACTATAGCCCCCTTAATGCCATTACGGTTAAGAACCGCTACCCTCTGCCCCTTATGGCCTCCGCTTTTGAACAGCTTCAGTCAGCGAAGGTATTCACGAAGCTGGACTTGAGAAATGCTTACCACCTGGTTCGGATTAGAGAGGGGGATGAGTGGAAGACTGGTTTTAACACACCATCAGGGCACTATGAATATCTAGTCATGCCATTTGGACTTGCCAACGCCCCTGCAGTATTTCAGGCTTTTATTAATGATGTCCTCCGTGATTTTTTGAACTTGTTTGTGTTTGTGTACTTGGACGACATTTTGATCTTTTCCCCTGATCAGCATACTCATGTCCATCATGTCAGACTGGTTCTCCAGCGCCTGCTGCAGCTATATGTTAAAGCAGAAAAATGTGATTTCCATGCCGATACAGTATCGTTCCTTGGCTTTATTGTAGCCTCGGGACAGATACGGATGGACCCGGCTAAAGTTAGCGTTGTGGCTCAATGGCCAACTCCTGATAGCCGCAAGAAGGTTCAGCAATTTCTGGGGTTTGCTAACTTCTATAGGCGGTTCATCAGAAACTTCAGCGCAATAGCGGCTCCACTCCATGCATTAACATCTCCTCTGACACCCTTCCAGTGGTCCCCTGAGGCTGACCAGGCATTCAGGAGGTTGATTGCCATGTTCACGACAGCACCCATTCTCACAATGCCTGACCCAAATCGTCAGTTTGTGGTGGAGGTGGATGCCTCCAGTGAAGGAGTGGGGGCTGTTTTATCTCAGCGGTCAGAGAAGGACCAAAAGATGCACCCCTGCGCCTATCTTTCCAGGCGGCTCTCATCAGCTGAGCGCAACTATGACGTCGGGAATCGGGAGCTACTGGCGGTGAAGGTGGCCCTGGAGGAGTGGCGACATTGGCTGGAGGGAGCTCAACAACCATTCCTCGTCTGGACGGATCACAAAAATTTAGAGTATATTAGGAAGGCCAAACGCTTAAACGCACGTCAAGCTAGATGGACATTGTTTTTTAACCGCTTTGATTTTGTCTTGTCTTACAGGCCGGGGTCCAAGAACACCAAGCCAGACACCCTCTCTCGCCTTTACGACCCCGAGTCTGTTGCCAAGGTCCCCGAGCCCATCCTGCCACTGAAACGTGTGGTAGGGGCGGTGAATTGGCAGATAGAAGCTGAGGTGAAGCAGGCCAACGGTGAGAGCCCGCCACCTAGTGGTTGCCCAGCCAATCGTCTGTTTGTCCCAGGGCCCCTGCGACCTCAGGTGATTCACTGGGCTCACACCTCCCTGCTTACCTGCCACCCAGGGGTGAGCCGTACTATGTTTGTCGTCAGGCAACGCTTCTGGTGGCCTGCTATGGAACAGGATGTCCAGGAGTATGTGGAGGCCTGTCGAGCCTGCGCCCAAAATAAGACATCCTCGAGACCTCAGATGGGATTGCTCCATCCCCTCCCAGTTCCCAGTCGGCCCTGGTCGGACATTTCACTGGACTTTGTTACGGGACTTCCCTTATCTGAAGGCAACACCACTGTATTGACAGTGGTGGACCGTTTTTCCAAGTTGGTGCATTTCATTGCCTTGCCTAAGTTGCCGTCAGCCAAGGAGACGGCTGAGATAATGCTAACCCATGTTTTTCGCCTACATGGCCTCCCTAGAGACATAGTGTCCGACCGGGGCCCGCAGTTTGTATCACGTTTCTGGTCTGAGTTCTGTGCGCTGATTGGGGCCACAGTTAGCCTCACGTCGGGTTACCATCCCGAGTCCAATGGACAGACTGAACGCCTCAACCAGGAGCTGGAGACTTGCCTCCGCTGCCTCATCTCCCAGAACCCATCAACCTGGAGTAAGCACCTGGCTTGGGTCGAGTATGCCCACAACTCCCTCCCCACCGCAGCCACCGGTCTGACACCGTTCCAAGGTGCCTATGGTTACCAACCTCCTCTGTTTCCTGACACAGAGAAGGAGGTAGTGGTGCCGTCGGCGCACGCTCTAGTTCGTCGTTGCCGGCGGGTCTGGGCAGCAGCCCGCAGGGCCCTCCTGCGAACCTCGGCCCGGATGAAGAGGGCTGCCGACCGGAGGCGCTGCCCAGCGCCCGTCTACAAGCCTGGCCAGAAAGTCTGGCTATCCACCAGGGATCTGCCCCTCCATGTAGAATCCAGGAAGCTGGCTCCCAGGTTTGTTGGTCCTTTCCCTGTTGTAAAAATGATTAACCCTGCTGCTGTTCGTCTTCGTCTCCCCAGATCCCTCAGGGTCCATCCCACTTTCCACGTGGGGAGACTTAAACCAGTAAAGGATAGCCCCATGGTCCCTCCTGCCAAGCCCCCACCACCCCCCCGAATGATTGACGGCGGTCCAGTGTACACAGTAAAGCAGCTACTGGCAGTCCGGAACAGAGGCAGAGGACGCCAGTTCCTGGTTGACTGGGAGGGCTACGGTCCGGAGGAGCGTTCATGGATACCCTCCAGATTTATTGAGGACCCGGGCCTCATAGAGGACTTTTACCGCCGCCATCCTCAGGAGCCTGGGCCGTCTGGTGCCGTCCCTAGAAGGGGGGGTACTGTCATGTCTCGTCGTAAATGTTAAGTTGTCACTCGTGTTGTCTTGTCCTGCACTTCCTGTTTTATTTTGAAATGACTCTTCCCTCTTGTTTCAGGCACCTTTGCTTCCTGCCCTTGTGTGTTTCCCGCCACGGTGATTGCCTTCCCCTGCCCTGATTGTTTTCACCTGTGTCCTGTTACCCTGTCTATATATTGTCTGTGTCTCCCCTTGTCCTGTGCCAGTTCGTCACGTCCCATGTGTCAAGAGCCAGCGCCCAGCTCCAGGTCCTACCAGGTTTTGATCCTGTCTACTAAGGTTCCCAGTCTTGTTTTGACAGTCTTTCCCTCGTTATTTTTCCTAGTCCCGTTTTCCTCGCTAGAGTGATTTTTTGTTTTCCTCGTAAAAGTGATTTTTTGTTTTCCTCGTAAGAGTGATTTTTGTTTTCCTCGTAAAAGTGATTTTTTGTTCTCCTCGCAAGAGTGATTTTTTGTTTACCTCATGTAGAGTGAATCTTTTGTACGGAATTATAATAAAGACTTTTCCTTTTGAACGATCCGTGCTGAGTCGTGCATTTGGGTTCAGCCTCCGGCCCCCCGCCTTGTGTCAAAAACTGGATTTGACCTGAATTTAAAAACTGTTCATTGGATGATCCTTTTTTCTCCCTTTCCCAGCAGGCCATGTTGTGATTTACCAACAAAAAAGTAAATAATCATAACCATGGAACTTGTAGTGCACCTAAACATGAGAAAAATTACTTTGACCCAGATAACTGACAGGGAGAATTTTATTTAAAAATGATCAGCTCGCTGCATAGGCAGTAATATTTACAGTAGTGGTATGACTGTTGTCATATTTATAAACATAACAGACCCTCTCTAGCTGTTAATAACATGAAAATAAGGCAACAGATACTAATATTATAATAATCCCTTGGATTATAAAGGGATCTGAGTAGTTTATCTTTATTGAGGAGTTCAGCCACCATTATTACTTATCTTTCTACAATAATCAATAGATTAACCAGCTATCAAAAAAGTCTGCAGCCCTACTGAGAGACGTGTACTACAAACATAAATAACAATTTATTTAAAATAATAAATACTATGTTTGATTCAAATTAATATTTTTTTCATATCTTAGTTTTTACGTGAAAAATACTGGTTGTTTGTTCCTTGACCCACGTCATTTGATCCGTGTTATCAACTAAAAAAACATTTATATAATGTTTAGCTGCACAGTGATTCTCAATTATTTTCTGTCGCGCCCCCCCTATGGAAGAAGAAAACATCTCGCGCTCCCCCTTTGGAAGAAGAAAACATCTCGCTCCCCCCCCACGCGACTACAAATAGTATCGTTTGTCTATAAAATTGTTATAAGTACCTCTCTGCATAACACTGTATCCCTATTAACGTATAAGAGAATGAAAAAAAGAAAAGAAATATGGACCAACTTACAATAAAGAATAGCTTTATTAACTGTAACAGATAAGATTTAAAGTGCATCTGAAATTCAAAAAAATTTAATCTTTAATTAAAACTAACTTATATTTTTTTAACTGATCATGTCAAACCTTATGATACTGAAAAATACATTTACATAAAATCATCTTATCAGTGTGATTGTGGTGTAATGTCTTTATTTTATTTGTCTTCATGCTGTCTGCTGCCAACATTTTAGACTTAGTAACACACCGGTCTTTCACAGTGAACCAAGCTCTACATACACTTCATCATATTTCCTCATCTTAGCTTTGGGAGACTTTCGTTTGTCTCTTTATCTCTGTCTCTCTCCGCCTGTGTTCTCATCCCTGTTAAATACTTTTTCACAGTGTCGCTTGAGGGTATTCATTAATCTATGGTTCATTGAAACAATGAATTGATCAGTCGTTTGGTCATAAATATGGTGTAAAATGTCAGTCGCTGTTTCCCAAAGCTGAAGATAATGTCTTTTTTTGTCCAGGCAAATAGTCATATTTTAAAATAAATTAACATTACCCCTCCCCAAATATACCTAAAGCTGCACATCCACTGTGATTCTGTTGAACTGAATGATGTAGAAACAAGTATTCTGAAATGTGATTGATTTTTGTAATTGATTAGTTGTTTTATAAGGTGGCATAAAATTTCTTTTTTGTCCAAACCAACTGTCCACAACCCAAAGATCATCATTTAATATTATGGAAGACTAAAGAAACGAGAATAATCAGATTTGAGAAGCTGGATCCAGAGAATTTGGATATTTTCTTCTTAAAAAACACTTCAAATACTTAATCTACTGTCAGAATAATTAGCAAATAGTTGTCAGTTAAAGGATAGGATTAACTGTTCACATCTATTAATCCTCTTAGCTGCTGGTTGATAATAAAACCCTGCAACAGAGAACTGGATTGCCCTCTGCAGTTTTCTGTTCTGTGACGTACACAAATAAAATAAAAGGCCAAGTTGCTGATGTAATTTTCCTCAGAGAAATCTCACAAGGGAAATATTAAATAAAATATAAACCCAGGACAGGAAAATGTCAACTACCATGCCTTCAGCAAAAGGAAAAATGCGCAGACAGCAGGAAAGAGGTGAGGAAGAGGCCCTGTTTGCTGCAGGGTTCATCTGCTCCTGTTAAAAAACAGCCCTCAATGTTCCCTCTGAAAACCCTGAACTGAGCATGTTCACACAGGCAAGCAGCGGATAATGAGAAATCAACATTATGAGGGCGTCGCTGCAGGAATCCTGACCAAATGCTGGCCAGGATTCCTCCTCATCAGAACCTTGTTCAGACCTCTCCCAGTTAGTAAGGAAAATGATTGCTTTGCCTGGCATTAATTAACCTCCCCGTTGAGCTCATTGGTTCACTGACTCCCATCAGGTCAGAATGAAAAGTCCACAGTAACAGCTGGTTGGTCTGTGACGCAGCAAACCAGCAGCTCTGCCTCCTGCAGGATCCAGGCTACATTTCAATTATGTAAGAGTGTGCAGACGTCACTGTGTCTCTGTGGGGGTCAGCAACACACTTTTGGCCTTGAGCCCACTAAAAAGGAGACTAGAGTTGAGTCAAGCCTGTAACACGACATGGAAAAGGGCCAAAGCAGGATAATCTGGCCATTTGTGGATCCAATATTATCTCTATCTATCTTTTTTTTGCTCAGTAATGATTTTTTAGAATATTTTTCTCTGTACAGAATCAAAACTGTCACTGCAAATTAAACATTATATCCAATTACAATATCATGAAATGTCATTTTTTTCCTTTTGCATAAATCCCTTTAAAAAAATTGCAATTGTCATAGATTATAGATTCATATACATTTTTGTTTGTGTGGAATGAATCCTATGTAGTATATTGTAATTGAATATTATAGTCTTTTTATCAGCAACCTTCACATGTTATTTGAATATTTGTGCGTGTGTATATTTACATGCCATCAGAACTGAAATCAGCCCTAACATGTTTAAATCCAGGTTAAATCTTCTCTTTTCATATAAATATGATTCATAATTATAAAATAATTCATATTTTATGCTCGTATCACTTTTTATTTAATTATTGTTTTATTTTTGATCTATTTTGTTTACTTATATGTTTATAGTTTCCATTTCTTACTGGATAATAATGTGTTTCTATGTAAAGCACATATAGTTTCCATGTATAAAATGCATTACATAAATAAAGCTGCTTTGCCTTATCTGTTCAGATCTGATTCAGAGGGAGGCTTTAATTTAGTAGTTTTGCAGATTCGTCCTTAGAATAGTTTAACTCTTGTGAAGTTGCAGGATTCATTCAGATTTCTGTATTCTTTTATTGTTTGGTGATAACAAAAGCTCACAAACAAGAAGACTAATCTGGCTTCCTGACTGAGCCCTGACTCCTTTGCTCTTTGCACCATTTTAGTTGGCAAAGTGATTAACTGAGCATAATGTGACACTTATGAGTCACTTCACTGGATCACCCTGAAGTTGTTGGACGGTCTGTTGCTGTCCTGGTTCACCTGGAAGCTGTGATGGATCCTGTCACCTCATCCTCCACTTATACAATTCAATATCACCTGTTCTGTAGCCTGAAAAGGGATCCTCCTCTGTTTCTCCTTCTGCATGTTCTTCCTCTTTTTTCCCTGTTAAAGGTTTTTTATGGAGTTTTACCTTGAATGACATGGGTGTCTATGAACAGAGGATGATGTGTTGCTTTTCTACACACTATAAAACCCATTGAGGTGAATCTGTGATTTGTGATTTTGGGTTATAGAAATAAAATTGACTTGACATAACAGGAGAACAGGAAATGGGTTTCAGCTCCAGAATAGCAGCTTGTAGATGTTCACACATCCTTTAATGATATAGAGATTTTAAAAAAAAAGTTTTATTAAGTTTTCAGGACAAACAAATTGTTCCTTACATCTTTGCACATCCTATTGTATATAGCTGGCATAAGGTAAACACTTGACTTGTTAAGAAACAGCCAAATAATCAGACGAATAATGTGATGTAGAAATGTAAACATTTGCACAATGGCTGCATTAATAGTTTGGTCATGTAATATTTTCCAGGTTCCTCTGTGGTTTCGCAGCCTCAGCAGCAGATGGCAGCATTTCCTAAAAAAAAGTCACTAACTGTCCTCCAGAAAGACTCCTTTGTAAAATATTTGCTTAATGAAGCAGTTTAATTGGCAGTTTAAGCCAATTGGGTGAAATCCTGGGTTTCTATTAAAAAAATATCAATGTCATTGTTAGGACCTGAATTTGTTGTTTTTGTCTAAAAATCATGTTCTCAGTCTTAAGTGTTATGGATTTAATAATAATAATTTAGATTGATTAGATTTTACCTCACTCGCTATTGCCTATACTTGTGAAGGGGCAATACAACACATAAACTGCTCAAAAATCTCAAAAAGTGGCTACAGCTCATATATTTTAAATAAGAGACAACTGATTTTTTTTAGGTTTCACCCAGACTCAAATGATCTGGACATGTCCAGAGGAGTAAAAGTAAATACACAGAGAAACCAGAGAGACCAGAGGACACAGAGAAACCAGAGGACACAGAGGAACCAGAGGACACAGAGAAACCAGAGGACACAGAGAAACCAGAGGACACAGAGGAACCAGAGGACACAGAGAAACCAGAGGACACAGAGAAACCAGAGGACACAGAGGAACCAGAGGACACAGAGGAACCAGAGGACACAGAGGAACCAGAGGAACCAGAGGACACAGAGGAACCAGAGGAACCAGAGGACACAGAGGAACCAGAGGACACAGAGGAACCAGAGGACACAGAGGACTGTGGTGATCCTTGAAGGGAAAAGACAATAGGAGATAGAGAAGAACTCTACAAAATAAACCACTACTAACCCACTGGTTGCTGTGTAGGATAGTAGTGAAAGTACAAAGACTGTTGTCTAAAAATACTCAATTACAAGGTAAACAAGTAAATGTACATAAGTACCAAAAGTAAAATGACTCATTATACAGACTGTTATCTCCTTATACTATATGATACTACGTGTTTTATTGCACAATCAGAGCATTTCAATGTTGAATTTGGGTAGATTCATGTAAAAGTACTATGTCATATTATACTATTTATGTTACATATCACATACATAGAACCCTTTACACAAAGACACTTTCAAAACAAGAGAACAAAAGAACAGCAGTACAACAGTGGAAAAAAACCCACAAATAAAAATATATTATTTGATTGTCAAATCTGCATCTGAAAGGAGCAAGAGCTTCAGATAATAGTGCAACCTTTTCCCTCTGATGTAGTGAAGTATAAAACAACACATGGAAATGCTCATGTAAAGTACAAATATCTCAAAACTATTTAAGTTAAACTATTACTGATAAGGTTTTCATAATCTACAATAAAGCTTTAATCTACTTTTTGAAAAGTAATTATGAGAAGAAAAGCATTTCCCTTATATTGTAAAGTTTGTAAGCTGATAGTAAAGTTGAGGTGGGGTGACACAGGAAGTCATTGTGTGCTGCAGCTTCGCTGAGGACACTTGAAGAAGTTTGGGGCTGGCAACAAACACGGAACTTGTCTTCAGCAGCAGCTTGGTTAGAGGAAGCGTCGCTCCGCGGGTTCTCTGATGGACGGGTAGAGAGGTCCAGCAGAGCCGGGAGAAGCCGCGGGGGAAGCTCCGCAACCTGTCCCGCAACATCCCGCAACATCCCGCAACATCCAGCTCCGACCTGCGGGGGCCACATGCGCCGGAGAGGTACGGTCACCTGTAACACACACACACACACACACACACACACACACACACACACACACACACACACACACACACACACACACGCGCGCGCACACGCTTTCTTGCATCATTTGACTTGAAACCAGTGGTGGAATGCAACTAAGTACTTAGTACTTTGTCACATAGTACTGCAGCCTACTTGAAACTTTGAGTTACTTGCAGTATTGAAAGTACTCAAAAAGCTATACGTGAACAAAAGTATGGATTAAAACCTAAAAATGAAAAGAATCAGCACTCAGAGTTGGTCCAATGAGTCTTTGACCTTGGCTTCCTTTATTTAAACTGAATTAAGGCTGCAACTAATGACTATTTAATAGTTGATTAATCTATTAATTTCTGAAATGATTAAACAATTAGCTGTCTGGTTCATAAAAATAGTGTAAAATGCCGATAACTGTTTCCCAAAGATATAGATTCAACCTAAAATGTCTTATTTTATCCACACCAACAGTCCACACCCCAAAGATCATCAGTTTACTATTATAGAAGAATAAAGACACCAGGCAATAATCAGAGAAGAGAAGCTGGAAACAGAGAATTTTGACTTTTTTTCTTCTTAAAAATGCATAAATTGATCAGTTGTTTATCAAAATTTGGTGACTTATCGATTTATTGGCCAATTGTTGCAGCTTGAGACTGCATTATGATTTAATAAAGGCACCTGGCTACAGCTTTTCTAGATCTAAAAGATGTAATCTGTCACTGTATTCAGGAATATCCTGAATCTGCAGAATTGAAAGTTAATGTTTCAGAACATACTTGTCATTTATTGTGGTATTTTTTGGTTGCTAGGTAACATCCACATGTTGCTCAAACCCTCTCCTTCAATCTTCTGTCTAGTCTGTTTTGTTCACTGCCACTTTCCCACAATCCCCTCCTGTGTGGAGACTGTTTGCATCGCATTCATCATGTGTCAAATGTTCTAGTATTTTCAGCGGACTTGTAGTGCCTTGTAGTGTGTGCAGCAGAATGTGTATGTGTGTGTGTCTGGCCACTTCCACGGCGGCTAGGAGGAGCACACACAGCCCCTTGTTGTGTACATGTTGGTGTCAAGAAGCGTATATTTAGCTGTGGTTCCCTCCCACACATTCTGAGCTTGTCCTGTTTAGCAAGAAAATCGAATGACGTGAAAGGTGGTGGGGGAGGAGGAGACGAGCTGCTGCTAACACTGCTGCTGCTGCTGCTGTTGCTACTGTTACTAACACTGCTGCTGCTGCTGCTGTTACTAACACTAGTGCAGCTGCTGCTAACACTGCTGCTGCTGCTGCTGTTGCTACTGTTACTAACACTGCTGCTGATGTTGCTGTTACTGCTGCTGTTACTAACACTGATGCTAACACTGTTGCTGCTGCTGCTGTTACTAACACTAGTGCTGCTGCTGCTAACTGTACTGCTGCTGCTGCTAAAACTGCTGCTGCTGCTAACACTGCTGCTGCTGTTAACGCTGCTGCTGATGTTGCTGTTACTGCTGCTGTTACTAACAATGCTGCTAACACTGCTGCTGCTGCTGTTACTAACACTGGTGCAGCTGCTGCTAACACTGCTGCTGCTGCTGCTAACTGTACTGCTGCTGCTGCTAACACTGCTGCTGCTGTTAACACTGCTGCTGATGTTGCTGTTACTGCTGCTGTTACTAACAATGCTGCTAACCCCGCTGCTGCTGCTGTTACTAACACTGGTACAGCTGCTGCTAACACTGCTGCTGCTGCTGCTGCAAATACTGCTGCTGCTGCTGCTGCTAACTGTACTGCTGCTGCTGCTAACACTGCTGCTGCTGTTAACGCTGCTACTGCTGTTAATGATGCTGCTAACACTGCTGCTGCTGCTGCTAAAACTGCTGCTGCTGCTGCTAACACTGCTGCTGCTGTTAACGCTGCTGCTGATGTTGCTGTTACTGCTGCTGTTACTAACAATGCTGCTAACACTGCTGCTGCTGCTGTTACTAACACTGGTGCAGCTGCTGCTAACACTGCTGCTGCTGCTGCTAACTGTACTGCTGCTGCTGCTAACACCGCTGCTGCTGTTAACACTGCTGCTGATGTTGCTGTTACTGCTGCTGTTACTAACAATGCTGCTAACCCCGCTGCTGCTGCTGTTACTAACACTGGTACAGCTGCTGCTAACACTGCTGCTGCTGCTGCTGCAAATACTGCTGCTGCTGCTGCTAACTGTACTGCTGCTGCTGCTAACACTGCTGCTGCTGTTAACGCTGCTACTGCTGTTAATGATGCTGCTAACACTGCTGCTGCTGCTGCTAAAACTGCTGCTGCTGCTGCTAACACTGCTGCTGCTGTTAACGCTGCTACTGCTTTTAATGATGCTGCTAACACTGCTGCTGCTGCTGCTGTTAATGCTGCTGCTGCGGAGTGAGACATGTGTAAAGATGCTGATGCAGCCACTGCCTCTCAGCTCTGTTGTTTCTAACTTTCCTCTTCTTTTTTTATTTCGCTGAGCTCTGCAACTGACAGACCTGTCTTCATCAAATCATGTTGTTGTCAACATGTTGTCGAGTTGTTGCTTCAAAACCACAGAAATATATATTTAATTCCCAAGGAGCCTTCATTTAAAAAAAGTCAAATAACAATGTAGAGTATTTCAAACAAAGTATTTGTATAACATTTGGTGTTGCAGAGATTTATTGAGAATGTTTATACAGGACGTCTAATGCTGGATCTCAAATAGTTAGAATATAATGAAAAAATGCAATGGGATTCAATGATTTCAGAAAGTTAAACTCATATTATTAATTACTCATCGAGTGAAATATTTCAAGCATTTATTTTTTGAGTTTGTCTTCTGATGTAATTGACAAATTTCTAGCTTTTTTGTAGTGAAATCAAAGAAGTCTAAAGGATGGGAAAGACAAGAGTTAAAGGTTCAGAAATAATGGCTGTGACTTATACCTTTATCATTAGATTATTGATTAGTTAGTTGTAAAATTGTGTAAAATGTTAGTCACTGTCACCTAAAGCTAAAGATTCAACCTGAGATGTTTTTGTCCAGATCAACAGTCCACAAGCCAAACATCATCAGTTCACTATTATAGAAGAATAAAAAAAACTGAAATTCAGAGTGAACCAGAGAAATTAGGCATTTTCTTCTCAATAAAGTCTCAAATTGATTATTATCAAAATAGTTCATACCTGTTGGTTAAACTATTGAAGCACATTTAGACTTTTCTGGTGCAGTAGACAGCATTTTAACAGCATTTTCCTTCTAAATTGAAAATCCAGAAGAATGTGAACTATAACTGCCAATGCTGTAAATGCAGCTTGTTGAGCGACAATAGGACATTTACGTCAGTTAAAAAGAAAAACCATAGCATGGCAAGAACCAGTTGGCAATTTATTTAATAGTTGGCAACTAATTCTCTACAGACAGTGTTGAAATAGATTATTGCATGAGAGCACTGTGTTAAACTGGAGCAGATCAATAAAACCTTAAATTATTAACAGAAAAAATATTCAAATGGAAAACGAAGAAGAAGAAGCTATTAATTAGCTTGGATGAACATGCGAACACATTCTGCACATTATATAAAATCAATAACGTCACCCAGGTAAAGGACTAACTTTAAATCCTCTGGGAGCTGAGACATTGTGTAAAACTGCATTCATTGATTTTAGTGGGAGAGCAGAAGTGAGTGGGATATAATGCACACACACACACACACCTATCTTATACATGTGAATCCAACCATGCTGTGGAGTTTGGACTTGAGTTCTTCAGTTGTACAGACAGAGATTTCTTTACAGGAAGAACAGGACCTAAAGTGTTTTTAAATTTACATAAATTTAACTAAAAGCTAGATATTAAATACTGTTGACATGTTTAATTGGACCTAGAACATAAAGATAAAAGGACCTGAAGTCCATGGTTCTCTGCTATGTGGCTTCATGGCTGCAGATTTAGCATCTTGTTTCTACGTCGAAATAAATCCATGTTTGCCGCACTTTGCTGCACAGTGACGATTGTTAGGGGATTAAAATATCTAAGAATCTAAATTCTGCTTTTATTAATTGCTTCCAGCAAATGATTTTTTTGCACAGAAGTTAATGGCAGCATCAGGAAAGCCCCATGTGGTTTCCCAACTGCCTGTCTCGCTCTGTCTCCTCGCTCCCTCCCTATCACATTATGCTCTCCTCTCTCTGACCTTTTTCATGTGGTTTTTGTTTTTACTTGTCTACTCAAACGATTTTTCACACCCCCTCCCTGTCACTTTCTCTGTCATAGTGCATAAAAAGAGACCTACAAAAAAATCAGGTCGACGATCAGCCAGGACATCTGCTGGTGTTTCTATTCTGTTATCATACAGTAACTGATCAGCAACAGGTTAAATTAAAGTAATAATAACAGTAATAATAAGACACTTCAATGAGGGGATTTGTGGAGATACAGCAATGTCACAGTGGAACTAAATGTAGTCATTGACAGTGAAAACACAGATATTTGAATTGACAACAAAGGCAGATGTGAATTTTGAATTTGACATTGATTATTACATAGGTTCAGGGTGGTGGGAAATAACATTATAAAGGGGAACTTTTTTTTAACTTTTTTTCTGTATGTTTCCAGGGTAAAAAAAAATTATGTGTACGTCATTTCCTGCCCATAAAGGAGTATTTATAAAAACAGAATATGCACACCTCACACACGCTTCCGACCAGCCTACACATGTTTTTCAAGCAGCTGATATTGTGATAAGGTGGTTATGGAAAAAAATGTAATGAAATCTAAAACGCTGATATTGATTTTAATATGTTAACACAGCAATTTTCAAACAAGTTAATACGTAAAACTAAACATTTTTTGCGATCGATTTTAACGTTTTAGTGTTTGATTAACATTTAAAAATGTTAATCAATAATTGTCTTTAAAGTTCTTAAAGGAGCTTTTTAGTTTTTAATATAGGGCAATCAAGAAACATTTGGTGCACTCCTGAAGTAGAACTACAATAAATGACTATTTTAAAAGTTGATTAACCTTTTAATATTAATGAAAAGACTAATTGAATATTGTTTGGTTTCTTAAATGGTAAAAATGTTGAATACTGTAAGTTCAACCTAAAATATCTTTCTTTGTCCAGACCAACAGTCCACAACCCGAAGGTCATCAGTTTACTATTATAGAACACTAAAGAAACCAGGAAATAATCTGAGAAGAGAAGCTGGAACCAGAAAATGTTGACATTGTCTTCTTTAAAAGGACTCAAATTGATTATTGATAATCAGAATAGTTTATAGCTGTTGGTTAAACTATTGCAATATATTTAGACTTTTCTGGTGCAGTAAGCAGCATTTTAACAGCATTTTCCTTCCAATTGAAAAGCCAGAAGAATGTGAACTATAACTGCCAATGCTATAAATGCAGCTCGTTACTGCTGTTAAAAGAAAACCCACATCATGGCAAGCACCACTGAAAACAAACCGACTGGCCCCTTTTTTGCCAGAGCCTTGACGTCACAGTGTTGCCATGGTGTCAGTTGCTATAGCATCGACAGTGAGACTGATGTGAATGCGAGCAGGATTGGTGTGATCCCCAGACGTAATGAGGAGTATTTATATATCAGACTCAACCAGAGCTGACACAGATGGAGGCACAGTCGTGGAGTGGGAAAACCTTTTTTAAGCCACTGTTTACTGATTATATTTAGTTTAAAGGTACAGTTTGTAGTTTGTGGTGGCATCTCGAGGTGAAGTTGCAGATTGCAACCAACTGAAAAACAAATCAACTACAGTGGCTTTTGTCCATTCTCGGCTACTGTTGCAGAACGTTGGGCTTAAATTTGTCTTATTTTACCCTACATTTTATCATTTGAAATAAATGATATTTATTATGCAGGGAACATCTGAGTGTTGTGTCAGATCAACCTCAGCTGGCGTGGATCACTTTTTGTGGAATTTTTAAAATATATATTTAAAACATCAGTATCATTAAAAGTTAAATTCTCATAGACTTGGATACAGTCTACAAGTATAGAAGAAAAAGTATGAAGTAAGAGAGTCATTACAAGTCTACATAAAAAAACACAACAACACAAGTGAACACAAAATGTCATTTTTAAATAAAGGTTTTTATTATAAACAGAGAAAAAAACACACCTACAAGGCCCTGTGCAAAAAAGCAATTGCCCCCTAACTAATAACTCGTTGGTCCTCATCAAACGTGTTACAGAACTGTTGTAATTCAGTCATATTGGAGGGTTTTAATGGTCATAATTGAACTGTTTTTTTTTAAGGTCAAGCCACAGCATCTCAATAGGGTTCAGATCAGGACTTTGATTAGGCCACTCCAAAGTCTTCATTTATTTTTTTTAGCCATTCATAGGCGGACTTGCTGCTATGTTTTGGATCATTTTCCTGCTGCAGAACCAAAGTTGGTTTCAGCTGAAGGTCACAAACAGATGACTGGACATTCTACTTCAGGATTATTTGGTACACAGCAGATTTCATGGTTCTATTTATCAGAGCAAGTCTTCCAGGTCCTGAAGCAGCAAAGCAGCCACTGACGACCCACTACCACCACCATATTTTACTGTTGGTATGAGGTTCTTCTCAACTTTTGTCTCCTCAGACCACAGATTATTTTCCCAAACCTTTTCAACCTTACCTCAAAGTCTTGAGGATCATCTATTACTTTTTCTGGCAAAATTGAGATGAAACTTAATGTTCCATTTGCACAGCAGTGTTTTTTGTCTTAGAACTGTGCCATGCAGCCATTTTTGTTTCTTTCTAATGGTGAAGTTATGAACTCTGACCTTCGCTGTGCCCAGTGAGGCCTGCAGTTCTTTGGATGTTGTTTTGGGGTTTTTGTAACCTCTTGGATGAGTTGTTGCTGCTCTTGGGTCATTTTGGTTGGTCGCCCACTCCTGGCAAGGTTCACCATTGTTCCTGTTTTCTCCATTTGTGAAGAATGGTTCTCACTTGCTTCACCGGAGACCCAAAGTTTTAAAATTGGCTTTGTAACCTTTTTCATTTCTGATGGATCTCAGTTACTCGCTGATGTCCATGATGTCTAGCTCTTGGTCCACTTCACTTCATCAGGCAGGTCTTATTTAAGGCGTTTTCTTAATTGAGACCTGAGTGTGGCTAGAGAAATTTAAGTCAGGTTTGATAAACTACAGTTACTGTAAGTTATGTTTTAATGGGGGGGGGCTGTAGGTTTGGATTTTTTTCTCACTTAATAATAAAAACCTTCTGTTCAAAACTACATTCTAGTTTACTTGTTTGATGATCTTAAACATTTGTGTGACAAACATGCAAAAAAAAAAAAAAAAGAAATCCGGAAAAAGGCAAACACTTTTTCACACCACTGTTCTTTTTATGGGCACCGCAATAGTACTAATTAAAACGAATAAATATTGTACTCCATTTCTGTCAATACAGTTCTATTAGAGTTCAATGATTCTTGCAAACACTGGCCCTTATAACAATATAGATTAATACTCCGTCTGGGAACCGTATGTTCATGTGTTTTTATTGGAGGCGTGATTTATGAAAGCCCAAAGCTGTATATTGGACGCTATGAATGTCTGTCAAATGCTTCTGTAAATAGCTTATAGCCAATAAGATCTGTGCCCTCCCCTGCTCTGTGATTGGCTCCCTAGATGAGGGAAAAAGTGGGTCCTTAGTGTCAAAACTAAATTGCACAGCGAAGTGAAATGGAGGATGGATATGCCAAAGCCAATAAATTGTACACTCTGTACTTTTAATATTATATGAACTTTGTGTGTTTCATTGTTTCAGTTACTCTGGTTACACATATATATTTATCATTTCGTATTATGGGTGAAATATATAGAGCTGTTTACAGTCAGACAGCAAGTTTTTTGTATTATTTGTTATACAAAGCATTAAATGCTTCAAAACACTTACAAAACACAATTAATAGTCTATCCGAAATGGAAAATCGTTCTTTTTAATCCTTTCATATCACATCTTTGATAATATTGTTCAGTTAGTTGTTTACATTTGCAATATATTTTTGTATGATATATAAAAATCCAGTTACATTTTCTTTTGCAGTGTGATAATTCATGCTTCACTCTTTCCTGCAGCCCACAAAGCTTCAACTCTACATGGTCATGCATCTCCTTCCCTTGACCCACCTGTACAATGACTAATTTCTGACCTCCAGTACAAAATCAATATTTCCAATAAATCCATTCAGCATTTTTGTCATCATCTTAAGTGAATTAACCCTGAACAAGTCAGTCTCCAAACGCTTCATTAGACTAGAGACTGAAGACAATCTCAAACTCAAACTGTGTTTGTATTGCTGCCCCCATCTGTGGTGGTGTTCTTTCTGTAAAACACTTAACTTGATTAAAATTGGTTTTAAATGTGGTAGGGCATCAACAACTGTTCTTAAATATTTATTATCGAAATATTTATTTTATTAGTTGTTCATCAAATGGTGTAAAGTGTCAATTACTGTTTCCTTACTGTCTTTTTTTCTCCAGACCAACAGTCCACAACCCAAAGATCATTAGTTCACTATTATCGATGACTAAAGAAACCAAAAAATAATCAAAGAAAAGCTGGAACCAGAGAACAGAACATTTTATTTTTAAAAATTACTCAAACCAATTAATTGATCAATCTATTTCTATCTGTGCATTGCATTTCAAGGGAAAGACAGAAAAAGAATAAGTCTGGTCTTTTTTATATTTTTGATCCTCATTAGATGTCATTGGATGTGTCTGGTTTAGGATTAAATGTGTTTGTTTTTTGATTTAAATCCTTTCCTCTTTTGCTCTGACTCAACATTTAAATAATCCCTATCAGATTTGATGGTTTAGTCACAGACTTTCCAAAAAACATGATGCTTTTCTTTCACAAATGTGGGAATTGTGTTTAAATGTACAAAACAGAGAAGTTTATAAACTATAAACCTATGCTGCTAGAATCACTCCTGATTAAGTATCTAGTAACACATGTCTGAGCCTCTTACAGCTCGATGCTGGCTCAGCTTCCTCACCAACCCACAGTGTGAATTTCCATTAGCCTCTGTGAACCTATAAGTAGTTTGGTAAATGACGTCTCACACCAGCTCCTGAAGTGACAGTTTCCCAGCAGACTTGGTGTGGACCACCAGTCAGGGGGATTTCCTCAAACTGAAACTTCTCTCACGTCTCACTGCTGCTTTACATATACCGCCTCACGCTTACAGTCGACATAACACCAAGGCAAAGATCTCTGATCATATCATATCAACATTCAAAACCTGGGTGTATTCTATAATTAATAAAATGCTAATAAAAATGCCATAACTATATAATTGTAACTGTGATTCCAACAGCTGATATGAGTCAGTGTGCAGTGGTAGTCGTGTGAAGTCCTGCTGTGTTTGACTGTGGTGCAATGTCTCCTTCTACAGGTGAAGCTCAGAAGTATATGTGTACACAGTAGAGGACTCAGACCGAAGGACTGCCTCTTACAGCATAACACACCACAATCAAACAGGTGTGTGTGTGTGTGTGTGTGTGTGTGTGTGTGTGTGGTTTACGTTTTTTTAAGAGCGACTGAGACTCATTTCCACACATATAATGTTGCACCAGTATTGTATTAAGACAACTTTCTAGCGAAAGTACAGTCCATCTTATTAGCTTTAAAACTTCTTTAAGGAATGCTAGGTCAATAAAGGCTGTAATGAAGAGTTGAAGTTACGTGTGTATTCATCATCACCATCTTTAAGCACAATGGTGGATGTTTCCCTGGAAGACATCGAATGGTAAACATTAAAACATCTGAAATTTTTATTGAAACTAGACATCAATAATTTCGTGAAGAGGATAGTGTAGAAGTTTTCTTATTATTTTAATGGCAATTAGATAAAAGAAACACATGGTCAAATTTAACCTGAGCACGAGAGCTGCTATGATTAAACAATTAATCAACTATTAATCACTAAGTATTTTGATAATCAAATAAAAGAATAATTTTAAAGAAGAAAATGTCCAAATTCTCTGGTTCCATCTTCTCTTCTCTGATTATTTTCTGGTTTCTTTAGTCCTATAAAATAGTAAACTGATGATCTTTGGGTTGTGGACTTTCGGTCTGAACAAAAAAAAAAGTAAGGTTGAATCTACAGTTTTAAGAAACGTGGATCAACATTTTACACCATTAATTGTTTGAATAATTATTGAATAAATTAATAATAATAGGTAATTAAATGATAATGCATATAATAAAATTTCTGATACAAAAAATTTGAAAGTGGGTCAAATTCGACCTTTTGGCTGCAACCAACAACTATTCTGATAGTTGATTAATCTATTGATTATTGAAATGATTGTCCACTGAGTTGTGTTGTTCACTGATCCCAAACCAGGACATTCCACCAATGTATTTTTTGTCCAGACCAACATTGCACAACCCAAAGATCATCAGTTATTATAGAAGACTAAACAAACCAGAAAATAATCAGAGAAGATAAGCTGGAACCAGAGCATTTGGAACTTTTATTTTTAGAAATGCCTCAAACAATTGAATTGATTATTAAAATAGATGTTGATTAATGTAATAGTTGTGGATTAATCGACCAATCAGTGCTGCTCTATTTGATCTTATGAGAACTGAAGGAATAACATCAACATGAAGATCCTCCACACATTCATAGACCATTATGAAAATATGACTAAGCCAGGAACAACAATTATTTTTAGAGAATTCTTTTATAAAAACATGATGTGAACTATTTTTCAGGCTCGTACTGCAGTTCAACAGTAAAAATGTTAAAAGTAAGAATGACTTGTTTGCAGTGGATGGGAGGAGACAGAAATTTAAGGGACATAAATCTCATGACCCAAACAAATAAAAGCAAAAATAAAAGCAGAGTCCTTAAAGGCCTTTTCTGAAGTTGCTTCTCAACATTCCCTGAACAGTCGCTCCAGCTGAGCTGCAGCTGCATCATAATTTATTTAGAATAGTGTGATTTCATCTTGTCACTATGTGTTGACTGGGAGGGAGAAGTCACTGACAATATGGGAGTGTGTGTTGTTCTCTTGCAGAAATTAGACTTAGAAAAGCTACAATACTGTAGAAAAAGAGATTTCAATACCTATTTGAATATTACAAGGTCTATGTGTTGTATATGGCTAAAGAAACTTAACAGAAATCATTGCTGTATAAAATGTTTTAAATTTGTGAATTTGTCATTTTGAAATGTCTTACCCACCTCAACACTTATCTTTGTGGTGTCCTGCTTGTGTTTTCCTTGGCAAGGCAAGGCAAGTTTATTTGTTGAGCACAATTCATACACAGGGCAATTCAAAGTGCTTTACAGTTACACAAAATCACAAAAGGAGAGCAAAACATACATAAAATCACAAAAGGAAAATCATAAAACATAGAATTCATCATTAATTTTAAAAAGAGTGAAGAGTGTAGATAAGATACTTTCAGTTTCCATATGCACTTCATTTCATTCAGTAACTACACTGGAAAATGTTTGTGTGTGTCTGTGTGTGCGTGTGTGTGTGTTACCCAGAGTCTCTAATTACTGTGTCACAAACTAGTCCCACTGGTTTGAGCCTAGTTAGAATTATAAGGGGTCAGAATGTTTCAAAAGTTCAGCACAAATGTGAAGAGTTGTGACAGGAGACTGAGTGGATTACATTCACAAAACTATCAAATTCTCTGAAGTATAACATAATATCACATGGAAATACTCAACTAATACACATGTATCTTAAAGCAGTACTTAAGTACAGTACTTAGAGTAAATATTTAATATAAAGTAGTCACATTCAGCCTTCTTTCTGCTGGTCATTATTAAAAATAGATAATTAAAAATGATCAATAATCATTGTTATCAACTAATATGAAATATCTTTTATCAATTTATGTTCTAGATATATCATCCCCCTCTACATTTGTTATTAGAAGAAAGAGAATCATTAATAATCAACATTAATCAATATATCAAGCTTTTAAATGCGTTTTTTGTAATCACTCAGTATCATTCATTCATTCAGTTTATGTGTTTTGTCCACACCAACAGTCCACAACCATCATCAGTTTACTGTTATAGAAAGAGACCAGGAAATAATCAGATTCGAGAAGCTGAAACTAGAAAATTTAAAAAATGACTTAAATCAATGAATCAATTACCAAAGTAATTGGTGATAAATGTTGGGGACGGCTATTGTTGTTTTCATTTTTAATATCATTCTTCTATAACTCAACGACACAATATATATGTACTTTTTGGAGTAAACATCCTATCAAACAGGTTCCTCTGATGTAAAGAGGTTTGAGAATAATGCGCCTCAGTTGCACAAAACCTGCAGAGATTAAACTAATTTGCGTGAGAGGCGTGGATGTGAGTGTGAGAGCTGCGGTGTTGTGAGAGGCCGGAGCTGCCCAGTGTGATGAGCACTCACCCAAACTAGAATGTGTTGAGTCAGCTGCTATGCAGGCTTCTGTCCCTGCTCAGCGTGCTATTTATACACACCCAAACCAGACTCCACACATACCACACACACACACACACACACACACACACACACACACACACACACACACACACACACACACACACAACACACACACACACACACACACACACACACACAGACTTGACAGCGCCTTGTAAACAGTAGTGCACTGAAACACAGGAGGCAGGGCTGTGTGCTTTGGGGTGACTCAGTTTTTTTTTTTTTTTTCTCGGATCCCGCATTGAGGAGGAAGCGACAGGTGGGCTGAGAAACGCTGAGGGCAGGAGACACTCAGACTGACAGTCGGCCTGTATGGGAGCAGCTGGACTTTTACCCAAGCGCCCTGGATCCCATGTAGGACGCAGAGGTAGGAACCAGTCAACATTTACTTCTTCACGACTCTTCCTCAAAGTGTGTTTTAGTTCATGATGTACATATTCACATGTGTCAGGGACAGGGAGGAGTGTTTCTGTTTAAGTGTTCATACACTTCAACAAACACTGGTGGGAAGTTAGTTCCAATTTCAATCAGTAAATGGGGTAATTATTTCTACTACTTCACTATTAATGTGCTTTGCTGTAGTATGTCACTGCTTCATTAAGTTGCATGCAGATTTGTTTTTTCTTATAACTCAAATATTATTGGGGAAAGAAGAGACAGACATGTAGAGAGACAAATGTCAGCAACAAAGACAGGGCTGCATGCTACAGCGAGTACAGTAAATATATCAGTACATGTGTTTCTGTAGTAGACATTGTCCAGAGGCTGGAAAAACACAGATGTAGACTGTTTAACATCTGAACACAGACAACAGCAAAATGATAAACTTTTAAGCCTTCAGATGAATCCAGAAACAATCCCATCAGATCAATCACAAAAATGAATTCATAATGTTGTAAAGTGAATAAAGTTGTAAAATTAAAAGTATTCTGATGAACCAGAGATAAATGACATGGAAGTAGTAATTAACAAACAGTCTATAAAAACATTGCTCTCATTGAAGAATGATCTTTTTGTTATGATAGTGGATGAATATAATGCTGTATTACCTTCAGAAGCTTTTTAATGTTGTAGCAGGATCTAAACCATATTAATGTTTCATGTTTAGCGAATTTATTAAGTACTATGTAGTTGTCAGATACTAAATATACATGTTAACACACAAAAATGTACTTTGCACTTAAATGTCAAGATTTGGGCCTGAATCATTTAAAACATAAATTTAAAAACATATTGGCTTTATGGGATAGGGGCTGTGGTGGACAAAGTAAACTAATACTGATGTCAAAAAACACTCCATCACAAATGAAGTCCTGTATTGTATTGTACTGAAAGTAATTATTAAGCAAAAGTACAGAAATTTTTATCAGAAAATACACATTGATAAAATACAGAAGTTTATCAATGTGGAGACAATTTCAGATACTCAGATACTGGATTTATAGTAATAGTTTCGATATTATGTACATATAATATGTAATAATAATGATATAGTGCATTCATTTTATTTACTCAAAATGCAGAACAATTCTACAAATTAACTATTAATATATAATCTTTTGTTAAAACATTTTTATAAGAAAAGTAACTGTAAGATCAATGGAGTGGAGTACAACATTTCTCCCAAAGTGAAGTATAAAATAACATCACATGGAAATACTCAAGTATAAGTATCTCAAAGCTGTACTTGAGTACTTGAGTAAATGTACTTAGTTACTTCCCGGCTCTGTCTGGGGGTCTAGTTGTTGATGGTGAATTCTGACACATCCAACAACCCTCAACGGTGTGAGCATGAGCTGCTGCTGTGACATACGAGTCCAGAGTTCAACATTTCTTTAATTGCTGTGACAATGAGCCATGGTTCAGTTGGTGTGCCAGTTTCTATGGTTGGAGCCGCTAACGTGTCCTGACCAGCAGTGGTGGTCACTCTGTGACTCACCATGCAGGAATGTTTGGTTACTGAGCAGAATGAGATTAGAATAGGTGACGCGGCTGCTGCCGGTTTCTGCTGAACACGTCTGTGAACTCTCTTTGTATAAATGATTGTATGATCACTTTATTCTAATCATCACAAGTAATATTCTCTATAGTGGGTGCAACATATCAGGATACTCAAGGGCCCTTGAGTCTTAATGACTTTAGCAAAGGGGGCAAATAACATATTATAACTACTTAAATGAGTAGAAATTTTGTGTATCTATAGTTATTTTCCACGTTTTACTTCTGCTTCTTACAATTTAACACACATATCTGTACATTCTACTTCTTACATTTTTACAACAGCTTTGGATTTACAGTGTACTAAGCTTTTGTTCTTAATGCCCTTTTTTGCTTATACATTACTTTTACTTTTATACTTTTAGTCATTTTTAAATCAAGTATTTTAAACCGTAGTATATATACATGTATCTAAGTAATGAATGTGTGTTTTTATTGACTGTCAACAGCCAAAATCTTTTTACTTCTGCATTAGAAAGAGCAAAATCTCATCTCATTCAATGTATTCATGCAGGGTTTAAATGCATTTTGCAGCATATCTTCATCAGAAACGCCCTGTTACTCAGATTCACGACTGCGCAGACTCCACACTTCAGGTGTTGGTGGTAATAAGTGAGTGGAAAACCATGCCCTTTCCACTTTCTAGCCTGTAGCCCAACTCTCCTGTCAGATTCACAAATCAGGTGGCTTCAAACTCCCCTGAAAATGAAAAAAAACATTTGTATCTCCACTGGTGAAATCTCGTTCCAACAGATATGATGAGAGCAGGTAATGATAAGGGCCAGAGGAATCAAGTAACTAAGTGAAAACACTTCATTACTTTACTTAGATAGAATTATTGTGTATCTATAATCAATTGGAATAATTCTTTTTTACTTTTTACTTTTATTCACATTTTCACACAATTATCTGTAGTACTCTTTACATTGAAAAATATCCTTGTTAGTCCTCTTTCTTTTGACAACTGTAGTGCCAAAAAATTTCTGTTAAAACGTGAATTAATTGACCCTCTCTGTATCCTAAATTATAACCAATCCACCCATTTTCATGGGTGGATTAACATCTTTTGTCTTGCTACAAATGATGACAGGTCATATGTTGGAACTTGGTTGATTTTAACACATTTTGGCTTTTTCAATTAGTTATTTTATTTAAAAAAAAGCTTTGTATAAGGGTAAATACAATATCATTTTACTACTTTTAGACTTTGAGAAGTTTTGAAACCAGTTATTTTAGACTTTTACTTGAGTAAAAAGCTAGAGTTGATACTTCAACTTCTACAGGAGTATTTTAAACCCAAGTATCCATACTACTATACTATACTGATAGATGTGAACTTTTGACAGCTCTATAAAGTGTCAGTAGAGTAAGGTGTAACACACTTATAGTCTTATGGCTTGATTCAGTAATTAAATCTTTGCATTTATGATTCTCATAAATACTTTTCAGAGATGTGGCTTGCAAAATGTTGACTTTGTCCCATCTCTTTTATGACTGAATTTCTCACCCACTTCAACACAACACCTTGCTGATAAAGCAGATTTTCTGGTTGTATTGGATGTCACTGCCTGTTGGTGTCGCAGCAGGGACTTAAAAGTCCTTTTTACTAGTTGACACCATTTGACAGCAGCAGCATATGACTACTAAAGGGTGAATTTGTTGGATGTTTCCTCATATACTCATGTCTTGTGTTACTGTGGACAAGGTGAGAAATGCCCGGGGAGCAGAGCCGTGATCAACGTGTTCACACAACATTTACATGACTCTGACAGTTCAGTGAAAGGCATGAAGAGGCAGATACTTAGAAAGACGGGGCGTGAGCTCTTCTGTTTAATAGCATGTAATAGGACTCTCGCGTTTTCAGAGGTGCTGTGGTGTGATGATGTGTTGCAATTACTGCACAAAGTGTTCTATTGGTGGAGAAAAGCCTCCATTTATAGATTAAAAGACTGCTGTGAATGAGAGGCCTCAAAGTAGTGGTTAAATGACAAACAAAAACACTGAAATGTATCTTTGTACTGTATGTATATGTAAAAATAAAAGACATTACATTAATCACCAACTAATTTGATAATTGATTAAATGATAAGTCATTTTTAAAAAGAAAATGTCCAAATTCTCTGGTTCCAGTTTTTCTTCTCTGATTATTTTCTGGATTCTTTATTCTTCTATAATAGTAAATTGATGATCTATAGGTTGTGGACTGTTGGTCTGGATAAAAAAAGACATTCTAGATTGAATCATCAGCTATATGAATCTTTACCATTATATAAACCAAACAACGAATCATTTCATTGTTTTATTGATCATTAGATTAATTGACCATTAAAATAGTTATCTGCAGCCCTAATGTATTCAGTTGTTTAAATAAAGGAAAGTACCGGAAAGCAACACATTCAATAAGGAACACACATTATTTAGTGTCATTAGGGAACAATTATTCAAATATTAGGTTGTTCCTTGATTTAATAAATCATTAATTAATCATTACAATTTGATCAGAAGTTCCTCATTAACTAAAAGTTTCCTAGTAGTTAGTTCCTTATTTGCTTTAGAGTGGCAACAAATGACATGTTTGACTATTTTGGTCTGCAATAACACATCGAAAATAGAGCTGCAATGACTAGTTGATTAAACAACTATTTGTCTACTATTTCAAACTTCACCAACAGTTGCACCACTTCTCTAGAGTCCAGTGGTGGAGTGTCAGATCTGCATCTGACTCTTTGCATTGACCTTGGTGATGTTTAGCTGCCCGGCAGTGACAGTTGGTGACTTCTTCACATTATGTGGCTCAGCATTCACTGACCTTGCTCCATCAATTTATGTGTTTGTTTGGATAGGCGAGTAAATACTTTTGGTAAGATGGATAGATAGATAGATAGATAGATAGATAGATAGATAGATAGATAGATAGATAGATAGATAGATAGATAGATAGATAGATAGATAGATAGATAGATAGATAGATAGATAGATAGATAGATAGAAAGATAGATAGATAGATAGATAGATAGATAGATAGATAGATAGATAGATAGATAGATAGATAGATAGATAGATCTGGCTCAAATCCCCACTCACCCTTTTCTCTTCTTTTATCTTCTCTTCTCCCCTTTTCTCTCATTTTGCCCCCCCAACCCCCTTCTCCCTCCCTCCCAGTCATTAACATCTTAGTCGTATATGGGCTGTTTTGCCTTGGACAGTGCAGGCGGGTGATACACTGGAAAAAAGGGCCAAGCAGGCCTGCAGAGGAAGTGGAGGATTTCTTGCAGCCGGCAGCAGGGTGGGGTGCAGCAGCAACACTCATTACACATGTTCCCTGAAAAACAGCAGCTTCCAGAAATGTTTTAATGCTTTTGCAAGTTTGTTAACTACCAGGCTGGTGTCTAAACTAAATAAACACACAAACACACACACCACACACACATACACACATTAAAGGCTGATGCAGATACAGCTCCTGAACAGAAACCCTCGTGTCCAGCTGTGAGTGACCGGACTGAGAACTAAAAAACGAAAATGAAAGTGCTGTGACCCTGGCGGGACTTGTGGAGCGGCTGCCGGCGTGTCAGGAAGACGGGGAGGGCGGGGGAGGGAGGAGGGATGAGGGAGGAGGGAAAACAGGGAGTGTGATAACACTGAGAAGATTCCCTGGCCGTGTGTCAGAGTGGTTCCCAGCAGCGGATTATTCTGGAACAGCAGCTGGATTATGAACACAGCGGCTCCGCTGCAGCGGGTCCCGTCTACATGGTAACGTAGCGGCGGCTTTTTCTACCTCCCCGGAACACGTGATAGCAGGAAAAAACTTGTCTTTTTATTTCCTCGTTGGAGAGTCGGATGGAGAAATTTGCTGGAATACGTGTGTGTGTGTGTTTGTGTGTGTGTGTGTGTGTGTTCAGCTGTTAGAGAGTCTTGTGTATCAGCGTTTCCGGGTGTGTTCCTATTTGCTTGTTAGGCGAGGCAGACGTCCAGACCCACGTGCGCGTGAGCGTGGACACGAGCCTTCCCATAAAGTAGAGCCTGTCACCTTCCAGCCTCTGTGTCGTAAAGTAAAGTGAACTGAACTGAACTTTCAGTGTAAAAAGGAGCGTCTTTCCCCGTCTATCGCCCGGGCTTCATCACCTGCAACCGCAGCCAGCTCAGACTTGCCCGCATATCGCAACACGGCAGCGTTCGTGAAGCCCGATTCTCCTCCCACGTTCACTTATTTATTTGTTTTTTATTTATTTATCATTTAGTTTTAACACACAGGGAATATAACAAAAAACGCCCTCTTTTCGAGGAAATAAAATCACTCGCGCAGCATATGAACATCCAGACATCATGTGAGTACTTATTTTACTGCTGTGTTTATCTGGAACTGGACAGACCCGTTTATTTCTGTCGTTTTACTGTCATTCTCACTGAAATATACTGATTCAGCAACACTCATGATGATTTAATCAGTTCTGCAGCTCTTAGATGCTTCCAGATTGTAAAAAGGTGTGTGCAGCATTATGTCCATTATGAAGCAGTCTTCATTCTTTAGTACTTTAACATCTACAATGTTAATATTTAACTATTTGGAAGAGGAAATGATCCCACTAAGACATTTGAATTTATCAATATTAAACCTCAACCACAGGTGTCAAACTTGAGGCCCCTGGGGCCAATGAATAGTGATTAAAAATGTTCCAGTTCGGGTTTCTCTACAGAAATGTGAAGTCAGTGAGAATCTTTCAGGGCTCAAGGGATAAAATATTTACAGTTTTGATTTGTAACGTATTTATAAGGCTGGAGATAACTTCACCTGCTGCTGAAAATATGAAATAGTGTTCAATGAGTTAATATTTGTAATTGAAATGCATTAATATGCAATAAACAAGATATCATGTCATCAAAATTTCACTTTTTCTCTCATGTCATCTCTCCTGTTTTGCTGAAGAATTAAACCCTATTTCTTTACATAAGGAGGAAATTTGTAGTTCTTTCTATGTGTATTTGTACTGGTTCAGCACAGTAAAATCAAATTGCATTGACATGGTTTATGAAACTAGTGAGATTTCTTTTTGCGAATAGATCTGCTGTACAGCAGCTGCTGTATTTGAATGACACCACTAGTTGTGTTTGTATCAACATATTCTCAAACCCTTTTAAGAATCATGTTAGGAA
The DNA here is from genome assembly GCA_036785175.1 of Eupleurogrammus muticus. NCBI lineage: Eukaryota > Metazoa > Chordata > Actinopteri > Scombriformes > Trichiuridae > Eupleurogrammus > Eupleurogrammus muticus. Next base: position 23,310,541 of record JAYKQN010000009.1, read on the forward strand.
ATGTTGATTGTAACTGTGAAATTCACAACCCAAAAAATACCTCTTTAAACCATCTTGTTGAGTAAATTCTGACATAATGACCATTCAACTCAGATGTGTGATCGATAGAAGTATTTTGCTAACAAGTACAACTAAAGATACAGATATCGACATGTGACATTATATCATAAGTGTTTAGTATCTACCCAGGTTTTTTAAATGTACATCTACGTTTTTGTGTTCTCTATTAGAGCTACAACTAACGTCGATTAGTTGTTTGGTTCATAAAAAAGTGTACAATGCCAATCACTGTTTCCCAAAGTTGTAGAATCAACCTAAAATGTCTTTTTTTGACCAGGCAAACAATCCACAACCAGAAGATCATCAGTTTACTATTATAGAAGAAAAAAGAAACCCTTCTTCTTAAAAAAATGACTCAAATCAATCAGGCCGATTATCTAAATAGTTGTTAATTGATGTAATACTTGGTACCTAATTGATTAATCATTGTAGCTCTCGTCGTTAGGTTAGGATCTGCCTATTGTCAAATTTTTATATCAAAAAAACATGTTTCTTTCATCCAATTTCCACAAAAATAACATGGAAATTTCTACACTACAGTCTTCACAAATTAAATAAATGATGACTAGTTTCACTTAATTGCGATTGTTATATGCAACTATTTTAGGACAGCAATTAACAGCTATTATAGAAGACTGAAAAAAAATAATCAGAGTTGAAAAACTGGGATCAGAGAATTTGAACATTTTCTTTTTAAAAAACAACTCAGATCAATTATTAAAATAGTTGGCGATTACTGAAATAGCTGGCACCAGAGCGACCAATGGTCGCAGGTTTAGTTTGTGTTATAGCATAATAATCAGCGCTACCATCAAACTCCACCTCAGTCCTGATACTGGGATGTACTCTATCTTTCATTCCTGGAGTCTGAAGATCTCTCCACCTCTCACCGATGTTCACAGTGCTGAGAAAACAAGCCGAGCTCGGCGCTCAGCGGGGAGATCACAGGCTCCAGGAATGTGGAGCATTCCCAGTAAATACACAGAGTCGCCAGCTCGGCTTGTTCAGCAAGCCGCGACTGCTGGGAACCTCACTGATATGTGATGGTCACTTAGGCCTTCAAAGGTACAATGTGTGAGATTCCTTTTTAAAAAAAGAACTAAATGATGGACAGAATGAAATGAAGACATAAAAGCGTTGACACAGATCTTATGTACATGTAATGTGTTGAGAGATACTTGCTTTCCACAGATGTACAGATGTACTTTCCACTCCTCACATTTAAAAAATAACTTGCCCAAAAACCTCTCCGATAAATCATGTTGCAAAAAAAGAAATCTGATCAGATGGAAATATCTTGTATTTGGTACAATTGTTCCTAATATTATTCTATTGGATAGAATTATCTTACTATATTTGGCAGATAGTTTTGCTTATTTATTGTTTTCATTTCTGTTTTGTTGTCAATTTATCTTGTTTTAAATCAAATATTAGATAAAGAGCTACATTATAAGCTAGTGGTTCTTTAATGCATTTGCATTGTGCTAAGCTTTTGCTCTTAATGGCATTACCACTCTTACATTGCTTTTACCTTTATACTACTTTATAGTAGATTTCAAACCAAACCTTTTATACTTTCACTTGAGTGAAAAGCTTGAGTTGATGCTTCAACTTCTCCAGAAGTATATTTAAACCCTGGTATGTATACTTCTACCTGATGAATATGAAGAGTTCTGACAGCTCTGATGCTGAGGAACTAGCTTGGTCTCATCCTGTGAAACCACTTCTCTCCTCAAGAGGTGATAATTGAGTCACTGTAGCATCCAAATCATGAGAGTAAGAAGAAGTAGCTCTGCTCCGGGAGTATTAAGTGCTGCAGGAATGAGTGAAACTCTGGAATTCCCTCTGGCCAGACCATTGACGTGACTCCACATGATTTTGGAAACATAATTCACCAGCTTGTGCAATACACTAGTTGATGTGAAGTTATATTCCCATTGTTCAGCTCTTCACACAAACCCCCAATTCCCCTTCTGAGTGTTCTGAGCTTGTTGTCATATTTTGACAAACCTGGACATGGTGTTAATAAAACAGGGCCTGATGGCTGGATTTCATTTAGTGACTTCAGTTTCAGCTCATTGTCACGCTGCCGTGGTTTATTCTGTCATTAGTAACACCAGTGTTAGAAAGGCCTGTGAAAACAGCTGGAAGTGTGTCACCACCAGTTGGTGCATCTAGATGTGTCCTCAGCAGATTTGCTGTGTCCCTGTCAGTGTTTTCAGTACTTGTATTGAATCACGTCTGCTTGTTTTTGAACTTCAAACTGTAAAACCATGTCAGGCATTGAGTTGAGTTAACAATTCAGTTCAAGTCGTACTTCAGTTAGGGACACCATACAAAACCATGCAGTAAGTAGGCAGCAAGTAAGGTAAATCCGAAGAAGCAGAATAAATGCTAACAGAAGGGGACCATAGATTTACAAATACATGTATGCATAATTCCATTTATCTTTTTCACCACACTATTATAATTCGGTTATAATTTGTAACACAAATATTTGGGCAAAAATGTGCATTTTGCCTTTCTTTAAGGATAAGAAGGATTGTGATTTTTGAAGCATTTGAGTTTTAGTTTCTTATCTGTAATAGTTTTTCCTCCTAGTGTCATAAATATACAGGGAAAAGCTGTTGTGGCCAATATTAATGAACTATATCAAGCCGTGAGTGAGCTTGATATTTGAAGCTTGAGCTTAATAGCCTAAGACTTGAGAAATACATAGCGGAAGGATTTGCTGCAGACATGAATACTTAACATGAATCATTTATTTCACTTAAACACTCTCTAACCAAATTCCTCACAGAAAATAACATTGAATGTGATAAAGCAGAAAGTCTGCATTGATCTATAAGTAAATGTGGGAGATTCTGTGTATCTGCTGGTCACATACTGTGTACTGTGCAAGACAAGATTCTTCTTCACTCCATTAAATCCCTGCAGTATCTGAACAGTAGAACCACACACACACACATATTCATATTGATATGCTCATCAGCTTCTTTTACTGCTTCCTTTTTTACAAAGTAAATCATCTCATGTTTTATCATTATACACATTGCAGTGCAAAACTGTTTTAACATTATTTACTAAACTATGCGAAAATTAGGTGAAATTCTGATATACTGGCTTCACTAAATAATTTTCTTTATCTGTCACGCCACTAACATTCACACCCTTTCATTTGTTTAACTGTAATTGACTCAGCTAACCAGCGGATGGATAATGATTGACTTGACTGGTGGGAATGCAGGGTCCTACCATAAAAAAAGCACATTTTAAGTGACTGTGTGTAAATATTCAGGTCTCTGATGGTCCAAATAACACACTAGCATGTGAAATAAGGAGTGTATATTGGTGCTAAATGCTCCTGGGTCCATGTAGCCTCATCCTCCCTCTGAATCCCTTGTACCTGACTTCAGTTTCTCTGACCAACATCAGCTCTCTGATGGGCGGGACATTTCATACAGCCAATCACAACAGAGTGGGCGTTTCAGTTGGGAAGGGAAGAGGAGGTTTTTAGTTAGAGTGACTGTATCAGAAGGCAGACTGTATTGCTGCTACAGGTCTAACTAGCTGCTTTTGGACTTAAAACAGGCAAATGTTTATAAGAGACCACAAAAATTAAAAGAATGAAACTGGGAAAGCTTAAAAATACCGCTCCTTTAAAGGTATAGTTTCAGATTTTTTTCAAATCCATCGCATTCAAGCATTTGTAGTTATTGGTTGTAATAATTCAACTGCTCATTAATACTAAGTGTGTGGTTCTTTGGTCTATGAGTAAATGACAAATCATGGTTAGCAAGATGAGAAGTCTAAAAATTAAAAAAATACAGTTTTAAGATTGTGTTTTCATGTTGGTTTCGTCCCTTTATATCTTTTTTTTTATTTTTACAAAGATCATGATTTTGTGCGATTTTTGACAGAAAATGTCAACTGGTGTAATTCAAAAAGAATTATAAATGTTAAATATATAATCCACCTAGAATAGAAAACAAGTTAATAGCATGTGTTTTAATACTTTTTTAAACCTTTTTTAAGACACTTAAACTGTCTGGCACCAAGCTTTTAGGGTTAGACTATATGGCGGTTTGACTTTGTCCCACATACATTTCATCATTAGACATTAAAAACTAGAAGGGAGGAAACCTTCACTCAGGCCAATGATCAGTTGTCTGACGTGCTACTTAAATTTAAAGAGGCTGTACTATGACAGTTTTACAATCCTACCACAAAGTTTCCCGAAAATCAGACCAGTAGTTTTCCGTAATCCTGCTCACAGATAAACAATTGGATGGACAAAAGGCAATGTTAACACAATGCCCCTGGTGTCCTCAAGAAAACGTGGCTATAGTCCGGATCTGAGTTAGTCAGACGTTGCCCTGGCAACACACCTACATCAACAACACTGTGTCATGTGAGTATTGTGATCGGATGGGCTTAAAAAAAGTCAAGACTTCATGCCCAAAAACAGTTGGGAGAAGCCCAGAGCCCACAACTCAGGCCCGTGCTCCGTCTGTCAGACACATTGTACAAATCACCAGCTTTTTGTCATCCCAACTCGTCCATTTCACTTAACATAGACGCAATGCAGGAAACTGGAAGTTGCCAGGAGATTAAGCCAATCCCTCCCTCTCCTCCACCCACCTCATCAGACACACGAACACACACACACACACATACACACACACACACATTTATATATGCACGCCGAGGGCTGAGAAAACACATTCCAGTAAAGTAAACCTTGTTTTCACAGTTTGCCAACAGATTCCAGGAATCAGTCTGACATTTCACCGCAGTTCAGAAAAAGCCATGACAGTGGACATCAACTGTTCTTTAATTTGACAGCACAGGCGCGTTTGTTTCGTCATCCTTGACAAGGATAATTCTTTACTTGACTGTGACTCCGTGCCGTCCTTAACTCTGCTTTTGCTCCTATTCGAGGCTGTGACAGCATGGATTTTCTTTTTATTTCTGCTGAATCAAAAGAAAATGAGCCTGTTGACAGTTCCAGGTTCCAGAAATCCAGCCTTCAGATGACCCGACTTTCAACAGAATGCCTTCCCTCCTCCTCTCAACACAACTTTGTTCAAACTTGTCCGGCTGTCTACGAAGGAAAAGTCTGACGTCTCAAAAGTTACGAATCTTCACCTGTGACAGACACAGGGATTCTTGTTTTAAACATGCTCTGCACTCTAAAAACAAATATGTTGGTGCAACAGCAAAACTAAATACAGCTGTTTGCATCAAACTTCAACCAATGAGTTACTGGATTTAGATTTTTATAGGTTCTTCCTTGGCAATTAGTCGAACTTTTATTTTATGTTTTTATGTTTTATTTAATGTTTTTTATGTGTCTCTTACTGTTCCATGGACAAACATTTTTAAGTTGACAACCTTTAACAAAAATCTATTTTCTTAAGTAGTTTTTAGTTTTTCGACCTGATTCATTAGTGCCAATAACATGAATTCAGTTTTAAATTAATTAATGCAGAAATTTAAGTATGATGTAATTATCAACATGACCACAACTCCAACAACTCAATAATGTGATAATATTGTTATTTTTATAATAATAACAATAATGAAACTAAAAACCTTTTCAAGGTACCCAGATACTTTACAAAACATGTATAATAAACAAACAAGTATAATAATGCAAAAACATTAAACTTTGAAAATTACAGTTTAAACATTCAAATGTATTTTAAAAAGATGTAAAGGTTTGTCTAAATCAATTAATTACCATTTTTATTCCCTGCATTTCCTAATGTGAAGGCAATTGCTTTTTCAAGTGTGCATGTTATTTAAGTTAATAAGCGATAGAATGCTTTACATTCAGGAGAATTGACATTAGTAACATATAATGAGGATTAAATCAGAAAATGTCATGTTACGGTATGAAAACTATTGCATAATATGGAACATCCTAGAGTCTAGGATGTTCCATATTATGCATATAATATGCATGCATTATACAGGTTTGTCTAGGACCTAGACAAACCTGTTAGGAAAACGATAGACGAGAGGTGTGGGACTGACACGTTTCTGTTGATGTTGATGGGAAGTATTTTTATTCAGGTGTGCTACCAAATTGTGCTCATTCAAGGGTCAAAGTTAGACTCCTTTCTACATATATCTAAATCAACTAAAGATTTTTTTCCTCAGGGTTTTATTTGGAGAGAAACAGAACACCAGATGAATATTAATGTTGCTCTGTGTCTGGATGTGTAATTAGAGGATTAGAGCAGGAGGCTGCTCGGCTTTTAAAATCCCACTGGTTGTGAAATCTGGTTGCATCACATACATAAGCAGAATCTTTACAGATGATTCTCTTACTAATCTTAAACATGCTCAAACACAAATTGAAAGTAATGGTGCATCACACATACAGACACTTATACTTTATACACAGTGTGTGTGTGTGTGTGTGTGTGTGTATATATATATAAATATATATATATATATAAATATATATATATATATATATATATTAGGGATGCACTGATGTGAAAATTTCGGCCGATATCGATATCCGATATACATATCGGCAGTCACTGCCGATACCGATATTTGCCGATATCGATATATGTAGAGAAAAAAAGTTTTCTGTAGTGTCACAAATTTAGTACAGACCAGAAAAAACACTGTACATTTGAAAAGCACAACAGTGCTCTTTATTTAAAGGAAGCCTCACTGTAAAACTGTCATGTAGTTAGAGGAAGTACGGCGGAGCGGACCCGATGGAGCTCCGCGACGTCGGCGGCCGCGGCGGAGGAGGCGGCAGGACGGCGTCCGACACCCCAGAGCAACGCTCCGCGCATTTTTTTTGTCTTTTCGGGCGATGGAGCCCGCTAGGAGAAACCGCTACAGTTAGTTGGGTCACTGTCTGCGTGTCTCTCGGCGACGCGCTAAGCTAGCTGGTCCTAGCGGGCTCCTCCGTCACATCGCATCGCCCGAAAAGACAGCGGCCTCCTCCGCCTCCGCCAACGAGAAGGCGGCAGGACGGCGTCCGACACCCCGGAGAAACGTTCCGCGCATTTTTTTTTGTCTTTTCGGGCGATGCGATGTGACGGAGGAGCCCGCTAGGACCAGCTAGCTTAGCGCGTCGCCGAGAGACACGCAGACAGTGACCCAACTAACTGTAGCGGTTTAACTCTGCCAATTGTTGAAACATCGGCCAGAATTTGTTGATATCGGACCGATACCGATAAGTTAAAAAACGTGACATATCGGCCGATATATATCGGTTGGCCGATATATCGTGCATCACTAATATATATATATATATATATATATATATATATATATATGTATATATGTGTATATATGTGTGTGTATGTATATATACGGTTCGGAAATTGAAGATAAAGTAACTAAATATAAATAAATAAATAAGTAAATAAATAAAAATAAGTAAATATCTGCATTCAGAAGTTTCAAGCAGAGCTGCAACAATAAGTCAATAAACCATCGCTAAACAGTCGCAAACTATTTAGATTTATGGATTTGAGTCATTTTTTGGGAAGAAAATGTCCAAATTCTCTGGTTCCAGCTTCTCTGATTATTTTCTGTTTTCTGTAGTCTTTTATAATAGTAAACTGACGATCTTTGGGTTGTGGACTGTTGGTCCTCAGCTTTGGGAAATGCTTTTTTTAAATCCAGCTTGTCATCATTTAGAAAAATACACATGCATTAAAAAACCCTATTCAGATAAATAGGGATAGATTGAACCTGTCTGTCATGGATGTATTCTAGACCTGGATGTAGTCTAAATCTTTAAGTCATGGACTTTTTAATCAATTAAAAACAGCCAGAATAGCTATGGAATATGGTCATTTTTCAGTCTGGTATCCAGTTCTATAAAACATCCATGGTAGATGTTATATATTCTCATATGAATATGTTTCAAAGGCAGAGATTCAAGAAATCTCCAGCTTCCATACCTTGAGTCATCATAGTCACATATGTTAATGCTTAGTTATTTAATCTATGGTCCTTTAATGAATTTGCATTGCTGTCTATATATGTTCATTTTCAATGGATTATATTATTAACATTTTAATTTAACATTATATTCATTATGGTCTTTAGAAACATGTTTCGCCCTTAATGGCATTTTTCCCTTACATTACTTGTTGTTTAGTAGTAGCACTTTTACTTCATAGTTAAAATTACAGAGATTAGTTAAAACTCAAGCATCTACAGTATTAAAAACCCTAATATTTATACTTCTACCTGGATAATGAATTTGAAGACTTCTGACATCAAGACAGACGGAGTGTGTTCCATCCTCGGAGACAGCTTTGTCCTCAGTCCTCAGACACAGCTTTGTTCTTGTGTCCCTCAGGCTGCGGCAGGGAAGCTCTCAGTGGACGGCTTGCTACAGATGTCCAGCTCTGAGCTTCAGGACACGATGAGACGCCTAGGCTCCAGCCCAAAGGACCGGTCTCGCCTCACCGCCGCCCTCTCCTGTCTGAAGAGCACCACTGAAACAGGTGAGTCAGAAAAAAACGCATCTGCCTTAGTTTCTATATAAACTGTCCCCACTTATCCACAGAAAAACACACACAGCCTGGTAAACTTGGTAGTTTGATAAATGATTTATTGGCTTGGTCATGGCATCACAATTTTACATAAAACAGGAAAAGTGTAAAATAATTTTTAATACATAAATGTGTATGGTGATATAGTGAGAGTATATGTTCATTCATGATGTTTCATATCAGTGGCTAACAAAGATTATTGATCATTTTAATGATCAATTTTCCATATGCATAAAAAGAAAAAAGGTTGAATGTGACCACTTTATATTAAAGTTGATTACAGGATTGACTGTTAAATGACTTGATAGTGAAATTAATTGATTTAACAATTTCTGATTGTATTGATGATGTGGATAATATAATCCATTTGATCTACTATAGATCAAATAACATTAGTATTTTTAGTTGTTCTGAACAAAAACACATTTTACACCAGTTAATCATTTAATGGTTTCAATAATCCTTGAATCAATGCTGCGGGTATTGAGAATATAGATTGATATAGTTTGTGTACTCTCTCTGTTTTCCTTGACTGTAGTCGGGAACCTGAGACCTGAACCAGGTTCCTGCAGCTCCCAGAAGGATAGTGACACCTTTTCCCCCATCAGCCCCTTCGCCCCCCTGCACCCTGCCAGCCACGGCCGCTCCATCTCCATCTCTGTGGTCCCATGTTCCAATGACCTCGGGCCGCACACGCCCGTCGAGGAGATGACCAACGCCTTTCCCCTGGAGCTGAGCACCCCCCCGGCCGCCCGGGCCTCCAAGGCCCACACCGCTAAGCCCTCCCACACGCCACCGCCAGCTTCCCGTAAGCTGCTGCAGCTTCTCCCCGGCATTGGACTGACGCGGAGCAAGAGTCACGAGTCACAGCTGGCCAACCGCATCGAGGAGCCCGCCAACCACAAGTGGGTGTCAGCATCATTACTGAGGTCAGGGCCCCACCGGAGGGAGCGGGTCCAATGTCACGCCGCTCCTCCGCTGGCGTGGAGTCAGTTAGCACAAATAAACAGGTCCTGCCATTGTTAGAGAGACAAACACATGAACTCATCAGCACATTTATGTAAAAGTTCAGTGACTTGGTGTTTCCCCGAGGTGAAAACCAGGCTGAATAATCATAATAATAACTATAGTTTACATATTGCCCCTGCCTTTCTGCAAGGCTACAGATCCTATGTCAAGATTGTGGGGGACACAAAAAGTTTTTTTTGCCCCATATATAAATCTGATCATAAATCACAACTTGGATTGCGCCAGTGGCCATATCATTCAAAACGTACTGCACATATAATCATTTATTGTATTTACTTTCTATCAGCTGTTCAACAGTTTGGGAAACAAACTTTCTGTTTGTTTTTTTTTCCTCCTAGAATTTTGAGAGATGAGAAAGTCTAATGTGCTTAGCCTAGCTTAGCATAACATTTCTAAAAAGAAAAATGCTACGCTACTAAACATTATATTTGTAAATCACCATTTTAGGGCTCCTGGGCAGTCACTTTTTTCACAATTCTTTCGAGCATCGTCCCTTTCTCCCAGTGTGTGTGTACATGACATGTACATGTAATCATTAGATTAACTGATATGGATGGATGTCAAAATATGTAGCCTAACTAAGTTCCGTAAACTGACTAAATCTGGTAAACAGAAAAACTAAAACATTAAAAAAAAACTCAGTTCTAGGAGCAGAGTAATCAACTACAAAAAATGTATTAATGAAACATTATTTGTTTCACCATTTTTTTATTTCTTTTGGATATAAATATATTATAGATGTTGATGTGAAGTCTGAAAATAAATTTGTTAAATTTAGAAAAATTTGTGGTATTTTATTGGGAGGGAAAATTCATGTTTAAATGTTTTTTTAGAAATGTTATGCTAACCACATCCTTGACAATATCGACTGCATCCCACACACAGACATAAAAACCATTATGAGTTACCTATCTATTTCTAGTAGCAAAAAAAGATTTGGTGTGTTTCCCAAAATGTTGAACTATACCTTTATTTGTTTCTATAGCCGAGCAGACGCTGGACAGATTCAGTACAATTTGAACCCCGACTAATTTTGTGAGCAGATTTCTGTCAGATTGGATGTTGTGTGGTTTGCAGTTTGCTGTCTGATTAAAGAGCCGGCTGATTGGCGATGTAACTCGATAGATTCTCAGGTTTCTGCTTGGATCTGAGGTTCCATATTTTTGTTCTTACTCTCTGTTCATAGCAGGAATGCAAAAGTAAGATGCATAAATATTTGCACAAATGCATTTGCATTTTTAAGAAGAAAAATTCTAAATTCTCTGGTTCAAGCTTCTCTTCGATGATTCTTTCCTGTCTTTCCAGGCCATGTAAGAAGAACAAGTTACTGGCTGGTATTCAGCTGAACGGCTGTGGAAATGGTCCTGAGGACTCTGCCTTGCGGTCCCCCCAGCTGTCTGCCCGCACCCCCGGCCCCGGCCCCGTCCCCGCCTCCGCCCCTTACATGATGCCCACCACCCCAACCCTGCTGGACAGTGAGTGCGCCAGATAACGACTTTATGTGGTCCCACACTCTCTTTTTGCCATTTTGATCACTTCCTGATGTCCTCCACAGATGTGTCTGTTCACAGGAGCTCACCTCAGACCATGAGGAGAGACATTGGCTTGGCCGTAACTCACAGGTCAGTCCCTGTCACCACACAGACCTGCCATAGGGGAAACAGTGACTGTTAGCATGCGTCAGGCTGTGGTTAACGTGTTGCTGTACTTAGTGAGCGTGGACTGTTGAAGGTTACCACGGTATAAATAACTCAGAATAAAAATAATAGAAGATATTTCATCATTGAGCTTGAGTTTCAATCATAGAGAAAACATGAATAGTTAATTAGTCTCAAAAATCAACACACACTAAAATATTTACCAGAGATGGGCTGCAACTACAAAATATTTTGATAGATGATTAATGTATTGATTATTGAAAGGATTAATTGATAATTTGTTTGGTTCATGAATTGATGTAAAATGTTGATCACCATTTTCCATAGGTAAAGATTCAACCTAAAATGGCTTTTTCCTGTTCAGACCAATAGTCCACAACCCAAAGATCATCAGTTTACTATTATAGAAGACTAAAAAAATAAGAAAATAACCAGAGAAGAAAAGCTGGAACTAGAGAATTTGGACAGTTTCTTCTTAAAAATGACTCAAATCCAAAAATTGATTCTCAAATTGATTGAATTGTGATTAATGCAAATCTTAATAGTGTTAATAGTAACTAGACAACTAGTTGATTAATCACTGCACCGCTACACCAGAGAACCAGTGTGTCTGAATCCTCTGCTGAAAATAGATCCTAAGGAATCTCTTTCTTGTTTCTCTAGTCTTCTTTAATAGTAAACTGATGATATTTGGGTTGTCGACTGTTGGTTTGGACAAAAATAGGTTGAATCTTCAGCTTTGGAAAACAGTGATCAACATTTCACACCATTTTATGAGTCAAACAACTAATTGAGTAATCCTTTTTCCGTTTAAATAAGTAATAAATTAGTCAATTTCCAAAATAATTATTAGTTGCAGACCTAGTAGAAAGTTAATTACCTTGAAACTGAACTTAAGTACAGTACTTAGTAATGTACTTAGTTACTTTCCACAACTAAATAAATGTCCACCACTAAATAAATTCTAAAATAATCTAAATTGTTTGTTTGACTTCAGAAACTCATTATATTTGGGCGGTTGTAGCTCAGAGTTAGAGTTGCATATCATTGTGTCCTTGGAAATATACTTAACCCGTGTGAGTTAGTTTCCTGATGTGCAGTTGGCTCTATATCGCCAACGCCATCAGTGTGTGTGTGAATGGGTAAAGTGGTCGAAAAGACTAAAAACGCGCTGTCCGAATGCAGGCCATTTATTTAGTCTGAATAGTTCATATTATTAGTAAATTCAGCTAAAATGCCAAAATATCCACTTTTACACAGAAACAATCAGTAATTTTGTTTTAAAGTGTCACTTTTCTCACATATCACCCATCCAAATGGTCATAATTCCTGCCTTGAAGTGAACATCTGCTGAAATAACAATTGGCTTTTGAATCAGCCATGAATTGTTTGTGTTTTGAGGTCAAGGAGGATACACAACACATTCCTGTCAATAGCTTCATACTGTTCGGGTGATGGGCAGCCGGTGGCAGCAGCATGCCAAGAAACAGCTGATTTCAAAACATTCACACACATTTTTTTCTGAACTAAATGCCTTTAACACTAAACACAAAAAACAAGCTGCCTCTAACCATGTCTTTTTATATAAAGGTGCATCTCAAATAAAAAATAATAATATATAGCCAATCACAGCACATTACAGGCGTTACACCCCAAACAGCTCAGCATATCTCGGTATCTGTAAACCACAGTCCTCAAATGAAAGCGTGATGTATACTTCTTAAAAAAGTGTTGATTAGTGTTTCCCAAAGCTAAAGATTCAACCCAAAACCTTTTTTTATCCAGACCGACAGTCCACAACCCAAAGATTATCAGTTTAGAAGACTAAAGAAACCAGAAAAAAACAGATTTGAGAAGCTGGAACCAGAGAATTTGAACATTTTCTTCTTAAAAAATAACTCAATCGATTAATCAGTTATCAAAATGGTTGTTAGTCAGTTTAATAGTTAATTAGTTAATTCATTTTTTTTCCCCACCCTTTAAGGTTTTCCACCAAATCGTGGCTCTCTCAGACCTGCCAGGTGTGTCGGAAGAACATGATGTTCGGTGTGAAGTGCAAACACTGCAAGTAAGAGGCTGTGAATGTAAAGAACACGTTTGAATAAACTTTTACTTCCAATGAGCTCACATCCATCTCTTTACAGGTTAAAGTGCCACAACAAATGCACCAAAGATGCTCCCTCATGTCGGATATCGTTCCTCACATGTAAGACTAATGTAACATGATTTACTTTACTTGTTGGTCATTTTTTTTTTTTTTTTTTTTGATTGAATGAGAGGAATTATTGATCTCATGGAACAGAAGCTCATGAATTCATTAAATCAACTTACATGATGTCATATGACATAATATCTGCCTCCATGTGATGTAAAATCAACTGGTCTCTTTCTGTGTCTTTAAGTGCCGAGGATGCGCAGAGCAGAATCTGTACCATCAGATATCAATAATCGTATCGATCACACGGCAGAAATTCCTGTGCAGTTTGGCACTTTACCAAAGGCAGTAACCAAAAGGGTACGTAGGTGTTTCTTTGTGTTGTTTGCTATAAACAAGACAGTTCAACAATGTTGGAAGATCATCATTTGCTTAGATTAGACTTTTTTTTTGTCCTTTGGTCTTGGTCCAAAGTACCAAAAAATGAACACCAGCAAACATCTCACAACAAATCAGCATAAATGTCACATACATATACAACAGTACGACTGCAACAAACATCTCTTTTGATAGTAGATTAATAAATTGAATATTAAAACAATTATTGAGTAGTATTTTGGTTCCTAAGATGTATATCACTGCTTGTCAAAGCTGAAGATGTTACCTAAAATGTCTTTTTTGTCTAAGCAAACAGTCAAAGATCAGCAAACCATTTTAAGAAGTTTATTGCAACTCTACACAACGTCAATGCAAGTGCAAGTCAAAGTTGCAACAATTGAACTAATTGATTAGTTGCCAGCTATTATATTAATCACCAATTATTTAGATAATGGATTTGAGTCATTCTTAAGAAAAAATAGTATAATATTTGGAATATAATAAAAGTAAACTGATGTTTTTTTTGGGTTGAGGACTGTTGGACTGGACAAAAAAGACATTTTAGGATAAATTTTTGGCTTTATATACCAAACATTGATTCGATTAATTGTTAAATAGATTAATGGACTAACGGAATAGTTGTTACTTGCAGCCCGAGAGCAAGTGAACGAATCAGATTTTGTGTTCAATGCCTTTATAGTATTTTTTTATATGAGTGTGTGTGTGTGTGTGTGTGCGCGTGTGTGTGTGTGTGTTAGCAGGAGCCTGCCCCCACCCTAAACCAGCTGGACTCCAGCAGTAACCCGTCTTCAGCCACCTCTTCTACACCTTCCTCCCCAGCACATTTCCAGCAGAGCAACCCCCCGAGTGTCAGCGCCACCCCCCCACCCGACCCGTCGCCTCAGGGCTCCCGGGACCACCGCTTCCATTTCCCAGGTGAACACCAAGGCCTCTCGCATAAATATTGAATTTGTCTGTCAGTCTGTTCCTCTCATTTCTCTCTGACTGTTTGTTGGATCAACCTCAACTTTTTTGTGCATGGCACAATGAAGTATTTTTTTTTATTTTTGGGATGGATATTTGTATCCCTTTTGATGGAATTTTTCAGATTGATAGGCAAAACATGATTATTATTTTATTATCATTAAAACATGAAGTCCTGTAGGTGTGCTGTGGTGGTGTTTTTGTCTCATAAGCAAGAGACCTGTGTTAAAGTCCTAGCTGAAGCTAGCTAACACTACCTTGGACAAAACAACTAACTTCATAAGAAAAGGTCACATGCTGTTGTCATTACTTATTTCTATAAACTACACTGAAACTCCAAGCCACATTCATTGACCCTCAGGAAATTCAGACGCTATTGTTTTATGGATGGATTTATGAGGTGTCGTGACTATTAAAACAATGTATAAACCTTAAAAGATTTACTATTCATGATTTACTACACATACTGTGGTTATCAAAACAGTGTGTAGGAAATGAAAAAATACCCTTCATCCAATCTATCTACTTTTCTATAGGAATACACACTTTCTACAGGCACTAGTATCTCAAATAGATGAAAGTTTGTACTCATGCAGTTTTTGAATGATGTGAATCTCTTCATTAGTAGTTGAGGGTTCTGATGTGTTTTCCCACAGATGTTCCTGCTTCCACACATACAGCTGCTCAACATCCTGGCAGCATCTATGAGTCTGGGTAAAGAAATTTAACACTGTTATGGAGCAGGTGTTACATGTTTAAATGTGAATGAGCGGAGTTTATTAATACTGAGAATGACGATGTTGTGGTTTTCTCTCAGAGATTTACAGGCAGCCGCCACAAAGACACAGCAAACTGCAGCGGAACAAGCAGGGGTGAGTTGTGGCAATTATTTTAGTTTTTTTTTTTTAATTATTTTAAATAGTTTAGATACCGCGCAGTCATTATTTACGCAGGTTCACTGCATGTACAGTTTTCTTTTCTGAGGTTTCCTGTGTCCCCGCATCTGTCTGCTTCAGTAACAGCTGCATCAACCTCAACAACATGAGATAAGGCTTAAAAAAATAGGAGAAAAAAAATGTTAAAATATAGGGAAAAAAATGTGATTAGGAGATAAAATGATTAATTATGAGATAAAAAGACAACAATATAATTGTTTTAGTTGTCCTAAAACAAGAATAATCAAGAAAAATATCAAAATCAAGAAAACATCTAAATAAGAAAAATGATATGATAATTATTATCAATTGTACCCCTACTACTAATATTTGATTTTTTTTCTTTTTCAAATCAATTTTTTAAAGTGTATATCATGCAGCCAGGTGTGACATGTCAGGCCGGGACTCAAAAAGAGGACTCAGATGCAGAGTGGAACAGCAGGTTTTATTAATAAATAGGCAACCTCCTCCACAGGGAGCAAAAGAGGGCTATGACAAAATACAAAGAAAATATCTATGGCTATAAATCACTATACTATAAGGGACTAGACTATGACTAGGGGGAGAAATATCTATGGCTATAAATCACTATACTATAAGGGACTAGACTATGACTAGGGGGAAACTAAACTATCTCCGAAAAGGCTGGAGGGAAAAAACTCAACTATGAAACAAAATCTTTACAAATAACTGAAAACAAGGGCTGAACTGAGAATCTACAATTAGCTATCTAGACTAAGGCTATGAAAAAACTACAACAAAAAAATGGCAAGGCAAGGCAAGGCAAGGCAAGGCAAGGCAAGGCAAGGCAAGGCAAGGCAAGGCAAGGCAAGGCAAGGCAAGGCAAGGCAAGGCAAGGCAAGGCAAGGCAAGGCAAGGCAAGGCAAGGCAAGGCAAGGCAAGGCAAGGCAAGGCAAGGCAAGGCAAGGCAAGGCAAGGCAAGGCAAGGCAAGGCAAGGCAAGGCAAGGCAAGGCAAGGCAAGGCAAGGCAAGGCAAGGCAAGGCAAGGCAAGGCAAGGCAAGGCAAGGCAAGGCAAGGCAAGGCAAGGCAAGGCAAGGCAAGGCAAGGCAAGGCAAGGCAAGGCAAGGCAAGGCAAGGCAAGGCAAGGCAAGGCAAGGCAAGGCAAGGCAAGGCAAGGCAAGGCAAGGCAAGGCAAGGCAAGGCAACAAGAACTATGACCAGACACTTCAATGGCTTGGGTGAACGCACGGGACGAAACACTTCGGCACAAGACAAGGGGAGACACAGACAATATATACACAAGGTAATTGGAACCAGGTGGAAACAATCAGGGCGGGGCAGACAATCAGACCGGTGACACATGAGGAAGGGCAAGTGACCTGAAACGAGAGGAGAGTCAGACTTTCAAAATAAAACAGGAAGTGACAAGACAAGACAAACCTCACCGCGGTGTGACATGACATCACTAAGGTGAATGAACCAAAAATCATCCTATTAAAGTTTACAGTTATAGTAAGTAGAAAAAAAAAGCATTAAGGCATTCTTATCTTGTAGCTGAATCTCTGAACTTGCTTTAACTAAAATCCATCATGAACCAGTCAGTGTCCGTGTCATCCCTGCCAGGATGAGGAGGCGGAAGATGACGACCCGGCCGAGGACGAAGATGCAGCGGAGCGCTGCGGCCCGGAGCAGACCTTCTCCAACGAGGAGTGTGATGAGGACGGGCTGGAGGACCTGCCCTCATCCATCTGCCGCCGCGGCGTTGCCGGCCGCTGGAGGGGCCCCATCACCCGCAAGGCCAGCCAGACCAGCGTGTACCTGCAGGAGTGGGATATCCCCTACGAGCAGCTTGAGCTGGGAGAGCTGATCGGCAAGGTGAAGATGCTCAAACATCATCATTCTGCCGAAATTAGGTGCTTAGGAGCAGTGTCGAGAGTATCACCTTACAAGAGTAACTCATTACTGTACTGCATGCTTTTTGCTATACCACAGTACTGGAAGGCTTTACGGAAAAAATGGTAATACTTTACTTTGTAAAAATGGCAGTAACACATGTTTTTTAACTTGGATTGAAGGGGGGGGGGGTTTGTTTGTTTTTCTTTATACAAATTTGCTAAAATCACTGCAAGATCAGCAGGAAAATGTTTCACTTTCTTTTCCTTCTGGTTCGCCAGACAGAAGACGGCGATGAGTGAAACTGCAGAAATGTCAGATAACACATTCGCTGAATATGCTCATTACGTTCTGTTTGTGAAAAATAAGGATTTGAATAACATTGTAGTCAAATGCATTTGTGTATAAACCTAAAGAACTGTTCACTCTCTGAAACAGAAGCAGGAATTTAACTACACATTTACAGAGGTGCCATAGTAACAAAAAATAGAAAAGAGAGAAGCAGAGGATGAGAGTTGCAAAAAAACCCACACAAAAGCAGCCAAAACGAAAGTTCTCATAGATCTTAGATTTAATCAATTAATTGTTAGAATAATCAATAGATAAATTGATTGTTATAACAGTTGTTTGTTGCAGCCCTAGTGGAAATTAGCTTAACACAAAATTATTTATTTTGACTTTTTTTCATGCTTGCATGTTTAAAATAAATAAAGATGAGCAAACAAACTAAATACAACATAGAGCTGCAACTTACAAATTAAATGATTAATCTACTATTTGTTATTGAATTGTCAAGTCAAGTCACTTTTGTTTATATACACAATTCACAGATTCGCCTCAATAGGCTTTACAGTCTGCACAACAGCAACACAACACCCCCCCGTCCTCAGACCCTCACATGCTGGTGAACCAGGACAGCAACTGGCCCCTTCAACAACTTCAGTGGCTGCACTGCAGCATGTTCTGAGAATGAGAAAACACAGGACAGGACTTTAGGAACACAACAGATTTGAAGAGTACATCAGTGGGTCACGAGTACTACAGATAGAAAATAGAAGGGAGCATCTGATGAGGTCCCAGCAGTCTAAACCTATCACAGTATAGCAATGTTCTAGACCAGCCACGACCAGCCCTAACTATAAGGAAAGTTTTTAACCTGCTCTTAAATGTAGGAAGGGTGTCTACCCACTGAACTAAAACAGGGAGATGATTCCACAGGAGAGGAGCCTATTAATTGAAAGCTCTTCCTCCCATTTTAAGTATAGAAATTCTACCTATCTTTAGGCCTGCACGTCAATCACTTTTTCCCAGAGCTGAAGATTCAAGCTAAAAATGACTCCAGTGAACTGCAGTTCTAGCTCTAATATGAAGGCAATAACATGGCAGCAGACAGCTGACAGGCCCTCTGGCTCTGCAGGGTCGCTGGGGGAAGGTGCACAAAGGACGCTGGCACGGCGAAGTCGCCATTCGCCTCCTGGAGATTGACGGCAATAACCAGGATCACTTGAAGCTCTTCAAGAAGGAGGTGATGAACTACAGGCAGACCAGGCATGAGAACGTGGTCCTGTTCATGGGTGCCTGCATGGCCCCACCCCACCTTGCCATCATCACCAGGTACAGCTGCACAGTTTCACTTTTAAATGCTGCTGCCCACACATTGTAGACGACATGTGTCAAACTCCTGGAGGGCCGTGTGAGTGTAGGTTTTTGTTCCAACCAGTCAGTACCACACCTGATTCTACTAAACAACCATTAGAACTCTTGCTAAGAACCTTCATTAGTAAAATCTGGTGTGTTACAGCCTGGTTGGAACAGAAACCTGTACCCACACGGCCATCCAGGACCTGAGTTTGACACCCCTGTTGTAGACTGTTGTGCTTCAGTAACGTTAAAACATGTGTTGTCTCTGCAGTTTCTGTAAAGGTGTGACTTTATACTCTGTTGTAAGAGAACGAGGTCACCTGTTGGACATCAATAAAACCAGACAGATTGCACAGGAGATTGTAAAGGTAAGATGGTAAACATTAACATTTACTACCACTACACAGTGCACTTTTGAGTAGAATTCTCTTGAATGATCTTACTCTATTGTTATATACATTTTCTTATTTTCTTGATTGTGGTCAATTTAACCTTGTTTTAATATTATTAGGTTTTATTGAATAATATGGGATAAGAATTAAAAGAATGTGATGAAAACATTTTGAAATATTAAAATAAATATTTTTTTAATGGTAACAGACACAAGACAACATTATTATCAAAATCAATATTATGTTGCA
Source organism: Eupleurogrammus muticus (assembly GCA_036785175.1). NCBI lineage: Eukaryota > Metazoa > Chordata > Actinopteri > Scombriformes > Trichiuridae > Eupleurogrammus > Eupleurogrammus muticus. The sequence continues at coordinate 23,330,420 of JAYKQN010000009.1, forward strand.
TGAACTATTACTTAGACATGGTAAAAAATATTCTGAATGATTTTGTTTCATAAAATTACCCAAATAATAAATAGTTTAAAAAATATATACCAGCAGATTTCATGCTACGTAAGTCAATCGGACTCCATTAGGTTGTATACATTAAGACTAATTTGCCATTTTTACATATTGTTGTAATATGGTAACAAATCCTTTTTAGCATATTAAATAAAAAAAAATTAAATTAAATTAAAAATAAAAGAATGAAAGAATTAATAAATGAGACATAAATTGTATGTCCCTCAAAAATAAAAGCCCCCTTTTTTCAACTTTAAAACAGATATTTATATCACAGCTTTTGTAGGTAATAAGATGAAGTAATTGTTGTAATGGGTGTTACAGTGGAGCAGTAAGTAGCACTGTTGCTTTACAGCAAGAAGGTCACAGGTTCTAGTCCTGGGATCTTTCTGTGTGGAGTTTCTTGTTCTTTCTGGTTCTCTCCAGGTTTTCCAGCTTCCTCCACAGTCCAAAAACATGCTAAGGTTTTTTAGAGACTCTATATTCCCCGTAGGTGTGTGTGTGTGTGTGAGTGAATGGTGTGTTTGCTCCATGATAAGATGGTACCTGTCTGGGTGTATTCCTGCCTCTCACCTGTAATGTGCTGGGATTGGCTCCAGCAGACCCCCATGACCCGAATGATAAATAATTGGGTATAGAAAATGACTGAATAATTGTTACCATATGGAAATGCTATGCAATAGAGAGTTGAAACCCCAAATATGATATAAAAAAGACAATATAAAAAGTACAAAAATATAAATGAATTTAATTACTAACATTTCATATTACTAAGTATTTCTGCAGCTATATTAAACTACATATTTGTTGCATATTGTGTTCAAAAGCATGTACATGATTAAGTACTAAGTAAGATAATTCTACTTGATTAAAAATACAAAATACTGTACAGACATAATAAATATGTATGACCATGCCCTTATATCATTTACAATGATTTTCTAAATTACATTCATATTCCTTCTTTCCAAAAGTCAAATAAGAGTTTATTTTTATAGCATTTGGTGTTTGTGTTGGCTAAACCATGGTTTTAGGTGCAGTTACATTGAAATATTTCTTGGTGAACAATAACCGGGAAAACTGGGTCTGTTCACGTTCTTACATTCTTATGACATTTCTCTTTTTTAAAATTGTTTTTTTTTCCTAAATACATATTGGTTTGAGTGCAGATTAAACAAATGAGATGAGTTATTGAGCTACAGCTAGTTGGTTTGCCAGTTTAGTTACTTAAGTCTGCTGTAGCAGTAAACTGATGATCTTTGTGTTAGGACACACAAACTCAGACTAAAATGCTGGTCCAGTGCAACTCAGTTCTTTTATTTTTTCAAGAAACAAACAAAGGCAGGTTTGCTGAGTCCAAAACAAAAGGCACCAACAGGATTTCCAAAATCAGAAACAAGCCAAAATGCCCAGACAATGCGGCAGGCTGGGGATAAGGACCTGAGGTACAGGCTGGGTAACACGGTCAGAGAATCAGAGACAGAACAGAGGAAGTGATGGGACTTAATAAGTGAACACGGCAGGGCACTAAACAGAAACAGGTGATATCAGGAGATTGAGGGTAGAGCTCTGAGGAGAGGGGGGGCAGTAAGAGAAAACAGACAGAAAAAAACAGTCCTGCAGTTAAGGCAAATGTCCATTGGGTGCTCCCAGTCAGACCTAGGGATCTAACACTTTGATCTAATTGATTAATTGTTTCATTAATCTATGGATGAATAGATTATGATAACAGCCTCTGCCTAATGTCAGTAGTGGGGGGAATACCTTTTTACTTTTTTTTTTTACTCTTTTCTATTTATTTTATGCTTTAAAATTAATCAGAGACAAACAAAAAGACAAAAAAAATCAAGAAGTAAAAGTTGAAATAAGAAAAATTATATTCCAATAGAATAAGATAATTCTATTGAATAGGATATTCAATTAATTGTACTAAAACAAAATATTTTCACCTGATTAGAGTTAATTTTATGCAGCATGATTTATCTGAAGAGGTTTTTATGTGAAGTAACTATAAGGGGTTGAAGTAATAAATCAACAATTGTTTAAGTAAACTATAGATAGCCCCAATTTCTACTTAAGTATGATAATAGTATTTTTATTTTTGTTACTTGCGACCTGTGTTCTTCTTCCACTCTCATTTAAGTTCACTGCAATAAATATTTTTCCGCAGGGAATGGGTTACCTTCATGCCAAAGGTATCATTCACAAGGACCTGAAGTCTAAGAATGTTTTCTGTGATACAAACAAAGTGGTGATCACAGACTTCGGCCTGTTTGGAATGTCCGGGGTCGTACAAGAAGGCAGGTGAGAGTCTGAAAATGGACCAGTGTCTCTGAAAAGCTGCATTTGCTGTCTGCATTCAAACTGTGTGTGTATGTGTGTGTGTGTGTGTGTAGGAGAAAGAACGTGCTGCGGATACCTCAGGGCTGGATCTACTACCTGTCTCCAGAAATTGTTCAGAAGATGAGTCCAGAGGTTGAAGAGGATCAGCTGCCTTTTTCTGAAGCTGCTGATGTTTACGCTTTTGGGTATCAACTTGATTTTGTTTATATATTTGATGTTTCCATGTCTAGTTTCTCATGAGTTTAGTAAAAGTTAAAACACTAGTCACTTAATTTATTTCCGTAAAGCAGGATCAAACACGCTAAAGGGTCCAATCCAGCCACTGTATGACTGTAGAAAGTGAGACAAAAAAATGTATCAGTTCCTGTTTCTTTACAGAAATGTAAAGTCAGTGAGAATGTTTCAGTGCTCAAGGCAGCAAATATTTACATTATTTCAATGTCAAGTATCAAGTATTTACATTAGTAAATACTTTATAGATCATCTGTCTTAAAAAAAGAAAAAAAAGATGAGTGAATAAATGTTTTGAATTAAAATGTAAGAGTAGACTTACTGAATATGGAATGGAAAGTGAGCCTCATCTCTCCTCTTGTAAATTTAAGGTTAATTAATAATCTAAATATCTATAGTTGATCTTTTGACTTAAAAAATATGAGAGAAATGTATTAGTGTTATTTATATTTAAATTTTTACTGTTAAAAAGTAACTGTATGTTACTTTATATATTTATAATTAAAAGACTTTCTTGGTCTTTTTTTCATATTGTGGTCATTGTGTCGTCTGCCTTCCAGCACGATCTGGTACGAGCTGCAGGTCAGACACTGGCCAATCACCAACCAGCCCGTGGAAGCTAAGATCTGGCTGGTGGGCAGCGGCCAGGGCTTCAAGAAGGTGCTGGCAGACACCAACCTGGGCAAAGAGGTCACGGTGAGTCCCACACACCAGCCGTGTTCAGCCCAGGCTGCAGCCACTTCCACATCTACCACAAACTGACATTCAGAAACCAGGAAATCTTAATACAGGGAGAGGGGAGGGATTAAAGGCCTAATCTCAATTGATGATTTTTGGATTGTGGACTGTTGGTCTGGACAAAAAGACATTTTAGGTTGGATCTTCACTTTTTATGTCACTTTATGAATCAAATTAATTGTTAAAAAAAATTGATAGAATAATCAAATATCAAAATAGTTGTTAGTTGCAATGCAGTATAAACATATATCATTCCAACATTATGTTTATTTGATGTGATCTATCACACCTGCACGTGACACAATTCACTCCAGTGTAAATTTCTTTTATTTTTGTAACCAGAACCTTCACACTTTTACTTGACTTTTTAAGCCCTTGCATCTAAACTTGAAAGTGAAGATTTTTGAGTGTGTGCACTCAACAAGTAGAGTTGTGAGTTGGCACGCAGTGTTAACCATGCTCCTCCTGTGCGGCCTGACAGGAGATACTGTCCGCCTGCTGGTCCTTCCAGGCTGACACCAGGCCCACCTTCACCCAGCTGGCAGACATGTTGGAGCGTCTCCCCAAGCTCAACCGCAGGCTGTCGCACCCCGGACACTTCTGGAAGGCCCCTGAGTACGTATCATAGAGCGGGCCGACGCCACCGATAATGCCGACGTGCACAAAAAGGGAGCGGGCGCCAAAGTGCTTTGGCGTCATCAGAGGCTGTAAAAATAAAAATAAATGGAGAATGTAAATGTTTTGTAAAGAAATGTGAACTATGGTGAAGCTGTCCTGCTGAGTGTCTATAATCATATAAAAATGACCTTTTCTAATGTGACTGCTGATTTTGTGTTTTGAGGAAAGATCTAGAACGATTTCTGTTCCTCTATCAGTCTGCTGAAACTCACCGTCTCATATTTCTGATTTTTACTCCTCCTTTTTCTCTTCTCTGACTTCCTCCCTCCTGGATGCCGATTGATCCACCTCTTCCTGTTGTGCCTGATCGCCACGGTTTCCCTCGGATCCTTCATTTCCCCCCTTTAACTCTGCTGCTTTTCCTGCGCACAATCTTGTTTCCCGACATTCCTGGTGTGTGTGAAGGCCCTGGGATCCTCACCACTGCCTGAGCAATCGCTGCCATCAGGGCCTGAACACTCACTGTCCCTACACATACAAATACAGCAGCTGATCCCAAAAACTTTTTTAGAAATTTTAGAATTTTGGATTTCATCTTTTTGATCTTTTTGGTTAATCGTTGTGACTCCATTTCTGTGTTTATCTGGAGCAGCTCAGACTGGATCTGGATGTTCTCATGCTCTCAGGGAAGTGATGTGGACGCTCTTTGGGGGCTATTCAGACATGCAAGACAGGGGTCATGTGACAGATGGTGGCAGCCGATTGGTCAAACAGAAAACATAGCAAGTTTAACTTATGTGCACACATCAGCCAGCTTTTTCTAAATTTTTACCTGATCTTGGGATGTATCCCAGAATGCATTTCAGACCGACCAGCAGTAATAGCCCAGAGTTGATTCTAGAACCTGTTGCAATTTTCACTGCAGGACTTTACTGTTTAATTATGTTTCATATTTTTTTTTCAGGTGACCTAGTAACTATTTAGATTCCCAATAGGCAGTGATTATTAAACACAATAGAAAGATACAGTGATATACAAAATACAATACATTTTTTGTATAATTCGCTAGTCCTCTATAATAGAATTTGTAAATTTAATACAATATGTGAGGTTATATAAATTCACATGGTTATTTTTTGTGAGAACAAAGCCAGGAATTCGATTCCATCATGAACTCCAATTCCACCCAAAGTGCTCAATTTCTTTGTGACTTTCTGTTCTGATCTGTACAAATCGAAGCGACCCTAATCTTTCATATTGTAGTGGCCCCTTGAGTTTCTGCAGGTCTTCATAAGCAGAGGAAGAACCACCTACAGCTTGAGATGTTTCCTACATGCAGTTCTTTCTGCTCACCCTATTTAGTAAAATCTGGTCTGGTACTTTCTGAAACAGAAAATTTGCCAGTGAATTGACTTGTGAAAAAGCAGTGCTCCTGGTGGAGCTGTCAGTCAAAGCTCAGTCTGCAAGTGAGACAATACCCTAACTGTCACGTTTGCTGCTGCACAATTTCATCTTTTGTCTTTGTATGCATGAGGCCGATCACCAGCTTCCGCTTGTTAACTGCCTCCTTTTGCTTTCCTCGCCACTGTCTGTCTGAAACTGATTCATGAATGTAAATCTTTGATTGTGTTTCAGTTTCAGAGGGGAAGCTTTGTAACTCAAGCTCCTCATCATAGATGGAAAGCTGCTGTTTTCAGCTGTTACAGTTTCCCATAAAAGGCTGAGAAAAATAGCTCCAACCTAAAGTTTAAACGGTTGGTTTACCCAGATTGACTGTAACCAGAAAATAATCAGATTTAAGAAGCTGGAACCAGATAATTTGAACATTTTCTTCATAAAAATGACTCAAAATTGTTCACCAAAATAGTTGGAAATAATCTGTTTTGTGTTTCACTGTCACTCCAAGCACAGACAACATTGAAAAAAGTTTTATTAAAGCAGAGAGGTTTGTGTGTTTTCTCTGTGTGTCATTGCATTGTGTCATTACCAGGATGTGACGACTGTGTCTGTATGTGTGTGTTGTGTTTTCTCAGGCAGCAGTTGGATATTTCTCACTGAATGTGTCTGAATGTAAAGGGCTTCACCAGCCGTGGAGCCCAGTGAATCATTATAGTGACCCATATGTATATAAAGGACTGTTGCTCGTATTTAATATAGTTAATTTTTAAAGCATTTTAATAGGTACTTATATTACCTTAATAGTTGGATTTTTCCCTGTAGACTGTCTTTGGTGGTGGATTGGTGTTTTCTTATGGTGTGTGTGTTTGTGTGTGTGTGTGTGTGTGTGTGTGTGTGTGTGTGAGACAGTGAGGAGGGGGGGTTGTAGAATATTTTTGTACAGGATGCAGTGACACTGTAAGTTTCTGGTCTGAACAATTGAAGACATTAAAGCTGATTTCCAGCAGTGAATGAGACTTTTCCTTTCACATTGTATGGGAATGTTTCAGGATATATTGCTCAAGTTTAAAATAAAAATCATGAAGAATTTAACATTTAGAAAACAGAACTAATCATGAAGTTAGTTAGCTTATATACTGAAGAGAATACTTATTTGGAAAATTGTTTGGTTATGAATATTTCTCTCAGTTTGTAAGCGTGAGATAAAAAAGTAAATAAGAAATGGAATGTGCCGATCTGAAATAATGTTTGAACATGAAAAGAAATGTTTCTGACACTGATATAGAGTCACACAATGTTTCATGATGTGTCACACTTCTCCTTTTCTTTACATGCACACATCCTCTTTCTAATTTAACAATCTATTTTTTGTGTGGTCATGTCACCATATTCTCTAATCTGCAGTAAAAAAAAACATTCTGTGTTGCATGACCGGTTATTCATCAAATAAAGTGCTGGAGTTTTCTCCTGGAGTGAACATTACTGCAATAACCTCAGGTCAAAACTACAATGTGGAAAAAAGTAAAAGTTCAGTTCAGTTTCATTTTACACAAACTGAGGTTTCCTCATCCAAAATATCCTCCACTGTTACAAGTAGTTAGTGCAGTTAGTTTTTAACAAGGGATAATTAATTTCTATTGTTTGTATGTTATTAATACATCAGGCCTGCAGGTGTAAATGCCAATAAATTATTCATTTTTTGATATTAATGGAGATTGCCTGCAGCTTGTATCTTAAAGGTAAATAGTTCACACACAACATCTCTTAGAGGATTTTCCTCATCTAAAGTCATTATAAACCTGTCACTTACAGAAGTTGTAGTTGTAATGTGTTGAACAGTCCATTGGTGCCATGGTGCAGAAATATGAAGAAGAATAAAATGGAGATATGAACGAATCAGTGAAACTAGCTTACAAGAAAAACAAGTACTTTACGTTGTACTGTACTGTACGTAGGTGTACTTCATGATGTGTTTTCACTCGTGTGAAGTTTTATTATGAAGTAATTATTTAGCACACAATTACCATTTTGTCTCACGCGTGACACGACATAAATAATATATAAGTAATGTAAAAAATAGAAAAGAGGAAGAAACCTCAGGAAGAGTCATTTTTGTGCATAATTATTATCCGTCGTTTATTTCGCAACTACATTTTATTCCCAATACCTGTACCAATCATATAAAAACAGACCTTAGCTTAAAGTTTTTTTCCATCCAGACGGTTTGTTTGTTTTATTCAACATTGCTTACTTTCCTAATTATAAGTCAGTTATTGCGTCTGATTCTACACACAGACACATGCGAGATAAAACACCCTTTTCAAATAAAAACCCCAAATCAAACACCCCGTACAGGCGGACATCAACCTTGTATTTAAGGTAAATACTCCTTATTAATGATTGGTAAGTGCAGTATAGGACTAAGGGGAAATGAACTGAGCCCGTATCTCATGTCAAACGGGCAAACATAAGACTGTAGGCAGTGTAAACCCTGACCGTTTTCTGCTGAAACGCCGCCTACTCGTTCGAAATCGAAACTCATCTTGGGAATCAACCCGTGTTCGGCGGAGTTTGTCTGTTTGACCGTTTGTCGCGGAGCTCACCTCACTTTCACAAAGACCACAAAATGGCTTTTAACCAGACTCCATTTTATAACCCGGTAGGTCATTATATTATTATTATTATATTATATTATGTCTTATAATGTTCGTTTCCTCCGTAACCATTAACTTCTGCTATTGATGTTTGAATAGACGTTTTTTTTAATCGGATGGCATTTGCTGTTATTGATTGTATTTTTGTGCTTTAAATGAACATGATTTTGGTTTTCATCATCAGTGTGGTAATCTTGTATTTCTCCTAAAGCAGCAATAACAGGAATTATTGATTTTATGAAAGCCTCGTGTAGACCTTTAAACCAGAAGTGTTTCGTCTCTGTGTGACACATGAATTACTTACCACAAATCCCGTTTTTTTCAACAGTTAGGGTTTCATATCACCATGTTTTTAACTTATATGGTCAGTCTTTTTTTTTTATCTTTGTTGCAGCTTTTTGTGAAAACTGTCAAGTATGTTGGGACTAGATTTGCAATTATTAGTCAATTAATCGATTAGTTGCTACCTATTACAATTATTACATTAACTAACTATTATGATAATCAATTTGAGTCATTTTAATAAGAAAATGTCCAAATTCTTTGGTTCCAGCTTTTCTTCTCTGGCTATTTTCTGGTTTCTTATTATTATAATTATAATAGTCAATTGATGGTCTTTGGGTTGTGGACTGTTGGTCTGGACAAAAAAAAGGAAAAAAAGGCATTTTAGCTTGAATCTTCAGCTTTAAGAAAGAGTGATTGATATTTTGTGCCATGAACCAAACAAGTAATCAATAAATCATTCAACAACAACAACAGATTCGTTGCCTAACAGAATGGTTGTTACTTACAGCCCTAGTATTTACTTTATGTTGTAAATCTGTATTTTTTTTATTTCATCTGCATCTGTTGCTTTTTGTAAAAAAAAAAAGAAAAAGAAATAAAATAATAATAAATGAATTGGCAAAAGAAATAAGCACAGAAAGCCAAAGCTGCATCATGTTTGTTGAATCACCATCACTTTCAGACAAATTACAATAAATACAAGTGTGTTTGTATAGTTCAATCAATCAGGAAACACAAAAGCTTCATTTTCCAATCCAGCGATAAAGCAGTAATCTGTAGCAAATAAAAGCAAAAACTGTAATAATGCTAATAAAAGCAGCTGTTTTCATAGAAACTCATGTATTTTTTAGAAAATCCCATTTACTGGATCCATCCATGGTGGTCTGCAGGAGGGGAAGTCCATCAGCATCAGTGGGCGGGTCCTGCCCGGAACCGACAGGTCAGCTGCTAGTCTAAGAAATATGTCCATAATAAATCAATATCGCCATTTATACGAAATCATCTTAGATTTCGGATATCATCATATTGTGATAGAGCATTAATGTTGTTGTTTTTTTTCTTTTTGAACGCTGTGTTACAGTGAAGTAATATTTTGAACTAACCAGACAGGTCTTAAACAAATGAATGAATAAAAGATTTATTTTGATTAGCAAAGACATCTTGTAGGGTTGTAGAGAAAAGCTTTTTCACATGACCACCTCTTATTTAGGGAGTGTGGTCACATAACTACACCTTAGTCAGCGGATGTGGTCACATGACCAGCCCTTAGTCAGGGGGTGTGGTTATGTTAATTTGGTTTCACCATCTTTAAGTTCCTGAGTTTCTTCTCATTAAATCCCAGAAATGAAGAAGCCTCCGGGATGGGAGGTGAAACAACAAACTAGTCCTGTGTTTTTCTCCACAAATCTGTGTATCATTTCTCCTTTCCATTATCAGTTGGCAATTTATATATTGCCAATTATATTATTATTCTGTCTGGTAGAAATTCTTTATCTTGACATTTATAAATCTTTATTTGTGTTTAAGTGACAAAGTAAAAGTAAATAAATACCCAAAAAGTATGTCTATCATGAAGAAAATAAAAGAAAACAACAGCCAAAATCATGTTCAAAGAGGGAGCTGGATGAAGTTGATACTTATATATTCCTCCCCTTTGTTGACTATTCAGTGTCAGCACTTTTCAACTATCATATATATAAGGTACCACAGTTTAACTAATGAAAAAACAAGTATAGTACAATAGTAGGCTTACCAGAATAAACTCATATCCATCCATCAAGACACAAAATAAATAACTAATAATGATACTTATAATTATATTGTTTATGAAACTTCCCTTTTGCTGTGCCTCCTCCTATTCTATAATGTCCATACATTTTCTGATTTACTTTAAATATATTGCTAAATATCCAAAAAATTCCGAGCGGTGTCCTGGGACTGGGCCTGAGCTGAGGTGCAAGGGCCCGACTGTTGCTGCTTTAATTGAAGATTCTTTTTCTTTTCTCCCTAGGTTCCATGTGAATCTTCAGTGTGGTTTCAGGACCAACGCAGACGTCGCTCTGCATTTTAACCCTCGGTATGACAGCCACCCTGGTTATGTGGTTACCAACAGCTTCCTGTCTGGCAGCTGGGGAAGTGAAGAGAGGAATGCCACCTGTCCCATACCTGCCGGCTCTAGCTTCTCTCTGATGATCACAGTCTCCAGAGACTTATATCAGGTCTGATGAACTGGACTTTTTATTATAATGAACTAGAACCATAGGTGTGTGCTTTTTAGCCTTTTACCGCCAACAGGTCAAATGGACCTGATAGGAAGTTCTAGTGTTAAATAGCACTTCATACCAAAATGCAGCTGAAAACACTTTACAGCAGATATGGCATAAACATTAAAAACATGTTAGATGAAAATTAAGAAGAACATTGGACAAAATGATAAGATGGGAAGGAAAAATACAATAAAGTAAAACAAACAGGTAATGTGTAAATGACAATTATAATAATTTGATAATAAATCTGTAAAATCATATATTGTAATTTTAAAGAAGCTAGAGTAAGATACTTAAATGCTAAAGATAAATTACATAATACATATTTTCTATGTTAATTCTCCACATTTCCTGCTCTGTTTTCACCAATTTTTGTTCTCAACCTGACAGATGATTGGTGATTTAGAATAGAATAATAGAATTCCTACTATTTAAACACATGTGAAACACAACTTTGTTGTTTTTATTCTGGCTCTATTGACACTATACTTACATTAAGCTCAATACTTCACAATTGTTAATTGGCAGAAATAGTTATGGTAATTATTGTGATTTATTGTAAGAATTATCTATCATTTTACTTTTTTTCTTTTTAAATAATCAACATCCTATTTTCTGTTCATATATGTAATATTATTATCATTATTCCAAACCTAATGCTATATATTCTTTCTCCAGCTGAACATCAATGGCAGCCACTTTATGGATTACAGACATCGTGTCTCGTTTCAGCAGGTTGACACCATTGTAATAGGCGGGAAAGTAGAAATTTCTTCTGTTTCTTTTCAGAACTCCATGGTGAGTATGACTGAACAGCATTAAGATATAATATATATAATCAATATACAGAGTGCTTTTATTTTTAATTCATATCCTAATTTATTTTTGAACATTGTACATAATCCGTTCTAAACAATTAGTTAAATCTTTCCAGTTTTTAAAATTCTATTCTTGCCAATTCTGAACTCTGAGGAGAACAATTGTTATGTTGATCATTTAAAAATAGAAAAATATTTATAACTATAACTTACTGTTTCTACAATACAATATTTCCAGTATCACTGCATCTGATTTGGCACCAGCAACAATATAAATAATCATATTAATACTTTGTATATATAAAAAAGAAGAAAATTAAGAAAAAGAAGATTACATAAAATTATTACTGAGGCAAAAAGTAAAATAAATATCTAAATAAAAACTTAAATAAAATCAAAAGGGTACAGTCTTAATTGCATGTTCAGTTGAAGGCCACATACAGTCAAGTCAGATCATTTTTATTTAAAAAAAATATTTATTTGCTGTTAAATTATTTATTTAACAGCAACACGACGTCCCCTGTCCTGACCCACACATTGTACATGATAGAACTCTCTAAAAAAAACTTTAATGGGGGGGAAAAAATGGAAGAAATTCAGGAAGAGAAACAGACGATCTCAACTTCCAGGTTTCACCAGGACAGCAACAGAACCTCCAACAACAGAAGATCCTTTAGTGGCTGCACTGCAGCATGTTCTAAGAATGAGAAAACACAGAAAACACAGGACAGGACTCCAGGAACAGAACAGAGTTAAAAAGTACATCAGGTGGTCATGGGAAGAAGGAAGGAGAAGCTCAGAATATCTGATGAGATCCCTGCAGTCTAAACCTATAGCAGCATAGCAATGTTCTAGGCCTGCCAGGACCAGCCCTAACTATAAGCTTCTCCAAAAAATCAATTATTAACCTGTTCTTAAATGGAGGAAGGGTGTCTGCCCCCTGGACCGAAACAGGAAGACGATTCCACAGAAGCGAAGCCTGATGTTTGAAAGCTTTGCCTCCTGTTTTAATTTTGAGGTTCTGGAAAACTCTAATAGGTTGGCATTTTGAGAATTAAGTTTTCTTGATGGGTGATATGGAACTATAAGATTGTTAGGATAGGATGGATCCTGACCATTAAGAGCTTTGTAGATGAGGAGAAGGATGTTCAAATCTGTTCTTGATTTCACAAAAAGCCAGTGCTGACAAACTATTTCAGGTTGAGTTATATTCCCTTCTTCTAGTGCAGGGGTGTCCAAACTTTTTGCAAAGGGGGCCAGATTTGGTGTGTTAAAAATGTAGGGGGGCCAACCTTGGCGGACGTTCTTTACATATAACAGTAATTAATATAAATACATTTCAGTGAGCCGTTCTGTGCTTCACATTTGCTGTTTTATTTTAATTTCAGCTATCTTAAGCATATGTTTTGGTTCATTTGAAACATGCATATCAAAATTCAATTGACATTGAAAATTGAAATTATTTACTTAACTTTACTTAACACTTTTTAATTAATTTTTGGAACAGTTTGAAACATTAAAAAATATGTCACCATGGCAGTTTAATATTTACAGAATTTTTAAACACAATAGCAGAGAAATTGTCATATCAACAAGTGCAGGGCTCATTTAAAATATGACAGTAACTAAAATGTTGATTGGCACACCTCTCTCCTCTCTCTCTCACTATGCGACCCGGGGACAGGACGCGTGGTGGTGATGTGTGCACTAGCGGTGTAGCACAAATACGCCGACCCAAACAAGCTTAGCATTTTCTTACCAAATGCTCGAACCCTGGAAACCTGTCCTTATTCAGCTGTCGGTAAAAGTTGGAACTGACGGTGGCGTAGCGCTCTGGAGCGGATATAGTTAATTGACTTTATCGCCGGTCTCACATACTAGTTTGCTGTTCCTATTTGAGCCTCTAGATGGCAGCACTTAGAACACGCAGATAACAGCGCTGCTGCCCAATGTATGACGTAATTCTACACGCGGGCCAGGCGTTATTGATTTTATGACAGAGGCTGCGGGCCGGATGAAAATTGACCACGGGCCGCATTTGGCCCCCGGGCCGGACTTTGGACATGTCTGTTCTAGTGCCTGTTAATATACGATCAGCTGCATTCTGGATCAGTCGGGGAGTCCTTAGAGACTTTTGCAGCCAGACAATGAAGAATTGCATTCATCGAGTCTGGAAGTAACAAATCCATAGACAATTTTTTTGCATCTTTTGGAGACAGGAAGTGTCAGACCTTTGCTATGTTGTGTAGGTGAAAGAAGGCAGTCCTAGAAATATGTTTAATGTGGGCAGAGAAGGACATATCTTGGTCAAAGATGACATCCAAAATAGCTTTATCACTGGATATTGAATTTCTCAGGATTTCTAGGCCCAACTTCAACTTCAATTCTGTTTGAATTATGTGTAAGTAGCAGAATGTTGAGGGTCATACAGGAATTTTTGCTAGCTGCTCGAAATTTTGCTCGCTGGTTGGTTTCATTCAGCTTTATTGACAGGTACAGTTGTGTATCATCCACACAGCAGTGTAAATTAACAGTGTTTCCCAATAATTCTACCCAATGGGAGAATATAATGGGTAAGAAGTACTGGTCCGAGCACAGAACCTTGTGGAACTTTAACATTATTAACGTGAACAATTGTGCAATTTTAGTGGGCTGGACCTTTTTTTTATGTAAATAAATAAATAATGTAATAATAAATCAATAAACCAAAATATTTATACAATTATTTAACCTTCAATTTACAAAAAAGGGGATAATTTAGGTGAAATTCCAGCAATATGATGTCTATAATATTTAGTGTTGTCTCCTACATTACAAATTATTTTCAAAACTATAAAAATTTTATCCTTTAAAATCCTGGGTTTAAGTTAAAAATTCAGGTCTTGCTAACAAAAATATAATAAAAGAATCCTGTATCTTATGAAATTTTTTGTTTGATTGTTTATGTTAGTTTTTAGATTGATAAGCAAGAAGATACAGATGGTTTTACAAATATAACAGAATGATGAACTGGTCTGAGAATAAAGTTCTTTCTTTTTCTGTTTAGTTCCCTGGACAATCTGGTTTTCCTTCTCAGCCTGGGTTTCCTTCACATGCATTTCCCACCCACAGTGCCTTTCCTCCTTTTCCTCCATTCCCCGGGCAGCCTGGATTCCCATCGCAGCCTGGATTCCCTCCTGCAATGCTTGTGAGTGCTGTAAATTTCCACAGATATTGTACATTCTGCTCAGGAAGCAGCAATGTGACAGTAGGTTAAAGGGCTCCTTTACTATTCAACTTCTCACTTCCCTGTGTCTTTATGGTTCATTCAAGATTGCAAAATCACATATATACTTTTTACAGTATGCTTACACTATTGAAACTTTAAACATTACCGTATTCCGCTTGATCTTATCTTAAACAATATATACGTCTCTCTCTCTCTCTCTCTCTCTCTCTCTCTCTATATATATATATATATATATATATACATATATATATATATATAAAATGTAATAAAAATATATATTGTGAGATCAATAAATTTTAAAATAATCCCTTCTAATTCTTTTGACAAGCCACATCAGATAGCAATCAATCATCAATCACAAAGAAACACTTCATGTTGAAGTGTAGTTTTACTGGCATGCCCCCTCAGTGACATCAAAGCACTGTTGTTTAATCAGGTGGCAGCAAAACAGAAAACCTGGTTCAAGTACTAGCTTAAGAATTTTAGTTATTTAATACATTTTTTACATCATATGTTAATAAGTGTTTTTTTTTGCAAAACACAGGCTGTTTCTGTTTCTGCTGTAGATTGCAACATTATACATTTTTTGTTTGTAAAAGATTAACCCTCTTAGATTCCAAAAAGAAACAACACAAGTGTGTTTCTGTCTGTCTGTTCAGGCTGTTCCCTACAACAGTGTCATCAGTGGACTTCAGTCTGGCAGGACCATCACCATCCAGGGCACTGTCCACCCCAATGCCACAAGGTCTGAATTCTTTATTAAATGTTTATTTTTAATATATTTTTTTTTTTTTACCTCAGATCAGTAATGTAGAAATGAAGCAACACAACAAGACACCTAAAGACTCAGGACACAGCAAACTGTAACATTGGAAATGCTGAATAAACTTTATATTTATTTCGATTTATTTAATGTGCATAAAGATCCTCTAGAATTGCAGCTCTGAAGCATATGAACCGGAATTGGATGAAATCTCCAGTCTAGTCAGTTTAAGGTTGGAAAGCAACAATACAGAAAATCTCAGAAATGGAAAAACAAATTAGATAAAGATTCAGAAATGAGGAGACAGAGTAAAAAACTTAAAACATTAAATTAAGTGCATAAATATGAACAAAATAACTATTCAATTCAATTCAGTTTATTTGTACATGATTTACTACTGGCTAACACTAGTGAGGTTCAGGAGAATGTAGAGCACAATTCTATTTTATTTACATTCTTTTCAGCATCTGTCAGGTACACAAAGCGTGTGGTGACACACATGTTGGTCCGCATTCACTCATTTTGTCATTAGCAGTTATGATGCAGATACATGCATTGGCTCCAGCTAGTCACATTCAATTCAATTCAATTCAATTTATTTGTATAGCCCAGAATCACAAATCACAGATTTGCCCCAAAGGGCTTTACAGTTTGTACAAAAGCAACAACAACATCCCCTGTCCTTAGACCCTCACATCGTACAAGGTAAAACTCCCTAAAAAACACCTTTAATGGGGAAAAAAAAACGGAAGAACCCTCAGGAAGAGTAACAGAGGAGGGATCCCTCTTCCAGGATGGACAGGCTGCAGTAGATGATGTGTGCAGGTGGAAAACATTACAGAGAAATTTGGATATTACAAACAGACAAATAGAAATGTAATGAATGTTGGTATAAGTGGAGGATGCGGCGCAGGATCCATCCTATCTTCCAGGTTTCACCAGGACACACATGACATCTAATGTAAAACATTCCACCCTAAATTGCAGAATCAGATTTATTTTCTAAGCTTCAGTTCCTGATGTTGGAATCAGCTTCCCTGCAGTTTTCAGGCTCATGGCCAAAGTTTCAGTACATGCCTTTTCCTGAGAACTGAAAATGCAGAGTTACTGGCAGCAGAGTTTATAAATGTCCCTACTTTCACAACAATACCCAGTAATATGACTTTCAGGAAGAGTCATTTTCAATAGATGGAGTTTCATGAGCAACTTTTCTTCACCTGTCTCACATAAACACAAACAGGAAATGGCTCCAATTTCTTTATTCCAAGGGAAAGACTTACCAGTTTCTCAACTTTTACAAGTAATATGATAAACCACAGTTCCAGAAACATTAGGAGTTCAGTTTAGGTTCAGTCCACTTTATTCTTTTTCGTATCTCTGTTTTCGTGGAACCAGTAGCTTCTACTCTAAAAACAACAGTAGTAGTTTCTATATAAGAATATGTAAGCCTTCTGAGGTATTCAGGCATTCTAACCATTTACTAAATATCATTTAAACATTTAATATCATGCAGATAGCCACTTTCATGTTGTTGATCTTCATTTTTTTTTATCTTGATAAGGGGTGATAAGGTGGAATAGTGGGTGAAGCTGTTGGTCCATGACCTTTCAATATATATTGATATCAATGTGGGGCATTTTATGCTTCATGATGAGCTGCAATGATTAATCAATTGATTTAAATGGTTGCCAACTATTATATTAATCACCAACTATTTTAATAATTGATTTGAGTCAATTTTAAGAAAGTCAAAATTCTCTGGTTCCAGCTTCTCTCCTCTTCTCTTCTTTTTCTTAACTGACTATCAAAATAGATGTTGGTTGCAGTGGGTGGTTGATATTGCTAAAACATATATTGATATCAAATATTTCATATCAGTGGATATGTTGTTTATTGAACATTTAATTGTCTCTTTTTATAAAGGGCCAGAAGAAAAAAAGGCTGATTGTGACAAATTTATATAAAAGTTGATTAGTGGTTTATCTGTTAATTGACTGGCTGTTTGTTTCAATGGTTGATTCATTATCAAGAGAAATATGACGGTTTTTAGGAGCAACATTTGTTTGTTTGTTTTTTTTACACAAAAACTTGAGTGAAACTATTGATATTACATTTTTTTTGTATCACAGGTTCTGTGTGAATCTGAACTATCACTCTGGCACAGCTCTACATTACAACCCACGTTTCAACGAGAACGTTGTGGTTCGAAACACTAAGCAGGGGGAGCACTGGGGGGCTGAGGAGCGAAGCGGGGGGCTGCCATTCCGAGTGGGACACCCTTTTACAGTACGCCACACACACATACACACACTTAACCAGGTCAAAAAACACTTTACTGATTGTGATATTATATAAACTTAAGCTCAAATCATACAGGCATAATTTTATTTTTTAGATATTTAGATATTTTTAATAGATTTATAGATTTATAGATATTTATAGATATTCATGCATCTTTGCAACCCTTAAATTGTGACAAGGGTTTTCAGTGAAGGGAATAACAGCTTGCTACTTTTCTGCTTTTTAAAGAATGTTGTTGTCATTTAAAAGTCAACTTATACCACTTTTAATATATAAATATAAATATAAATATAAATATAAATATAAATATAAATATAAATATAAATATAAATATAAATATAAATATAAATATATTAGTGTTACACTACATGGCCATATATACGGTATATAAAACATGAGGGAGAGAAAATTGAATCATACACTTTTAATTTAGTGACAAACACTTCTGATAATTTCCTTGAGGTTTAAAAATAAAAGCATTTTTTTGCTGCCTGAAATTACCTTACCTTACTAAAGTTCTTATATGTGGGAACATGGGGACACCTAGTGGCCGTATCTAAAAAGACACTGTGGCAGGTTTGCTGGTTTCACTTAATTGTAATTGCAAAACAAGCTCTTCTTTTCTTCCAGTTAACCATCTGCTGTGAGAATCACTCCTTCAGGATTGTGGTCAATGGGATGCAGGTGCACACATACAAGCACCGGATCACTCCACTCAAAAACATCACAGGCCTGGAGATCACTGGAGATGTCAGTCTGACCTCTGTGATCCACTAACCTAACACAAATTCTGCATATCTACTCTATTCATATATATTCATACCAAGAAAAATGATTACACACACAAGAAATAATCAAAAATTCATATGTTATTTTCATTTGTACATGTGTACATTGTACATTTCTTACACTTGTTAATTTTCTTGATTTAAGTCAATTTATTCTTGTTTAATTTGACATATTCAAAGCAATAAATTCTGTCTTGATTTTGTGGTCTTGAACATGTTGTGAAAAATTGAAATAAACATACATACATACAACATATATCTGAGTGTAAAGAATCTGTACTTGGTTCAGATTACTGGGAAATTAGGAAAAACTCCACAATCAGCCACATTCATGACAACTGGCGCCATCTGAACAGAAACTATTTTAATAATCAATTAATCGATTTTGGTTAATTTTAAGAAGAAAATGTCCAAATTCTCTGGTCCCAGCTTGTCAGGAAGCTTATGATGTCATGTGACAGAAAGTGTTTGGAAACTTAATTTTTTGCTTAGATTTGTAATTAAAAAAAATTCCAGTCATAGATTTCTACAACTAAATATTATAAGTTAAAAAAGCTAACAAACTATTTATACTTTATTAAATAAACTTGACACCTAATGAATTGGAATGAGGAATTAGATTTATCCTAGAACCTACTGTGACCAGTTTATCTAAAAAAAAAACATGAAATCAATGAGGAAACAGGTTCCAAGCATTGCCGCCTTCATCTTTACATCCAGGTCTATGGAGAATGAAACCCCAAAGTTATCCGCGTTCGCGAAGCTTTCCTGCATCAACCCACTCCACTGTTTGCTGATATGTCCCACTACAGTGGACAAACCTGGGGTCGTGACCTCAAAGACCACATCAGACATGCAGCTGCAGTCCCAACAGGGCCCTTTCACCACCAGCCGGGGAGTCCTGGCCTAATCCAGAATGGTGAACTTGGGCAGAACAGGGTGCCAGTTCTGCTCCACGTAGGGTTTCCTGGAGGTTGTAGAATATTTTTGTACAGGATGCGGATCCACACAGGGGAAAAAATGAGTGTAATAAAAGGTATTGCGGTTGGTTTGATTTTAGGTTGATAATGAGGATGATATTATTATTATTCTATATCACTAGAATACAACAGTCTGAAAACAGAATAAAACAGTCTTAAACACACAGTCTTTCGAGGCAGTGAAATATAGACTGAACTTACAGGTTTTGCTTACATGTCAAAAATCCAAGTCCAGGAACCAATTTTTTGGAACAGACCACCTTTAAGCAATTACCCAATTGCACAGCCTAAAGGTTATTATTAAAATAAATCAAATTATTATTATTATTATTACATAGTGTTTCAGGTGTAATAAATTGCTATGCTATTTCTAGGTATATTTGCCCATAGCCAATTTCACGACAAATGAACATGGGGTTCAAAATGTATTTGATCATGTGATTTATGAGATCCTATTTCAAACAAAAATGGCATGCTCGAAACTTCAAAGGAAAAGAAAGGTGGATGCAGAAAACAGAGAATTTAAGATGGAGTGGACAGATAAATTTCACAATCATATGGCTTCTCTCCTGTGTGAATTCTCATATGCTCCTTTACCATGTGCAGATATGAGAATGTTTTTTACAGGTGCTTCACAGGTACAGCTTCTCATCGGTCTTAATTCTTAGAGAATCTTTTCTCACAAATGTTACATGATATAAGATAAGATAAGATAAGATAAGATACAGGAAGTCAGATGCAGTCTGTGCATAAAACTTCTGTCACCTTTCAAAATAAATGCACAAGTTATATATCAAATGCCTACATCAACATTCCATCATATGTGGTGGCAACAGTTCAGAACTTGTGTGTGTGAAGATTTTGTTATGTTTGAATGATATGGCATTTTTTATCACTTGGTGGCACCACCAGCGCCAAGTCAGCTTATTACGCCTGTATGTAGCTGAGAACATGGTGCATCAAGAGAAGGTACTTGATCCTACCACAGCCTCATCATTTAAAAGCTAACAAGACATGGTATCAGGAGAAAATTGTAAAGGACAACATGAATTTGAAACCCCCGGAAAACTTTAAACTAATGAGGGAAGTCAACAAAAACTGGCGGACCTTCAAAGAGCAGTTACACGTGTATGTTGTAGCTCCGGGACTTGAGCTGAATCCAGAGGCAAGAAAGGTTGCACTGCTGCTATAGGTAACAGGGCCGCAGACCATAGGATTATTTATTGTGTTTGCGTTTGTTGATGTTTGACAACCACCCTCCTAGAGCTGTCACATTATTGCAGTGGAGGGGTTTGCATTTTCCAATGACCCCAGGTGCATTATTGTTAGGGCCTTTATGTCCTTGCAATCGTGTCCTAGGTGAGGGACCCAACAAAGCACATCTCTGTCAGGGATCTGGACAGACGAGGACCACACGAGCAATACGTTTCAACAGTTTATTGAAAGGGGTTGGGGAATGGGCGTGAGTCTTCGTGTGTGTGTGTCCCAGCGGCTGAGAGGCGTAGAGTGTAGACGGGGGTTGAGGGTCCAGGCTCTCTCGCCGAAAGGGGCTGGAAGTCCTGGGGGAACACACACACACACAGCAGGAGAGGAGTGGCAGGGCAAAACCTCCAGGGCAGTAGTACCGACAAGGGCAAGGCAGTAATCGTGGTCAAAAAAGGCAGAAGGCAGGTCAAGTTACCGGGATTGTAGAGCAGAGGGTGGTCGGGCAGGTCCGGGATCGCAGGTAGGAGTCAGAGTAGTAGCAGGTAACAGGCAAGACAGGCGCGGGCTTAGCAGACGATCTGACGATGTGTGCAGGCAGAGGGAGAGGGAGCTCACGACAGAACCCCCCCCTCAAGGGACGGCCCCAGAAGTCCCAAAGAAACACCGCCAAGACTGGGAGGGCGGAGGGGGAGCCGGCGGAGGGTCAGAACTCCTCAGAGCCGTCAGAGTCCATGGCCTCACCCTTAGAGAGCCCCCCAGCAGGGGTCAGGACGGGTCCCGGGACAGGGGCCAGGCCAGGTGCAGGGTCAGAAACTGGGTGGGTGGAACGACGGGGTCCTTTAGGACGACCCCGACGAATGGCTGGTTGGTCTGGATGCTGCCGGTGGAAGTCAGCGATGAGGGTCCGATCCAAGATCCGGCTGGCAGGCACCCAGGTTCTCTCCTCAGGACCATACCCTTCCCAGTCGACAAGGTATTGGATGCCTCTACCTCTACGTCTGGATCGGAGCAGACGCCGGACAGTGTAGGCTGGGCCACCCTCAATGAGGCGTGGAGGAGGCGGGGGGGGTGTGGCTGGAACCAGCGGGCTCTCATGAACCGGTTTAATCTTTGAGACATGGAACGTGGGATGGACCCTCATGGACCTGGGCAGAATGAGCCGAACAGCAGTTGGGCTGATTACCCTCTGAATGGGGAATGGGCCGAGGAAGCGAGGTGCCAGCTTTCGTGATTCCACCCGCAGTGGTAGATCCTTTGTCGACAGCCATACCTTTTGTCCAACACGGTAAGTGGGTGCAGGAGTCCTGTGACGGTTGGCTCCAGTGGTGTAGCTGGAGATGGATTTGAGGAGTGTGGCACGGGCCTGGGCCCAGGTGCGGCGGCATCGGCGGGCGTAGGCAAGGGCAGATGGACAAGTGACTTCTCCTTCCTGGCTGTTGAATAGGGGTGGTTGGTAGCCGTAGACACACTGGAAGGGTGACATACCGGTGGCAGAGCAGGTCAAGGAGTTGTGGGCATATTCCACCCATAGCAGTTGCTGGGACCAGGTGGGAGGATTACGAGATGCCATGCATCGGAGTGCCTTCTCCAGCTCCTGATTTGCTCTCTCTGACTGGCCGTTGGACTGGGGGTGGAAACCAGAACTTAGACTGACCGTGGCCCCCAGCAGATGGCAGAATTCCTTCCAGAAAGTGGAGGTGAACTGCGGGCCCCGGTCCGAGACGACATCTCTGGGTAGTCCATGTATTCTAAAAACATGCTCCAAGACCAGCTGGGCAGTTTCCTTGGCAGATGGCAGCTTTGGAAGGGGAACAAAGTGTGCCATCTTGCTAAAACGGTCCACAATGGTGAGGATTACAGTCATGCCATTGGACTGGGGCAGTCCTGTGACAAAATCCATGGAAATGTGAGACCAGGGCCGTGTTGGTACGGGCAGAGGTTGGAGTAATCCGGCAGGTGGCTGGTTAGATGATTTGTGTTGGTTACAGGTTGGACAGGCAAGGACAAAGTCTCGCACATCCCTCCTCAGTGATGGCCACCAGAATCGCTGAGAAAGCAGATGGCAGGTGCGAGTGGATCCAGGGTGGCAAGCCAGACGGGAGTCGTGTCCCCATTGTATGACCTTAGACCTCAGGTGTTCAGGAACGAAGAGACGGTCAGCAGGGCAAGCACTGGGGCCAGGTTGGTCATGGAGAGCATCCCGCACTTGTCTCTCAATCTCCCAAGTCAGGACACCTACGACGCAGGAACTGGGCAAAATGGGTGCAGGGTTCTGGGAAGGGGCATCCTCCTTCTGGAACTGGCGGGAGAGTGAGTCTGGTTTGATGTTACGTGATCCTGGACGGTATGACAGGGTGAAATTGAATCTGGTGAAGAATAGGGCCCAGCGGGATTGTCTCGGGTTCAGACGTTTGGCAGAGCGGATATACTCCAGGTTCTTGTGATCCGTCCAAACCAAGAACGGGACGGTGGACCCCTCCAGCCAGTGACGCCATTCCTCCAAGGCCAGCTTGACAGCGAGCAGCTCACAGTCCCCTATGTCGTAGTTGCATTCCGATGGGGATAAGCGACGGGAGAAGAATGCACACGGGTGGAGTTTGTTGTCCTCTGCAGCTCGTTGTGAGAGCACGGCCCCCACTCCCACATCAGAAGCATCCACTTCCACAATGAATTGTCGATCAGCATCTGGCATCTGGAGGATGGGGGCCCTGGAGAACCGAGCCTTGAGGATACTGAATGCCTTGTCAGCTGCTGGGGTCCAGGTGAAGGGCTGTTTATTGCTGGTCAGGGCGGTGAGAGGGGCAGCTACGGAGCTGTAATTGCGGATGAACCGTCGGTAGAAGTTCGCAAAGCCCAAGAACTGCTGTAGCTTCTTGCGGTTTACAGGAACCGGCCAGGAGGTGACTGCTGAGACCTTGGCTGGGTCCATCTGGATCTCTCCCTCTGCCACAATGTATCCAAGGAAAGCCACAGTCTTGGTGTGAAATTCACACTTCTCTGCCTTGACGTAGAGCGAGTTCCGCAGGAGGCGGTGAAGGACTTGCTGGACATGAAGTGTATGTTCAGGCTGGGTTTTGGAGAAGATCAGGATATCGTCTAGGTAAACGAAGACGAACTTGTTTAGGAAGTCCCGCAGTACATCATTCACCAGGGCCTGGAAAACCGCTGGAGCGTTGGTGAGGCCGAACGGCATCACAAGGTACTCATAGTGGCCGGTTGGGGTATTGAATGCCGTCTTCCATTCGTCGCCCTCCCGGATCCGCACTAGGTGGTAGGCGTTCCTAAGGTCCAACTTTGTAAAGATGGTGGCGCCCTGGAGTAGCTCGAAGGCAGAGTTGAGCAGAGGCAGAGGATACCGGTTCTTTACTGTGATGCTGTTAAGGCCACGGTAATCGATGCAGGGGTGAAGGGTTCCATCTTCTTTTCCCACGAAGAAGAATCCGGCGCCAGCAGGGGAAGAGGACGGGCGGATAATTCCAGCAGCAAGAGAGTCGCTGATGTACGTCTCCATGGCCCTTCGTTCAGGAGCAGACAGGGAATAAAGACTCCCTTTGGGGGGAACAGAACCAGGGAGGAGGTCGATGGCGCAGTCGTAGGGTCGATGTGGGGGCAGAGACGTGGCTTTGACCTTGTTGAAGACCTCCCTGAGACCGTGGTAGCATTCCGGGACATTGGAGATGTCTGGGGCTGAGCCGGGGGGTACCGGGTGAGAGGGTGGCATGGCCGCAAGCAAACAGGTCTGGTGGCAGTCCTTTCCCCACTCTCTGACCTTTCCAGTTGCCCAATCGAGGTGAGGGTTGTGCCGTCGGAGCCATGGGTAGCCCAGGATGAGAGGTTGGCCCGGGGAGTGGAGCAGGTGGAACTGAATTGTTTCCGTGTGGTTGCCAGACAGCATCATTTTAACAGGGGTGGTGACCTGCGTGACTGTGCCAAGAGGGTGACCATCTAGTGCCCGAGCAGGGACGGGGGGTGTCAGACGGAGGGTCTCCAGTCCCAGCTGGTGAGCGAGTTCAGTGTCTATTATGTTGGCTTCGGCACCTGAGTCCACCAGGGCAGCCAGTGTGTGGGTGGAGTCGGGAAGATGAAGATGGACCTGCACCAGCGGTTTGTGGTTGGAGGACTGGGTGGTCATTGAGGTCAGCCGGACTCCTCCTATGTCTGGTGAGCTTGGGCCTTTTAAAGGGCAGTTGGCAACACGGTGTCCTTCTCCTCCGCAATACAGACATAGATTGGAGGAGATACGGCGCCGACGCTCAGCAGGGGAAAGAGAAGCCCGGCCAATCTCCATGGGTTCAGACGGGTCCGGTTGGTTTGGAGGAGTTGTTGGGGAAGACGGCTGGACAGTCGGGACGTGACGAGAGCTGGTGGCTAGGGGATTTTGGCGCCCCCTATCTCGGCGGCGGGTCTGGATCCGTCGATCTATGCGCACAGCCAGGGCGATGGCGTCATCAAGGGTGGAGGGCCGTTCATGAGAGACCAACTCATCCTTGATGTAGTCGGCCAGGCTGGCGAAGAACACGTCCACCAACGCTGCCATGTTCCAGGGACTGCGCCTTGCCAAAGTCCGGAAATCGATAGAATAATCTGCAACCGTCCGTCGACCCTGCCGAATATTCAGAAGATCCTGGGATGCCTCTTCAGAGGATGAGCCCAGATCAAAAACCTTGAGCATCTCCTCAGCAAACAGTTCAAAAGATGTGCACGCCGGGGTCTGACGCTCAAACTCCGCTGTTCCCCAGAGTCGAGCTCGGCCTGTCAGGTGAGTGATTGTGTACCCGACCTTGGCCCCTTCTGTGGCAAAGGTTCTGGGTTGCAGAGCGAACTGAAGGCTGCAGCTGGTCAGGAACGGGCGCACTTGCTTTGGGTCACCGTTGAATCGTTCTGGGTTGCCGATTCTAGGTTCCGGAGCTCCAGCAGCAGTGGCCTGGGTGGGTGACTCCGGAGCGGTGCTGGCGGGTGGGCTGGCTCGGGCTAGACCGGAAGGCAGACCGGCTGTGGCTGGAGTGGCAGGCAGGCTGGCGGTGGCTGGAGTGGCAGGCAGGCTGGCGGTGGCTGGAGCGGCGGGCTGGGACTGAGGAATGAGTTGGGCAAGCAGTCGGGTTATCTGAGCGAGGTGATCTTGCTGTTCGTGAATCCGGTGTTGTTGCTGTTGTATCAGCTGCTGTGTTTGCTGCAGCTGCTGTTGCCGCTGGTTGCCAAGCTGTAGCAAAGAGGAGACGTCAACCGTCATCTGATGGATGTCCCTCTCAGCGTTTCCCAGGCGCTGCATGGCGGTGGGGGGTTCTAAGTCCATGTTTAGTGAAACGTTCGCTGGGTCCATTATGTTGGTCAGATCGTACTGTCAGGGATCTGGACAGACGAGGACCACACGAGCAATACGTTTCAACAGTTTATTGAAAGGGGTTGGGGAATGGGCGTGAGTCTTCGTGTGTGTGTGTCCCAGCGGCTGAGAGGCGTAGAGTGTAGACGGGGGTTGAGGGTCCAGGCTCTCTCGCCGAAAGGGGCTGGAAGTCCTGGGGGAACACACACACACACACAGCAGGAGAGGAGTGGCAGGGCAAAACCTCCAGGGCAGTAGTACCGACAAGGGCAAGGCAGTAATCGTGGTCAAAAAAGGCAGAAGGCAGGTCAAGTTACCGGGATTGTAGAGCAGAGGGTGGTCGGGCAGGTCCGGGATCGCAGGTAGGAGTCAGAGTAGTAGCAGGTAACAGGCAGGACAGGCGCGGGCTTAGCAGACGATCTGACGATGTGTGCAGGCAGAGGGAGAGGGAGCTCACGACAATCTCAATGAAAGAAAATCATTGGAATCAGCTTTACCTTCTTCCTGTCATTGTCATTGGACTTTCAGCCATATATTTTGGACGCTTGGGTGAAGAGAGGGGCCGTGCCATCAACTGATTACTGTCTGGTAGGAAGTCTGATTTGAGATCAGCAAGGTAGTCAAAAAGCTCCTTTAGTGGCAAGTTACTGGGTGTGGATGAGATTCGCCCAGAGTTTCTTAAGGCTCTGAATGTTGTGGGGCTGTCTTGATTGACAAATTTCTGCAACATTGTGTGGACATTGGAGGGGAAGTGCTTCTGGCATTGCAGACTGGGGTGGTGTTTCCCCTCTTCATAACAGGGACTGGAGGGTTTGCTCCAATGATAGGGGGAATCACACTCCTCATCTTACTTGGGAAGGTCTATAGCAAAATTGCATGGAGGATGCATGGGAGTTTGCCCAATCAGTCTACATGTGCATTGTGGACTTGGAGAAGGTGTTTGACAAAGTCTGGGAGTCTTGTGGGGGAGTATCCTGGAAGAATGAGGTTCCAGAACTATTGACATGACCCATCTGGTTCCTGTATGCCCAGTGTCAGTACTTGGTCCACATTGCCAGCGGTAAGTCAGAATTGTTACCAGTGGGAGGTAGACTCCGGTAGGGCTGCTCTTTGTCACCAATTCTGTTCATAAACTTTATAGAAGTAATTTCTAGGTGCAGCCAGGGTGCAGCGGGGCTGCGGTTCGCCTGCCTCAGGATGAGGTCACTGTTTTTTACGTCCTGTTGGCTTGATCAGAGTATGACCTTCAGCTCTTTGTTAGGCGGTGAATCAACCTGCCTCAAGTGGAGGAGTTGAAGTACCTTGGGTGTATGTTCATTAGTGACGGAGTGATGGAGATTGACAGGTAGATCAGTGCAGCTTCTGCAGTGATGCATACTCTGCACCAGTCCATCATGGTGAAGGAAGAACTGAGCCCAAAGGCAAAGCTCTCAATTTACAAGTCAATCTATTTTGCAAGCATAAAAAAATTAAAAAAATATAGGAATTTGGAAATGCTACATGTGTACATTAAACCTGTTGAAGGGCATACATTGCTAAATATATAGTTGTAAAGAAATTGTTTGATGTAGGTGTGCTCCTTGTTGAAAATATTATGCATTTACTAGTATGATTTGTTTTAACTTTCTGTAGAAGCTCATCATAATGGTACACACTCTGGCAGTAGTTCCTGGAGCTCATTTAAAAATACCTAGAGGAGCATTTCTGTAGAACAACACAAGCAAACAAATAATAGTAATTATTAAAGCCAAAAGCAGTGATGAACATGCCCTCGCTCGCCCTGCACCACTGCAGGGCCCAGAGCCATGTGTGGCCACTTCCTTTGACCACTGGAGGGCACCATAAGCAAAGCGACAAGACAAAATATCAGGATACCCAGGGTGAAGCCATAAACACATCTAGTAAGTTTAAAATTGATTGGATCAAGTATGTGGAGAAAAGCTGGTTGTCTACAGAGCTGATGGCAATGTACAGCTTCTTTGCTACAGTCTGAGTTTCATCAGGACTCAAGTCAACATAGAGGTTTTGGTATCTTGCTTCAATACCAGACAACTGCAGAGTTCCTTCTATTCCTCAATAACGTGTAGAGGTTGTCAGCTCATACTAGTGTTCCTTCCTTGTCATAGTTCTGCTCCCCCTTCTTTTAGACATGTTGCTGTAGGAGCTCTGGAGGAACAGACAGGGGAAGTGTAAAGACACATGTTATAACTTTCTCACAAGGTTACCCAAGGCTTCATAAATATTATCATAAAAAGTTGTCCCCAAGGACCAATTCTTGGCACCCCATTCTTTACCTTTCTTTGGTATATAGTTTATAAATCCATAATCTTTCAAGTCGAGACAAATTTAAATGTCTTATGAAGAGATCCATAATTGAATTATAAACACATTAGTAGTAGATGAAGTAGGTTGTTTAGGATGAGTTTTTCTCTAAAATGAATAGGCTTAGTTCATTTGTAATGTCTGTACTTCAAACAAAGCATGTGATTGTGTGTATTTTAAATAAGATAATATAAGATGGTTGTCCAAATCTACTAGAGATATTTCACTTCTATTCCACTGTTTTGGTTTAAGGAGTTAACATTATACAGTCAGAATTCTCCCTTTGTTTCTAGAATGAAGAAAAAATATGACCCTGTATTTTTTTCCAGTGGCCCTTATATCCTTATAAATGTAATTGTGTTTCTGGTAATAAATACTTGAGGTTTTACAGACCTGTTCTGTGTATCTTGACTTTTAGTTTCAGGATGATTTCCAACAAGCTACAGTGAGCTGTGGTTTGATTATTTCAGATGAAAGTTAGGCTGAATTAGCTCGAACAGTGAATCTGACGGTTTTCTATCCTGTCTGTTGTGACCTTATAGAGTCTATGGTTGTGATGAGTTGCCTCTTGTTATTATTCACATGAAAATAACACATGAAATCTCCAGTTTCACACGGAAAAGCTTTATTTGGTGTCTTCTACAACAGAAAATTCATGGCAACGACATACACTATATTTCTATGTATTCACTCACCCATCCAGTGCACAAAGCAAGATAAAAAACATGAACAACAGAGTCTAGTGTAGATGAACTTGACTGGCCTGCACAGACTCCTGACCTGAACCAGATAGAACACTTTTGGAATGAATTAGAGCAGAGACTGAGAACCAGGCCTTCTCAATATCCGTGTGTGACCTTACAATCGAAGAAATCAAAAATAAACACACCCCTAAAACTTTTAGACAGCCTTCCCAGATGATTTGAAGCTAATTTAGCTGCAAAGGGTGGACCAATGTCATATTGATCCTCATGGACTAGGATATGGGGTCACTTGAATTCATATGCAAGTCATGGTAGGTGAACACATACTTGGGGAAATACAGTGTATGGTGTAGTGACAGCTTATAACAGAACTTAAAACACACCGAACATTGCATCAAGAAAAATAGGCTACAGAAATTTTGAAACTACCTTAAATTATCAATTTCACCTAAAATAAATAAAACATGACCATTGGTTTGATATATTTTCTTGTGTAATTTAACCTTATCAATGTCAGTCTGAGTCAGACAACACTGTCACCTGCTGTTCACACTGCGTTACTACATTGGGTACAACTTTCTATTTAGTAATGAACAAAACACTGACCATTTTTCGATTTTTGTACAGTTTTATTATTTTTCATTTTTAATGTTTCAAGTAATGAAATGACTTATAGACAGATAAACTATGGCTCTGATATACCAGAGTAAAGAATTTATCCGACAGTCTTATGTAGGACTGAACCAACTGTAGGAATTGAAGGTAAACTGCGATTTTAACAAAGATATTCTTGGTACTTAAGTTATTAAAAGGACAACGATGGATGTGATATTACAGATTTTTCAGTCAGAAGTTGTTTTCTATCAGGCTTTTAATTTATGGTAATGGATTTATATGGATTAGTCTAAAACAGTCTCCGCTTCTAATTCATAAGGTTCATTTTCACAATCCTTATATGTACTAAAAGTATTATATCAGAATCATGGTATAAAAATATGTAGGTCTGGGCAATTTGGCCTAAACATAAAATGTGAATTTCATATCTTTCGACTTACTTTCTAAAAGACACTTCAGCAGGTGATTGGGTTAAATGTGCCAATCCCAGCAGATGCCAACATTCACAGCTGCCTAAAAACATCTCCGGCTTAGCTGTCAGACTAGCTCTAAAGTCACCTTGCATCTTTAAACAGTTTAAGGCCAGAGGTACATCACCGACACTACATACAAAAATAAACGTTAGAGAAGAAATCAAGGAATCTGTTTCAGCAGACATCTTGGAATTTTTTTTTTCTGAAGCAAAACCACCACTGCAGTTGATGGGAACTGGCTCTTCCATTATTTGCACCTGTGTCTACACAAGTCTGTTGCAGTCTATAACAGGGATGATGAAAACAACTATTCAGTGTAAAAACAAATACCCAAATCATTGTCATTTTTTCTTGCAAATAAAACATACAGCTCATGGTACTGTGAGGGATCAAAAAACTACAATTTATCCCTCTGAAAACAAAACTCTTTTCTTTTTGTACAGAAGCATCCTTCATGTATTGTCACTTTAAGTTTCAGCATCAAATTTGTTTTCCTCCATCTTGAAAATGTACCGTATCAAAAAAAAAAAATGCTGTTGCACATGCACATTCTCTCTCTCACAGTCACAATGTAGAGTCTGCAAAAAGTGAAGTCCTGGAGCCGGAGAAAGGCTGAGTTTAAACAAAGAGGATATCTGCTTCCCTTCAGCTTTTAAATATTTGCTGCTGAACAGATAAGAGAATACATATCTCAACACAACTGCAGTCAGAACGAACACAAAGGTTTGTTCTCAGCTTTGTTGGAAACAATATAGCTTTTTAGAAGGTGCTGAAAACCTTGATGTCCAAATCCAGTCTGTCCATGGCTTCGGGTGCCAGTGTCTTCTCATTATTATTATTATTCATATTCTCACTGCAGACACAGAACCTCAACTGCTCCCTATCAAACACTACAGAAAGTCACACTAAAGTCAACCTAATCAATATCCAGACATCAACCCCTAGTCAACAAGCACACACAAGTTTTATAAAATAGACAAAAATAAATTCAACAAAAGTAAACTTTTAGAAAGAAAATGATAAAATGAAAATTACTGAAAAAAATAAAACAGACACCGATGATAGGAGGCTGGGAGTGACACACACACACACACACACACACACACACACACACACACACACACACACACACACACACACACACACACACACACACACACACACACACACACACACACACACACACACACACACACACACACACACACACACACACACACACACACACACACACACACACACACACACACACACACACACAGTCTGTGGCTGAAGTAGCTAATTGACTGTGTGTTTAAGGGTTTTTAAAGACAAGGTAAAAAAAACATTCATTAACATAAAAACAACATCTCTCATGAATCTTTCACTTTCTCCCGTTCTCTTTCTCTCTCCCCCACTGAGTGTTCGTTTGTTGATGACAGCGATGACATCACCTAATCACTGCTTGACCAATGAGAGAAAGAGAGCGAGAGAGAGAGAATGAGAGAAAGAGAGAGAACACAGACAATGAGTGCAAAGCTGGTTAACGGTTGTTCTTGGCTGCCTCCTTTGCCGCCACGATGAGTGGAGTGAGACTGGAGAGAGGCTTCGCCAACTTCAGGAACTGATGCTAAGGGACAGAAGAGAACGGAAACAAGAGAGGGGATCAAAATATTTCAGGTCACAGTACAAAGAGCATATAATAATCTAGTGTATTTTCATTAGCAATTATTTAATATTTCTTTGAATATTGTATAATATTTTAATAAGATTCCAAGCAGAACCTGCATTGCAGTCCATGAAGGCCCTATTGTAATCTGTTTGTTGCTATAGTTATTATTGTTCTGTCATGCCTCAATTTTGCCCATTCCCAAATTTCAAAATACTTCTATTTCTACATGTCACTTCTGCCAGTGTGAAATTTAAGAGGTTCATGAAATTCTGTACACACCTTTTCATACCATGATGCTTAAAAAAAAGCCTCATTATACAATGGTGTACACTTCAACAAGAAGTCAGCCATTTTGAATTGAATTTTCGTAAAAAGTGTCATTTCGATTTATTATTTAATCAAGACATCATGGTGACCTAAAATTACCTAATGTTCTGGAGCTTGTCACCGACTTCGAACGGCTCTCATGCCAACATACTTGCTCCAATCAGTTTCAAACTTACTGCACATGATGAAGGTTCTTCCCTGCAATGTCCCAATATATTGACTTCTCACGTTACGCATAGTGAGTGCCTGCATTGACAGGAACTAACCTTTTGTTTATTTACTTTTGACACATCTTGGACCTTATCATCCCCATTGCACCTCTTAAACATGCAGTAAAAGTTGGTGAAGCTATGTAACGAACACTGCGAAGCTAGGACCTAGAGTGTCAGTGTGGCCATGCAGCGATTATCAAACACTTGCCATGAAAACAGATTTGGCTTTTTGATGACTCTATACATGCGCACACACACACTCGCATGCGCACATACAGACTCACATGTGTGCGCGCACACACACACACACAAACACACAAACATACACACCTGCAGCAGCTCTTTAGCAGAGCCTCTCTTCTCCACATCCATCTCCAGACATTGGTTCAGAAATTCTCTGAACGTCGTTGACAGTTTCTCTGGATTCTGTAGCTCTGGTGTTCCATTGGTTGCAATAAGATACAGTGCCTAGCAACAAAATAAGTTAGTTGTCTATCCCATAATATCACACATACAGGCTGCAGGAGGAACACATGGATAAAGGCAGGCATGATTTTATGCACTTTAAAAAGTGATGAGAAAGGAAAACGTTAAATGTGAGGAGCAGTTCATGGAAAAACTGCTTCTGCCTTTGGTGTCATCTAGTGGTTACCAACAACAAAGCATCACTGTAATGTTAATAATGATACTATATTGCATGCTGCACTGTTATATGACCGGATCTGTTGTTTATGAAAAATAAAAGTGTTTCAAGAGAAATTTGTATCAAATGAAATTTCTTGTTTTTTATACAAGATCATTTGGACATAAGAAATATTTTCAACTACAATATTAACCAATATTAACAATGACAATGGGAGTTTATCATCTACTCCTGCAACTCATGTAATCAAATGCCAGGCTTTGTCATTATAAAAGGATTGTCATTGTGATATTTGTGTTGTGTTATAAAAATAATTTTTGTGTCATAAATAATCTGGTGTTTTTTTTATCCACAATGATCTCTTGTCATCCATGATGACAATCTATTATGAGACCCTCTATATGACTTTTGTACTGTTGTCACCAGATATAACGCAATGTCTGTGTAGGCTTTAATTATACAATTGGAACATTGTGTTTTAGTTTTAAAGGTGATGGAGGTTTTATGCTGACATTATAGTGGATTCCTGTCTGATCTGGTGATCTGAGATTGATAATTCAATAACGGGTTCCATGAAAAATAGACTGGCTATGGATTCAAAGTGTTACAGTGTGAGGAGCTATGGTTTGGATGTTGCTGATATGATTGTAGCTCAGCCATTCTGGGCTTCCACTCAAGTTGATATTAGGCTCTTGTTTACATCCCCCACATGATGACATTCAGGCTATTATCTTCAATTCATCTTCATATACACAAACATATTCCTTTAAAAAGAACTGTCTTGGGTAAATGTTGGTGAGCCGACTGGAAACAAACTCACCCTGAGTGGGTTTTCATTCAGGTACGGTGGCTCCCCCTCAACCATTTCTATGGCCATGATGCCAAGGGACCAGATATCCACTTTAGGGCCGTAGGCTTTACGGGTCACAACCTCTGGAGCCATCCAGTATGGAGTCCCCACCATGGTGCTGCGTTTACTCTGCTCTGGGGTGATTTGAGCGCAAAACCCGAAGTCAGCTGGGAGGAGGAGGGAGGAGAGAAGAGAGGAGATATAAGAGAGGAGAGATGAGAGAATTGAGGACAGAGGAAAAGAGGAGAGAGAAAGGAGGTTTGTTTTTCACAGTCCATTATTACCCACTACAAAAACACATGAACTCATTCCCAATAGCAAAATTGAAAATAACCAAACAAAGACAAAACAAAACAAACCTGTTAACCAAAGACAGAAAACATTCCTCGAAATCAGATATTGACAATAAGCACCACATCCTCTCTGACAGAGCATAACAACTCCCCAACAGCCCATATATAACAGAAAGTCACCATGTTGGTCATCATCTTTAGATGTGTTCCACCCTCAGTGGAGCTGTCACCAGCCCTATCAGAACAGTCACCAGCTCTGTGGCTGCTGCCTCCTTAAGTTTGGTTCTGTTGTGTCAACCAAATGGTCAACTCGACAGAGCAAGACAGAAAGATCATCAGGGTGTTGGCAAACCTTCTCATGTTATAGGATCAAAAAAAGGAAAAGAAAAAAACTCTCCTAGACTGCGAAACCTATTGCTCCATGTACCTATACTGAAAGTCTGCTGTCCATTTTTCAACAGGCAGCTTATCCAGGCACTGTCTGGATAAGCTGCCTGTGGGGAAAACATCTGGACCAAAGTCAGTCAAACTTGACTCCCCCACACCTGCCAAAGAACACAGGATTAGCACCTTAATGGAAGTCTGCTAGATGGCCTTCTTTATCACTTTGTTAAAGGTGTTAGTTAAGGAGTTGTGATGGACCCCCCCCTGCTGCTCTCCAACAGATGGATCGAACTGTGAGGGGAATCTGTAGCTGTAGCCCTCACTCTACTCACACAAAAAGATGTTCCTCACAAATGCTCCAGGAGCTGTGGCAGGGCACTACAAACCTTTTTAAACATTCAGCCTCACTAGAGATTACACTGAAGATAATGCCTGCCAGCCACTCGGAGACTTGTCCATAGGCTGGCAGACGGCAGTGCTTGAGTCCCTATGTATTTATTAATAAGCAGAGGCTTCTCAAATAGCTATGAGGGTGTCCTTTATGGCATGTGTAGTCTTAAAAGTCTCCCCCACATAAAAGGAGGACAGTCCAGAGAGGTCAGCATGCTCAGACTGTAGAAGTAACAGATGCTTGTCAAAGCCCCACAGCGGTTCAGAAGTTTTTGTCCAAACTGAAGTTAAATGAGATGATTTTCACACAGAAGTCTATAAGTCCCTACTCCCATCAGCCACAGGCAGCTATAGAATGGATGCACATACCCAGTGATGGCCAGACAAGAAAAAATCTAGGATAGAATCAATCACGCCTTTAGGTGGAGTCAGCACAACTAGTCTGTGCCAGAGAGGCAATTAAATATTTGGCAACCACAACCTTCCCCCTATATGACGCTGGGTGAGCAACCATTTCCAAATGAGTCCACACTTTCTTCATGACTCTTTTCCTGAATCCTTGCAGTGTCGAAAAACACCTTTAACACCTTTGTGTCCCGCTTTGCCCACTCCAATCCCCCAGGCACCCTGAGCACTACCCGGTCCTTCCACTTTCTCATCAACATAGCATAGATAATCCATTGAGGAAGCCTTTTCATATAGTGACCATGCTTCTCTCAGTCTACATCCTCATGACCAATGATGAAGATATTAATGTTATTTGCATATGCAAGGAATAGCAGGCAGATGCTCCTGGCAGGACCCAGACAGCGAGAAACCACTGAGCACATGATCGCCCCTGAGTTTTGGGCATATTCTCATTTAATTTGGTTTCATTAAGACTCGTGAGTTTTAATTAGCTGAATTCCCTGGCACTAGATTCCAGGACTGAAGAATCCTCCTGGATGGATGCAGGTGAATTGTCTTCCAACAAACTAAGAAGTCCAGTTGCTTTTCTCTACACCTCTACAAAATAAAAATTACCTCTATTTCAACCTGAGATGGAGACAAGACCAGGGGTCACCAACCCTGGTCCTGGAGGGCTATTGTTGGTGCAGGTTTTTGTTCCAACTAGGCAGTAACACACCTAATTTCACTAATCAACCACTATAACCCTTGTTGAGGACCTTCATTAGTAGAATCAGGTGTTTATTGTTTGGTTGGAACAAAAACCTGCACCCACAGTAACCCTCCAGGACCAGGGTTAGTGACCCCTAGTCTAGACTGTTTCTGTTTTAAAGAGTTTAAGCTTGGTGTCCACAGTCAAGGGAAACGGAGCAGGACTGGTGTGGATGAAAGCACAAAACCAGCTTCTGTGTAGGAAAGGATTAGAGGGGTTAACTTCACTATGGATGCGCGTAAAGAAAAGATTTACCAAATAGAAGACAAACTCAAAGCAATCTTTCCCTCAACCATTCATAATGAGGTTTGTCACTATAGAACTTAACAATCACAACACAATAGAAGCAAGACAAGAAAGACCTGAAAATTCCAGACCCTGCTGAACAAAGCCTACAAAACAGGCGGACTAAAGCCATCAGGAATTGAACAAGAGAAGGCCACACTAATAAGTGTTCCAAGACAAGAGGGCGAAAAACCTATCCCACAAGTCGCTCACAAAACCAGAGGTGGCAAAATGTTTAAATTCTGTCATCTCCCCAGAGCAACTACCCCTAATGGATTTCATCACAGCTACATAAACCTGTTAAGCTCTTCTGAAGGCAAGGCAAGACAAGGCAAGGCAAGTTTATATACATGGCACATTTAAACAACAAGGTATTTCAA
This sequence comes from Eupleurogrammus muticus, assembly GCA_036785175.1. Taxonomy (NCBI): domain Eukaryota; kingdom Metazoa; phylum Chordata; class Actinopteri; order Scombriformes; family Trichiuridae; genus Eupleurogrammus; species Eupleurogrammus muticus. The sequence continues at coordinate 23,367,104 of JAYKQN010000009.1, forward strand.
ACTGCTTTACATAAAACAGTAAAAGCACCAAGATATAATTTAAAATCTGTTATTTTAAAAAAGGAAACGCAAAGATTTAAAATAAAAGAATTAACATTTTAATTCAAATTTATTGAAATTGATCAAAATAGAATTAAATACATTAAAAAATGTAAAAATTATAGTCAGTGTACATGTGGGTATGTGCGTGGATATGTATGTCCATATATATATATGCAAATATGTGTGTATGTGTATGTATGTAGGTATGTACGTGCATATATGCATGTATATATGCCTTGCTTATGCATACTTTTTTTCTTACTCTTTTCTTACTATTTAATAGCATTTTCTCTCCATTCTATGTCGATAATGCATACTGTGTGTGCGGATCAACAAATTCTGCGAATTTGTACATTGTGTTGTGTTTTTTTATTTTTATTTATTTATTTTTTATAGTTTTTCATCTTCTTCAGCTTTATTTTCTTCTCTTTATCTGTAACGCTGCAGTAACAGACAAATTTCCCCGTTGTGGGATCAATAAAGTTTTATCTTATCTTATCTCTTATCCTATCTTGAAGGGTCATAAGGGATCAGTAGATCAGAGATATACTTAGACCTTAGACCAATCGGTGCTTTACAAACCAGTAAAGTATTTTAAATTGAATTCTTTGATAGATAGGCCAGTGCAAGGACCTCAGAATTGGAGTGATATGATCTATTTTTTCTTAGTAAGGATTTTTGCAGCAACATTTTGAATTAGCCACAGCTGACGGATTGACTTTTTAGAGAGACCTGTAATGACCTTTTTACAGTATTGAGGTCTAGTAATAATAAAAACATGGACAAGTTTTTTTTTCAAATCTTGTTGAGAGATTAATCCTTGATATATTCTTCAGGTGGTAGTATGCTCACAGTGCTTTTAATGTGACTGAGTCCACAACTACATCCAGATTTGCAGCTTGGTTTGTGGGCTTTACCATCACTGCCTGAAGCTGAGTGCTGACTTTACACATTTCTCCTTGGCTCCAAAAACAATTACCTCAGTTTTATCTCTGTTTATTTGGAGAATGTTCTGGCACACCCAACCACTGATTCTGATGTAAATTTGTGTATTACCTGCCTAATTATGGTAGTTTATTTTGTTTCTCCCTTAATCTAAGGTAATGGGAGCAGGTAAATGTTGATTAGTAGAGGCCCCAGAATTGAATCTTGGGGGACTCCACTGGTTATGTATCGGTGTTCAAATATGGACACAATGTAGTCTCTGTCCTTTAAGTAGGATTCAAACCATTTTAGTACTGTGCCACCTGGTTCTTCAATTGGTCTAATAATATATTGTGAAGCCGAACAGATCCATCTTAAGATGTTAGCATCTTATCTGGTGCAAAAAAAACTCTTTCAAACATTACTGTGAGTATCACACAAGTGTCACCACCAGTGGAGAAAAGCAGGCTACCATACAAAGATAACCTAACATGTCTCTAAAAAGAGACCCTACCAACATTTGCAAAAAGAAGGTTATAGACTGCTTTCAACAACTAGAAAATGAACACACTATCAACGTCTTACTTAGTACCACCTGTACTTGGGAGGGACAACTCCATGCATATATGGCCTCCCCAAGAAACAAAGAAAGAACTCCACAAACGGATTGTAAGCAGTATTACCTCTGTGACATAAAATATCTCCAAGTACCTCTCTGGCATCCTGTCCCCTCTAGTATGAAAAAATCCACACCGCATCCATGAATCCATAGACTTGACAAAAAAAATCTAGGACCTAAATTTTCTGGTTTGTGCACAGAACATGGAATAACGTTCAAGGAGTGTTGTGTTTTTGACATGCTTGGAGTGACATATCTCAAACCAGCAGCAACTGCAGTAGCCAAGGTATCATCTCTGTGGTTACGGAAGGCAGCTCTGGAAAGTAGCTATCCACTGCCTATGCTTCTTCGTAAAACCTGCTATAACATTAGCACTATGCTAATAAACAAATGCCTTCTGCATTACATTAGGAAGATGACCATGATGGGAGAGAGAGGGTCTGGCTGTTTGTAAGGCAATGATTTCCAATGAAATAAACTTGATGCTAATCCGACTGTTTTTTAACAAAATTAGAATCGCTAAAGAATCAAAATCGATAATGGATTAGGAAAAATCATAGATTCCTGTTTGCATTCTTCTTTGCCTCTGCTACCCTTTTCACCATCTACAAGTATATTTATGTCTTCTACAGATGCTATGGGCTTTACGGTGTCTTTTATTGTGGTCAACCTATACATGTAAAAGATGGAGAAGCGGGCTCTGAACTCACTTCTCAACTCAAAGGAACAACACCAAGCCCCTGCTTCAGATGCCCTATATTGCCAAAAGCATTTGCTCCCCCATAGAAAAGATTAGAATCTGGTGTACCACAGGTGCATAAGATCAAGCACTTAGGTCAAGGTTTACAAACATTTGTGAGAGAATGGGTCACTCTTAGAAGGTCAGTAATTTCCAGTGTTGAATTGTCAAAAGATGCTGCCTGTGCAATAAATCCAGTTGCGAAATATCCCTGGTCCTAAATATTTTAAAGTCAAAAGTTGTGTGCCAGCACCACTCACACTAACACTGGGATTGGAGAGAATAGGAAAGGAGAGAGAAAGAGTGAGTCCAGGTTTGCCTCCATTTGCACTGAGCTGTTCACTGATCTTCACTTTATTAAACTAGGGGAATGCAGAGGGAATTAGGACATGTGAGCAAAGAATCAACTGTTTTACTGACTGAGTTTGACAGATCCGTCCATTCCGAGCAGGATGTTGTCGCTTTTGATATCTCGATGGATGACCTGGTTTGAGTGTAGAAACTCCAAAGCCTGCAGACACTTGAGAGACAGAGAAAGGATGATGGTGATGATGATGAAGATGCTTTTTCTTTATCTTGTAACAAAATTGGCAACTCCATACCTCCCTGCACACGGCAGCTATTTGTGCTTCATCCATGCAGGTTTCCGTGACAACATCAGTCAACGAACCTCCAGCCAGGTACTCCATCACCACCCACAGCTCATCACCCACCAGATAACTACAGCAACGGAACAGATAAAAACAGGAACTGATAGTATTTGTTTTTATTAGAATGAATCGTTTTTTTTTGTTTTTTTTTGTGTATAAGACCACAGGAAATAAACACAGTCAATCAGTAAGAATGTTGTTTTCATGGGAACGACAGCATTGTCACCAGTATTGCAAGTGCTCCTGCAGAGTCTTTGATAACTATGGGAACCACCATGGCGACAGCAACAGTAAACTGGATAACCCTCTCGCCATGTTTTATTCTTCAAAGCTCAAACATCTGGATCATCACATGCTAAGGTGTTGGGTGAGATGAGGTGTGAATATTCAGGGAAACCTATTGATCTATTCAGAATTAAATCCTTACAACTGAAAATATCTGGTCCAACATTGGGTAGAATTATCTTATATCTATATTATCTGATAATTACATGTATGTTATTGATTCCTTTTGCATTGCTTCTCTCATCAAAATCAAGAAAGATTTCATTTTTTCAGCATGGTTTTATGTGTCTGTCAGAATATGCAACCACTCAGCATCATGTTTTTTTTTCTTTTTACATGTCAAAGGCTGGCTGATCACAGGCCACAGAGGTTGTGGACTAGAGTCATTAAATGGACATAAATTATTTGTGCAGACTCATCCTTTTACAATTGACAATTTCCTGTTCAAAGAAATTACTTTTACATTCAAGTCAATACTTTCACCTCTGATTATTCATATAAAAAATGTAAAATTCAGAACTGTTGCACCAATGAATGAAAGTCAGTCATGAGATGTCTCACCTGTCCAGGTAGTTGACTATGTTTGGGTTTTTGTTTTCCCTCATCACCAGAATCTCATTGATGATCAGCTCCTTCTTCGGCTGCTGCTGCAGATTCATCTGTTTAATGGCAACCTGAGAAAACAGATATACATAAATATATATAGCACAAACACATAACACTAAACAACAATAGAACAAGTTGTGTGCGTATGCGACTGTCAGATGTTAAACTGGCAGGTTAATTTAATCTAATCTTTGATCTAAATGATTAAAGATTCTCAAATGTAAAAGATATTCAATTAAAAACCCGTACTGAGCCCAGAGAACAGCCCAGGGTTCAGCTGGAAGTCCTATTGATCTTGTCCAGCCTCTTTCTCTCACGCTCTGATGCTGCTGCTCCAGCGACCACACCATACAGAATGGCTGATGCCACCACAGAGTCATAGAAAGTCTTAAGGAGAGACCACTGCACTCCAAATAACCTCAGTCCCCCAAGTCATATCCCACAGAGTTCATCTGCACAGAACTTCAGGAGCCTGGAGCTGATCCTGCATGGTCCATCTGCTTTCTGTGGCTTGATCCTTCCTCATTCCTCACCTGGATAGGTGTAAAGGACAGGGGTGGGATAGGGGGCTGTGATGGTCCCTGAGGCAGCGAGGAGGCGGTGAAGTGAAGGCTTATCAGTCCACCACTTCACCAGTGGTGGACTGCACAGGCAGCCTGAGCACCATCGTGCACATGCTGCCTATGCAGAAGAGGTTTGTATGCAGACAGCAGATGGACAATGTTGTGGTCAGCTCTGCCCAAGGGTGGGAGGGGTGAGGCAGAAAATGCCTCCTTGATGTTGGCATAAAATAAGTCTTTTTTCTTTGGTGGGGCACATACTGTGTGAATGTCTGCTGGACAGAGGAAGGTGCATGGTTGTAGTCTCCAGAAATGAGAAAGAGGGCCTGTGGGTGCTGTATCTGCAGTTTGCTGGTAACTGAGGTAAGTGCGTCACTGGCAGTGTCTGTGTTAGTAGACAGGAACACATACATGACAAATGCGATAATGTATGTGAACTCCCTCAACAGGTAGCATCGCCTCATGCTGACCACTAGCAGTTTGAATTTCACATGACAGTGGCCCGGATTACACAAACTCTCATTAACAAACACAGCCAGATGTCCTCCTTTCCTCTTACCGCTGTCCTCTGTCCGCAACAGATGAAAATAGTCCAATTGGACAGCTGAGTCTGGGATGTGAGAGGTCAACCAGGTCTCTGTGAAAATAATGACACTACAGTGCCAGTACTCCCACTGGTGCCGGGTGAGCACCACCAGCTCATCAGACGGAGGGAAGAACAGGCCTAAAGTGTCTCTTCTTTTCCCAGAGTTTCCTTCTGGAGCGCATCCTCTGCAAGTTTTTTTAAGCAGCTCCTCCACGTTACTCAGTGTGATCAGCTGTTTTCTACTGTAAACAATGGGCGTGTGGGTTCTGAAATTCTGAAATTCATGACTTCATTCTCCTAAATAATGATGTTGATCTTGTAACTATTGACTGTATTCCCGTAAATAATGACTTTTTTCTAAATGTGGCCCTAATACTCACAATTTACATACAAAAGAGAATGAGATTTTGTTTGTTTGTTTGTTTGTCAGTCAGTCAGTGACTGAACTAAGACTAAAAATAAAAAACTAAAATTAGATACATCATGATGAAATCTAATAAAAACATCACACTGAATAAATAAATAAAAGGTAAAATCAGATCAAAATCATCCTCTCTCACTGGTATGAGAAGATGGGGGATAGTCATCAGCATCGACTAAAAAAATGTGAATTTAAAAAATGTCATTCATTGTGTAAATGCATTTATATAGCGCTTTTCTAGTCTTTTTGACCACTTTTTGACAAAGCACTTAATACTACAAGTGTCCATTCACCCTTTCACAAAATCTGATGGCGTTGGCGATACACAGAGCCGCCCACACATCAGGAAACTACGCACTCACACACTGATGGCACAAGCCATCGGAGGCAAATCAGGGGTCAAGTATCTTGCCCAAAGACACAAGGATATGCAACTCGTAGGAGCTGGGAAGTAGGAGCTAGGAAGCTCCTACAACACTATGTTGTCAACAGCTTGTTGTCAGTGTGAAAAACTCACCTCTTGTCCTGTAGCGATATCAATTGCTGTGTAAACTGTCCCAGATGCCCTAAAAACACACGGACAGGAGCAGAGTGTTAAAATTTCTGAGAAGATTGAAGTGTGTGAATGATGCTGAGAGTCACACTCACCCCTGCCCAATCTTCTCAAAGCGCGTATATTTCTTCTTGGGGTCGCCCACACTGACAATTGTCCCTGAGGCAGACGGACAAGAAAAAGCAGAAATCATGATGAAAACAAAAAGCTGCAGAAAGAGAAAGAGAGAGGCAGACAGACAGAATAACAGAAAAAGACAGACAGAGAGAATCCTTTGTGGAATCACATGATGCGGATGGGTAGAACAGTCGTAGCATTTTCTATCCATCCTGGTTCTACTCTACTGCATGTTGGTCACACAGGCAGATGCAGCATGCGACTGGGAGGAAACGCATCTCCAATCAGTTGATTCCTCTGCAAAATCCCTCTGCTTATTTTATGTTTTTATATGAAAGGGTTAGGGTTAGGTATAGGGTTAAGACTGCAGCTCAGTGATCAGACTCCATAGCAGGAAAGTGCTTAAAGGACAAAACTCAGAGTTGGCGCAGGAGACTGGATGATGGACAGAAAGAGAACGATCAATCAGATGTAAGGATTGTATAGAGGGGCGGTGACAATGGATATCAGGTATCTGTCAATCGGAGTCAGACAGACAGGCACTGTCCTGGTCTTACCAGCAAAGGGAGACCTGAGCACATCTGGGCAGGCGTGGTTTAAAAAATAAATTTTATTACAAATTTAACAACAACAACACAGTTCAGTTTATGGTATCTTTAGTCGAATTTTCCGGAATTTATATATATATATATTTTACACGCCCAATTTTTCGTTTTTTATTCGTTAAAAAAGTTTAAAATATCCAATAAAGTGTGTTCCACTTCATGATTGTGTCCCACTTGTTGTTGATTCTTCACAAGAAATTACAGTTTTATATCTTTATGTTTGAAGCCTGAAATGTGGCAAAAGGTCACAAAGTTCAAGGGAGCCAAATAGTTTCACAAGCCACTGTATATATATATATATATATATATATATATATATATATATATATATATATATATAAATAATAATATAATTTTATATATATATATAAAATTCGACTGAGTTGGACTTCTTATTGTTGTTGAGATAATGCGATCGGAATTGGATTTTCTGTGGCATTTGCACACCTTATTCAATTCGATCTTCAATTCAATTTTACTTGTATAGCTCAGAATCACAAATCACAGATTTGCCCCCAATGGGCTTTACAGTTTCTATAAAAGAAACATAACATCCCCTGTCCTCAGACCCTCACATCGTAAAAGGTAAACCTCACTAAAAGAACCTTTAACAGGGGAAAAAACCTCAGGAAGAGTAACAGAGGACGGATCCCTCTTCCAACAGGCGTGCAACAGTAAAGCTGAGGCATGTGCAGAGTGGGTGTGTGTGTGGGAGGGGGTCTTGAAAACCTTAATCTTCGCCCCTTCAGAATGCTTTTTTGTTAAGAGTTATCTTTAAGGAGTTTAGACTTAGGGAAAAACATCTCTTGTCATAGCCAAAATGTGTTAGGAGGCAAATGGTCCAAGATAAAATCAGAGCGGAGGTGGAGGAACATCCTTGGGTCAAAATGGTAGGGATGTACCAACAAGGTGCCTGGACTAGGTGGGAGAACTCTGAGCAGCTGGAATCACCTGGTCAGAGATCTAGAGAGGTGAACCCCAGCACACCAAGTTCCTCATCCAATCAGTGTATGATGTTCTCCCTAGTCCTACCAATCTGCAGCAAGTCGGGGGTGAAGGTGTTTGATGATCAACGACCCTAAACACCCCGTGACCTTGGGTTCATCACTGAAGATGTGTCCAAGTAGCACCAAACATATTTAGGAATTTCCTGTTTCTGGAGGCAAAGGCTAGGTTTTGGATATTCAAATAATATAGGACTATTGTGAATACAAGAAATAAGAAAAAAGTTGAAAGCCAAGTAGATGCAGGTACCCTACTTCTGTATTTTTTTTATTTATTATTGGCAATTATGGTTGAGAGCAGATTGTGAATCAACAACATAAAGCATGGCTTTCATGCAGAATCTGTTCAGCTAATCGATGCACCCATCAGGTAAAACATAGTCTATATTTTCTTTGCACTGCCTCTACCAAATATATCATCTGTGGTCAATGATATGGTATGTTGTGATCGCATATTACACTCTTCATTGTAGGGGACATTTAAAAGTCTTGTTTAATGTGCCCCTTATCAACAGCACCTACCCCTCCAAAAGTACTGGAATGGCAAGGTCAATTTCTTAGTTTTTTTGTCCACAGAAGTCATTTGGGTTTCAGATCAAAAGATGATTATGAGAAAGAAGTTCAGAATGTTCAACTTTTATTGTATGGTATTTACATCTAGATGTGGTAAACTAAACAACTCATTAAAAGTATCATTACAGACACTGTTGCATTCTTCATTAAAAATGCCGTTCCACAGCTTTTCTGCAGCCTCTTTCATTTGCCGTTTGTTTCTGTTTTTTTTTTCTTATCAGACTCCTCTTCAAGAGGTAAAACGCATGCTCTATTGGGTTAACGTCTGGTGATTAACTTTGCCAGTCTGTGAGAAGGTGATGGCCCCTCCCCTTCTCACCTGTTTATAAGGGGGGAACTGAATAACAGCGAGAGAGTTTCCCCCGGACGGGTTTGCGTGCGGGACGCGAGGCGCGGCGTGTGGAGCTGCCTGTTTTGATCCACCTGGTGCGAGGTGGATTTTCCCTGCTGGCGTGGCGGTTTGTGTTTCTTTTGTACCACCGCCAATAAATGTTTTTTACGTGAGTTCCTTTGCCTCCTGTCTCCACTTCTTTTCTGGTTGCCCTGATCCCTTTTTGTTGGGAGACCACGTCGGTCGCTCACACAGTCCAAGACTTTTTACTCTTCCCCCTGATGAAGTCCTCTTGTGTTGGCAGTGTGTTTTAGGTGATTGTCTTGTTGCATGATGAAGCTTCTCCCAATTAGTTTTTATGCTGTTGATTGCTGCTGTTAATTGCCAGACAAAGTGAGCTAGCGAGCCTGTTTCAGAAGCAGCCATGACATTACCTCTACCATGCTTCACAGATAAGCTTTGGATCATAACCAGATCCTTTCTTTCTCCATACTTTGGCCCTTCCATCACTTTGGTAGACTCTCACTCATCAGTCCAAAAATCCTTCGATATGAAGCCCAAATGTCTTCAGTGTACAAAAGAAACAAAGGAATTGACCTTGCCATTCTAATACTTTTGAAGGGGGCTGTAAATCTTAAATGTGTAATTATTAATAATTACAATGTGTGATATGCATCTTTTATTTTATTATTATTATTATTGTTGCTGCTGCTGATGTAAAAAGGTCACCCAGCATCTTATGGCATCTTTGAATGAGTTTGACTGAGCCTTACGTAGTTTCTCAAGGATTTCCTCATCTGACATCTTCTTCTTCCTGGTTTTGTCCTGGGGGCGGGGCAAAGATGGCCCTGGGGCGAGGCTTGCACTGGGTGGGCTGCTGGGAACACTGTCTGCAGGGGGGGCAGGAGAGACAGCGGAGGCAGCGGAGGTTGGCATGGAGATGGGGGAAGTGGCAGCATCTTTGGTCGGTGGAGGGGGAAGGGGGTCGATTACTGACCGAGTGTAGATCTAAAAGAGTTCACAAGAAAATCAAACAATCACCGAAGGAAAATGTGTGTGTGTTCATTTGAAATCTATGACGATAAGCTCAAACCAGTCAGCTCTTCCAATCAGGTGCATCTAGGAAGGTTTGTGCTATAGAAGTGAGCTGTTATGTTTGTGTCAAATACCAACAGTGTTTCAGCACTGTGCCTTTAAAACCAGAAAGAGATATGAAAACAGGCACTCCAACCTGCCAACCTGTCTGACAGAGTTGTTTAAATTGTAAATGCCCTGCATTTGTATAGTGCTTTTCTAGTCTTTTTGACCACTCAAAGCGATTTACAATATAAGTGTTCATTTACACATTCACACACTGATGGCCATGGCGATTCAAAGTGCCGCCCACACATCAGGAAACTAATCATTTACACACCGATGAAACATGCCATTGGAGGAGCCTGGAAGGGGCAGTATTTAGTTTTTGTGCCATTTAGAGGTTAGTTTTCAGAATACAGCCTGGAGAAGAGGGGATTACATTTGTGTGTGTTGTGTGTCCTTACAGATTTGGTATGTTCTGGTCGGGGTGCAATCACCGGTGGGGGCTCGGCCTCATCTTCATCGTCATCCTCTGATACAGTTGCTATGGCAGGAGGCTCTGAGATGGCCTTGGAGCCCTGCATAATGTCACAATTAGAGAGAGGGTGAAGCCTCAGTGACATAGTCATTACATGAGCCAACAACAATGCTAGGCCCATCATGGCTGCTTTTTTCCGAAGCGGTCTCTTCCTGCTGCTGAATTCTACTCATTGGCCCTTCTCACTCCATCACTGCTAAGCTCTGAAATCTTGTGGACATGTCTGGCTTCTACTGACACTACTCAATTTATTCTCTCAGAAAAAAATGCTGATTCATAATGCAGAGAGAGAGAGAGAGCAGATAAACAAAGAGGAAGAGGAAATTCTCTTCCTTCTTGTTTTCCGCTTCAGTTTGTTTTAAAGGAACATTTCAGAAATACTGCACCAAAAAAAAATATTTAAATGAGGCTGAGTCTGCTGCAGTGTGGGTGTCACCCATAAACTCTGTTCCATGCAGTAGCAAGTTCTTCTTCCAGAGTCTGGTCCCATCTTTCAGATCGTCTCAATTTTTTTATGGAAATAAGGATTCTACTATCCATAAAGATGTAACAGATTTGCATGGATAGAACTGTGCTCAGACCAATACCTTTCACCTTTTATACACTCCCACTAGGTAGAATTATTAAGAAACACTTTCTTAATTGTTATGCAGACCATACAAATATACCTGACAATAAGGATAAATGAAACTAGCCAGCAAAACCGAGCCTGCCTTTAGGACATAAAGTCCTGGATGACCTGCAACTTTCTACTACCCAATTCAGACAAAAGTGAAGTTCTGATGCCCGGGCCTGAAATCCTGAAAAAAAATAAGTATCCAATGATAAAGCGATTTTAGATGACATCTCATTGGTCTCTAGCCCCACTGTAAGAAACCTGGGAGTACACTTTGATCAAGATATGTCATTCTCTGCCCACTTTAAAAATATTTCAAGGACTGTCTTTGTTCATCTATACAACATAGCAACTATCAGGCACTTCCTGTCTCTAAAAGATGCAGAAAAACGTGTCTATGCATTTGTTACTTTGAGGCTCAATTACTGCAATTCTTTATTGTCCGGCTACACTAAAAATTCTGTAACAAATCTCCACTTTGGCCAGAATGCAGCTGCGTGTATATTAACAGGCACTAGAAGAAAGGATCATATCTCACCTGTATTAGCCTCTCTGCACTGGCATCCTGTAAAACCAAGAATAGAATTCAAAATCCTCCTCCTCACCTACAAAGCTTTTAATGGTCAGGCTCCATTCTACCTTAAGGATCACATAGTTCCATATCACCCATTGAGAACACTTGTGCTCCTAAAATGTAGGCCTATTAGAAGTTCATGGAATATCTAAAATGAAAATGAGAGGCAGAGCCTTCCACTACCAGGCTCCTTCTCTCTTCCTACATTTAAGAACATTTTTTTAAAGACTTATCGATAGGGCCGTCCCTGGCTGGTCTAGTACATTTATATGCTGCTATAGGTTCAGACTGCCAGGATCTGGAACTGTTCCTATAGTAGCGCATTACGGCAGTAACATGTTCACACATTAACATCTGTTCCAACAGTAGTGTGTACCTACACCAACTTCTGTTCCTACAGTAGCATGTTTCTGCAGTAGAATGTTCTGAAAGAACATTTTTTCCGACCATGTAGTCTGTTCCTCCAGTAGCACGTTACCACAGTAACATCTAGTCCTACAGTAGCGTTTCCTGCAGTAATGTTTGCTTCTGCAGTAGCATGTTTCTACAGCAACGTCTGTTCCCACAGTAATGTTTGTTCCCACAGTAACGTCTGTTCCTACAGTAGGGTGTTCCTCCAATAACATTTGTTTCTACTGTAGCATGTCCCTGCAGTACTGTGTTCCTAAAGGACTGTCTTCTTACACTTCTTGCTACTACAGTAACATCTATACCTACAGCAGCATGTTCCCACAGTTATGTATGTTCCTACAGTAGCATGTTCCAGTAGTAACTTCTATTTTTAGAGTAGCATATTCCCACAGTAACGTCTGTTCCTGCAGTAGCATGCTCCTTCAGTTCAGTTCTTACAGTAGCATGTTCCTACAGTAACATCTGTTTCTACAGGAGCGTGTTACTGCAGTAACGGTTGTTCGTACAGTAGAATGTCCCTGCAGTACTATGTTCCTACAGGAGTGTCTTCTTACAGTAGCAGGTTACTACAGTAATGTCTGTTCCTGCAGTATTGTGTTTCTGAAGTTGCATCAATAAAGCTTTCTCAGTGTGTGTGAGTTTGTGTTTCTTACCGCCGAGCCGGATGAGCTGTAGGCATCTCCACTTTTATCTATCACAAAAAAGGGAAACTATGAGAAAGAACAATAATGCTTACTGTGTGTGTGTGTGTGTGTGTGGGGGGGGGGGGGGGGTGCACCTGTGAAGCTCATGTACTTCTGGCTGTTTGTTGTCTCTTTGGAATCATAGAACTTTAAGACATCGAGAACAGCCTGAGGATTCTTCTTCTGCTCCAGTTTGGTAATGTTTGACGTCTGCAAGAGGCGGGCCCACTGCTCCGGCATACCCTGCATGAGCATGCGCGCGCACACACACACACACACACACACACACACACACACACACACACACACACACACACACACACACACACACACACACACACACACACACACACACAGTGCACATAATAACTAATGTGTACAAAATGTTATTTTTAGGTAAACTCTGCAACACTGTTCATGAGCTGTCATACACAAACTATTTATTTTATGACTGAACAATCACACAAACACCTAAGAATTCACAACAATGCTGTCAACCTTGTCATGTTTAACAGTCTCATAACTGGGTCACATCTTCTTGTTTCCTATCTCGCTCTCTGCTTGTCTTTCTGCGTCAGAGTGCACAGACAGACAGACAGACAGACAGACAGACAGGGTTTCTGAATAATCCAATCTTAATCTAAATGACTGATGATGATAAATAGGCGAATGGGCAAAAAAAATGTCAGTCTCTATAATTGCACCCCAAAAGATTTGCTGAAAGAATTGCAACAAACATAGTTACAAAAAGTATGAAATTATAGGGGCCCATTTTTCAGCTTTTACTACTAAAAAAAGTTTTAAAATATTGTATAAATTTCCTTACACACACACACACACACACACACACACACACACACACACACACACACACACACACACACACACACACACACACACACACACACACACACACACACACACACACACACACACACACACACACACACACACACACACACACACACACACACACACACACACACACACACACACACACACACACACACACACACACACACACACACACACACACACACACACACACACACACACACACACGGCTTAGACAGGTCAGGCCGATCAAGTGATTCAGCCAGACAAGGCACCTTTGTTTAAATGTGATTATTTACTCAGTGTGTGTATGTTTCTGCGTGTTTCAAGGAAACAGACACACATTTATTCTCACACATAACAATAAACATGTGTCCTTTAGTGACCAAATAATGCTTACCACAGGCTGCAGAAGGAGTGTGACTACACATTAGGGAACACACACACACACACACACACTTACAGTAAACTCCCCGGTAACAGCGTCAAAACCAACATGGATGGTGTGTTCGAAATCAGATGGAAGAGAAATCTCTGGGCGTTCCTTCTTCTTATAGGCTACAGAGACACATAGGAGATTCATTTAAAATTGTTTTAAAGGTTCTCAAAAACTCCTAAATATAACAAACTGTATGTTTATAATATACTAACAGAAGGTTCTTGTTTCCATATTGAGGGCATAGCAATATGAAAACAAGGATTGGAGGATCAACTAAATAAACTAATTTAAAGAAATAACAATAAACAAATAAAATGACCGTAAGAGGAACAACAGAGATACAATTTCATTACAATCCCAGGTAAAGTCAAAGAGAAAGAAAAGAAGAAAAGAGAAAGCGAAGAAATAAACAAGACTGAATGAAAACACAGAAATGATGAATTGGGGGACTATTGTGTGAGAAAGATAGAAATGATGCAAGTTGTTCTTCTGAGAATTATCACCAGTAGCGACAAACTACATGTTGGTCAGGGAGAATCAGTGCTCACTCTTATCACCGCCTCCCGTCAGGATGAATCGGATCGAACGGTCTTTCTTCTTCTTGTCCTCAGGGTTTGGGGGCAGGGGCTTGGAGCCATGGTTTAGGGGGATGGGGTCCTTGTTGCAGGAGCCTATCATGGTGCTGGTGTTCCTCATAGGGGGAGCCGGGGGCTTATCCTCGACCTCCCCATTATCAGACATTTTCAGCTGGGCTGTGGCCGGCTGCTCCTGCACAGACACGCAGAGAAAATCAGCCAATTACAGACATGCAATCAGAGTAACCAATGAACCATTAACAAAAATAAATAGAAAAATAAATGTATTTGTTCAATGAGTAGTTTATTTGATCTCGCTGTGTGTATTATGTAGTACAACGTGGAGTGTGTGCAAACAGCTGTGAGACAAAGGGGCATTTTTAATGGCAGGTTTGACATTTCAACAACATTCTCAAATAAAAATACAACCACATACAAACACATAATGGTAACGTTTTGGAGACTCTAAGCAGAGTTTACTTCCTGGAGATTTATGTAACTACAACATACAGTGGCTTGTGAAACTATGTGGCCCCCTTGAACTTTGTGACCTTTTGCCACATTTCAGGCTTCAAACATAAAGATATAAAACTGTAAATTCTTGTGAAGAAACAAGTGGGACACAATCATGAAGTGGAACACACTTTATTGGATATTTTAAACTTTTTTAACAAATAAAAAATGAAAAATTGGGCGTGCAAAATCATTCAGCCCCTTTACTTTCAGTGCAATAAACTCTGTCCAGAAGTTCAGTGAGGATCTCTGAATGATTCAATGTTGACCTAAATGACTAACGATGATAAATGGAATCCACCTGTGTGTATTCAAGTCTCTGTATAAATGCACCTGCACTGTGATAGTCTCAGAGGTCTGTTTAAAGTGCAGAGAGCATCATGAAGAACAAGGAACACACCAGGCAGGTCCAAGATACTGTTGTTTTGTTTAAAGCTGGATTTAGATACAAAAAGATTTCCCAAGCTTTAAACATCCAAAGGAGCACTGTGCAAGCAATAATATTGAAATGGAAGGAGTATCAGACCACTGTAAATCTACCAAGATCTGGCCGCCCCCCTTAACTTTCAGCTCATACAATGAGAAGACTGATCAGAGATGCAGCCAAGAGGCCCATGATCACTCTGGATGAACTGCAGAGGTCTACAGCTGAGGTGGGAGAATCTGTCCATAGGACAACAATCAGTCGTATACTGCACAAATCTGGCCCTTATGGAAGAGTGGCAAGAAGGAAGGCATTTCTTAAAGATATCCATAAAAAGTGTCATTTAAAGTTTGCCACAAGCCACCTGGGAGACACACCAAACATGTGGAAGAAGGTGCTCTGGTCAGATGAGACCAAAATCAAACTTTTTGGCAACAATGCAAGACGTTATGTTTGGCGTAAAAGCAGTACAGCTCATCACCCTCAACACACCATCCCCACTGGTTTGGGCCTGCTTTTCTTCAGCAGGGACAAGGAAGATGGTTAAAATTGATGGGAAGATGGATGGAGCCAAATACAGGACCATTCTGGAAGAAAACCTGATGGAGTCTGCAAAAGACCTGAGACTGGGACGGAGATTTGTCTTCCAACAAGACAATTATCCAAAACAAAGCAAAAGCTACAATGGCATGGTTCACCAAAAAACATATCAAGGTGTTAGAATGGCCAAGTCAAAGTCCAGACCTCAATCCAATTATGAATCTGTGGAAAGAACTGAAAACTGCTGTTCACAAACGCTCTCCATCCAACCTCACTGAGCTCGAGCTGTTTTGCAAGGAGGAATGGGCAAAAATATCAGTTTCTCGATGTGCAAAATTGATAGAGACATACCCCAAGCGACTTGCAGCTGTAATCGCAGCAAAAGGTGGAGCTACAAAGTATTAACTCAATGGGGCTGAATGATTTTGCACGCCCAATTTTTCATTTTTTATTTGTAAAAAAGTTTAAAATATCCAATAAAGTGTGTTCCACTTCATGATTGTGTCCCACTTGTTGATGATTCTTCACAAGAAATTACAGTTTTATATCTTTATGTTTGAAGCCTGAAATGTGGCAAAACGTCACAAAGTTCAAGGGAGCCAAATAGTTTCACAAGCGACTGCATCTAAACCGGATCTGAGTGTCACAAGTGGCAAGCGAACTTGCTAAAAAAGCCACTGGGCACAGAGTGTATTGAGGACGCATGAACACACACACACACACACACACACGATTATTTCTGTAAATAAACATAAAAATCACAAAAATTATGTGAATTTGTCTGATTTCACCTAAGCAGGGAAAACTACTACTGAGTCAAATGCGCCACCCCTTTATCCTGCTCTAGTGGTGGTTTTCCCCAAACTGACAAACTCAGCTCATGTTTTCCTAGCCACATGTCACTAAATTGACAACTTCTTTGCCTTTCTTCACTCACATCTGTTTCCCTGTGACATCACAGAGTTCAGAGGGGGCTGATGCTTTTTTGAAAACATGCCCTGCAGGTTCAATGGATTTCAGCCACTCAAAGAATCTGCCAAATTGCATTTATCGATTGTTAATTGAAAAGGAGTGATTGACTCACTCACTCTCACAACCTAGTACAATGTGTCAGCCTTTCCTGGAAATGTTGTTTCAACTTCTGCAGCCATGTTTACTGGAAGAGGATCACTTACACACTATTTGTCAAATATAAAATTATCAAGCCTTTATTTGAGACAAGGTGGCAGTTTAGGACAGGACATCTTTTCCCTTCTAACAAAAATCTTGGTCAGAAAAACTCAAGAATATGGTAATTCACTCAATTTCTTTTATTAAAACAGGGTTAGGGTTATTGGTTAGGGTAGGTTAGGGTATGGCTCCTGTAGAATTTACATTTTTCAAAAGTCAAATGCAAATTCAGTTGTCAGGTCTTCTTCCTTGATTTTTTAAAAATAAATTAGACTGTGTTTATATGTAACTGGTGGTTATTTATCAAAATATACACCTCCACCCAGAGTTGAAAGGTGACCTGGCATTCAAATGAAACATGGCTATTATTTGATAACTTACAGTATGTCAACTATAATTACTGCATATGCTACAAGGGCTTGCTTCAGCTCCAACAAACTTGACAGTGTGATATTAATTTACTTTCTCAATGACAGAAAAAGGCTGGTTGTTAAGCACTATAAATTTCATCACTTTGTCATTAATGGATTTAGTATTTTCACTATGTTGAAAAGCTTTTACAGTTTTCAAACGACTGCTTAATAGGGAAATTAACCCCTCATTTTATTGTTTTAGCTTTAGCCCAGCTAGCAGCTGCCTCATATTCATTCAATGCCGCTTTGCACAATGATGACTTTTCAGGTGAGCTATAAAATTTGCTGCTTTAGAGCGTAAAGCTTTCTTTCTTTCATTCAATATCCTCCTTGTTTTGCAAATGACAAGTGATGCTTTTGACATTTGCCACTGAGAAAAAGGACCAAGGTGGTGAAGACTAGGAGCTACTCAACATGAATAATTTATTGAATGAAAAAGGGCAGCTACTCAAAGTCATTTTTCCCTATTTTATTGAATTGTTTTATCCTAAAAATTTACAGTTTGATAAAATGATGAAATCATTTTTATTCGAAATCAGCAGATATTTTAATGGTCCGATAAGTAACCTAAAGTTATTTTTTTCCAGCAGAATTATAAGAATTCTTTAGCTGAGCCTGCGGACTCAACCTCACAGCCAGGTAGTGCTCTGCATTTGGATACACATGCACACACACAAACTCATGACCAGAGCTGTGACCATAAGGTGGTTGGTTCCCTCATAGTGCCAGCTCACAAACCCGCTGCTGGACACCGGCAGTGAGGGATGCCATCAAGCCACAGGAGTTCTACAAAACCTTTTTGGCCTGTGGGAATCCCGAAGAGGAGCGTGGCCTCATTAGTTACAGAGGCAAAAACTTGGGCATGGGAGGGGTTCGTGAGGCATGGAGAACACCTTTCGAACAGCTTCCATGAGAGTCTGGACCACTATCTGGCGATTCAGATGGGAGAAGCACTACACTGTTAACACTGTAAAGTGTCGGTGGGAAGCTGCTCATTTTTTTTATTTTTACTAAAAACGAAAAACACCCACAGGTTTGGAATCACTGAACTACAAAAACACAGCCTCAGAAAATGGTTTGTGAAACAGATGGTGACAAAATGGTGACAAAGAGGAAAACTAAAGAGTGAAGGGACTAATGGAAAGAGTGTGTAAATAACAATAACAGACTGTATGTTAGCGGGGGGCACAAACACAGACTTGTTCTCCCTCCAAAAGAACAAGGTGAACCAAAAATTGTTTGTTTATATATATATATATATATATATATATATAGGTTTCGTTTTTTTTATTTGATCCGTTGTGATTCCTCAGAGAGTTTGATCCATATTGACATGATGGCATCACACAGTTGGCGCAGATTTGTTGTCGGCTGCACATCCATGATGCGAATCTCCTGTTCGACCACATCCCAAAGATGCTCTATTGGATTGAGATCTGGTGACCGTGGAGGCCATTTGAGTACAGTGAACTCATTGTCATGTTCAAGAAACCAGTCTGAGATGATTCCAGCTTTATGACATGGCGCATTATCCTGCTGAAAGTAACTATCAGAAGTTGGGGACATTGTGGTCATAAAGGGATGGACATGGTCAGCAACAATACTCAAACTCAACACTCAGGTGGGCTGTGGCGTTGCAACAATGCTCAATTGGTACCAAGGGGCCCAAAGAGTTCCAAGAAAATATTCCCCACACCATTACACCACCACCACCAGCCTGAACCGTTGATACAAGGCAGGATGGATCCGTGCTTTCATGTTGCTGATGCCAAATTCTGACCCCACCATCTGAATGTCACAGCAGAAATCGAGACTCATCAGACCAGGCAACGTTTTTTCAGTCTTCTATTGTCCAATTTCGATGAGCTTGTGCAAATTGTAGCCTCAGTTTCCTGTTCTTAGCTGAAAGGAGTGGCACCCGGCGTGCTGCTGTAGCCCATCTGCCTCAAAATTCAATGTACTGTGCATTCAGAGATGCTCTCCTGCCTACCTACGGGTGGTTATTTGAGTCACTGTTGCCTTTCTATCAGCTCGAACCAGTCTGGCCATTCTCCTCTGACCTCTGGCATCAACAAGGCATTTCCACCCACAGAACTGACGCTTTTTTCTTTTTCGGACCATTCTCTGTAAACCCTAGAGATGGTTGTGTGTGAAAATCCCAGTATATCAGCAGTTTTGAAATACTCAGACCAGCCCTTCTGGCACCAACAACCATGCCACGTTCAAAGTCACTCAAATCACCTTTCTTCCCCATACTGATGCTCGGTTTGAACTGCAGGAGATTGTCTTGACCATGTCTACATGCCTAAATGCACTGAGTTGCTGCCATGTGATTGGCTGATTAGAAATTAAGTGTTAACGAGCAGTTGGACAGGTCTCCCTCATTTGCAAAACAAGGAGGATAGTGAATGAAAGAAAGAAAGAAAAGCTTTAAGCTCTAAAACAGCGAATTTTATAGCACACCTGAAAAGTCATCATTGTGCAAAGTGGCATTAAATGAATATGAGGCAGCTGCTAGCTGTGTTAAAGCTAAAACAATAAAATAAGGGGTTAATGTCCTCATTCAGCAGTCTGCTCAGTCCCCCAAAAGTCTAGAATCAGCTCTTCTCCACAATCTTCCTCAGGGTCCGGTCACCTCGTCTCTTCGGGCAGTGTTTTCTGCCACACTTTTTCCTTCCCACAGACTTGCCACTGAGGTGCCTTGATACAGCACTCTGGTAACAGCCTATTCGTTCAGAAATGTCTTTCTGTGTCTTACCCTCTTGCTTAAGGGTGTCAATGATGACCTTCTGGACAGCAGTCAAGTCGGCAGTCTTACCCATAATTGCGGTTTTGAGTAATGAACCAGGCTAGGAGTTTTTAAAACCTATATGAATTAATAATTTAATACAGATTTCTAATACATATACTTGATAAAATGAATCATGTATGCCACAATATCAATACTTATTACAAACACATTTACATTTTTCAATCCCACACAAACACACACACACACACACACATGCACGCACGCACACACGCACGCACGCACCTCCATACAACCATCTGTTCAGCCCCGCCTCAGCATATTGCCTTCAGGGGCCAACTGAGCATCAAAGTATTGTATCTGTACCTTACAATAACCTGCATAATCAATGTGTCCACACAGACACACACTGATAGTTACTAGTTAAGAACATTTTGTTTGTATGCAGGCGTTTGGTCACCACCTGCTGGGATCATGTGAACGATGTCTCTGCTGATCATTTACACCCAACTCATTCAGAGACGCAGCACAACACCACAACAACAAAACTACACAACACACAACACAAAAAGCAATGACTTGTTTACGGAATCAGATATTTCAATATTGTTGTACGACCAATATAGGTCTATTTTTGCAGCATGTTTGGCCTGTTTCTTTCAGGTTGTATGTCAGGTTAAGACACTTTTTTCAGTGAGTTTGACAGGTTGAGTAGTTCTTGCAGTGTGTGAAAAAGTATTTTGCAGCATATTTGACAAGTTAACATTTTTTGCACTGTGCTTGACAGCCTGAGTAATGATTACTGGACTCAACATCTCTGTTTTGACCCCGTTTTGTTTTGTTCTGGAAAATAACTAAATTGTTTAACAATGAGGGAAAGTCTCAATGCAGCTGATATTTAAGCAATTTATAATCTGTGTGCGTGTGTGTGTGTGTTGTCTTAATGACAATACAAGGACAACTCAGCTTTAATTAATTTCAACTTAGGTATCAGGCTGGTTTAAAAAACAATAAGTAAAATAAAACAGACAAAGCTCTCATGTTGACCAAAACATCAGTGAGTAAAAATGGGTTTTAAGCTTTGTTTTAAAACCAGACATTGCTGGCCTGTCTGGTTTGAAGAGGTAAAAAGTTTCACATATTAGGCAGAGCAACATAGAGTGTTCATTTGTACCTTGGTACCTCAAGGAGCAGCTATTCAGCTGACTTGAACCACCGAGCAGGGGTGTAGGGGTGAAGAAGCTTAGAGGTAGACGATTTAAAGATTTAAAAACAAATGGCCAGAACAGGCACGATAAGTTACTTGACTTCATGATAAAGAGCATTGCAGTAATCCAGCCTTGATATAATGAAGGTGTGGATTGCTGCTTAAAATGTTGCGGTTTCAGAAAAGATTTACCTTAGCCAGATGCCTAAAGTGGAAGAAACCTGACCTGACGGAGGCCCAACTTGCTTCTCCAATTTAAATCGCTGTCCATTTTAAAATCCAAGGTAGTCACAGAAGAAAACTGCCAAAGGACCCAAATCTACAATGGAGGATAGGCAGAGCTGGGGTTATATCTAGGGTTTTAATTTCATCAAGACATGCCAGCAGGCGTTTGAGGGAGGCATCACTTTTCCTCAGGGGTACATATATATAGCAATCATCAGCATAACAATAGGAAATTATACAATGCTTTTTGAAGATGGATCCTAGGGGGAACCATGTACAAATTAAAAAGCAGGGGTCCTAAAATTGAGCCCTGTGGGACAACATATGAGAGTGGAGCAGAGAAGAATTCACAAATCTGATACATTCAGGAACATTGTACAGTCTCCTATATAGAACCTGAAACAACCTGCTGCAGATGAGTTAGTAAGATCTTTTAGTCTACCATATTAAAAGCAGTGGTTTAGTCAAGCAGAACCAGCAAAGCATATTTATTTCTCTCCATTATGCCGCTGCTGCACAATGACCCAGAGAAAGAAGGGGGAGATGGGGAGAGGGGTAATGAAGAGAAGCGAGGGAAGGTGATAAAGAGGGGGGAAGGAGGGTTTTTCTGTGAGAAACATTTCAGTGTGAATTCCTCTGGTCTTGTGTTGCTACTCTTCTTTTGATCAGTTGCTCTTTTTCTCCCTCTGGCCCACACCGCCCCTCCTCCTTCGTATCTTTATTTTGTGTTCTTTAGTAGGGCTCTCCCTATCTGTTCCACTTCTTTTTTTATTTTCACATTCCCGTTTGTCCTGTTGTTTCCTTGTTTTCACACTTCACTCCCTGTTCTGTCATTCAAGCTACATACATTTATACTTTTATATTTTCTCCCCATCTTCTTTTTCATTTGCCTGGAGGAGCAGGAAATTTTCTAAAAAAATTGCTGCCGTCAGAGACTTTAAACAGCCACCTTTAATTTTTTAGAAGTATTCTGTATTGAGTAAAATGATTAATTTATAAAAGTTAAAAATATAAAAATCTTTACCAAATATTAAAAAAAGAAATTAAACTCAAATTGAATTGTGTGATTAATTCTCACACACACACACACACACACACACACACACACACACACTCCACCGCTACCCCTATTCACAGGCATTCTCATTAATATTGAGACAAACATAAATTGTCCTCCGAGAGAGATGTCAAACTATATTCAGAATGTTAATGACATCAGAACTTCACACAGGAGAAATAACAATATCAAATCTGAACCTTTTCTTATGAGAACAAACATTGTCTGAACAGATAAAACTGCACAATGAACAAGCAAATTGCAAAGGAGGACATACACACTGCAGTGGTAATAAATTAGTTTAGACCAGATTCTTTTTCTACAGTCTGTTTCATTTGAAGCTGCACCACATGTGTATGCATTTTTTTATGTTCAGTCCCACATATTATGTGATCCATTATGTTTATATATTTCACTAATCAGATCACTAGTAACTTTACTCTCCCCAAAATACAAAAAATAAACTGTTTACAGAACAAAGGTCCCGTAAAACAAAGTAAATTCTTCTGCCATTGCAGATATAGGTAACGTGTGTTTGTCTCCTTAGGGAAGAAATCCTGACAAAATAAAAGCAGTTAAACATTTTAAATTAAAAATAAAACTGTAATAAACTGAAAAAAATATATATATATAGTGCATAGTTCCTATAAAGTTCAATAAAATATAGTGACCATAACAAAAGACATTCATACACAATAAAAAATGCATCATGGTTAACCCTGTTCCTATAAGCAAAGTGAACACACCCTCCTCCTGACACACACAAATGCGTGCACACATGCACAGACACACGGGGGAGGGTATGTCTCCATCACTTATCCATCAGCTGTTAACTCCTCCCCTCCTCAACTCTATTACTCTGGCAACCACATAAATAATGAAAGCTGCAGTGCATGCAGCTGTTGGGACAGAAAGGCTGAATCAAACGGAACTTATACGACACACACACACACACACACACACACACACACACACACACACACACACACACACACACACACACACACACACACACACACACACACACACACACACACACACACACACACACACACACACACACACACACACACACACACACACACACACACACACACACACACACACACACACACACACACACACACACACACACACACACACACACACTGCTCATTTCACTCCACCTGCTCATAAAAGCAGATTTCTGTCCCACATCAGGGTCCAGATAATAATGAGAGAAACTGCATTTAGAAGCTGCAGGACGCAGCTTTATGACACTTAATCAACATTTTTCTAGAGCCAAGATCCACTGTGCAGAAACACACAGCACATACCAGGGTTTAAATGCCACATTGATCAGATGCTCACTCAAGGAAAACTAAAATATCTAAGAGAAAGTTTCTGGTGATACAGACTCCTTCATCTTCTCTGTACAGAATCTGTCCACTGACAAGTGTTAACTCACTTGAAGGCAGGAACCCACTAATTGCTAACCTTAGCTGTATTGCTAAGATCCACTGATCTGATCAACTTCCAATGTTACGTTGTTCTCACTTCGGTTTTCAGCAATAGACACTAAGTATGAGGTCTATCATAAGGACTTTTCTCCAGATGAAACTAAATGTTATTGTTCAAACTGCGCCAAATTCAACAAAATAACTTACACATACAAACATTTAAAACCACACACACACACACACACACACACACACACATACACATACACATACACATACACATACACACACACACACATATATATACACACACATACATACATACATACATACATACACATATACATACATACATACACATATATATATTCATATATATTAGGACCACGAAATATAATGCACATGTTTATCTTCTCCAGAAGCACATAACAAGGCATCAATGTAACAGTATATGCCAAACAGCAAGGCAACCATTATTATTTTGACTCCCTTGGCATGCATATTTTAGCAGCTCCCTTTCCCCCACACTTCATTGTAACTCCACCCCTCCCACCACACCTCCATACGCTTTTAGGCAAACTCGCACATGCCACCCTCCAGTGGTAGCAGGGAAGACCTATTTCACATCCACATTGTCCAATTTGTTGGAAAATTCACATGTGATGGATCACTAAAAGTTCATCACTGCTTGCAGTTTAAATGTTTTTATCGATGCAGCGTTCCTGCAGTGCTTCATCCTTGAGGCAGCTGCCTCTATAACAAATTACCCCCACCTTGCCTACATCCCTTCAGTAAGGAGAAAAAAATATTCTGCATCCTGCGTGCATATTATTGCAATGCTCTCTAAAGTCACACTGTTGTAGCTGTTACTCAGTTTAGCTGCTACTTTACTCCTCAATGTAGCACAGGCTACTGTGGCCATAGCCAATATTAAAACAACAAACTTTGTAAGAAAAGTGCTGCAGTCTTTTCCTATTTCAGAGAGAAGCACTGTACACGCTGCAGCGTCTTACTCTAAAACACGTTCATAGACCAGTGTTTTTCCAACTTTTTTTAGCCAAGGCACATTTCTCTCATTGCAAAAATCTTGCGGCACACCAAAAGCTTAAAATGTGAAAAAAAAAAACTTTATAACAATGTAAGTGTTATACCGTGTGTTTATATATATATATATATATATATTTTTTTTTTTTAATTTGAAGAATGATGTTATAATGTCTTGAAAAGGGAGATAATGATCACAAAGAAAAGAGTATTTTCTAACCTTTCATGTTTCTATTCACTCAGGGTGAAAGCTGGGCCTTTTTGGAGGAACACAGTCGATATCCTGGAGGATTCCATGAAAGCTCTCAGTCTTTCTGTTTTTGTTTTTACAACAGTCAGGCTTGAGAAGCTCACCTCACACAGATATGTTTTGGAAAATGGGAGCAATGTCAAAATAGCCTTGTTGGCCAGCATGGGGAAATCCTCAGCAGCTGCCAACCACACTATCCAAAGGTAGATCAACAAAAATTAGTTAGAGAGCGGAACTTTGTCTATTTCTTTAACTGCTTCGGGTCCAAGCATCTCATTTCCAATGGTCGTAGCATTTCATTTACAAAGGTCCTAGCATCTTATTAGCAATGGTCCTAGCAGGCAGGTAGTTTTAATTTCTCTGCCACAGTGTGGGCCTTTTTATTTAGATTAAGTTCAGGACATGGTAGCTAGCTTTAAGGCTCTCACATTTACCTTTCAGTTTTTCTCATGTAAGTCACCCGTTTCTCCGTGTGTTCACGCAGGCGAATAAAATACTCAAACATTTTTGTTTTGAAGTGAAGGGCGTTTCGTTTGGAGATGTTGTTTGAGCTTCCTCGGGACCATAGCACTGTTAGAGATCCTTTTACCACATACCAAGCACAACAGAATTGGTGCTGACGTATCTCCGGTAAAAGTAAATCCAAGTGAAAAGTAGCTTTCATTGTATTTCCTCATGCCAGAAACTTTGCAGGACGTCACCATCGTCCAGTGAAAAAACGTATCCGTCACTTTCACCGTCATCCTGCAATCCACAATGAACCGTCAACGCCACCTGCCACTGCGTGACTAATTCTCTTGTCTCCATCACAAGGCAGTTACTACCTGGTGCTGCCCCCTACTGGTAGGAAGGAGTAGCTACTACATGATTACTCTGCCAGCAAGATAGCCCAGGCACACAAACTATTAATTTCCCACAGCAAAACTGAGAATATCTTGGTTAAAAACCTCTGTCATAGACCTTCAGGAAATCCCACTGTTACCTCTCCTTCCACCACCAACTAACTGCAGAAAACAGTGACAATGAGATACACAATATAATCTCAATGATATTTCTAATATATAAATAATATAGCTTGCTTTAAATTAGGAAGATAAAGGTGATAAAACTATACATTTTTTGTGCTGACTCCAAAATGATAATTAACATTAAACATATTGATTATATTCTACTCATGTTACAGTTAAGTTCAGTATTTTTCTTTCTGACTGAAAAAGAGAAAGGATGAGATTCGCTCTGTGAAGAGCAGAAGCGATGGATGAGGAAGTGGAGTAGAGCATAAGCAAGTAAAAGACACTGCTGTGCCGTGGAGAGATGAAGAGGTATTTATAGATAACAGCGTTACTGCTACTTCACTGCTTACATCGTGCTGGCCGGAGGATGGATGAAGGGGAGACGGCAAAGAAAAAGTAACAGAAGAGGAAAGCTGAAAACATGGAAAGAGGATGATAAATGAAAATTACAGACAGGAAGAGGATTAAAGAGAAGATGATTACAGATTGTTCTTTCAGATACTAAAGCACAGAGGAGGCAGAACTGTTAGTGGATCAATAATTAGTCTCTGTGCGATATTGACAGAGCAATGAGAGAGGAAGTTTCTCTTGTACAAATACAAACAAACACACTATCACATACACACACACATACTATGAACCCCTTTACCTTGTGTATGTGTTGAGTGTTTCTATTGACCAAACACTACCAGTGGAGGCAGGGTCATCTCACATACTGGTGTTTTTTTCTTCCAGATGACTGACAACACACACACACACACACACACACACACATGCACTCCATACATTTCAAAATGCATGTGCAACTATCAACTACGTTTGTCACAAGCATGCGCTTTGGACTCCTATTAATATGTGCGTTTGTGCGTTCACGTGTAACAATACTGCACTATGTTAATCACACAAAACACTTGGTCTACACATAAAATTCTTGGTTTTTTATGCAAACAAACAAATGAAGACAATAGAACATTTTTTTAATCACACACTCCCATGCATGCGGAAATGATGTACACACACACAACATGACAGGTAACAAGAACTAACTGTTTGACAAATGTTAAGCGTTTGCCGGCACCTCATCATAGACACACAGCATATCTCTTTGGATGTGACACTCTGGTCGGTGTGAATGTAATACTTCACACCGACCAGTGAATGTGTACCACACACACACACACACACACACACACACACACACACACACACACTTTGGCTGCAAAAGTGTGGAAATTACTGGAGGGTGTGGGTGTCCTAGACTCCATACATTGAAGGAACCACCCACACCCAATATTGTTTATGTTTGTTAGTAATTAAATGGAGGTTTCCATAAACATATAAATGGCATGAGTGTTACTTTAGTGATTTTTGATTTGATATTGGTTCAGAAGCTTTCATCCCAAAAGACTAATACTGAAACTACTGATTGCTTTACTTATTGATTGGTTGGTCAACAGCAGCTGTTCCCTCTGATAAACTCAAACCCTGAGGACAAAGCAGGTCTGTGCAGTTGGGGTTCGTCTAGAGTCTAGACGGTGTCTTCATTTAGCTTCTGGAACCCGACAGTGGCATCACAACAGGCTGTAACCTACACAGATCAGCTTAATGACTCTGTCCTCTCATTAGTGATAAAAGGACCTGGGCTACAGAATTAGAGAAGAGATTTCCTTTTACCATCACAG
This sequence comes from Eupleurogrammus muticus, assembly GCA_036785175.1. Lineage (NCBI taxonomy): Eukaryota > Metazoa > Chordata > Actinopteri > Scombriformes > Trichiuridae > Eupleurogrammus > Eupleurogrammus muticus. The sequence continues at coordinate 23,395,192 of JAYKQN010000009.1, forward strand.
AGCTGTTAGTCACACGGTTATTTATAGAGTTAAACTTAACTATTTTGATAATCCATGTATTTCTTTGAGTGCCCTTAAGAAGAACATGTCCAAATTCTTTGGTGCCCCCTGCTCAAATCTGATTATTTTCTGGTTTCATTAGTTTTCCATAATAGTAAACTGATTATCTTTGTGTTGTGGACTGTTGATCTAAACAAAAAAGGACATTTTAGATTTAGCTTTGGGAAACCGTTTTGAACCAAAGTACTAACTGATTAATCCACCAATACAATAGTTGTTAGTTACAGCTCTAACATGCAGTAAATGCTGCTCCAGTCTGAATGATATATGTGGGTCTTTTCTCCAGGAGCTACATGGGAGTCATCAACGCTTCCTTGTCTTTACAGAAACTAATGAACTATTCATATCTTGCTAGTTTCAGACTTACATAAAAGAAATAAGAACCGTGCATTATGTGTCACAGTGGCTTCTGGCTGACTGTAGCCTTTTAATGCTTCTCTGGCTCTAGTTTGTGTGTAAATGTTTTCCTTTATTGTCTAAAGTAGGGAAAGCAGGCATATCTAATAATATATTAATAATATCTAATTTCTTATACAAACATATATCCAAACATATGAATTTGTTGATGTTTCTCATAAAAAGGTACATTTCTTACCAATGAACACTTAATAATGGAACCTGACGTTGGTATGTTTAAATTTAAATCGGCTTGAATCCTGCAGATAAACACCAACTAACAGCTTACTGTGCTAAAGCTGGTGATGCTAATGTCAGTCACTTTGCTAAAGAAGAACTTTATACAAAGATTGAAAGGATTCCATAGTGGATAATTCTTTATGGTTTGTTTAACTCGTATTGACTAAACGTTGCACACACACATCTTTTTAATCAGGCATCACACAGAGACTCAGGTTCTGCATTTGAGACCATAAAACACTCCTTAAACCACGCCCAGGTCTCCATGGCAACTGTTGTGCCACCACTGGCCTCAATGTGTAACAGAAATCAGGATGTCTAGGTCTTATATTGACATAACATTACACAGGTTTTAAAAGAAAATTATGCTGCTGTAAAACTAAATTTCAATAATGAAAAACATCACATTCAGCAAATATCAGATATCAGAAATATCACCTGAGCCAAGCAAATAGCTACATGACTTTTCACCATTTTCTCACATTTTAATGAGAAAATAATTAACAGATTAATTTTTAATGAAAATAAATGTCATTTGAACCCTTTAAATAACAATCACATTGAACCACAGCAGGAGGTTTCAGACTGTCACACCTGCTGCGTTTACCCAGCTGGGACCAGCAGGGGGCAGAGCGTGAAGAGTCAATAAACAGGAGGAGAACAGTTCTAACCCAATAACAACACACAGCTGACACACATCAGCTCAGACTCTAAGGATTTCTGCTGAGTCTTGTGGAAACAAGAAGCATAGAGCATCAGACAATTACTGGGGCAGCATTGAAAACCACATTAAAGCAGCAGACACACAGTATGCAAGAACAAACGCTTCAGCTAATAAAGGAACGTTACGTTGATCATTTATCAGATGAGAGAGGATTTTTAAATAATCTAAAAGGCAGGATCTAAGTTTCTCAGCAGTCGGATAATGATCTGAGCATTGAAGAGTTTCACATCAGTACATTTATATATATTCAAATTATTGTGTTAGTCTGACAAAACAGACTTTTAAAGTATGTGCAAATGTCAGCTCAACTGAAATCAAAGTCACAAAGCTGGACCAAAAAAACAGAGACTGGATCAGGTCGAGATACTCATACTGTTACTGACCAACCCTGACATAGTACTTTCTGGCAGTTGAGCTGCCAATCAGGTGATTCCAAATGGCTGTGGTACATTCAGGTGTCCTCCAGGGGAATTCCCAGCTCAGAATGGAAAATAGAGAGGAAAAACATATATCCTAGGAAAGAGGCCACCACTTTAATTGACTAATAAAATAGTTGGTAGTTGCACCTCTAGTACAGAGACAAGGATAGTAGTCTAAGTTCAAGGAATCAAGCTATACCCACAAGTATACTGACTGATCAAGACAAAACCCACAGTCAGTTAAACAGACAGGTAAATGTTGAGCATTTTGAAACTTCAGCCTAATTTCTCTTTGTTCCTGTGATGGATCTGAAGCAGGATGACATCATTTCACTGATCCTCCAGTATTGATCATTGTAGCCAGAATTTTGATATAACTTGAAGCTGATCTGGTGCGTTCATCAGATACAGATGATCTTGCACATTAAAAGACACAATGATGACAGAAAAGTCAAAAAAGTATGATTTTAAAAATATAATGACTAAATGAATTGTGAAGGGAGCGGTCCCCAGTCAATATGCTTATAGATTCAAAACAGGATCATAGATTTAAACTTGTTTAAACATGTTAAATAGATATTCCATAGTTTATACATATGTCTATGTCTGAGGTGTGTATGTATAGAAGGGCCAGTTCACAGAATGTTAGTGATAAACTTTTAATGTCTCGATATTTATTTTATCTTGAAAAAAGTATGATTATTTCACAATTTAGATTTTTTAATCATAATGTCTTATATTGAGATCATCATCTTTACTTTTTCTGTCACATTTCAGAGTTTTTGCCCCCAGCATTGAGTGATGCATTCATTTAGAGATCCATTGATCGATCCATTGATCGATCGTTGATTGATTGGAGGAGCTCGTGTTGTTCCTTCGGTCTCCTGCTACTGCGGATCACTTCACGTTTCCTCAAACCGGTGATAAAAATCAGACCAGCAACAGTATCCCAGCACCTTCAGGTCTGCGGTGTGCTGGCTGAGCATGCTGCTGCGGGGCCTGCGGGGCGTGTGTGCGTGCGCGTGCGCGCGCGTGTGCTTGGATTTAGAATAAGGAAATATTAATTCCCCCTTTGCTGATAAGTCACTCACCGCCTGAGCGAAGATTTTGCTCCTGGGTGGTTTTTCCGGACACTGGGACGCAGCGTCTCCTGTCGCAAGCTCACAGTACGCTGCTCCGCTCTGTCGCCTCCTACACGGCTCCTCCTCGGTAAACTTGCCGAATCTTTCCGGCAGCTATTGTTAGCCAGCCTGCTGCACTGGAAGCGCCGCCCCCTTCACCCCGCCCCTGCGGACACGTAATTGGTGATTGCTCCGTCTATGCTGCCGCCCATTGGCTGCTGCCGCCAAGCGTTCGCCTGAGCAGCGGTGCATTCAAAGACGCTGTGAAAATGTACGGAATTACGGTTACTTCAAAACCACGTTACGGTGCTGCGTTCATTCCTTTTCTACCAATTGATCATTAAAAAAATAACTATAGTAAAATAAATACATATTTTACATACATACATTTTATTATTTTATTATATATTAGTAGTCATAATAAGAATAATAATGATATGTTATTATTATGGGTAATAGTAACAATAATAAGAATAAGAATATATAGTAATACACTTGTAACACACATATTACTATCCTTGTTTTAGTTATTGTTAATCTTTAATTTGTTTTTATTTAAATTCTTGAAAAATATCTTCATCACCAGTCAACCCGTGTGACCATAGTGATAGAGTCGAAATAGAAAAGTCAGATATGTCTATATGTCAGAGTGTATCGCCCTCCAGGCCCATATTCTGGAATCTTTTTAATTCTCAGGGTTCCTATCAAGTCTAGTTCTCAAGACAGATTAAATAATCATTGCAGGTGATTTGAATATTCACGTTGATATCGATAGTGATCGCCTTGGCTCTGCTTTTCTCGCTTTACTGGACTCATTCAGCTTTTCTCAGAGGTTAGATGTGCCCACACCCTTGACTTTGTTTTAGTGCACCAAAGTTGAACACTTCCTTGTCTTTCCACAGGATCCCCTTCTATTAGACAAATTTGTAATAACTCGAATTCCTCATATTAAATTACACACCACCTAAGAAGAACATATTCACTAGATGTCTAACTGATAGTTCTATATCTAAGGTTAATGCTCTGCCCTGCCTCACCACAGTTGTGAATTTTAATGCCTGCTGCTTGTCCATCTGAAATATATCAACTTGTTGAGAGCGCTGCACGTTCAATGTGTACCCACCTGCGTTCACCCTTAAACTGGCACTAACGTCTTGACTCCAAGAAATATTGTGCAAACTGGAAGAATCTTTCTACATATGGAAAAAGGGTCAGGAAGGCCCTAAGTAACGCCAGAGCATCTTATTACACCTCATATAAAAAAAAAACACCCAAAGTTCCTTTTCAGCATGTTAGGTGACTAAAATTAACTACTATACTATTATTGATTTATGTATTCAGGGCTTCTTCAATGACAAAATTCTTACTATTAGAGACCGAATTTATCACCTTGTTCTATCAACTGGCTGTAATCTGTCCTAAAATGCAGTAATTGTAGAGACAGACGAAATAGCTAATATTCATCTCAACACATTTTTTTCAATCATACTTTCTGAACTAGCTCTATTGAAACTTCAACCTGTTCTCTGGACCTTATACCATCAGGATTGCTAAAACAAATGTTCCCTTTGATTAGCACTTCTTTACATGTCCTTAATGCTATGACCTTGGCTATGCACAACAGTCCTTCAAAGTAGCTGTTATTAAACCTCTTCTTTAGAAACCTGCTCCTCACTCAAGCAATTTAGCCAACTATAGCCCTTTATCTAACCTTCCCTTCCTTTATTCATTTAAATCCTTTCCAGTCAGGAAAGGATTTTTCCAGTCCTTTTCTCTCGCGCCCCCTTCCTCTTCGCGAGGCGAATCTCCTCCATTGGGATGAATCTTAATTTGTGATTCTGGCCTATACAAATGAAATTTTAAAAAATTGAACCTGTGCAGAACCCTAAGGTTCAATTCTAGGGCTTCAATTATTTAACATTTATATGATGACTGCAAGCTAAACTATAGAATCAAACAAATAGATTACCATAATCATGCATGTCTAAACAAACGCTGAGCAAATGCAATGAGCAAATCCATGACTGGATATGTCAAAGTGAAGAAAACAAGTATGTGAACACCCTGCTATTTTGCTATTTCTCCCACTTAGAAATCATGGAGGGGTCTGAAATTTTCATCGGTGGTGCATGTCCACTGTGAGAGAGATAAACTAAAAAGAAAAATCCAGAAATCACAATGCATGATTTTTTAACGATTTATTTGTGTGATATAGCTCTCACAGTGGACATGCACCTACGATGACAATTTCAGACCCCTCCATGATTTCTAAGTGGGAGAAATAGCAAAATAGCAGGGTGTTCAAATACTTGTTTTCTTCACTGTATATATATATATATATATATATATATATATATATATATATATATATATACAGGTGTTTTTCTTACAGTATGATAATGATTTGGGTCTGGGATTTGTGCAGAACCTAATATAATGTCAATACTATGCTGTATTGTATATGATCATGTCACTGTATTCTTATGTCATAATTTCTTTTTTTTGGTCTACTGTCTGTAAATAACTGAGACTGATGCAGCCTCAGATCAGCTTCACTGACTGGATATTTCAGTAAGAACAGGAGGCAGGGAAGAGGTGATGATGAAGGAGCATGAGAAAGGAGGAGGAACAATATGCTTTCAGCTACTTCCGCACCATGTGAGCCGCAGGGAACATAATCTGCTCCCGATTCCACCGCATCCTCCGGGTCCCGCAGCAGCAGGAGCTCTGCCACGGAATTGATACGGATATGCTGCCCGCAGACGCGACGGTGTCCCTGTCGGTGCTTGCAGGGATCGTGGCTCTAAGTTCCGGGATCCGCAGGGTGCTGATGCGGGTCCTGGCGGGCACCGGCTTCTTCGTGTACGCGGTGGAGTTCGTGTCCACCTTCCAGCTGTGCTGCTGCACGCACGAGCTGCAGCTGCTTCAAGATGCGCGCGTTCTCGAGCCACGCTTTGCGCTGACGATGACGTATATGCTGTCCGTGGTGCACACTCTTACCTTTTGCGGGGCCATCGCTAACCCCTCCAGCGTGCTCGAGCACGCATATCACGCGCGGCTGCCGGCCGCGTGCGCTCTGCTGCGCGTCGCGTGTCAGTTCGCTGCAGCGATCGTCGCGCGCGCCGTGGTGCCTTTGATCTGGGGTCTTGGACTGTCGGCCCTGCACACGCGGCACATGCTCCTCGGATTCCCGTGCGTCAACCGCATGCACGCGCCGCTGCCGCTAGCCGCCGTTGTGGAGTTCGCGTGCTCCTTTGCGGTTCAAACCGTCAGTACGCACACGCGCGGTGTGGAGGAGAAATACCGCGTACACGCGGTGGCTGCTGTCACCACAACAGCGGTTTATGCAGGTATGTTGCTCTCGTGCGATTGTGTTTCGAAAGCTTAATGTGTTATTCATATAAGAGAATGTGTTTCTGAATGGTCATGTAACCATCAATACCACAAATACAGTTGTTAATCAATTTTTTCAAACCTTTTTCAAATTTCAGCATGTCTGACATTGTCTGTCACATAATTATTGTTGAAAGGATACTCTTCATAAGATATTTAAAAAATTATTTTTCCAGGCATTTTTGTTTATATTACAAAAGTAGAGAGAGACAGGAAAAGGGGGAAAAGGTTTAAGGCAGCCAGATTTCAAACTGGTGCTTACTACTCAGGATGTGGTCTTTGCCCTAAGGGTTTTACAGCTGAGGTGTTAAATATGTCTAAAATTCATGTGATAAAGTTACAGTGTTAAGTGGTTTGGGGTCCCTAAATGTTCACCATTACCTATGTGTCTGTGTATAGGTGGAAGTTTAACGGGAGCAGTATTTAACCCAGCCTTGGCCTTCTCGACTCAGTTTTTCTGCAGTGAAAACTCTTTCCTGGAGTTCTGCCTGGTTTACTGGCTGGCTCCGCTGCTGGGTAGGACACCAATATATAACATATACTAACTACTGAGGAAACATCAATATGTTTTCATAAGATTGACGGTTTCCTTAACATAATAAATGGTATAAAAGATTAAGATTTTATGATCTTTTTAGATAAACTGGATAAAACTTAAAGCAGCTTTATTATTATTAGCAGGAACACCGGCACACTCCTCCAGATCCTGTCAATTAAGTGCAGTTGATTACTTGTCTCCCTTGTTTGTTTACAGGGATGCTGAGCTCTGTGCTGCTATTCGATAAACTCATCCCCTTGCTTCTGCTGGACACTATGAAGAGGAAGTGATGCCCAGATTATATTGATGCATTCTTAAAGACATCACCTGCACAACAATATTGTAGATGAAATATTATACACAGAGCCATGTATTATAATTTGTAAAATGTTAATTTACTTATACTATTCATGTTTTGAAAGAACAGTGAGGGGAAAGATTAACTGCCTCTGGTATGTCCTACTCATTTAAATTCAAGTTCATAAAACAATTATTTAAATTAAATTAATTACAATTTACAACATACTTGTGACTATTAACTTTTAGGTGTGTCCTGCTAAATTTGATACACTGGCCCTATAAGATAAGACATTTAGGTGAATTATAACAAACAGAGCAAAGTTATTTATTGACAATTTTATACAAAGACATCTTTTTCCTCTCAGGAGACAATGACATATCAATTTGGTCTTTCTTACAAAACAAACAGAAGCTAACTTTTGTTATGACAGACAACAATAGGAACTGAGGCAGTGTCTCAACACTACAGCAGCTGACTTAATTGAAATACAGAATGACACATTCTATACTATGAGCCAGACAAATTAATAAAGAAATGTATGTGACCAATTGATCACAAACAAAAGAAAGTTCAGGAAGAAGAAGTGCTGCATCCTCACACTGATTGGATGCTGAGCAGATCTGCAGAAAGATTGAAAACGTGTGAGAAACAACCCATCTCACTTTGATCACTCCTGGCGTTCATGCTGAAGGTCAGACTCACCAGTGATCAACATCTGCATCCTCAAACTGACCAGCCTCCATCGCTGCTGAATCCACCTCCATACCATCTATACACACACACACACACACACACACACACACACACACACACACACACACACACACACACACACACACACACACACACACACACACACAAGAAGCTACATTACTACAGCATTTGCACATCTGTCTGCCCACTATCCTTCTGTTATGTGTGATTAGCATGCATATGTCATTTCTGTCTGCATGTGAGTGTGTGATAAAAATGTTCAATTAACTTTATGTGCACAATTACCACAGTGCAGGATCATCACACGTGAATACATTCATGAATGGGACACGATTATAAGTCAATGGGATGGACGGATGGCTACACGCACACACAGCCTTCTTCTGTTTCATTAGGGAGTACATGAAAAAATACAGTAAAACTAGTCTAGTTGTAGTGGTCTCAAACCTTCAAAGTTGCTGCTGCTGCTTTCTTCAGTCCGGACTCCAGCCATTTGGAACTGCTGAGCAACGCTCTGGGCCAGCATCCCCTCCAGCCGGTCTAGTGTGGCCTGGCCCTCCTGAGTCAGCGCTGACAGGCCCTCATCATAGGTGTAGAAGGTCGGGACATTTCCATGACCGTGTTCTGGGAGCACCATACATAAGTATGATAGTAATAGATAACCTCATACACACCCAATGAGTGCTTAATAGAAGACAACGCTGAATGTAAATAAAGAAAGAAAATAACTCGTACCAAGATAATAAAATCAGGATTGCTTTATAATATACTAATTAAGACATACCCATCTATCCTATCTATATTCATTTCATGTCTGTTAGATATATGCTGCTACAGTGCCTTGTGAAAGTATTTCACCCCTTTAACTTTTTGAGCTTTAACCACATTTCAGGCTTCAAACATAGATATACATTTTTATTTTTTTAGTGAAGAATCAACACAATCATATATTGGAAATAAATTTATGAGATATATTTTTTTAGAAATAAAAAGCTGAAAAGTTGGGTGTGCAAAATTATTCGGCATTAACACTTTGTAGAGCCATCTTTTAGTATGTTAAGTTTGGAAGTACTTTAGGAGGGTTACACAGTTTTGCAAACAGAGGGTGAATTTTTTTCTGTTTACATTTCTTCCATTCTTTCCTTGCAAAACAGCTTGAGCTCAGTATGGTTAGGTGGAAAATGTTTGTGAACAGCAGTTTCAGATCTTCTCACAGATTCTCTATTGATCTCTACAGATCTCTACAGATTCAGGTCTGGACTTTGACTTGGCTTTCTAACATCTGGATATGTTTAATTTTGAACCATTCCAATGTAGATTTTACTTTATTAAACATAAAGTCATTGTCTTGTTGGAAGGTAAACCTCCATCCCAGTCTCAGGTCTTTTGCAGCCTTGCAGATTTTCTTGGCCCTATATTTGGCTCCATCTATCTTCCTAGCAATTTTAACCATCTTCCCTGTCCCTGTTAATATAAAGCAGCTCCAGGCGTGGATGGGGTGGGGATGGTGTGTTCAGGGTGATGTGCAGTGTTAATTATGCCAAAAATAGCATCAAGCCCCTTCTTCCACATGTTTCATGTATCCCAGGTGGTTTATAGAAAACGTCAAAAGAATACTATTATGGATTTCTTTGAGAAATTACTTTCTTCTTGCCACTCTTACATAAAGGTCAGATTTGGTCAGTGTGCTATAATAGTTGTCCTATAGACAGTTTTCCCCACCTAAGCTGTGGATCTCTGCATTTCATCCAGAGTGATCATGGGCCTCTTGGCTGCATCTCTGATCAGTCTCTCCTTGTTTGGGCTGAAAGTATAGAGGGATGAATGGGTCTTGGTAGGTTTTCAGTGGTCTGATACTCTTTTGATTTCGATATGATTGCTTGAACAGTGCTCCACAAGATGTTTAAAGCTTGTACCATTTTTTTATCCTAATCCTGCTTTTAACTTCTCCACAACAATATCTTGGACCAGTCTGGTGTGTTCCTTGGTCATGATGCCCTGTTTTAGGACTTTAAACCTCTGAGACTATCATAGAGCCGGTGCATTTATAATGAGACTTGTTTACTCACAGGTGGACTCTATCATCATTGGTCATTTAGGTCAACATTGGATCATTCTTAAATCCTCAGGTACTTTCCGGCGGTAGTTAAAGTTAGTTAGTTACAGTAAAGGGGCCGAATAATATTGCAAGCTCCACTTCTCAAAATATATTAAATTTTTATCTTTATGTTTGATGCCTGAAATGTGGCAAAAGGTCAAAAAGTTTAGTTTCGCAAGGCACTGTAAATCTGACACTTTCAATGTGATGATATAGAACACTGAAAATCTTACCTGCTTCTGCAGAAATGAGTCAAGACCACCAGGAGAGATGTTCACACAGACAGGAGCAAAGGGTTTTAATTCAGTTTGGAGCATTTAGAATTGTCTTGATATTTATTCTGATTAACATAAACCTGATATCTGAATTTATCTGAAACAGATGACTGTGTTTGTTTCTACTCACCAGCCTCTTCCACATCATATTCTTCTCCTTCAAACTCGTTGTCGGAGACTTCGTCTTCAGGGTCAGGGTGCAGTGCCTGGCACTCACACATTGCAGAGAACATGGACTCCACTGTAACACACGCACAGTTACCTTCTGTATGTATGCTTTAATAAACTCAGACTCCCTGTGTGATTACTTACATGCTGACTTGTCGCTGGGCACAAATCGGATCTCTGTGATCATTCCTTCTTTATCATCGTTGCTGTCATCGTCATCCTCACTGCTGCTCTTATCACCTCCTTCATCATCAGGAGCTTTTTCTGCCATTTCGGTCTCATTTTCATCTGAAGAGCAAAACCAGACTGAGTTTAGAATGATTACTTAGTGATAGATATAGTGATGTTTTCAAAGGCTTTTCAGAAGCTGGTGTGAGAAGAAAAAGAGAGCTCTGATGAGGAGCAGAACCACAAACAATGCAAGTTTTTCTATAATGTAATGTCTGTGACTCTTGGCAACAACAAATCAGTTTAACCATCACAAACAAAAGCAAAAATAAATCGCTCATGCTGAATAAATGCATTGTGTAACTAAAATATAATCTTTTGAATAATCTGGATTTTAATAATGATTTTTTTCCATGGTCGAGCAGCCCTACTCACTGTTGAGTTTGCCATTGACCATGACATACAGGTGTTCCTGTGGGTAAGCACCGACATCTCTGGAAATGGCGTGTAGGCCAATGTTTGGATACTCCAGGGAGAAACCCATCCCTGAGCTGTCGAACCATGACAGTAGCCTGGGAAAAATGTTAAAAAAGTCAAATTTTAAAAAAGAAGCTAAATATTTATTTTGTTGAATATTTGACCAAGATTGAAAAAACATCTGCTGATGATTGAAGACCATTATGTCACACAGACATCTGACTCTCAGATGAAGGACAAATCAAGGATTAAAAGAGGAATGTCTCAGTAGGATTGAGGGAAAACATCTTCTTAAGAAACTCTCCTCTACTATGACAGCTGGTGAAATTAATTATAAATTTGAATAATCATGGTTTCTAGACCCTAATTTGAATCATGCTAATAAAATAATAAACCATTTTTGAAAATGATAAGATTTCAAAATATATCTGATTGCCCATTTTTCTTAAAATCTATTAGTTTCAGAACATTTAGATCATATAGAACTATTTATTACCTAAGCCCCCAAACAAATATAAAATAAATATATAAATGACAAAAAAGGAAAAAAAGAAACTTTTATTTTGAAATGATATCCCGGAAGTGGTCATCGGCATTATAAAGCATGTTTCGTTTATTAATTTGTATCTGGATTTGAGATCATTAAAGTTAAAAAAAACTAAACTTTAAAGCACATACCACTGAGTGGTCTCTGACTCAACGGATTAAAGAGGAAAACCGGCAACACCGGTGCATCACTTACGTCTCAGCAACGTACAGCGTGCCGCAGCCCAGCCTCTGGCCGTCCAGCACTGCCGTGGTCTCGGCTTGCTCATGCCGGACTCCCTCAGTGGGAGGATGGTGGTTCTTTAACAGAACCATCGCTTCGTTGGAGTCGGAGCCGAAGGAGGCGCTTTGAGGCTGGAGAGGAACACGGCAACCCACGGTGGAGTTAACGTTAACCCGCCACACGGGAAAGCTGGAGGCCGGGCTGTGAGCGCCTTCCCTGGAATAAACAGGACCGGGCTGAGACGCTCTGAGAGAGGAGAAGTGGAGGCGAAGAGTAATCAAAAGAAGAAACTGTAAACGGTGCAAAAACAAAAACTGAAGTTGTTGAGAGTTGAAACTGAGACCTCAGATCGGCAGCTGAAATATTAAAATATCGCGATAAATCTTCCGTGTCTTCTTCTTCTTCAGTTTTTTTGCAGTTGGCAAATAATAAAACTGTAAATTACCGCCACCAAGTGGTTAGTGTGCATCGAAACATCCAGTCATTACATAAATGCATGCAATGACTCAGACTTTGCTATAGTATCAGCATACAAGTCGTTAGATCATGACTCAACTGAACTAAAGTGTTTTTCTGAAAGAATAAAAACTTACAGGAGGATAAGTTCTAATTATAATTCGTTTTAAAGTTAAGTAAAGCTCCCAAGCTGTGTGTGTGTGTGTGTGTGTGTGTGTGTGTGTGTGTGCGCCTTTCTGTAAGAGGAGCGACTTAGACTTCCCATTAACAGGTAGAGCAGTAGATGTATTACAATATAACTGCGTGCATAGCAGCATACCAATCATTAGATCAATTGGGACAAACAATTTTTTTTTCACTTGTGAAGCCTCTAAGTTTCATTGCAACAGTAAATACATCAAATGAAGACTTCAGTGGCATTAGCAATGTAAAATATTTATCCAAATGTTTGAAAATAACAGAGGTGTGCCAGTTTCAGAATCACCAATATCTATTTTTTCCACAAGAACTTGTGTGATGATTTAACATTGGAATCAATTAAAATGCTGTGCTTTCAGTTGAGCTATTAAAGAACCATATGACCAATTTGAATGAAAGAGACCAGAGGAGAAGAAGAGACGTTTACCTACATTTTGGTTTATGGTGCCAGTTGAATAGAAGCTGTAGAACTGAGATGATAAAGTGATGACAATTTTATGATAATCTTTGAAAGCGATTGGAAGTGATATTTTAAAATAATCTATGACTGCCAATAAATAATATAAAAATGAATGTAGAATTTGGGTGGAAATGTGCTGCAACCTGTTTAAAGTTTGATTGAAATTTCTTCATGAATCTTTGTCTGATCTGAAAGAGCATTTTAAGAAGAGAAGATGATGACTCCTCTCAATTACTTACATTATAACATAAGGTTAAACGTGGTTAAATATTTTATTTTGAATGGAATGTAAAAGTTGAATAAGAGCATCTTAAGGTTTGGATTGAGTATGTAACTTAAAATATGAATTACGAACAGTAAAAAGTTAAGAACGTGTAAAGAAAACATGACAGCTACCTGATTATTTTTGATGGAAGGACATTTCCAGGAAGGTAATGCCATCTTTGTCAACTCTGGCTATGACATCACCTCTTTGTATGACATCATAGAGAAACCACTCAAAGCATTAAGATTCCAGTGCACTGTTTGTTGTTGTTCAAAGCTGTTTGTTTTGTATAAAGCAGAGAAGCAAGAAGCTTGATGGTAGGTTGAAAGGTTGTGAAAAACTGTGATTTTAGGGCTAAAATAGACCAATCAAGTTTATTTAAAGAGAGTGTCACTTCACTTCACATTATTAGGAAAGTAATGTCACAGCCAGAGACTCTGTGTGGTGCGGAGGACCCGAGCACAAGCAAGGAATTAGATGGAAATATCACTTCAATGCCACAGAGAGAGACTCCACAGGCAGAGAACCTGTGTATTCGATTTCAATCCTGTTCTTTGACAGTGCTTTTTTGTGGGTTGATTAGCCTCCTCATTGCTGTCAGCCTGCTATCGATGATGACATTTCATAAAAACATGCAGTTTCAAGCAAAGAGCAAAGAGTTGAATCTACTTCTAAATTTGGCCCAGAAAAACTGGAGCCTTGTTGAAGAAGAGAAGAGACAACTGAATGTGTTACTCAACAAGTCCCTGCACAACAACACCTTGGCGACTGCAGAAAAAAGTCAAATATTAGAGGAAAAGAGACAACTACATCTTTTGCTGGATGAGTACCAGCAGAATGTTGTTTTAATGTCAACAGAAAAAAATCAATTGCAGGTTGAGAAAAGACAACTGAACATGCTGCTTAATGACTTCCAGCACAACTTCACCTTCATGTCCGCAGAAAAAACTCAGCTGCAAAAGGAAAAAACACAGTGGTTAAAGGAGAACAGGCAACTGAACTTGCTGCTCAATGAATCCTGGAAAAATGTTGCTTTGATGTCCACAAAAAACATCCAGTTGCATGTAGAGAAGACACAGTTGCAGGTTGAAAACAGACAACTGACCCTGCTGCTTGAGGACACCCGACTGAACATTACCTTGATGTCCACAGAAAAAAATCTGTTGCAAGAGGAGAAAACTCAGTTGCAGGATGAGAACAGACAACTGAACCTGTTGCTTGAGGAGGCCAAGCAGAACATCACCTTGACGTCCACAGAAAAAAATAAGTTGCAAGAAGAAAAAACGAAGTTGCAGGATGAGAACAGACAACTGAACCTGTTGCTTGAGGAGACCCAGCAGAACATCACCTTTATGTCCGCAGAAAAAAATCAGTTGCATGAGGAGAAAGCTCATCGGCAGGATGAGAACAGACAACTGAACTTGTTGCTTGAGGAGGCCCAGCAGAACATCACCTTGATGTATACAGAAAACAAACAGTTGCAAGGGGACAAAACTCAGTTGCAGGATAAGAACAAACAACTGAACCTGCTGCTTGAGGAAGCATGGCAGAACATCTCCTTGACATCCACAGAAAAAAATCAGTTGCAAGAAGAGAAAACTCAATTCCAAGTTGAGAACAGACAACTGAACCTGCTGCTTAATGAGTCTGGGAAAAATGTTTCTTTGACATCCACAGAAAACATTCAGTTGCAAGTAGAGAAAACTCAGCTGTGGGTTAAAAACAGACAACTGAACCTGCTCCTTGAGGACTCCTGGCAGAACATCACCTTGATGTTTACAGAAAACAAACAGTTGCAAGTAGAGAAAACACAGTTGCAGGATAAGAACAGACAACTGATCCTGCTGCTTGAGGAGTTCTGGCAGGACATTAGCTTGACATCCA
This sequence comes from Eupleurogrammus muticus, assembly GCA_036785175.1. Lineage (NCBI taxonomy): Eukaryota > Metazoa > Chordata > Actinopteri > Scombriformes > Trichiuridae > Eupleurogrammus > Eupleurogrammus muticus. The sequence continues at coordinate 23,410,316 of JAYKQN010000009.1, forward strand.
CAGAAAACACACAGTTAAAAGTGGAGAAAACTCAGTTGCAGGATGAGAACAGACAACTCAACATGCTGCTTGAGGAGTCCCAGCAGAACATCACCTTGATGTATACAGAAAACAAACAGTTGCAAGGGGACAAAACTCATTTGCAGGATAAGAAGAGACAACTGAACCTGCTGCTTGAGGAGTCCTGGCAGAACATCACCTTGACATCCACAGAAAAAAAACAGTTGCAAGAAGAGAAAACCCAATTGCAAGTTGAGAACAGACAACTGAACCTGCTGCTTGACAATTTCCATCGCAACGTCACCATGATATCTGCAGAAAAAACTCATTTGTTAGAGGAGAACAGACAGCTGAATCTGCTGCACAGAGATTGCCAGCAAAATGTTGTGTTGACCTCTGCAGAAAAAACTCATCTGCAAGAGGAGAAAACACAGTTGTTAAAGGATAAGAGACAACTGAACCTGCTGCTCAATGAGTCCCAGCAAAAATTTACCTTGAATTTTGCAGAAAAAACTCAGTTGCAAGTGGAAAAATTACAGTTGTTAGAAGAGAAGAGACAAGTGGACCTGATGCTTGATGATTGCCAGCAAAATGTTGCCTTGACATATGAAGACAAAACTCAGTTGCAAGTAGAGAAAACAAAGTTGTTCGAGGAGAAGAGACAACTGAACCTGCTGCTCAACAATTGCTGGCAGAATGTCACCTTGACGTCTGAAGAAAAAACTGAGTTGCAGGTTGAGAAAAGACAACTCAAGATGCTGCTTGATGAGTGCCAGCACAATTTTACCTTAATCTCTGCTGAATATAAACACTTGCACTTGCTGTTAGACAATGAAAGGGGAACCTCCAAGCAGCTGAAAGTGGAGAATGAACATCAGCGTTCAATTATCTACTCAGATAAAATGAAGTTTCTTTGGAATTTCTGTGACAAGAAAACACTGAAATGCTCAGCCTGCCTGCCTGGCTGGTTAGAGCATAATTCTAGATGTTTTTTCTTGTCTCCTGAACTGAAGAAGTGGGAAGATGCTCGCAGGGACTGCCTAGACTTTGGAGGTGACCTGGCTTTGGTTCTCAATGCAGCCGACCAGGCATTCCTGACAAACATGACGTTTCAGTACAAACTTCAGGAAGCAACCTTCCACTCAGCATGGATTGGCCTGCAGGACATGGTTCAGGAGGGTGTCCACTTCTGGATTAATGGTGAAAGAATCAAGTATCCAGATATATATTGGAAGCCTTTGGAGCCAAACAACGCAGTGGCCTGGTGGGACAAAGATCAGGCAGGACAAGACTGTGTTGCTATTGTGCCGCCAAGAAGCATCACAGAGAAGAAATGGTTAAACTCATGGGATGACATCACTTGTCGTGGTGATCGTAACTACCTCTGTGAGACTACAGCTTTTCTTTACCATGATGAGTAGCACAGCCAGCATATGGTCATCAAACAAACAGAAGTGGTTTCTCAGACAGACAGGCACTGCTCTAATTGAATACCTTAGCTATGATAGCATTGTTCATCCTTTAGTTAGTATTTTCAAACTCTGTATTAATATCTGCAAGTATATTTTTTTTCTATTCAACTTTAAAATTGCAAGGTGCGTTTCTGGGGGCCCAAGGAAGCACAGAGCTAACTTCAATGTGAATACTAGTGCAGTGCCCATCTGTTTGTGACATACTATAATGTACTACCAAATTCGACACTGCACTAAATTTGGTCCCCAGAAATACATCCAGTTGGAAGTCGACTGCCTGAGCGGTTTCGCAAGATATATAAGGAAAGTACAGGCAGACAGATATTCACACAGCCAGATGTCACTGTTGGAGGTCTCTTGTTAGAAAGGTGTTTAGTCAGTCTTTTTTTTTATAAATCTAGTGATGAATTATTTAGGATGTAAGTCACAGACCTTACTACAACACTTTTGCAATGTCCTTGTTTTGAAGAGACAGTAAGAGTTTTAGTGAAAATGCAGTTGTTAGTGTACAGGTTGTGCAAAATGTAAGATAAACAAAATGTTACACCACATCAAGGCTCTCTCCATTCACTGTCACACATGGTTGGAGGCTCTCTGGTTTACATGAGACTGCTGTGTATTTCAAATTAAATTAAAGTAATCTAAGCAAAAGGGACAATGTTTAATTGGGCAAGTGCAATAACAAGCATAACATGGCACATGGACTGTTTGCTTCTTGAAGTTCATCTGCTGTTTCATGTATGTACAGCAGTGTGTAGCAGTCAGGTGAAGGTGGTTAAATATTAGTGCATGTGGTGATGATTATATACTCTCAGGATTAGGGTCGGAGTTAGAGTTAGAGCGTAGTTTTGGGAGTTAGGGTTAGGGTTTAGTATTAAAGGCTATGGCTTAGGGTTAGTGTTAATGGTTTGGGTAAGGGTAATTAGGGTATGGCTGGGGGTTAAGGTTCGGATTTACGGTTAGGGTGTGGTTGGAGTTAGGACTCGGGTTCAGGGTTAGGGTTAAGGTTTAGGGGTAGGATTAGGGGTTAGAGTAAAGGTTCGGCGTTAAGGTTCTGATTGAGGGTTAGGTCCCTCACACATGAACCACATTTACCATTACATATCCTCAAATTTAGACAAAAATTGTGCTGTGCTGGTGTCTAATGGTCATTTTTGATACTACCAGCTTTTCCTTCCAGGATCAAGATTTGTATCTATAGAGTGAAACCTGTTTGACTGAGCTCCAGGAGCCTCAGGGGCCCTCTGGTCCTACATCAGGGGTACTCAACTAGAAACTGAAAAGGTCACCAAATTTCCAAAGTTTCTGTCGTGTAATAGTCCATTACACTGCATCGCTGCTCCCGCTGGCAGCTCAAATGCAAATTTATCTGTCCACTCTACCTGAAATTCTCTGTTTTCTGCATCCACCTTTCTTTTCTTTTGAGGTTTGGAGCATGCCATTTTTGCTTGAAAAGTGATTTATTGAATCACAGACAGACAGAAAAATACTCTCACGCAGACCTCGTGTCTCTGCTGTACTGTGTTGTCATAATGACAATAAACAAATCTCATATTTAGTTTTCTTCATTTGTCTCGAGATTGGCTATGGGGAATTATATCCAGAAATAGCATGGCAATTTATTATGCCTGAAACACTATGTAATAATAATAATTAAATAAAGAATACTACTACTAATAATAATAATAATTGAAAGATTTTGTCTTGTGTTTTGATCTGTACACGGACCATGGTCCAACAGTTGAGTAAGTCTGGCCAGTATCATAGCCCAGGAGGGAGCTCCAATCTTGAGTATGGACCTCCAGGGACCTCCGAGATATTTTGTAAAAGTTTTACTGTTGAATGCAAAGCTCCCCAGAAACATAGGCTTTTGGGAGAGTGCGCCGATTAGAATGTATCTACCTGCCAGCCTTGTGCTGGTGGGCAGACAGTCACCAGCGTTTGGATTCAAGTGTGGCTGGTGGATCCTAATACAAGAAGGGGTGCTAAAGGGTTGTTCCACAGGACTGACAGGTGGCCTAGCTGACCCTTCAAGCCCGAGGCCCCGCTGGAGTCCCAGGTGGCAGTCCAGTTTAGGCCCAAAAAGAGAAGATAGAGTGTGGAGTGGGTTGGGTCCAGAAGTATCAAGGGCACAAAAAACGTGCTAACAAAAACCAAGGGCAAGAATCTCTGTGTTTGCGGTGGGAGGGAACACCTGGGATAGACGTGGACTGAAAGGTTGATATTTATTTTCATTTTACCATGCAAAAGCTCACTTGACTCCAGGCTGAAACTTAAAGGAAATGACGGAAGGGCACCAAGAGTGTTGCCTGAGGATTAATTTAACTGCACATGGGAAACCTCACCTGAAACAGACATGGAGGAGGACTGATTGATAGCTTGCTTTTCGCAGCTTCCCGTCCCATTTCCTTTATTGGACCGTGACCTTCATCTCTTGCTGAAGCAATTCGGCGCTAAGTGTGAAGCGGTTGGGATGAGATTTAGAACATCTGAGGCCAAGGTTCCAGTGATTAATCAGTAAGCCAGTGAACAATGAATCATAGAAGATAAATCAATCACTCATTGAGATAAAAATAAAAAGAAAAATCATGGATATAATCATATACATCATCACAACCAAGGTAATGGAGGAATGTTTGGCCAGAGGGGTAAATAAAAATTCAAGCTTGGGATAGTACTGTGTTGTCTATCCTTTTCTTTTAAGATGCAAAGTCATGTAGATGGACTTGATCTAGTATGAAATCTGGGTATGTGTTGGGTAAAAATGGCAAAACGCATCAGAAGGCCTGAAGTCAATGTCAGAGATTGAGAGTCATATGTTCTACCTTCTTTAGACTGTCTAAAGGCAACTGCCTAGCAAAAATAGGATGGTGTGCTGTCTTGACAGAACAAAGATAGATTTGACCAGATATAGACACCCTGGACTTAAAAACAGTGTATAGAGAAGATATTTTGAATGAATAGAGAGTGGTCTCATATTGGTACAGACAATTTCCGAGATTCAACCAGGAATATATTTTGATTCGATACATTTAAACAGAAAAAGTTGAATATGAAATGAAACAGAATATCAGGAATATATTATGAATTTTGGTGTAGGTTGACAATGAGGTGACCTATCACAGCTTCCAGGTGACCGAGGACAACAACATTCTCTCCTACAATCAAATGCTCCTTTACTGGCTGCACTACGGCATGTTCTGTGAATGAAAAAAACACAGGACGGATGACTCTTGGAATACAACAGATTTAAAAAGTACATCATTGAGTAAGTGAGTATTACAGATGGAAGAAAGAAGGATAAGCTCAGAGTATCTCATGCGGTCCAAGTAGTGCATTAAAGCAATGTTCTAGGCCAGCCAGGAAACTTTTTATTGTGTTCTTAAATGTAGGAACAGAATGGACTGAAACAGGAAGATGATTCCACAAGAGAAGAGCCCGGTAGTTAAAGGCTGTGCCTCCCATTTTAATTTTAGAAATTCTAGGAACCTCTAATACGCCTGCATTTTCGGAGCAGTGTTCTCCTTGGGTGATATGAAACTATGTACTACTAGATTCTTAATGTAGGATGGAGTCTGACCATTAAGAGCTTGTAAGCAGTAAGACAGGTGAGATATGATCCCTTCTTCTAGTGCAGGGGTCAGCAACCCGTGGTTCTAGAGCCCAGTGATATAGCTATCCTGGATGACATCTCCCTGGCCTCTAGCTCCACTGTGAAAAACCTGGGATTAATTTTTGACTAAGATTTGTCATTCTCTGCCCACATTAAACATATTTCTAGGACTGCCTTTATTCACCTACGCAACATAGCAAAGGTCAGACACTTCCTATCTCTGAAAGATGCGGAAAAACTTATCCATGCATTTGTATTTCCAGGCTTGACTACTGCAATTCTTTACTGTCCGGTTGCACCAAAAAGTCTCTAAGGACTGATGATTCAGAATGCAGCTGCACATCTATTAACTGGCACTGGAAGAAGGGAGCATATCTCACCTGTATTAGCCGCTCTATTCTGGCTTCCTGTGGAATCTTGTATAGAATTCAAAATCGTGCTCCTCACCTATAAAGTGCTCAACGGTCAGGTGCCATCCTACCTTAGGGATCTCTTAGTTCCATATCACCCATCGAGAGGATTACGTTCCCAGAATTTCTTCACCCTAGGTTAAAAACTTTTCTGTTCGATGAAGCGTATAGTTAGGGCTGGCCCTGGCTGGCCTAGTCATAGTTATGCTGTGATAGGTTAGTCTGCCGGGTCCTCATGAGATGCTCTGGGCTTCTTTTTCCTTCTTCTATCTGTGATACTAATGAACCACTATTGTACTTTTAAATCTGCTGTGTTCCCGGAGTCCTGCCCTGTTTTTTCTCATTCACAGAGCATGCTGGAGTGCAGCCACTGAGGGATCTACGGATGTTGGAGGGTCTGATGCTGTCCTGGTTCCCCCTCATTCTCCACTCACACCCAATTCATTAGATTTCTGTTTCTCTGTTTCTAATGTCCAAATTTCCCTGTAATGTTTCCACCTGCACACATCATCTACTTCACCCCTGTCCATCCTGGAAGAGGGAACCCCCCGTTACTCTTCCTGAGGGTTCTCATTGAGGCTGAGCAAGTCCATCGCATGACCACTGACCGGGAGCCTTCCTGCCCTGTACTGGGTAGTTTTGAGTTCAAACACAAGGGAGCAGTGCAGCTGGAACTGAATGCAGTAGCCTAGTTCTCTGCATTTGGGTGTCGGCAGATGTGGTTTACAGGGCCGATGCAGGCTTGGGGGGCTGGGAGGAGGAACTGCAGGGATGGTGGCAGCTGCCACAGGTATGGGTTGGGGCAGGTGAGAGGACAGTTGGCAGAACTATCCTCTCACCTGCCCCAACCCATACCTCTGAGAGCGGAGACCGATGCACCCAGTTCAGTACATAGTCCAATAATTCTTGGAGAGACTGGGCGTGCTGGCCGATGAGGCTGCCCTTTTTCTTTATGGCATGGTGGACTTTCACTGGGTCTGCGGGGTTCATGGTTGGCCTGAAAGTTCTGTCATGGGTCATGGTCTGATTAGGTTTAGGTTTGGAATTTAGGGTTAGGGATTTCACTTGTTAAGATTTTCACTTTTTGCAGTGCAAAATGCTGCTGATTGATTCAGGTTTACACACTACCAATAAAAAAGTTTGGGGTCACCCAGACAATTTTGTGTTTTCCATGAAAAGTCACACTTTTATTTATGAAATGAGTTGAAAAAAGGATAGAGTATATAGTCAAGACATTGACAAGGTTAGAAAACAATTATCTCCAAAGTTTGCTTTTGTTAAAGAATGCTCCATTTAAAACATTTACAGCATTGGAGACCTTTGGCATTCTAGCTGTTAATTTGTTAAGATAATCTGGAGAAATGTGACCCCGATGGGCGGGCACTTCTTGTGTACCATATAGTCTGCTCCCACAACAGCTTGATGGTGACTGTGCTGGACACTCCATTACAGATAGAATACCACCTGCCTGCTTTTTTTCTAAACAGGTCTTGCATAATTCGGAGGTGTGCTTTCGGGCATTGTCTGTTGTAGGAGGAAATTGGCTCTAATCAAGCACTGTCCACAGGGTTAGGCATGGCATTGCAAAATGGATGATAGCCTTCCTTGTTTAAGATCCTTTTTTACCTTGTGCAAGGCTCCCATTTTCCTAGCACCAAAGCAATCCCAGACCACACATCAAATTATCTTCATCATACTTTTGACATTGTTTCAGTTGTTCTGCATCTCTCAAATCTTGATGTAATCCAGACATCTAAAAATTTGATTTGTCTGTCCATAACACTTTTTTCCAACATACCTTTGTCCAATGTCTGTGCCTTTTTTGTTAGTCTATTCCTCTTATTTGCCGGTCTCTGATATGGCTTTTTCTTTGCTTTTTTTTTGCTTTTTCTTGCTCTCTTGTAGTAGCCATGATTTTTTTCAGGCCACTTAGTCCAGCAGCCCTCCCCCAAGGTGTGATAACTGCAACTTTTTTAAGCAGATCTAATCTGGCAGGTGCCCAATTAAGGAAAGGAAATTGACTGGGTGTGTATTTATAAAGCTCCAGTTTGGTCTCATCTGTCATCACCCGGAAGCTTTGTGGCTTGTCAACTCCTGGGAGAATGTCCTTTGGACAGATGAGACCAAACTGGAGCTTTTTGGTAAGGCACATTAACTCTATGTTCATAGACTCAAAAACCAAGCATACGAAGAAAAGAACACTGTCCCTACGGTGAAACATGGAGGAGGCTCAGTAATGCTTTGGGGCTGCTTTGCTGCATCTGGCACAGGGTGTCTAGAATGTGTGCAAGGTAAAATGAAATCTGAAGACTATCAAGGCATTCTGGAGAGAAATGTGCTGCCTAGTGTCAGAAAGCCTGGTCTCAGTTGCAGGTCATGGGTCTTCCAACAGGACAACGATCCAAAACACACAGCCAAAAACACCCAAGAATGGCTGAGAGAAAAGCGTTGGACTATTCTAAAGTGGCTTTCCATGAGCCAAGATCTGAAACCCATTGAACATCTGTGGAAGGAGCTGAAACATGCCATTTGGAGAAGACACCCATCAAACCTGAGACAACTGGAGTAGTTTGCTCATGAGGAGTGGGCTAAAATACCTGTTGACAGCTGCCAGAACGCTCATTGACAAATACAGAAATCGTTGAATTGCAGTCATTGCCTCAAAAGGTTGTGCAACAAAATATTAAGTTATGAGTACCAGCATTTTGTCCAGGCCCGTTTCATTAGTTTTTTTTTTAAATAATTATGTTAATCAACAATTCAAAAGTAATGGCTGATTTTGATTATTTAATTTTCAATATTTTTTTTTATTGTTACTTTTGTAAGTTTCAAGTGAGTTCAGTGAGAATTGTTCCTTCTTTAACTGAGGGGTAACAACAATTTTGTCAATATATATATATATATATATATATATATATATATATATATATATATATATATATATATATATATATATATATATATATATATATATACATTGATTGTAATACTAAGTATTGTAATACTTAGTATTACATTGTAATACTAAGAATATACTATAGAATACTAAGAATATATATAATATATATAATATATATATATATAAGAATATATATAATATATATTCTTAGTATTACTCAGAAATCGATCATCTACGTCACACAGATCTGTGGAATTTAATTAAAGGGAGGGATATAGATAGATAGATAGATAGAGAGAGAGAGAGAGAGAGAGAGAGAGAGAGAGAGAGAGAGAGAGAGAGAAAGGGAGAGAGAGACGTGTTTGTGCTCTGAACAAGTGGACATCACCCAACAACCAGCGGCTTGTTTTACAGGTAAAACACTTTAATCCGCATTTATACCATCACACCTGCTGCTTATGTATATATGAATAATATAAACACGTAACGTAACACATTAATCATGTGTCGGTTATTGATCTGTCGTGTTGTTGGCGGCTGAGATGTTACGAGATGGAGATGGCGCTGTTTAAAAAAAACCCTCTCGAATCTTATCTGACCTGACAGTTTAACATAGCGTACAACGAACTGTGTTGATTATTGATTAGCGATTGAATATTCGTCTCCTTCGCCTCTTTCTGCGGTCGTGTTCTTTCATTGTTGTCAGTGGGGCGTTTTTCATCCCTGGCTATTTGCTACGCACTTTGGCACAAACCACAAATTGCAGCCGCTGTGCGCGTTTAAATTTTCCCTTTCTTTATATGGATCGGTCACACATCTGCGGACGCAGCGAGAGTCACTATCTGCCGCATCTGTGCGTGTTTTTGTGGCGTTTTTGCGTGTCTGGTTGGGTTTGTTGTAAAATGGAGGCTGGATGGAGGAGAAGGATGCTGCCGTGGCCTTCCCCCCCCTCCCACAACCTGCTGGTGCGGATCACATGATCCCTGCTGCCATAAAAACGGACAGGAATAGCACAAACAACTACGATACATTTAGAGACTCAAAAAAATAATCAAATGAGTGAAAGTATATATCTATATCTATTCTTGTTACAATTAGTCTGATACTACTGCATTCTATTCAATTATTCCAGACCATTTTCCTTATTTAATTTTGTTTTTCTTGATTTGGTCAACGTTTTATCATAGTTTACTTTTTTTCTTGTTAGCACAATAATTGTGTATTTTTACTTTTGAAAAATATTTTTCGACTTTTTAACCTTTTTTTAAATTTTCATTTTTTTTCCTTTTTAATAAAAGTTCATTATGTATATTTTTTAATTCTAAAAGGTCTAGCTCAATTGTTTGTTTCTGTTTTCATTTTCTTTTCTTTCCTCGAGATTAAAAAACAGAAAATCAAGAAAAAAACTAATTAAATATTAATAAAAAATTAAATTCTGTGAAATAACTGAAACGGTCTAATAAGAAAGTTTAATGAAGTTCATAGCTTTGTTTGGACATTAAACCTTAAATCAGGGTAATAACAATGGACACATATTTTTCAGTATATACCTCATGGAAATCTGTAAAATTTAGTTATGTTTAGTTTGTATGTTGTTTAGTATGTTAAATGACTGACTGACTTATTATATATATAAATGTGTGGGACCTTGCCTTTGACAGGCCCAGCTGATCAGCCCAGCTCATCATGACTAAGGAGGAGAACCTGGAGGTGCAGGAGAAGGAAAGGCACGACCGGGAGGATCAGGAGGAGGGGCGGGTCCAGAAGGAGGAGGAGGCTCTAACTGAGGAAGAAGAGGAGGAGGAGGAGGAGGAGGAGGAGGAATATGAGCTAGAGGAGAAGGAGGGTGATGGAATGGCAGAGGATGAGGAGGAGGATGAGCAAGAGGAGGAGCGGGAGGAGAGAGAGGAGCGGGAGAAAGAAGAGGAGCCAGCCACCGGCAGGGAGATAGAGCCTGAACCGATGTCAGTGTCAGAGTACCAGAGTCCGGTTCATGAACCACGGCGCCGAGCCATGGTGCACCCCTCTGCCCAAGCCCCACTACCAAAAGACTATGGTATGTCATATCACCTTAAATACTCATTCTCATAACACCTTAAATACACAATATACGATTTCAAATACTGCACACCATCAGACCACCTTAAATAGATACCATAACACCGACCGACAAACCGACCTATTACACATTGTGTGTGTATGTGTGTATGTGTGTGCATGTGCGTGTGTCCTGCCTTTTTTAAATTTTACATTGATTTTCTTGCTTCAATTAAATTTTCAGAGATGTGAGAAAAGTAAAATAAGATTTTTATGTTTGAATATCTGAATACTTAAGTTTTAGAGACTAACATCATCCCACACTTCGAAACATGATATGATCAGATGTATTCATCTGATCAGGTGATAGTCGCAGTGGAGGATCAGAGCTGTTGAAGGTTAAAGTGTGGAGCTCATTAAGTTGATTGGAGTCGGTCATTGAGATGTAATCAGCTAAAACTGCAGATCTGACAGGAAGAGAAACTGCAGAGCTCAGTCTCAAGCGATGATGCATACAGATTCTTGTTCTATTCTGCAAATTAGTTTTTAGTTTTTAAATTTTTCTTGTACTTATTATATTTTATCATGATCATATGACTTTTTAACTTTGACTCCTACCAGAGAGGGCAAAAAAATGTGACCACATTCAGACAGAATTTGAACATTTTCAGTGCAGAGAGGTAGTAGTGCATGTGTAGTGCATGGTGGTAGGGTCATTAATCTGTTAACATGGATTCTAAACAAAAATGGACCAAAACTGTGCCTACATTGCACACACACAAGCTTTAGGTCTGAATGCCACTGTGAGTTTCAGTTAAAGTCAAAGTTTAAAATAATATGATCATGATAAAATATAATAAGTTCAAACAAATAACAACAACAACAGGGCTGTATTTTACAGTGACAAGTATGACTCAATGTCATGTTTTAAGAAAACAAGCTTAAATTGACAAAACTCAAAACAAAACCAAAACAAAAAAGCTGGAAACACAGTGCTTTGCCAGTTAATTTAAATATTTGGCACATTTAGTGTTGTTTTAACTCCCTCTTTTTGTGTCTCCAGCATTTACCTTCTTTGACCCCAACGATCCGGCCTGTTTAGAGATCCTGATGGATCCTCGGACCACAGTCCCTGAGCTCTTTGCCATTGTTCGTCAGTGGGTTCCACAGGTGCAACACAAGATTGACATCATTGGTAATGAGGTGAGTACAGGCACCTGAACCTGGTAATAAGTTCTTGTTAGTTCTGTTTTTAAGATCAATTTGCAAATGTGTGTTAATATAGCATCAGAGCAGGTAAAAAATAATCCAAAACTTCAACTGCTAAAAAAAATGTTCTCTAATCTTAAAGATCCTGAAGCGTGGTTGCCATGTAAACGACCGCGACGGTTTGACGGACATGACACTGCTTCACTACAGCTGCAAGGCTGGAGCACATGGAGTTGGTAAGGCACTTTTTTAAAGGGACAGTGTGAGAGAGCAGGCAATGAAGTAGGTTGCATAAGTGACATGCTTGAGTTAAAATTATCTATAGGCACCGCATAACAACAGAAAATGTTGACACCTTGCTCTAAGTTAGTTCTTTTACATTTTGTAAAATGAAAATGTGCTCCTTTCTGTGAAAATGTGCTCCTTTCTGTGAAAATGTGCTCCTTTCTGACACAGTGTAAATGGCCAAAAAATTTCTGAATTTAGGTTCAGTGGAGGAAGCCCCACAACCGAGTGCAAAGACTTAGTCTGATGACCACATGGATGCTACAGACCTGAAAGCAGAATTTTTCTTGTTATTGAAATCTGACATTGCTATGCTGCTCTGGTTGGAGCTGAAGACTACTATGGCTAAAGATTATTAAAGTTTATGAAAACATCAAATCTGAAATATGTTGTAGAACACATAAATTAACCTACCCAATGTTCAGGTACTACACTGGGATGGCAGGTCTTTTTTATATAAACTTCTTTGCTCATATTTTCAACATGGACACACCATTTTATTTTTGGGGATGATATGAACTGCACATTATCGCCTACTTTAGGCTGTAGCTCATCTAGGACTGCCTCTGATTTAATCTAAATGCAGCTGCTCAGCTACAGCTTTTTCCTTATACAAATGGCATTGCTGATACTTGGCATTTTCAAAATCAGCTAGATGGAGGAAATAATTATTTGATCCCTTGCTGATTTGTAAGTTTTCCCACTAACAAAGAAAGAAAAAGTCTATAACATTAATGGTAGTTTTTTTCAAATAGTGACAGATAGAATATCAAAGGAAAAATTCAGGAAATGACTTTAAATAAAAAAAAATACACAATGTTGTGTTTTATTAAGTGAAATAAGTGTTTGATGTATTGATTGTAGTTGGTTACCAGGTTTGTACACCTATCAGGAAGGAATCTTGGTCCACTCCTCTCTGCAAATCATCTCAAAATCCTGAAGCATTTGAGGCTGTTGCTTTGCAACTCAAAGCTTTAGCACCCACCACAGATTTTCGGTGGGATTAAGGTCTGAAGATTGGCTAGACCACTGCATTACCTTAATGTAGTTCTTTTTGAGGCATTCCTTTGTTGCCTTGGCCATATGTTTTGGGTCATTGTCATGCTGGAATATAACCCATTTTTAGTGCTCTGGCAGAAGTAAGAAGGTTGTCACTTCTTCTGAATCCTTCAGATGTTGATTTGCAAACATAAGACAGGCCTGTACTTGTGCCTTCTTGAGCTGGGGGAGCTTGCAGGTACTGCAGGAATTTCTTGGTGATTGTGGTCCATGCTGCTTTGAAATCATTACCAAGCTCCTCCTGTGTAGTTCCCGGCTAATTCCTCACCTTTTCCACGATCAGTGATACCCCAATAGGTATAGTTTTGCTTGAATCATTTTGTATTTCTTCAATATTCAAATAATTGCACCAACAGTTGTCTCCTTCTCCCCCAACGTCTTGCCCTAACCACGTCACACACCTACAAGTTATTAGTGCTACTGTACCATAATCAATAGATTATAAACAATGAATGGTTTGGTCTGCATCACCTTGCCCATAGGAGGCCGTTTCAGGATATCTTCAACTCGATGCAGACAAAGCATTCAATCCAGTGGACTAGGTTTATCTATTCATTCTCATACAATTTGACTTTGGTGAAAAGTTCTCCTGAATTAAAGTTTTATTGTCTTCTCCACTAGCAGCTGTTCAAACAAACAGTAACATGCATGAAAATATGCCTGTGATTGCAGTATCTAAGCAAATTTTTTTTAGTTTATTCCTGCTTAAAATGAGTTCACAAACATTTAAACACTTAGTAATTTGGATACCAAATTCCTTCAAAAACATATTCAAAGCAAACTTTTCACCACTTTCAACTAGCATTAAGCAAGATTTAGAACATTTACTCCCTTTGTCATTAGGAGGCAGGATTAATTAAGAAAGGACATATTTAAAATTAATGTTTTGCCCAAATATCTAAAAATATTTTAGCATGTTCCTTTATACTTATCTAAACCTTCTTTATGTCACCAGAATGAAGGATTTATATGGAATAAGAAATTCCCTCAAATATGGAGAAGAATCTGCACTGTCAACATGGAGGATTAAGCCCCCCTTACTCCCAGTTTTATTACTGGGCTACAACATTAGGTCTACAGTGTTCTGGAAGGATTCTTTATCTGGTCACACTACAGCTGTGTGGTTACAAATGGAAATTGCTCTTGTCTCGATACTTCTTCACACTCACTCTGCTCAAAACTTTTTCTTTTGGAACCTTATCTAAAATCACCACAAATGCAATTGTGAAACACTCTTTTAAATTATGACACAGAGATCTGCTTACTTGTGCTTGTATGCCTAATTGTGCTCCTATAATAATAAAAACACCAGTTCATGCTTTAAGTAATAGATGGTGCCTTTCAAGAAAGAGGTAGTAAAGAAGTTACTACAATAGAGAATCTATTTATTAATAACTTATAACCATGTTAACCCATTTGATGGGTTAATGGCCAAAATTCAATGTTACTAATTCACACATTTTTCTTTTTTTAGATTTTAGCAGTGAAATAGTTTCATATCAACATCATTTAACACTTTTGCATCCCACCACCAGCCAGCTGCCTCTTAAACTCCATTCTGAAGCATAACTCAAGGTCCAAAATGGCTATTGGGAAAATATACTCACATAAATTGTAGTCTTTGAGGTTATTTAAAAAAAATTAATGAGAAGGTGCTTGGGGTATGATTTTTTTCAAGGAGAACTGGAAAAGAGCTTTAGAAACAATACATTCCTCTTCAACGAAGAGTACATTCCTCTTCCTCTTCATGCAATTATCGAGTTCAAGATTATGCATTTCCCTTATTGGTGTAAAGTGAGACTAGCGAAGTTCACACTTAGCATCAATCCTTTTTGTGAAAGATGCAGGCTAATGCCAGCCACTCTCTAACATATTGGTTGGTTTTGAGGTGCACCGTACTAAAACATGCAGTCTCAGTTTTGTGTGTCATTACTGTATTTAACTCACACATAAGATGCACCTAACTACAGAGTGCAGGTTTCATATACAGAAATAAATATATATACAAAAAGATATATACAAAAACAGAACGGGAGCAAAACTGAATTTGGTTGTGCTTTATTTAAGTATTGATTACAAAGTACTTACATTTTTTAATCATTGTGCGCATGGAAAACACACGGATAAAACAACAACACAAATGTGTGTATTTATGAATAGAGCGGGGTAATGTCATCATTCAAACTCATCAAAGTCCTCATCCTCTGTTTCTGATTCCCACAGCAGCTAAGTCTCCATCAAACATGCCAGCTTCACTTTCTTCACTCTCACTTTCCGCTGTGCGGCTCCACGGAATGATGCATTATAATCCTCTGGAAGTTCCTGCGCTACCGTAGTCCTGGTCTGGATGGAAAAATCGCACCGAAATGAAAGCACCAAGACGGACCTCCTCGAAAATGTTCAATATTAATTTCTTCTGCTAGCTTTACTGCTTTTAGTCGAATGGTGACTGTCGGAACGCTTCTCCCCACTCATTCTTTGCTCGGTGATCTACTGATCGACTCTTTCCTCCAACTCGTGACCTGCCTCATGTCCGCAGAAACTCAGCTGCTCAGCTGTCTGCCTTCAGTTTAAACTGTTCTTTATAAGCGTGTCTCTTTACCATTTTCAGGGTTGTTAAAATAACAATGTTCTGCAAAAAACAAGAACAAAAAGCACATCCCTATTATTTTATATACAATCCATGCCCACACTTTCCCTGACATACATACATAGGGCGCACCGCACTATAAGGCGCTACATACATTTTAAAGAAAATCTAAAACTTGAATGTGCACCTTATAGTCGAGAAAACGCGGTAATACTCTTTCAGGGGGAAAGAGAAAAATCAAAGCCCAGACCTTAATCCTATATAGAATTTGTGGCTGGACTTGAAGAGAGCTGTTCATCCCCGATACCCGCGCAACCTAACAGAGCTTGAATAGTTTTGCAAAGAAGAATGGAGCAAAATTGCTGGGCAGATGTACAAGACTGATTGAGACTTATCCAAAAAGACTCACTGCTGTGATTGCAGCCAAAGGTGCATCTTCAAAACACTGACTTGAACAATTATGCAAACAATTGTATTTTTTAAATACATTTTTATTTCATTGACGCTACTACCTAAATCTGTTTTCACTATGACAGAGTTTTGTCAAATACATTTTTGTGTTAAAAAAGCCTAACTTTATTGATTGATTTATGAAAGCAATAAAAGTGTTCACTACTGCTTCTTCTGAATCAGTGTACTGTTTATAATTTTTCTGAAAGAAATAATAAAAAGTCTTCGAGCAAAAAAAAAAAAACATCCAGTTTCCTTTGTCTAGTGCTGAAGTTATCATCATATGCTGAAGGAGTCATCATTTGGTTTGTCTCATTTTCGTAGGTGACCCAATGGCGGCACTGCGCCTCAGCAGCCAACTGATCTCTCTGGGTGCTGATGTGAGTCTGAGGAGCCGGTGGACCAACATGAACGCTCTGCATTACGCTGCCTACTTTGATGTCCCAGAGCTGATCCGAATTTTGCTAAAAGGCACCAAACCCAGAGGTACACACACACACTTGTGTTTAGTGAAATCCTTAACAAAATTCACCAACACACGTAAAGTAGCAACACAAATTACAACACTGAGATAGCTTGCCATACAGTAGATGAGGCTGAGAGCTAGCTTGTCCGCAGTAAATAAATTCTGAATTTGCTCTACAGGCACCCCTCCCTGTTGTCTGTTTTGTGTAGATACAGTATAGTTATGAATCCCTTTGACCTGTTTATTGCATATTTCAGTCACTGAGCTGCCATGTCTTGCAGATCAGGGCTCCGACGCTGGGTTGTTGTCTTTAAGTAGTAGTAGTAGTAGTAGTAGTAGTAGTAGTAGTAGAAGAAGAAGAAGAAGCAATTTCGGTATGTGTGTAGTGGCGGTGAAAACATTTTTCCCCCCATGGATGTATTATAGAACTATCCTATAAGGTTTTTCCTAATGACCACTCATGGTACTACAACAAAAAATCCCATACAGCCCAAAAATAATTTTCCCATAAACAGCAATAGTAAAAGCTCTGAAAAAGTCTCTTTTCCCAGTGTGACATCACAGCTGTGCGTCACGTGTCTCGGGAGCAAGGATGTTTTTTTAATAAATATATTTTTTGTATTTTTCTCTGGACCGATTTTTACTGTGGTCAGTAAAGTGAATTAAATGAGTTGGTGATTTTTTTCTTTTCTTTTGCGATTTGCACGTTCTCATCACCCCAGGGCATGATGGGAGGCCCCAATACATCATGGGAGGTGACTAGTGTGCAGTCTCTATGAAGTAAACCCGAAAGTCAGGAACTTTTTGGTGTATGCACCAGGTGATCAACTCCTATTGAAATGAATGGCAGTGATTTTTCAGTCTGGTATCCAGGTCTTATAAAACATCCATGTTTCCCCCACTTTAGGAATATATTCTCACTTGCATAAAGTAAGACGGCAAAAAAATCATATTCAAACTGAATTTTGGGCTGTTTTGCAATTTTTGATTAAATAAAGTTTCAGCTTCAATAATATTCTTCTTATTATAGGTATAATATATATATTTATAGTTGTGGTATTCATACATATTGAACCTACAGTTACCAGTTATGATGTTAATACAGACTGTTAGCTGCTCTGATCTGTGATCTGTGTTATATATTGGTTATTTCACAGAAATTCATGTAGTAGCAAAATCGCGAAAACTGGAACGACAGATAGAATGATGTTGTAGTGCTAAGGAAGCTGTTATTACAAATAAGAGCCATTTATATCGAATAGCAGTGTTTGGTGTGTTCATGTCATGTTGTTGCTCTACTGTAGAAATAGTTCTGTACCTTCTGCCAATTAGATTCATTACACACAACTGATGTAGTTTAAGCCTTTTATTGTTTATAATTGATGATTTTAGCAAAAAAAAAGTCAAGAAAAAACAAAAATCCCTATCTCAAAATTACCATGTTGCATCCGACCAGTAAAAGAAAATTGTTTTTAATACAAAAAAAGTCAACCTTCAAATTATTATGTTCAGTTATGCACTCAATACTTGGTTGGGAAACTTTTTGCAAAAGTGACCCTTCAATGTGGCATGGCATGGAGGCAATCAGTCTGTGGCACTGCTGAGGTGTTATGGAGCCCCAGGATGTGGCCTTAAACTCATCCACGGTCTTTGGTCTGGCGTCTCTCAACTTTCTCTTCACAATATGCCACAGATTCTCTATGGGGTTCAGGTCAGGAGAGTGGCAGGCCAATTGAGCAAAGTAGAACTATGGTCAGTACCAGTGGTTTTGGCACTGTGAGCAGGTGCCAGGTTGTGCTGAAAAATGAAATCTTCATCTCCATAAAGCTTCTCAGCAGAAGGAAGCATGAAGTGCTGGGCTTGCACACATAAGTAGAGAAAAGAAAACAAATGAAAATCATGAACAATCACTGACTTTTCCCTCACTTCATCTTCCTCCTCCTCAGTGTTGAACTCAACCTGCAGTGATTTCCACTATGGGACAGCTCTGCACATTGCAGCTTCTAACCTTTGTCTGGGTGCAGTCAAATGTCTGTTGGAGCACGGAGCCAACCCCAGTGTCCGGGTAACTACTATTACTACTACTACTTCTTTTTTTTCTTGTCACGATCAATGAGACATTTTAATACTGGTTTCATGACAGAATGATAAGGGTCAGGTCCCAGCGGAGGTGGTCCCCGACCCAATGGACATGAGTCTGGACAAGGCTGAGGCTGCCATGGTGGCAAAGGAGCTGAAGCAGCTACTGCAGGATGCCGTCCCGCTCAGCTGCAACCTGCCCAGAGCAACGCTACCAAACTATGACAACATCCCTGGAAACCTGATGCTGAGCTCTCTGGGCCTGAAGCTGGGCGACCGCGTGATGCTGGACGAGATGAAGGTCAGACTCCTCTTTCTTTGTTTGTGTCTCTCAGTTCAATGCTCATTGGTTCCTCCTAAATTAAATGTCTCATTTCTTTAAATAAGTGTAGTAATAAATAAAATCAGGCTCATTAGTTTATCATTTTGTTGTTATTTAACCTGTTGGTCAACAGATGTAATGTGCCAAATATAATTACTGAAATATAATATTTTAATATTAAAATATTTTAATATATAAAGAGGAGGTTTTGACAAATGAAAAATCAGATGCCACAAATTTACTTTTAATCTGGTAATTTTCTATTAAAAAAGTTCCATTACCATTGTTAAAATAAGAACATATAATTTGGCCCCTGGAATGTTTTGGGGGGTCAAAGATTGGGTGTGAAATGAGATGATGAAGTAAGGTTGGGTTGGGTTATGGTTGCTCCATGCAGTCGAGGAAATTCTTATTATTATGTCCAAACTGAAAACTGAAGCAAAATGGTGCAAAACATCTTCTGACTGATCAGATCTTTTATTTGGCAAGATTAGTCCAGTACTGCCAATTCCATTGGCAGATCAGTTTCTTGATCTTGGTCAATTGGGTCAAAAAAAAAGAATAATTGAAATCATTAGATAAAGACACAGGTTTTATAAGAAAAATTATAATATGAGATAAAAAGACAAAAATACAAGATCAAAGGACTATTATTAGATAAGAAGACAACAAAAAATGAAAAAAGACAATATTAGGATTACGTCAAAATTGTGAGAGAACTCTTTAATCTTGTTCCAATAAAATATTAGATTGACCTAAATTAAGAATAAAAAACCTTTAATGTACCAATGGAATCACACAATTCAACATAATCCATAACCTCCATATTTGAGGAGGAGTTGTCCAAAAATAAGATATTTTCACCTGTTAAGATTTGATTTTTTGCAGTGTGGATGAGCAGTAAGAAAACAGTGAACAGTGACGCCCTGTTCCCTGCAGTGGGAAAAAACCTTAGATCAGGAATGGTGTAGGTGTTCCTGAAATGATGTGATGTTGGTTCCAACAAACCTGCTACATGTGTTTAAGGACACAGTGCTATAAGAGCCCTGAAGTGTGTTCTCACTGTGTAGCTCCAGAGAGACCAGAACAAAGATGACAGCCAGCCTGTGAACCCCAGACAGGTTGGTGGGAAGTGGGCGCCGGCTAACATCTGACAACAAATTTGCTCTTCCTTACATTCAAACTCTATCTGACTTCTACATGATGTCCGAAAGGGTGGAAATATCTTGTTCTTGGTACAATTAGTCAGATACTGGGTAGAATTATGCTGAAAAAATGTGCTCCTCATAGACAAATGAAATTCTTTCCGCATGTTCAACATGTCACAATGCATCACAAAGTCTCTTGGGCCAACACACATATTTTTTTTTTTGCAATTTTCACACAGCATATTTAATCAAATTTACTTTTTCTCTTTCATCTTTCTCTTATCAATGGAGATGAAAAATGATCAAAAGGTTTTTCCTGCATTATTTTTGATTGCCATTGTGAGGGCCTGTTCATCGCTTTAATCAGGGCAGGATTCACAAAGTTTTGCACACGAGACCAGTACTGGCAAAAAAACATATTTAATGGGCATGGCATGGCCATGTCTGTGTAGGTTCCTGGAAAAAATACAAACAAAATACAAACAAAATTCACTGCACATTTTCAACATGTCAAGCTGCATCATAAAATCTCTTAGACCAACACTCTAACATCAACCCATAATACTTGAAGGAATTAGCTTTAGCAATTTTATCACACCCACTTCAAATTTACTCTCACTCGTCTTTAGACATTGGATATTAAAAGTTATCAAAAGCTTTTTTTTTGGTTGCAGTGATGATGATGTGAATTTCCATGTCTCACCATGAAACAGGAAGTTGCTATAACTTCATTAGACTTTGTCCAATCTGCAGAAAGTGTATCCTGCTTGATCAGTGACCCTGAACACACCTCACAACCAGATTGACTCAGTTGTAGCACCACCTTCCAAGCAGGAAGTAACTGCAATTATGGCAAACATGATCTGAGTCACATGAAATTTACATAAAGTAACCTACACATCGTATGCAGCAACATGACATTCTCTACCTCCACCTAGTGACACAGCAGCCAATCTACACTTCTAGGTTCATGCAAGAGGCACACAAATTCAGAGCCACAAGGCTGAATAGACATTTTATCACATATAATTAAATGAAAAGTAAGCCAAATGCCAATTCTACTCAATACTCCAGTATTGTACCAAGAATAAGGTATTTCCTCCTAATCAGATTCTATTTTTTGTAGTGTTGTTTGTAACATTACCTCTCCTCCCCCTCAGCCTCCATGATATCAGCTGGTGGAGCTCTGCAGGACAGAGTTCAGCAGTAATGTCAAAGATGTAATTCTGTCTCTTTCTAGAGTGGCACTCTGAGGTTTTGCGGCACCACAGAGTTTGCAAGCGGTCAGTGGGTTGGTGTGGAGCTGGACGAGCCAGAGGGGAAGAATGATGGAAGCGTTGGTGGCGTCCGCTACTTTATCTGCCCTCCGAAGCTCGGTAACAGTTGTTTCATTGTTTTGGCAACGAATGATGTGAAAAGTAATGATGTGAAAAGATTTATCTCTTCTCTTCTTTAGGAATTTTTGCCCCAGTGTCAAAGATTTCTAAAGCTGTGGACCAGGCTCTGTCTTCTGTCACATCCACGCCCCGAACGCCTCGCATGGACCTGGCCTCCCGTCTCGCTGGCAAAACCAAGAAGGAGAAAGAGAAAAAAGATAAGGAGAGAGAGAAGGGTAAGGTCACTTTGATGGTAAAGGTCATGGTATGAGCTTCTGTTAATTGTGAACCTGCTTGGTTTTCAGTCCAAAAAAAGAAGTCGTCAGTGGCCAGTCTGGATCCAGAGGGGCAGAATGTGGAAGTTGGGGATCAGGTTCTCGTGGCCGGACAGAAAAACGGTGTTGTCCGCTTCTATGGAAAAACTGACTTCGCTCCAGGTCTGTTTGCTCAGATCACACAAAACTTGGCTTCAGTGATACATTTTTAGGACAAATTACCAGTTTAGAGAGTCACGATCAAGGTTTAAAAAATTAAAAACACAATTTTTCGACTAGTTTTATATTCTAGGTTAATTAAATATGTAAAATTTAAATGGTGCAAATGTACTTTTAAATGACAAGAAACCAACATAAACACAAAATGTACATTTTGAGAGACCTGTTCAATGCTGTTATATGTTGAATATGTTGACTTTTCTCATTTTGTCAAACATGATTTGTCATCCAGGAGTGGTTCAGTCTGCAGGTATGATCCAGTCTTCTTGTGTCCCTGCAGGTTACTGGTTTGGTGTGGAGCTGGATCAGCCGACAGGCAAACATGATGGCTCGGTTTTCGGAGTCCGCTACTTCAGCTGCCTCCCTAAATATGGAGTGTTTGCTCCACCATCCCGTGTCCAGAGGTGAGGAAACATTAAAAAACAAAAAACCTATGTTTCAATGTGTAAGTTTCCTTTTATTTCACTTAATTCTTTCTTGGTTTTGTTAGAATTGGAGGTCCTAAAGATGGCTCACAGGGCGACCGGTCAATGGTGAAGAAAGTGCATCAGGTCACCAGTAAGTATTCCTGCAGCTGAGTTCTGAGTTTCTTCTTGGCTTGTTTTTAAAATTCTTATGCTTGACATGGTTATTGTTTGTTTGCATCCTGCAGTGTCGCAGCCCAAGCGTAACTTAAACACAGTGCGTTCCCCTAAAGACCTGACTTCTGAGAGTTCCATATCCAGGTTAGATTAAATGAACTTCTGTCCTTAAATATCTGAAAATATTTAAATATTTCATGTGGGTTTATGTTTGTTTACACCACTGCTGCAGTGTCTGTTCAGCGGTGAAGATTGCCTAAAATTTATAGAGAAGTATTGAGAAAACAGATTTGGGCTGAATTAAAGATGGAGGAAAATTCTATTTTTTAATTTTTGGTTCAAAAGTTACAAGCCAAAATGTAAAGGTGTAATCCAGATTGCAGGGATTGTGATCCAGTCCTTTCTTTATAGATAGATGATGATGATGCTCAAACACCACCTATTGGCCTTTTACTCCAACTCTTCTTCCTTTTGCACACTTATGCTTCTTCCTCTTCTTCCTTTTCCTACTCTCCTCTTCTCGTCCAGGTTGCTGTTCTGCTGTTGGTTTCCATGGATGTTGCGTGCTGAGATGCAGTCCTAACCTCCTCTTCCTCCTCCTCAGCTCTTCCTCCAAACTGATCTCGCCGCTCTCCTTTCTTCTAGCCAACTTTTAGTTTACGCTCTCCTCAGATTATCGCCGAAATAAATTTCTCCTAATAGAAAGCCCACCCCCTTCCTGTCTTGTACTCTCAGCCCAAATCTTACTAATTTAGCCGTTCTATAGCAACATTTTTATAGTGCCTTGTATCTGATCAAAACATCCTGCATTCCTTTAACAAGAATATTGTTCTGCTAAAGCAATTCCCCTAAATATTCTCTTTACCCTTGATGTCTCATTTGATCCAAGATAGGTATTTGTCCATGTTGTATCTCTGTTGCTGTTTAATCATTGTAAGGATAACAAGGCAACATAGCATAACTCATGCTGCTATGTGTTTTGTTTGTTTTACTCTTTTGCTGCTACTAGAGTTTGGGTCTCTGAAAATTCTGAAATTCTGGAACAAGTGCCAGATAGTACTCTGCATACGTACTTGAATACACCAACAATGGCACGAATGCAGTTTCCTTTGTCCTGCGTCCTGAAGGGGGTGACTGTCAGACACACATAGACTAAGCATGAACTAGGGCTGGAGATGGTTAATTTTATTGATAATGATCCCTTTATCCATTACCTTACTGATACTTTTTTATTAATTTGCTGAACAGACACATTTGTCATTGAATTGATTATATATTAACTGGGTTTATTCAAATTTTTCACCGAAACTAAATTTTCCAATGTTATATAATGTTTAATGTTATAATACTGCAGTGCCTTGCAAAAGTTCTTGGCCTCCTTAAACTTTTTGACATTTTGCCACATTTCAACCTTCAATCATAAAGATAAAAAACACAGCATCCCTAATGTCAAACATAGTGGTGGCAGCGTCATGGTCTGGAGCTGCTTTTCTTCAGTATGAACAGGGAAGAATAAAGGTTAAATTAATGTGAAAATGGATGGAGAAATACAAGGATATTTTGTAAGAAAGGCTCCAGTTGAAGTCTGCAAAAGACCTAAGACCGGGGCAGACCTTCTAACAGGACAGTGATCGCAAACATAAAGCAAAATATATAATGGGATGATTCAAAACTAAACATATCCAGGTTTTAGAAAACCAAGTCAAAGTCCAGACCTGAATCCAATTGAGGATCTGTAGAAGGATCTGAAAACTGCTGTTCACAAACGCTCTCCATCTGACCTTACTGAGCTTGAGCTGTTTTGCAGGGAAGAATGGGCAAACATTTCAGTTTCTAGATGTGCAAAACTGAGACACTGAGACACATCCCAAAAGACTTGCAGTTTTAATCACAGCAAAAGGTGGTTTTACAAAGTATTCTCAGGGGGCGGAAATAATATTTGCATGCCCCACTTTTCAGTTTTTTATTTCTTCAAAAGTTTAAAATATCATAAAAATGTGTTCGCTTTATGATTGTGTCACACTTAGTGTTGATTCTTCATAATGTTGGTAGCCTAAAAATGTCGCAAAAGGTCAAAATGTTCAAGGGGGCCAAATACCTTTACAAGGCACTGTAGCTAGCATCTCATCCTACCTCTGATTCTAATGTTAAAAACAGGAATTGAAGTTAATAGAAAGATGTACCATGCCCCCTCCTCTTGGAGTAGTTGATTTCTGTTTCTCCGACTGACCCCACCTCTCTAGGAGGGTTATTTCTAACAGAGTTTAGCCAATTACAATATAGTTGATGTTTCTCTATGGAAAGGGGGGAGGAAAACAGGATTTTCCAAAGTGTGTGTGTGTGAGAAGGCAGCCTGTATTGCTGCTACAGGTCCAATTAGCTGCTTTTGGGCCATAAAAACATTTTTTATAAATATACCTTTAAATTTAGAATTGTAAACAAGGAAAATGGCTCCTTTTACAGACAATCAATGTCTATTTGTGTTCCAGTGATGTGACCCTTGACTTTAGATGTAATTTTATGTTACAGGACCCACCAGACCCGATAGCAGTATTAAAAAGCTCAAACATCATTGACTTCCAGGTATCAAAGATTGTAGTTTTGATCTCCAGCCCTAGTGTGAGTTACTCAAAGGTGTTCACATGCTCATGTAGATCATTATTGACTGACCTGAGTCAGTCTAAAGTAGTTTTGGACCCAGGTTTGGCTGCAAAAACTTAACAAACTTGTTCAAGCTATTACACTTTTTCTCAAGTCCAGATACTCTCTCCACACCTGGTGGTGAAACTTACTGTACACATGAGCTGAGATGTCTGTCCATGCCTGTACCTGCTGTGCAAAGTGATGTTGTAATTGCATCTTTCCTGTTGCTTTGTAATACCAGGAAATATCTTTTATCAACATTTACCAAACTTCCAACATTGATTCCCACCAGTCCATCTTTTGAAACATCCAATTTGGTCTAATTTTAGATGTATAGTCAGTTAGCTGAACTGGGGGCTTATTGGTCAGGGCATGTTTGCCATCTTGGTGTGAGCCCTATCCACTCAGCTATCAGGTTGCTACCAGCCCTTACACAGAGGTTCGACAGGCATCACTGTTTGGTAAACGTTGAAAAAAGAGATTTGACCAAAATTGGACATTCAACAAATGATATTTAAAAGATGTCACATTATGAAGTGGGATTTCATAGTCCAAAAAATTGTACCCAATTCAAAGATCAACTTGTATCTCCAAGTTGGCTCATGGTTAGATATCCATAGTCCAGACCAATTAGTCCAGATTGAACTAATTGGTCAGGGGCTCACAGATCCAAAATAGACATGATTTGCATTTCTGTGCACTATCCAATGAATAGTAGGTGAAGATCATACATGCATGGCCTTTCTGATTAACCATGATTCAAACTTGTTTGGAGCGGCCTCAAGCTGGAGAGGAAGTCTTACACTCATGGTTTCTATGGTTACATGAATTACATGAATAGAGCCTAAAATACACTATATTTTCAAAAGTATTTGCTCACGTATCCAAATCCATTCATCCAGTGCACAGAGAAAAGTCTATAAACACATGGGTGACAGAGTCTGGTGTCGATGAACTTGATTGGCCTGCACAGAGTCCTGACTTTAATCCAATTAAACACCTTTAGGATGAATTAGACACTGAGCAAGGTCTTCTTGTCCAACATCAGTTTGTGACCTCACAAATGCGCTTCTTGAAGAGTAGTCAAAAATACCCTCCTAAAACTTGTGGATAGCCTTCCCAAACAAGTTAAAGCTGCAAAAGGTGGAACCCCATATTAAACCTTATAGACTGGGAATGAGATGTCACTTAAATTCATTTGCAAGTCAAAGCCGGTGAGCAAATATTTTTTTTGGAAATACAGCATATTTCTGAACTGTGTGTGAAGAATTTTATCACCTGCATGCTTTGATCCCAGATGTGAAACTGAAAACAGGGTTAATCATCTACTGACTTTGTTGTATTTTATCATTATGTATTTTTATGCTACAGATGTGTAATATCGCTGTTGGGGTGTCATGACCAAATGGTTCTTGGTCTGTGTGAAATATATCTTGTCACATGTCAGAAATGGTGCTCTGCTGTTAATAATAATGCATGAATTTCAAGTTGAATTTGATATCTCACAAAAAACAGGTGGAAAAAAGACTAAGATTCAGCTTATTTACAAAACAATTTGTTATTTTAATATTTAGATCATCAATCCTTTGGAATAGATAGTGTTATTATCAATCCAATACTCACTGCAAAATATGAAATTGTATTAGGTGAATATATCTTGTTCAATAGAGCAGATCATTTTTTTTTATTTCATTTTCTAATTGATTTTGGGAAATTTAGTTTTATTTGTTAAAATTTATAATAAAAAGGGGATAAAAGGTAAAAATTGGAGTTCAAAAGTAAATAATATTCACAAAAACAACAAAAATATTAGATAAAACATACATTAAAAATTTAGTATTGTTTTCTTAACAAGAAAGTCAAGAAAAAAATACTTGAAATAAGAAAATCATCTGCCAATGTTAGACAATAATTCAAAAGAATTTTACTCAATATTAGATTCAATCTTCCAAAACACTTATATACATTATTTGCAGTGCAAATATCAGTCCACCTAACTAACAGCTCAATAAGTTATTATTTACATTTTTACAAAGAGCTACAATAATAATGTGTTTTTAACCAAAACTGCTTATCAGACCCATAGACAAAATTGAAAATATTCAAATCAAAGTGATTCACCTCGATAAAATGTGATATTTGAGTTTTTTGTTGTTGTTGGTTCTTCTGAAAATAAGTTTTATTTTGCTTTAAAACAATAGTGAGTGGCTTCAAGCTCTCTACAGCAAACATTAACCATCATCCCCCTTTCTTCAGGTAAATATCTTTAGTACCTTTTTTGAATTTGAGCATCTATGAAAATATGAAACAACTTAGATCTAAACCGTGTGTACTTAATGTAAAATATGTTTGGAGAATGTGCATAACTGAAATAAGCAATATGTGATTGGTGTTCTAATATTTCTGATGGTTTACGCTATTACAGAGATAAACACAATCACACTTTTATGGCTGAAAAACCTCCAGCTGATGTTCAGATGGAGAAAAAGTAAACAAATCCAAAAGACATTTATCTGTAGCTGTCATTGAAACAGCATGTAAATGTTAATTATGGAAACCTACACTATTAGAAATGCTATAATAGTAATTCAATGAAAGAAACAGTGCTGCAAACAACTGTTAAGGTGACTGCATCCAGGGAGAGGACTTCCTTTATGTGTGTATAAGCACTATTTGAATAAATCTGACACTGAACATTAGCTACTCATCAGTCACACCTATCAGTCACTAGCTATAGCTATAACATGAGCTCCGTAAAATGAAGTGAAAATATGAAAGGCTGTGCTCACAAGAAATAGGAGGGCGAAAGTCAAGCAGAAGGACAAAGCTTCCAAAGACCACCACTATGTTCCAGCAGGCAGTGAAATTAGCACTAGACTGTATAGTAGATAATGTTACAGAGCTGGCCTATGCTAATGGTTCGTAAATTGATTGGATGAAAGACCAGGAACCTGGCATACTGGGCAGGCCCAAAATAATCCAATGCCACATCATAGAAATGACCCAAATGAAACTACCCAGTATTTGGGTTGATAAAATAACCCAGCATTTTTAGAGCTTAAAGTTTATGATCTATGTCTTTAAATGTCACATATATGATATCAAATGTCTATGGATTGAAATTTTTCAATTGATAATTTAATATTTTGCATCAGTGGACAAAGGGCTTAGCTCATTTACTGGTTGAAAGTAGAAACGTCATTCTACATTTGTTTTGTTGATAGACTCAACTTATAATTAGTTGAAAATAAGATGCTAAATATTCACAGAGTCAGGTCCATTGACTCCTGCATTTTAACATTAATGGTGGAAGTTTGTCTTTGTAGAGTAAATGTACAGCATAATCTAATGTGTCCTAGTGTCAATAGGAAGCTTTCTCTGGTTTGACTGCCAGGTGTCATTACTTATTCACGACCAGAAAACACAATCAAGACTTTCTTTGATATATTGTTTGATTTTCTGAAAATGAAAGGACCATACCACTGGTTTTGCCTTGTTTAACCTTTTAAACTACAAATGTGGCAAACATCATCCGATTTATATGAAATTTACATAGTGTGATCTAAACATCATATAGAGCAACATGACTTGTAATCCACAGAAGTTCTCTTGTGCCACCTAGAAGACAAAGTAAGTGACCTGCAGTATACTTCTAGTTTTGATGTACAAAAGGACCATCCATCACCGGTTTGGTCCTTTAAACTCATCTATTATTGATCAATTTTCATGTCTAAGAAAGTAACACATAGAAAACTAACGCTGCATTGGTTGTTTTAACGTTAATACTTCTTAAGAATATACAGTATATAGCCTATATTTTGATAACTTCATGAAGTGTACTTTTTGTTTTGTAGTTCATTTGTTACTTGCTACTTGTTGTTACTTGTGTGTCTTAAAAGTGTGTAAAACTGTGGGATGTTAGAAAAAAAGCAGAATAGACATCTTCATCTTAACAAAACTCTCACTGCATGCTTGATCTCTCTCTCTCCCTCTCTCTCTCTCTCAGTATTTTTCTGATTTGAGTTTTTTAGTATCTGTAACTTCTTCTCATCAGCATGGAAAATACTTATTATAACAGAAAACAGTGATGACTACAATAAAGAGATTGATTGTTTTTTTTACCTCTTGTGTCTTAAAATAATTCATACCAACAACTGAGTAAATGGGTTAGGGTTTGTGTCAAGGTTATCTTAACATTTACCTTAGCCCATTGTATAGAAGTACAATGATGTGTATATATATATATATATATATATATATATATATATATATATATATATATATATATATATATATATATATATATATATATATATATATATATATATATATATATATATATATTCACAGAGACATAAAAATAATGGGACAACAGACAGTACACGGAAAGGGACAAACAAGAATAAATAAAATAAAAACAGAGGGTAGCATCACTAATCATGTCAAGCAACACTTACAGTAAATACGGATAAATTAGTCAACCTGGTGAATTGGTAGAGCCTCCATATAAGATAGGAATGGTTGCCATATTTTATAAAACTATTAAATCTTTTAAAATGAAAGTGGCTAGTAGAAATGGGATCATTTCTCCTTTATCTCAATTCTTTTCTTAGCAAATATCAAATGGATTTTGTTAGTTCAATTTGTCTTAAGATTAGATCTCGTAAAGTCCTCAAAAATAAATGTCAGATTCCAAAATCTAGAAAAAATATAACTGCAGGTTTGATAAAGTTTCACATACCTCCTGCCAAAACCCCTTCAAGTTTAGAACACAGCCAGGTAAAATGAAGGAAGATTCCTTTTTTTTGTGCCGCATCTAAAACAGAGGCATTGTATTTATATTTGTGTAATTTTATAAGGTAATGTACAACAGATGAAAGAAATTAAATTGTATCACCCTATACCTAATGTTAAATGTGGAGGTGACCTCATCTCTCCCTCCTGTCAAGCTATCAAAATTTCTCATTATGCAGTGTTACATTATATTCATCAAAACAATAAAAAAAACATCATAGGACAGAATATCAGGTAGATTTTTGTTTATTCTAAAAGAAATCACTTTCTGGTCAGACCGTGTAAAAAAACATGTTATCGTTTATACACAGTTTCAATAAATAGAAATAGAAAATTAAAAGCTTGAAAAGTACAAGTTGGTCTGTAAAAATAAATTTCAGGTGAAGCAAAGTTACAGTTATGATGCTTTACGGTGTTCAGGGGGTTTGATGTCTCATCTGACTGAGACATCAAATGTTTGAACCGCTGCGCTGACGCTTCCTCCGGGCTCTGCGGTTCTTGAACCAAACCTGAAACACACATACACAAACAGACCTTCAGTTTCACAATCTCGCACAGAGTAATTGAATACATGTACTCATGTACTGTACTTGTATACAATTTTGAAGTACTTGCACTTCACTTGAGTATTTGCACTTTGTGTCAAAGCTGCCAAATAATATGATGCGATACTTTTACTATTAATCTACTGTTTTATGCACTTAAACATCATACAAAAATAAATAAACTACTTTTTCTTAAGTATCTGAGTACTTCAAACACGTTATTGGGATTGTTCAGGTTAATTACTTTGATAAAGTATATGTTAATCTTTATATAATACTGTTACCCATTTAGAAGTGATGTTCTCTAAACGTGTTCTTTATAATTAGCTTTGTAAAAGAAGGAAATCTTTCCCCTAGCGCTGGTTGTCTTACGCATTCTAGAGAAGCCTACGTCATCACGTCACACTCACCCTGACGATCTCCTCGCTCAGTCCGGTGTTTCCCGCAACCACGGCGCGCGCCTCCGCCGCCGGGTAGTCGGTGAGCTCGAACAGCGCCTCAAGCTGCTTCGTCTGAGCGTCGGTGAACACCGTCCTCATCCGGGTCTTGTGACGCGGTTGCTGATGCGCCGCCGACTCAGTCTGGTGGTAACCATGGTAACCCGCTATCTGCTGCGCGTCTGGGTGTAAAAATAATTCGAAGAAGAAGGAAATCATGTATTAGGAATACACGAAATCGAATTTAGCCTAAAAATACCCAGTAATAAGTAAATGTCGTGAAATGAAAATGTTAGTATTATGGTATGTACCTTCAAATTCTGCTTGTCTTCATTTTAATTTAAAATTAAATTTAAAATAAAGATGATGAACATTTAAAGTAATAATAAAATAAATAAAATAAGTACCTAACAACATAAATAAATTAATCAATGTATAAATAAATAAATAAAAAATAAATACCTGTGGAGTCCAGCTGACTGAGGTGCATCAAGTAAACTCCAGAGTTTTGAAAACTGCTGAAGTCACTGTGATGGAACCCGGATCCATACGATCCGTAAAACCCTTCCGCACAGCACACTGGGACCGGCACTGGGACGACTGGGACCACTGGAACCGGAGGCCTGAGGTTCCTGTAGTCCAGACAGAATCCTCCGGGGATCCCCTGCAGATAGCCATCTGGAGAGAAGCCAACTGTGGCCGGTTTGTGTCCAAGCTGCGGGGACAAGAGACGCTGGATGCTGAAGTCTGACATGATGATCAAGAAAGATCCAGAAGGCTCTGAGCTCTGATGTCCTTTGGGGTCTGGATTTAACCTGGATCCATCAAACAACCTGATGGCTCGTTAATAGGTAAACGATTTAATGAGTTCAGTCATATCAAAGGAAACCCGGCTTTGACTTGACCTTTAAACTCTGATAGTTTCATCTGAAGATGCTGTGAATGTCTGTAAACTTTACTTCAAACAGCTTCATTATTACTTCAACATACACAGAATACTTTGATTACTTCAGCCTGTGTCTATTTATTATTCTGTTGTCTATTTAGTTTTCGGCTTTCATTCAGTACTTAGCAGTGGTGAAGTACCCAGATACTTTGGTAAAGGTTTTAATACCAGACTATAAAAATACTGCAGCCACAATCCTATTAAATTTAATTTGTAATTAGGCATTTGTACATTCTGGTGTAAATACTTTTACTATATTATTTAATTTAGCCAGTAATACTGCTATACTTTGACTTAAATATGATTATGGATACAACATTTACTTGTGATGAAGTATTTGTACAGTCTGCTGTTAACACTTTTTAATTTAGCCAGTAATACTAATATTCTTTAACCAAACACACCAAAGTAGGAGTATTTGTTATGACTTATATAGTATATTAACAGTTAATGTATAAGCAGCATTTGTAGAGTTTTTAAGCTATTTATCTGAAACATGAGGAATATTTTGACTCAGATAATATTTATATTTATTGAAAATGTTTAATGATAGATTTATTCATATTTGCCAGCTTTCTGTCTTCATTTTTGGCTGCTTAGTTTATATTTAGGTCACTGCAGTGTTTAGCAGTGACCAGCAGGTGACGACAATCTGCAACAGAGGCGGAATGTAACTCAGTACTCCAGTAATTAAGCCTTCAAATTGCTGATTAAATACTATATGGGTAAATATCAGAATGTCCCAATCTTTATGTTTATTTTTTTATCTTTTTTCCTACTCAACACATGTCCAGGCAAATGTATTAGGTATGGTCGTATTTAGTTTAGTATTAGTATTTAGTAATTATTTTATTAATATTTATCAGGAGGCTTTAAAGTCTGTTTAGCAATGTCAGCTGATCTAAATATGGAAGAAAGAAATAGAATAAAGACAATCAAATCATAAAATAAATTAAACAAAACAAAATACATGTCTTTAATTCAATGTTCATTTATATTATGACTCTGAAACCTCACAGCTGTCAATTAAACTTAGATGTTAACAAGTTGTTCACGCTTTTCTCTCTTTTGTTTTGTTCAAACTGACCATTAAATATGATATGTGTCTTTAAGCTAGTTTGACTGAGAGTTGCTAAATCTAAATCTGATCTTGTGATGTCTTTGTAATATATTGAGCTCATATTGACTTCTGAGGGAAGATCAACAAACAATCAATAACACATTAATCTGTCCTCTCTTTGATTTCTCTTTGATCTGAATGATCATTAACAGACATGAAAGAAACCAAACATTATCAGAAGCAGATCAAAGAACTCAAGGCTCATTTAAATATGACACATCCACTGAATAACAATCAATACATTCAATAATCAATAATAGTCCAATACAGAGAAAACGAAACTGTGGAGTAACCCTAAAAACTAGTTTAACTCTCTTAAAAAGGTTTAAAAAAAAACAGCAAAACACCTGCTATCACCTAGTTTTATATTGAAATAAATGATATTGTAAAAAAAAAAAACAAATTGAATAAGAAAGAAAGATGATGAATGGTTTTTAAAACTGTATTTTAAAATACATCTCATTTTGCCAACCATGATTTGTCAGTGCCCTATATATTATAGCATACACAAAGTATAACATAAAGTATTTCAGTGTATTATCACTAAACACTAAGAGTGTTTGTTAATGTGTGAGTGTGTTTTGTTAGTGCGAGTGTATGTGTGTGTGAGTGTATGCAGAAACAGAGCATGAAAACATTTTTATTCTGTTCCTCCGTCGGTGAATCAATAGTTGATCAGCAAATAAGCTGCAGATATTTCCTTTAGACTCAGTTTGCTGCTGCTTCTTCTCAGCATTATTCAGCAGAGATTTAGAGAGAGCAAACTCAGACATAAAGACACAGACATCTGTATGTCTATCTTTCACTTTGTTAATTTGAATGATGAGGATAATTATTTCTACATTATTATATATATATATTATATATATATATAATTTATTCATTGAGTCATGTATTTATTTTTGATTATGTTAATTTTAGTCCATCATCTTCAGAGATTTACCTTAAACAGTATATTGTTGGTTTAGTGCGTGTGCCTGTGTGTAGTTCAGGAGTGTACATACACTACTCTCATTGGCCAATTTTGGTCACAATACCAGCTATGATTGGCTGACAGGACAACAGCTGCATCATTGGTCAGTTTAAAGAACAAAAGGCTGTTTGAGCACTGGAGCGGAAAGGTGATAGTGTCAGATGGTGTGTGGGTGTTGAGGACACAGCAGCCATTTAAAAATCTGATTGTTCTCTAAAAGTGGGACTTAAATCCACAGCCTTTAAATCTCAAGTTTCAGCTATGAGTCCCAACACAGTGTCTATTGTGCCACAGAGCCACTTACGCCTTTCCCGTTTTCCCTCTGTATCCTTCTCTGCTGCTTGATTTTCACAATTCACACAAAAAGCTACAGAAACAGAAACACAGTAAGAAAACAAATTGCGACCCAAATTTGAGAAGTAGCTTATATTTGTGATTTAGCCTCAGTTGCTGACACAAATCTGTCATATCTGAGTCTTTTGTTTAATTTTACTCAGTAGTTCACTTCTGTTGATTTAAGTCTAAATATTCTTGGATTATCACGGTCTCTACCTCTCTCTCTCTCTCTAAAAGGAAGGATTTTCTTTTAGTGAAAAAATCATGCATTATACTGGACTGACCTTTAACCGTTAAAACATGAATTGTTGAGGTTTTATTACTGAAGCACTGAATTAAAGTTTTTGGTGAGTTTTTCCTCTTAGAGACTAGAGCAGCAGGAAGTGAAACCAGCTTTAGCTCCTTCAACACCGTGCCTTCTAAAGTTTGACTCTGGTGGGATTGGAATCCACAACCACTGAATATCTCCATATGTCTTTAGCTAGAAGTCCAATGCATTGTCAATTGCACGATAGAGCCATTGATTCATCCTTAAATTTAGATAAGATAAGATAGATAAGATAGGACTTTATTGATCCCACAACAGAGAAATTTGCTTGTTACTGCAGCTAAGCAGAGGTGTGGGAGAGTACAGAGTACAGAGTAAAGAAAAAGAAAATAAAAGCTAAAGAAAATAAAAGCTCTAAAAAATAAAAAATACACAACACTATATACAAAATCCGTAGAATTTGTTGATCAGCATACACAGTATGCATTATGGACATAATGGAATGGAAAAAAAATACAGGCAAAGGTAAATCAAAACATTTTCATTACAATGAAATACTGTTTATCAAAAAGTAGTTTTGCCATTTATAATGTACTTGTCTGTATTTCTAAGCCTGATTATTTTGAATATAGCAGAATCATATGTATGTGTGTATAATTATTTGTGGTTGTAGGTGGGGCTACACACTCATCATTAAAAGATTTGAGGTCAAATCAAACTTATAAACATATTTAATGACAGAAGTTTATTTTTTCAGTTTTTTTTTTTTTTTTTTTTTTTACAGTTTTTATGTATTTACTCTTTTATTCTTCTTCTCTAAAGCACTCCCATCATAATGGAACATAGTGGATATGATTATTCCATCTTTTTGGCTCCATTCGGAGGTTTAATCAGGTTATCTAGGGTAGCCTTTATGGTAACGCCGCTATCAGCACACCCTCCTAAGCCAGGATGCTCTCTGGGGTTTTACCCCATTAAAACATGCAGAACATCATCATTGGAGCCCATAAATACATCTGTCAGCATCAGATAATACTCCACCAACTCTGCAGCATCAACCGTCTGGATAACAACCGTTTTTACTTAGCTCTGTTACCACCTAAATCCAATCCACTGACAGGACTGGCTCTGAGGCCACTTACACACGAGTGAAGTTAATCAAGCGTTAGAAAATGCCATCTGCACCATCTGTTACAGATCTGAGAGCCGTCTTAGAAACACAATCTGAGACGTTCAACCCAATCTATAGATCCACAGTCCTTCTCTTGATTTATATAGAGCTAAATGATCTGGCTGAACAGTCAGTCACTGTTCAGCAGATCTCTGGTCCATGTGCAGAACGCCTTCTGAATCTGGTGAAACAATTTCAGCATTTATGCACCAAAAGAAATGTTTACCGATGTCAGACAAAATATTTTCTTCTTATAGCTTCTATTAAATTAACTTTGTGTGATTTGTAATCCTGTGTGGGGCAACAGACATTGGTTGGCCTTCTATTTAAACAGATGAGGCAACTTAAAGGTTGGGGGTGTGAGTTCCAACTGAGTTGAACTGTTTGAACTTGCACACTCATGCTGCAACAGATCAACAGAATTGAAACTGAATCTGCCTCCAGAGCCACATTTTCACCTCTGAGAACATCTAGATAAGCAAACATATTATAATTGTAGCTGAAGCTCCTGCTCTTTTGTAGAGACAGTTTAACCCAATAGAGATAGCTTACTTTGTCTTTTTTAATTAATGAATTTATTAAGTCATTCACTCATGTAATTAAGTTAACAGGGGAAATGTAATTGACTTTGTGTAGCGTAAAGGAGAGTATGTTAGTCTTCTAGTTAAATTGGAAAAGAAATACAAAAGTTGTGGGTTTTAGTCCCACCATTGCTTATCTAATCAATAAGAGATTTTATATTAGCTCATTAAAAGTAGGGGGCGTACTTCTGAAATTATTGTGTTGAAGTTACAGAACTAGAGAAAGACAAAGGGCATCCCAATAAATAGGCAATGTGTATACAAATAAATTATATACACAGTTATTAATGTTTTGTTCTATATACAAGTCCATATAAAGTAAATAATTTAAAAATAATTATTATTTGTATTATACTTAAGTCTATAAAAAATGGAATTGGGTCTATGTAAACCAGGGTTGTCAAATCATTGTCCTAGAGGGGCGGTGTGGGGGTAGGCTTTGTTCCAACCAAACACAGCACCAAACACTGTGTGATAAAGTCTGTCATGTTCTTGGATAAGAGAGAGGTACTATTCAAAGTGAAAAGTTTGTCTTCTCTTGCTATCAGACCAGGTTTCCAACTGGAACGTTGACCAATTGTCTATGAAACCCACATTATGATCTGGGAACCAACTCGACAACCAGCAGTGGAGAGACCTCATGCAACTAAACATGACCACTAGCCAAGTTCAGCAGAGAAAATTACAGTGGTCTTTGCCGCTCAACATTTTTCTTAGCAACCACCGATTGGTGTACACAGCAGGTATTTCGCTGAGTGCAAAAAATCTGTTCGATAGGTGAACAGCATTGATACCCGAGGGCTTCAGTTTACTACATCTAATCCCGCTTTTAACAGTCACCCAGTCCCGCTGTCTTTCTGGCTGCTCAGAAAATTCCGGGGGGCTAATCTAGCATTAGCTCTGCCGGGCTAATAAATCTGTAATCTGACATTACATAGGAGTTCAAAGCTTCTTTTCCCCTAAGATCCAATCAGCCTTAGAATTACATTTAAAAATGTTAAAATTAAAAATTTTTAAATGATTTGTAATGATTTAAAATTAAAAACGAATTCCAAAAATAGGTGGATTTATATAGGCAATGTGAACATTACATTTTCCAAAGCTCCATGAAAACTTGCTATCTCTTAACTGCATGTATTAATGTTGGTCTGTCTATCCAAGATACCCAGAGGAGCTCCAACCAATTCAAGAAATAATTTCAAATGTACATTTTGTTACAAAGACAGAAAAAGTAATGCATCTATATAACAACTTCACTAGCATACTTATTAGCTCTTCCAAAGTATTCGCTCTTTCATGGAATGTTACAACCATTACCGTTACTGGCCAGGAGTGGTCGATTGTTCTCAAAGGGAAAAAATGACTTTCAGCACAGAATGTATGCTTTAGAGTATATTTCACTCTCTAGGCACATCATTTTGGTCTTTACACTTGGTTACAAATTGAGAGAGCTGGAGCTGCTTTTGCTTTTGCATGGCTTCTGGAAGCCATGTCAGCTGCAACACTGTGTGTTGCCAATACATGCTGCTGCACATTGTCTGTGAAGGAAGAAATCCTGACACTCTTTAAGTTGTCCTATTCTCAGCCAAAGTCAGAAGAAGATTTCTGAAAATATGAGCACCACAAATGACTTTTTTAAAGAATTAGTCAAATTACCGTCATTTGTTGGTCTAAATTATCCTTGTGAGTGACACAATAATGGTAGTACTGCAACAGCTAACAGCTAATATAGACTCCTGAATCATCGGTTTGTATGGAAATAAATAGATCATGTTCATAAAAAATATTTCCAAGTAACAACATTTTCTGTTTCAGTTGAAAGACTTTGAAAACTTATCAAGAGAAAATGGAAAAATGCTGTTTTTTCCCTAAGTTGTTTGTGTACTCAGTTTTCACAAGCTTCTCTATACTGCAGCTTGACTATGCATGTGCAGGGTCGAGACTCCCTAGTCTGGTTTACTCAGATGATTTTTTCTAACTGTCAATGAGTGAAGATGAGTATATAGTTACATTTCATTAGTTATTTTCAACTCGAGAGGGAAGGATGAGTAAACTACACTATTATGATTTAAGTAAACACAGCTATTAGCTTTTATTCAGGTTCAATTCTTTGTATGAAATTGTTAGCTTATTATTAAGTAATAAACATCCCACTAACATTTGACACATTTCAGCACGTCTTGATAAAACCTAAAGTTAACAACAAAATGTAACATTGGTGTTACAAAATATTCACTATTTTAGAATTATTTAAAACAACATTCAGGTCTGTTTAAATGATGTACAATTTGTATAATCAGAATAACAGAAAAATCATTATTACTAGTTGTATTTTTAGGTTTAAAGACTTACCTTGAGTACTGTACTGTTGATCAACAATACAAGATTGTTTACTGTCCATCTATGGATCAATGTCATGACTACATTGTTTTGTATTCATTTTGCAATACATTTGATAAATAAAAATGGGACCTTTCATGGAAAACACAAAAATGTCTTGGTGACTCCAAACTTTTGAATGGTGGTATACACACACACACACATACGCACACATACAGTATATGTGTATATAGTGGGTTATAGTGAATACTGGTAGTGTTAATTCTCATGTTTTTTCTCATTAGCTGCTGCACTTAAATTCTCAAATTTTGACTAACAAACATGGTGAAATCATCCTTTAAATAAGCAGACACTGCACACTGTAAAGAGACACACCAATATTTTAAAATAACAGAAAAATCCTTTATAAAGAATACAGTAATGTCTTGTACATAAAATTCACTTCATGGATTATTTTTATTTAGTTTCTTTTATTCAAGATGACATTTTTTATATTTGTTGTTTTTCATCCATTTTTTTTTATATCTGCTTATTCCTCCCTTGGGTCATAGGTGTCTGCTGAAGCCAATCTCAGCATTCTTTGGGCAATAAACAGGGCTGCACCCTAGAAAGATTTACAGTCTACTATGGGGCACACACTATTCACTCATGCTGATGGTCAATTTAGAGCAGGGGTGTCAAACTCAATTTACCTGGGGGCCACTGAAGCTAGGGTCTGGGTGAGGCTGGTCTGCATCAGGTTTTAAATAAATAAATAAACTGTTTTCTTTGTTTTTCTTCTGCTATACCCTACACTTTTTAGTGCTTTGGTTCTGGTTTTCCACAAGAAAAGCTCTGATAAAACGTTCCCCTCTTCTAAAATATCTTAATTTTAATTTTTTTAATCAAAATAAGATGAAAAAATAAATAAAACAAATCAAGAATAAAGAAAATCAATCAATCACTCAATCAATCGATCAATCAGTAATAAATAAATAAAATAATAATAAAACAGCAAATAAGAAAAACTGATGAAACCACATATAGTTGGTGGGTAGATAAATCATATATCATAAATATTATGTAGAGGACGACATGTCCTTGTCTCATGGACTGAGTGGAGACCCCAACATGAAGCTGTTGGTGATGGTCCTGTAGAGGTCAGCAGTGGTATCTATATCAGATAATTTAATTTAGCTGAGTTGAAGCACATGCAATATTACCGGCAAAAATTCATACAAATTTATACAAGACTAAAATAAAAACCAACCACAAAAACAATAGACAAACATTCACATATCAGTCATATGATTTAAGTACTATATATGATAGGCCTTGTTGTACTGTTTGTTGATGTAGCTGTAGATGTGAGAGGGCTTAAACAAACAATGCATGTCATTTAATTGTTGTGAAGCACTTCATGTTTCATTTCATATTTGTGTTTTATAACTAAAAGTCCCAGCGGGAGTCTGTGCAACCTCCTCACTATGAAGCAGTAGCACTACCCACTGCTCCAGCATGCCACTGCTTTACTTGAGGTTTTTTTGGGGGCGTGAATACCCGTAATATATTGAGTACTTTATTTCAATTAACGTAAAATAATTATTAAATTAATTAACACAATGTTGTTGTTGTTGTACTATATATATACTATATATATATATACTATATATATATATATATATATATATATATATATATATATATATATATATATATATATATATATCAGGTTCAGGGGGGGGCGTGGCTTATAATCTACCCCGCAGCAGGTAGCTTGTGGTTCCTTGTTTCTCTGCAGTGTCATTTTCTGCCGCAGCTTTAACAACCCGAAGCTTAAGCTGAAATACCGGAAGTACTTTTGAGCGATTGATTAGTGTGGCTTTATTGCTTTCATCAAGTTGGACAGTTTCCTGATGAGGTCATACAGGTGCAGGTAAGTTGATCTCCCTACAGCAGAACGATCTCTAACCGTTGTTTGTTGTCTGGCCTCTTGTAAACTATACCAAAACTGTTGTTATTGTCATTTTATCAGCGGTGGATGAAGGACTCAGGTGCTCTACTTCAGTACAAACAGAAATAGGCTACTGTCGTCTAAAAGTACTCAATAACAAGCAATTGGGAACTGACTCTTCGTTATTTAGCAAATAAATGTTATTTTGTAGCTTAGTGTAAATCTACAAAACAGTACATATTCATATTGTGTGAGGCCATTGTTACAGTACACGATTTGAAGTCTAGTACAGCCAGGGAAAAGAAACAAACTCAGTTCATCATTTTAATACTTTTTAAAAATATTTGATTAATTAACAACACGGAGGATGTGATGTCACAGCTGGAGGCGTTTTTTTGTCTGATATTGTGGAGGAGTCTCATGTTTGCAATCATTGATGTCACTTAGCTCAGGTGAACCCACCTGCACCTTTTACATTGTCATTGTGTCACATGACCACAGCTCCAGTGTCTAGAGGCGGATGTTTGGTGTCACCTGAACCATTTCACCTGGTTCCACCTGGTTCCACCTGACAATGACAACAATAACAGCCCTGAGAACACAGACCAAACATATTGTGACTCTCATCCAACATTGTTGTCTTATATATATTGAATACACACACTTATCGTGAAAGAAAACAATCAAAGCATGAAAAGTCTTTTAGGTATAATCAAAGTTTTCTAAGTGTCTCAGGCATAGTGCACAAAGAAAACAAGCTATGCAGGTGTAAGATATTACCACAAGGTGGCCCTAAATGATCGCCCCTGTTTGAAGACCCGCTTATCACAATGTTACTTAACAATTCAGGTCCAGAAACCAGGAAACTCTTCTGGGTCATTATCAAAATTGAATCATCTGTTTCATGGTACCGTTCCTAACGTTCTCTGAAAATTAGATTTGGCTAAATACCTTTGATGTATTTTGCTAACAGACACCAGCTAAAACGTACCCTCTTTGGGGATAACAATAACAACAGTGGCAGTCTGACAGTAACATTCAAACCTGCTCAGAGTTATGAATGTCACTTAATTGACGGTGTTCATACTCTGGCTGCAAAGCAAAATCTACCTTTCTTGTTGGGTTACTTTTTTTGTGTATGTAACTGAATGAGAACTAATATGACTAATATTTAAATTCATTGATCTGAAACAGAAGTGTGAAAACATGTGAAAATATAGGGGGCAAACACATATTCATATGGAATATACAGGTCCTATTTTACTCTTTTATTGCTTCCAAAAATCAATCAATTAGGCCTTTTTTAACACATTTAGTGGGAAAAAAATGTTTGGATGTCCCCTTGAGATCCCCATGTCAACACCATTCAGGCCCTTGGAGTAAGTGAGTCTGTGAGTGAAGAAGAAGTGATGGACGAGGATGTGTTTGACATGAGCTGGAGCCAAGATGGCAGCCTGCATGGGAATGGCCAGTGAGTGGCTTCATCATCACAACTCCACAACTTAGGGAGTATCACAGTATCTGATGCATCTATGTGCTGCCGGTAATCCAGGTTGGAGACGAAGTGGATCCTTTGGCATGAGTTCATGAAGGAACACGCTCACCTGGACACTTGGCTGCAATTGGCTGAGCAGGCCGTTGGTTTGCCAAACTCTGGCCACATCAAGTACACCACTGCCAAAGAGGAACTGAGGAGGTTTGAGGTGAGGAGAAATCCAGTATAGTAGTTTGTTTTAAAAAAAAAAAAAAAAAAAAAAAAGTATAATTGAATGTTTTTGCACTGCAAAATATTATTTTTTTTATTTTTTAATTTTCCTGGTAGATCATTTTTATTAAATATTGACTTACTTAGAATTGCACTTTTGGCAATGTTTTATTTTTAATGGAAATTAAACAAAAACTAAATTCTTTTTAGTTTAATATATTTTCAGGCTTTTAAAATCTAAAATTTTACATTACAGTGTATGCAAAATATAATTTCTTTGTGTAAAAATATTTAGTAAATTTAATCCAATATTGAGGAAAATTAACTTTTTTTATTCCATTTTATTCTAATGGTAGAATTTTACCAAATTATACCTCTCTTTGCTTCAATTTATTTATTGCCAGGTTTGCAGCATGTGTGTCTGTTGGAACTTTTATATTACCAGGATAAAGTTCTGAGGTAAAGGTATGATCCAGGTAGAACCTAAATCTCATACTACAGCGAGCTGTAGATTATCCCTGTTTGACCCAATAAATTCTGCTATAAGGTTTATTGCTGCTGGGAAACGCTGTCCAGAGTCGCTCATGCTACAATAAATTAGAAGCATGAGCGACTTTTAGCCTGTATATTCAAATAATCATATTCATATCATATATATTTCATATATTCAAATAAATGTTACTTATTGTGAATATTTAATTTGCAAGTAAGTAAATATTATGTTTGTAGAGCACTTGCAGAGATTTGAGGCAACAAACATACACATATAACACACATTTAGCATTTTTCTACATCTATTATGTAGTAATAATAGATGTAGATAGGACTCACGAAGTGCTCAACAATAATAATGCATACATAAATATTATGTAAAACCAAAAAATTAAAGTAAATCCAATTTAATTTAATGAAAAAAAGCTTTTAAATGTAGGGGAAAAAAAATGAAAAAGCCTACGTGTCCTTATAAAATAAAAAGCCTTAAATGGAAAATGTAGTCTTCTTGACCTCAGTGTGTGTGTTTCTGTATTAAGCGGCTGCGCTATGAGGCAGGCTGTCGACTTGTGCAGTTGGATGGTCTTACACAGAGGAACCGGAAGCTGATTCGGCTGTTTCAGGGCACCATGCAGGCCCGTCTGCTGGTGGTGGCAAGAGAGTGCAGCGCAAGGTGGGATGATGTGAACGCCAAACTGGAATCTATCACAGTTCACCTGAAGGTTGAGATTTTATTAAGATTTTTATAACTTAATTCATGAATTCATTTGGTTAATAATTTTTATTCTTTTGCTCTCAGCTGTTTGTCTCAGAGTGGGAGGAGTTTGAGGCGGAGAGGGAGGACCTTGTTCTTAGATTGGCTGATCTGGATGTTCGTTTGACTGAGATCGATCACCTGACAGGAAACACCTGTGAGAAGCTGAGACGACTGCAGGTGTTTGTTCTATACAACTTATATTTTTCTTAAACCTCCTGCAATATATATAACTTTATGGGTGTGCACACACAGTCATTCCAGCAGTGTGTGTGTGTGAACTTGGGCCGTGTGAACGCCCTCCTTCAGCGTGGCGAGGCCCTGATCCAGCGGAGTGAACCGACTGACATCCAGCAGGTGGAAAATCGACTGGTAGAGCTACTGCGATGCTGCAGCCGCATCTACAACAACATTGCGCAGACACACAGGCGGCTGCTTAGCATGAGACTGGTAACACATGCCCCTATGCAATACATACACAAGAGACATAGACATAAATAGACACATAGACACATGTGTTGTGTTGAAGAAATGTCTAACATTAAGTACTTTTAGTTTATTTATTTATATTTAAACTTTTGTTTGTCATAAGCATAAACTGGTGACCAGACAAAACAAACACTTTCTCCTCCTCCTCTTACAGGTGTTTGAGGATGACCGGATTCTGTCTCAGGTGACAGACTCTGGTTGTCCTTCAGAGTCATTATTGGAGGATGACGGATTTGATAAACCAAACCTGAATGTCCCTGTGCTCTCAGACCATCCTACAGATGAATCTGATTCCAGCCAATCAACTGACACCTTCCCCTCCTACTCGCCCTCCCCCCCTCCTTCTCTTCCCCCCTCACCATCC
Source organism: Eupleurogrammus muticus (assembly GCA_036785175.1). NCBI lineage: Eukaryota > Metazoa > Chordata > Actinopteri > Scombriformes > Trichiuridae > Eupleurogrammus > Eupleurogrammus muticus. The sequence continues at coordinate 23,454,697 of JAYKQN010000009.1, forward strand.
TCTCCTTTCCATGAGCAACTGGGGCTGGAGTGGGACCCCTCAGTCGATATTGGACGTTCTGTCTCCCGTGATGATGCTGACTTGTATTTGCGTGCCAACACAGGTAGAAAATGAGTGGGAGGCAGCTGCATGGAATTCACACAAGTTCTGAGTGTTTGTGTGTTTGTGTGTGTGTTTGTGTGTGTGTGTGTGTGTGTGTGTGTGTGTGTGTGTAGGTCTGTGTCTCAGAGACGGAGTTTTGAAAAGGCGGAGCTCCCTCAGTTCCTCTAGCTTTCGGTGTGACATCACCAATGACATCATTAACCAGGAGTCTGAGCTGGTGAGTTAGTTATTTTTAAAATATTTTTTATTATTATTATTCACTATTAAAGTACATGATGCATTTATTTTAGGGCTGTCAATCTATAAGACCAATTTTCTTATTAATCACAAAGTTTTAAAAATAAATAAAAAAGGACTGTTTATTAACTGAAGCTTTATTGGATTTATTATCAGGTTTAAGCTACAGAATCAACTTTTGTAAAAATGCAAACTTGCCATTTTCCTGACTCTTTATAATGGATTTTTCATCTACAGAGGTTTTATATTTTTAAAACTTTCCTCGAGACAAAAACAGTGATTTTTTTTTTTGTGATTTTTTTTCTCTATGACTTTATGAGGTGGTTCCAACAGCCAATAAACTAATAAACAAACCTCTCTGCCGATCTATTAAAGAAGCTGTAGGAGGAGGCTGCTCAGCATGTTATAGATGCATCCATTTCCTTCAGTAGATTTGTATTTCATGTTCAGGAGATACAGGAGAGGAATAAAGGAACCAAGTATACACAGATCAGAAATCAAGGCAGGTAGTAATGAGTCTTAAGAGGAAAGAGACAAGGCCACATGCACCAAGAAAATATAAACCACAGGACCGAATGTTTGTTTTTTGTTTTTTTTCTGTTTTTGAAGCTTATAATTCAGATTCAACCTCGACTTGAGTTGCAATTTGGTAAATGTCGCTTCTTACATCATCTCCGTAATCTATTTTTTTATAAAAACACACACTGATATCTCTGAATGCACAAACAGTTATCCTCACCGGTCACATCTCAACTCTCTAAGGGCCAGTGGATGACCTCGACTCCAGACAGACAGGACTTTGAGCCAATCAGCTTTGACGATGGGCATGTGAGGGAATGGCTAATCTTGGCCAATCTGGATAAAGAGACTTCCTGTTGTAAAGCTGTGCAAACTGACAGGGAGGTGCAGGTGGGTCAATTTTCACTCAAAAGATGTTCAGTTTTTATTTCTAAAAACAGTTTCAAATGTTGTATAGATTTCTTACCACTTCACGGTTGTGTCCCACTTGGTTTTGAGTCTTCACAAATAATCCAATTTTATATTTTGCCTTTAATGCGGCAAAAGATCAAAAAGTTGTGTAAATGGCTTTTGTAAATGGCTAACCACCTTCTAATGGTTTAGTGATTAGCCTGAAAACTGAAACACATTGCAACACAATTATATCTTAATCTCAGCCAAAATCTACAAGTTTATCTAAATTATGTTAAAGTTTTATATAAGAAATGACTTGTTGATAAGAATTTAAACATATGTGTTAAACTGATTACTTACGCTTTATGTCTTCAAACTACTGCATCCTATTTGATGACCAGGTCAGGAATGACAGAAGTTGATTTGCCAGACCAGAGTCTGAAATTCTCTCTCCACTATAGTGGAGAGTGGAGTGGAGTGGAGTCTCTAGTGGAGTCTCTCCACTATAGTGGAGTCTCTCCACTATAGTGGAGTCTCTCCACTATAGTGGAGTCTCTCCACTATAGTGGAGTCTCTCCACTATAGTTAAACAAAAAACACACACACCACAGCAGCAGCAGTTCTTCAGCAGGAATCAAGAACTCAAACCTTTTTGCTTTTGGACTTTTTAAAAAAAAAATTCAATTTAAACTTTTATTTCTGTGTTAATTGATTCAAAACACAATTCAAGTTAGTGTAAATTATGAACTATTATTTAACGATACAAAAAACATGAAACTTAATATATATTTTAAACTGTTCAAGTTGAAAACTTGTCTATAGTTATGGGAAATAACAGAGAAGATAAGTTCCTGGTAGCACACTGAGTGATGTCCTCTCCCCAACATTCATAATCATCAGCCTTTGATTTCATCCGCACGGTGCCGAGGTTCATCCACCTGTCCTGAAGACCTGTCCTCCATCAGTCCTCTGTTTTCTCCAGCTTCTTCTCTCCATTAGACTTCATTGGCCTCAGCCTTTATTTCACTTCCTCTCTCTCATTACTGGCAAAAGCTTCTATGTTTTCTCTTCTGCAGGAAAAGTTGGTGGCAGAGTTTCTCAGGGTGGTGTGCCTGTGTGCGTGTGCATGCTGTAAAAGAGAGATTTGTGTCTATTAATCTGCAGTTTTGGAGTTTTTCACTGAATCTGTGTTTGTGCCTAATACATTGGCGCGTTCTAATGTTCTAATGTACTGTGACAACAGTATTAAGTGAGCATGAAACAAATTGGAGCAGAAATCAACCTGCAGGTCCAGATTTGAGAGCAGTGAAGTAGAGAATAATTTAATTGTTTGGAGCAGCTTGTTTAATACTCAGACTTAGAGCTCCTTTGACTTAGAAATTGCGACTTTGCCCTCAGCTTCTCCCTGAGCTACATTAGGCAAGAGGAAGTAGCTTCTTTTTCTATATTAGTTCCAGCCTTCAGTTGTTAGAGTTAGTTAGGGTTGATAACTTGCTTGATTTGTTGCTTGATTTGTTGATTGATTTTTTGTTGGGTAAGCTACTTGAAAAAAAAAAAAAAAAAAAAAGGAACTAATCCAATCTAATTAGTCCATATTCAAGTGGAATTATCTTGATTTATCTTATTCCATTGGTGGATAATTCTGCTTACTTTAAGTTCTTACTTAATTTGTGGTTTAAAAAAAATGACAAAAGTCAAAAGATCAAATAAAATAAAAAGTGTGCAATAAATGGCAAATGATGTAATGCTAAAATTTAAAAGAAAAATCATAAAACTGTATTATTATGACAAAGTCAAAACTATGAGCTTAAAGACAATGTTTTTTATACAAATGACAAATTTGAGCATTTAAAAATTGACATCTTAAAAATCTTTTAAAAAGACTTTTGGCACTTTGGTTTAGTCCTTGTCTTTTTTGTTGCCGTTCTACCAGGCCGAACCTGCCGAAGTGTGTCCTTGTGTCTTTGACAGCCAAGATCACTATGACAAGGCACATAAGCCTTTTCGTGGCCCTGCCCCTCCACTGTCACATGACCTTAAAGCTGCACCTGATTGGATGTGTCACCAATCTCAATCAAAAATCTGTGTGAGTTCTTGCCTATTTTGTTTTCATTTTGAAGCTGTTAGTGGAAGTAGATTTATGCAGTAGATTTTGAGAAGATTCAATATATTTATTAAAATAGTAGAGTCAAAAACTAGCAGTAGTTATAGAGGGTAGTAACAGAGAAATGGTGTCCTAAAACCTCAGGGGAAAAATTATTTCTTTCTAAACTTCTGATATATTTTTTTTCTCAACGAAACTAACCAATGTGTTCTCTTCCGAACAGAAGCCCTTTGTTCTTCAGGCTAAAGAGGAGCTGTCCTGTTGTGAAGAAGCTGACCGTCCTGTGTCCCAAAAAAGGTGAGAAAATACAAAAACACTTGTTATATGCCGATGGACCAAAATGTCATGTGTGGGTGGGCAGTTAAGCTGTTTGGGGTGGCAAAATATGTCTATAAGGCCTGCTCTGTCTCATAGCATAATAATAATAATAATTATAATAATAATAATTATAATAATAATGATTATGGTAAACAACAAAAGAAAAGCTAAGGAAATACAAGAAAAACAAAAAAGTCTTAACACTGTCCGATACCACAGATTGCTGGCTTTACTATTTCTTCTCAATCAGATCATGGATTGTGACATGCGTAACAAATTGTAAAAGTGAGTTAAAGTGTTAAGTGTCAAGGCCACTCAAAAAAAATTAAGGGGTAAAACTTTTTTTTTTTTTTTTTGGAACAGATTTAATAAAAATAATACCCCTTAATTTTTTGGGGGGGGTTTCTGGTTCTTTTTTTATTGATTCTGAGATTAAAGTCAGAATTCTGATTCTTTTCTAGCATAAATTAGAAAATAAAATGTATCGCTAAATCAATTTTTTTTCCACTTCTGCCTTTTTTAGTAGAATGAATAATAAAAAATGTACGTCTCTTTTTTTTTAGTGGATCGAATACTCTTTCCGACAGAACAACCAAACAGTTTGTTGTTTAAATTTCATGATTGGGATTGGCCCAAAAATTGAATGTGCTTGTTCTAGACCAGTTCTACATCCTCCCACCAACTTTTGTTACAACAGCTCTGTAGTTTTTCTGTGATGCTTTTCACAGATAAATGAAACTGACTGGGGAAAAAAAAAAAAAAAAGATTTTCTGAAGGTAATTAACTAAAGTCTAAGCTCAGAGCTCTCTTGTCTAGCTTTCTATGGAACATCACAGCATAATTCTGTAACATGAAGATTTAAATGTTCTTCTCCATGCTGTCAGTAATAAAATTAAGTCAGAGAATAATGAATCCTTTAAAATTAAATAATGGAGACTCTGGACATGTCGTTGTCAGAACGAGTATTTGATTTAACTGTTCCATACAGCTGTAGTAATTTAAATGGTTGATGCTGCAAGGATTGACCCAGAGAGAGATTTTCCTTTTCCCACATTTGGACAGAAGTGAATGCAGACAAAGACAAAGGTTTTAGGCCTCATTTATATATGGTAATGATTTCAACCCAACAAGAAGCTTTTGTTGGGTTACTTGACATACAAAGGAATCAAAATTGCGTTACTTACTATCCTATGCATTTTACATGTACAACAACATTAAAGTGCATCATTTTGAATGGTGACTGTGATCATGTGGCCTTTTGACACCAGGCTTTTGAGTAATATCATTTAATACTAACCTTTAATTTTCACAGGGAATGTATGACAAGCATGGAAGCATTGTAGCTTTGCTTTATCTACCGCAGTGCAAGTTGACCTACTGAACATGCTTCAGAAGTGAGCACTCATTGCCGTCACCATGTAAATCGCAAGATCTTGCGATAATCTATGTCTGGCTAACAACTGCAGATGTAGTAGGTACCCACACTATACAAAGTATCTGCTTACCTCCCTTGAATCACATATTAATTTAAGTGACATCCTATTCAAAATATCCCAAGACAAATATATGTACAAATATGTTATTCTGTCAACCTTCAAACTCAGATCCGTACATCAGTTTGCCAGGTTGAGAAACACAATTTGTCATTCCAGAGAACTCCAGCCTCCACTGTTTCTACTCCACTGAGTCTAATGGCGGCATGTGTTCTGTTCTTCAGCTAATGTGAAGGCCACATGAAGTTTGTAGGACATGGAATTGATTGAAGTGACACCTGATTCTGATTATTTGGACACATGAGCAAATACTTTTGGCAATATGGTGTATAAAGAGCACAAAAATGCATCAATGGTCATGTTACCTGTCTGGCGTTTAATTGCTTCTGATTTGGTCAAATCTGCTCATAGTGTTGAAAATCAACCGGTTAAATTGTGCTTTTTCTGTCAGTGTCATTTCGCTCTGTGACAGTTTGACACTACTTCAACAACACCACATCAAAAATACGGCACAGATGGTATGATTAGCATCATGTTGCTTCTGAAATTCTGTTATGCATCTGGTGGAAACACAAGGGCAGTGTCAGCTCCTGAATGTTGCATCCTTGACATTACGCTTATGTTGTGCTCCCTATGGAATCGAAAAATTTGTTCTGGCAAAACACAATTCTTCTGAAAATGATGACATTGCTCACTTTGTGCAAGGCTGTCATATGTCATTACATCTGCAATGGCACGTCAGTGAGCTTCAGCTGTTTTTGTACTAATATCATAGATCTTTTCAATTTATATACACTCCAACAATGCATAGATTTCCTAAACTAAATTTGTAATCATCCTTTGAGTTGTTAACCCACCCAAACATTGACAGTTATGACTACTTGACCCTGTTTTTATCTACATGAGTGTTTTCACAGCCACTGTGGTTCATTAGTCGGTTGCAATCAGCGACTCTATAATTGCCAAGTTTTTACTTTAGATGATGCTAAAAACTATTGTACTTTTATTACAAAACCAGTTCAGATTCAGTGTTCCCTTCACTTGTTCCCCCTCTGCAGTGTGACCTCCTCTGGCAGCAGGGCTTCCTCCTCTCTGCTCCATCCAGTACTCCACTACCTCCTCCTAGCTACAGCTGTGGCTCTGCTGGCCTGTCTGATGTGGGGCTTCTTGGAACCCATATGCCAGCAAAGTGGAAGTTTGCCACGTAGCCTCAACCTAGTGCTGAGATATGTCAATGGCCCCCCACCAACCTGAAGGTTGTCTGGAGATGTTCAGAGTTTGTTGAGGTGCTTTCATCTGTCAGGTTAATAAGTCACTAACTGCAGTGAAAGAAATTATTTTATCACAGATAACAACTGTGATAAACAGACTGGAAGAAGTCAAACTCCTTGAGGATAGACAATTGTAATGTAAAGATTATCTGATGTATCTGTCCTACAACATGTGTGAAATGATTTATCTTTGACATGCCCTTGGTGGGGAAGTCTAAATGATTTATATTCATACTGTCTGGTAACAGTTTCAATAATGTTGCTACCTGCTTTACATTGTGTTTTATGTAACTGAAGCATTTTCAATGAATATATAATAACTAGATCATTATACTTTTTCCTGATTCAGAGATAAAATATTGTGAATTTATTTTGTTATTTTGATTTAGTGGTTTGTCAGGGCTAAAACCAAAAATTCTGACTTTCTCATGGGAAGATGTTCATAGTGGATATAATTTCAGAAGGATCAAACTGTCAAAAAGCGAATGTGTGTTTGAAGAGGTGAGACAATAAATGATAAGGGAACATAATGAATCCTCTAGCATCTAAAATGTTGTAAATAATCAATTCACATGGTATTTTTGTACACTGGTGTATGAAGAAGATAAATAAAATTAACTGTGAAGAACAGTTTGCTTTCTTGACTTTTATATTTCACATTTTTCAAGTTTTAGACATGAAGGTAGATATTAAATTAGAAGGTAGACTTGGGCAGAAATCCCATACTTGTCTCCATAGGTTTGTCAGGTGATAATAATATTGGTTAAATTTTTGCATGACACTGTAATGTTGGCTCGATTAGTGGACTAAGTTAATCATTAAAGCTAAACGAATAGACAGGAGAGCACATAAATGCCCCCTGCAGACGGTGCTGAGTCAGTGTGTCAAATTTCCAGTCCATTAGAGCTGCCTGGACTGACAGATTGATGAAAGCTTCCAAGAGAGTTTCACTCTTTGCATTAGGGTTTCTACCTTTAAAAGTAGTAGCTTGGAATTGAATGCACAACCTTGGAGTCATCAGTTCTATTGGAGCCTTATGACAGATATTGTTTCTCTCATATGTTGTGATGGCATGAGAGGCTGTGTCCTGGAGGGGTGGCTAATGACTGCTGACTGCCTGAGGGCTGGCATATAAAGCAGTCTGAGCCTGCCTGTGTTGGTGTGTGTGTAGTGGAGTCGAGGCATTGTGTCCAGAGGTGGGAGAGCTGGTGGCTTCCCTCTCCTGGAGAAACACTGTGGACGGTTGGGAAGACGCTACCTCTCTGAAGGACTTACCTGGAGAAATAGTTCTTTGGAGAAAGCCTGGACTGAGAACTTTGTGTGTTGGTTTTGGTTGATACCAGTGACCCGGGGACTGGGGGGGTCTCTTGGAGGGGAGAGACTTGTGGATAAAGAGACTTTTTTTCTGTTCCCCTTTTGGAGAGCCACGGGCCATGATTTCTGTTATGATTATAAAGAAGCCTGATTTATTTCTCAATTTATTCCCTGAATCTCAACCTACATTGTGTTAATTCCCCATACCCAATAAAATTATTAATTGTTTGGAAATCTTGTGTTCTTGCACTACTTTATACAGTCCTGCTTAAAACCATTTTTCATTTCATCTTATAATTCTTTTATCTCATAATCTCCCAGTTCCACTTATCAAATTTAAATTATTTTAATCGACTTAGAGCAGCCTGCAGGGGGCAGTATAGGGATCAATGTTGAATAATGGTTGGTTGGTAAATTGGCAAAAACAAAGCAAGACAATTGTATGCTCCAAAGTATTTTGGCAAGTTGTTAATTCCTAACAAGTTGTTAATTTATGGGGGGTCCACACAGGTGTTTACGCCCCTCAGCAGCATGCAGACTTTCCCAGTGGCCACTTGCAGTTTTAACAACAAAAAATACCATGCAAACCAAAAAGACCACAACAATGAAAGAGAAGCCTGTAAAACTATTGAGAGAACAGACACCGCTACAACCTCTAGCAAAAAGTGTTAAAGTCCTGGTCTGCACTCACTCAGACATTTTATTCTGTAAAACAAACTTTCATCAAAAGCATGAAACAATAATGAAGTGATATAAAAAGTGCAACTCAGCTTGCAGTCTCTGAGACATTGACTTGATTGGAAAATTATTTCATCATCCCCAAACACCTTTTCAATTGAAGGGATAACACAACTGTCCAATCTGTCAAAGTAAACTTGTGCATTTATTGAAGCTTTACAGCCCTCTCCCCAGTGTCTTTGCCTGACATGCAGCCCCATATCATCAGGGAGTGTGAACATTTGGATGTTTTCTTTAGGCAGCCCTCTTTCTTAATCTCACTGGAACGGCACCAAACAGAAGTTCCAGCATCATCACCTTGTTCAATGCGGATTCTTGATTCATCATCACTGAAGATAACCTTCATCCAGTCATCCACGGTCCATGATTGCTTCTCCTAAGCCCATTGCAGTCTTGTTCTTGTTAAGTTTCATTGTCAAATTCCATTTTCTTTAGGCGATTTTTCACAGTTCTGTCATATGCACTGACTCCAGCTTCCTCATATTTTTTCTTCATTAGTTGTGCATTTTCTGTTTTCAAGACATACAGCCTTTAGTTTTTTTGTCTTGAAAAACTTAGATGTATTCCTTGGTCTACCAGTACACTTAGCTTTAATAACCTTTCCATGCTGTTTGTCAGGCATCAGGCATATGAATTAATGAAAAAAGGTATCACTTTAAGAAGAGACATGAAGATAGACATTTTAGATAAGATTGTTCAGTTTTTTAAGTGAAAGCCTATCCTGAACAAAACCAGATCGGATCAATTGCTTTGCTCTCATCAATAGACACCCCTGCCTTCAAGATCCAAGCAGAGGGTATGACGGATGGAAAAGAAACTCATAAAATAAGAACTTGGCAATTACAGGTTCAAGCTGTGTCAGACAGGGTTTACCTAATGTTACAAGTCCTTTTTTGAAGAGAGCCAAGAGAGGTGAGAATAACCATGCCCCTGTCCATCCAGAAAGCTATACTGATGACTCACTGACGGATGAAAGACTGCTTTTGGTTGGAGTTCAAAAAGAAGAGTAAGAATTTTGAGCTCATTAGACAAAATACAGAGATTACTTTACCCCTGAGGCACAGTGACATCGTGGAGTTGCAGCCTCTGGTCTCAGAGGTTCTGAAACAGTGGACTGCTCTTTTTAGTGAAGCAGAGGTAAGCAGGTGAACTAAAATTATGTTATTGTTGTATTTCTGTTTAGTCTTTTTAAAAGTGTGTTGATCACAATTCCCTTTGTAACACAAAAATATTATAATAGTATATTAAAAATATATATTGAAATTCTTTTGACTTTGTATTTAAATTTTCTTTTCACATTTTTCAACAGATAAGGGAAGGGTTTTTTTTGGATCACGAACACAACCTAATGGAAAACTACAAAGAAGCCCTTCATCAGCACAGTGGAGCCTCCTGAGACTATTGGGCAAGAAGGATAGCTTTGTCATCCAAGATGGATCAGCACCTTAACAATCTGGATCAAGAGGTAAATTCTAGATGTAGTAATGTAATAACTCAGAACATTGCGGAGAGGCTCTCAGAATAAACACATAGTTATCTAAGGGACATAATAGCAGAAACAAGCAAGCTAATTCAGGTTGTTGTAGAAAGGAGCTTAGGGCAGTCAAAAGACTTAAAATAGTTCTACTCAGGTGCTTTGAAGAAGTAATGATGAACTGTTATTACAATGTAAAGTTTTAAATTAGAATGTAGGAGAGCATTAGAACAATTTTCAGTCCAATTTAGGGTATTTTTATTTGTTTGCCTTGAATTTTTTTTGCAATGTATGTTTATTCTCTCTCTCTCTCTCTCTCTCTCTCTCTCTCTCTCTCTCTCTCTTTCTCTCTCCCTCTCCTTTATTACTGAGCAAATCCTGCCCTTAGATGACAATGTACTTGTTCCTCTGAATAGAGATTTGAACCAACAATATGTCTGCCACATCACCCTCATGTAAATAGGTGATTCTGTTGAGCTATACCTCCTGACAATTAGCAGAGCATTTGTCCTTCTATTCCATTTGATTTATCAACAGGGAAACGGTAAGGTAAGGAATGTCCTGCATGGATCAAACCAATGTTTAATTACTCAGGACTAGTTGAGGGAATCTGCTTTCTGCTTATCCACCTGAGATATTTCTCTGTGTGACCAAAAGTGTTCTTTAAGTTAACAGTGCAGGACAAGGTGTGTGTGTGTGTGTGTGTGTGTGTGTGCGTGTGTGCGTGTGTGCATGCGTGTGTGGACTGTAATTATGTTTGTAGACATTTTAATCCTTAAATGCAATGATTTCTGAAAAATGGACAGTCCACTCTACTACCTGAGTGATAAAACACCTCCTAAGTGTATTATACATGTATTTATGTGTACACATTGGTGATCCAGTTCATAAAAGAGCTTCCTCAGTTCGGATTGCCAACAGGTCTGCAACTGGGATGAAAACCATTAGAATCTGTTAACTAAGCAGAAACTGAGAAAGTTTAAACCTTTTACTTTGCAATCATTTGGAGAATAACAACAATTGCATTTATTTAATTATTTATTTGAGCCCCCAAAGCCAATAAAGTGGATGCAGCATTTTTCCACACATGACACCAGATAGTGTATAGTGATAGTGTAAATTTCAAAGCATGAATGAACATGATTGTTTAGCACAACCAAGAAAATGCCTTGACTTTAGTTAGAGAGCAAATAATATTGTGTTAGTGAAGGTATCTACTTTTAACCCTGTGGTCGCGAGATAGAACTGATGGACAGAGAAATGGAAATAAAGAGAGCATTTGATAAAGGAAGTTGGGAAAAACGTCTTACATTTAAGACATAAATATTAATTATTTATTAATAATTAGCACATTTTCCAAAGTATATGGTATGATTCAGAGATCTGATGTGTACCAGAAATTTTTATCATGCACGTATTCCACACTTTTTTAAATCATTCTCGATGTCAGTTTGTATTAATTAATGTCTTGTTTCTATTTCATAAAGTTCCTATTTTATTTAATGCTATTCTGTGGTATTGTTTACAATTTACTTTACATTCCTTTTCCCAGCATTAGCTGATTATCAATTTGTTTCCCCCCTGTTTTTTCACCTGGTGTATACAACTTCACCCCACGGGGCTTTCATTACCAAATTGTCTTTTACCACCAGTGAACCAGCAGTTTTGTATCACTTCTTGTTTGTTCCTTATGAAAGACCAGTTAGCTTTTTGTTAATTTTTTAAGTAACTGGACAATAAAAACAATCTCAATCTCATGGCCATGCAATATTATAGTTTTTTTTATATTAAATGCATGTATATATATATATATATATATATATATATATATATATATATAAAGCCAAATAGTTTCGCAAGCCACTGTATCTAAGTGGGTGTGCAGCTATTGGGAAATACCCAGGGTCCATTGTGTAGAGAGCCCTGTGGTGGGGGATTTCTATTGTTTTAGGGGACTATGTGTTCAAGCATTCACAGTTTGGCTTTAGGCTTCTCAGTAGGCTAGAAACTCAGTCTTACAATGTCAAAGCACAACAACTAGTTCCAAAATGTAAGCCTATTAGAGGTTCCCAGAAAATGAGAGGCAGAGCCTTCACCTACCAGGCTCCTCTCTTGTGGAATTGTCTTCCTGTTTCACAACAGACACCCTTCCTACAATTACATTTTTAGACTGCTGGGACCTAATGAGATACTCTGAGTCTCTTCTTCTTTCTTTTTTCTGTAATACTCATGACCCATTAATGTATTTTTAATCTGTTGTGTTCCCAAAGTCCTGCCTGTGTTTTTTTGTTCACAAAACATGCTGCAGTGCAGCCACTGAAGGAGCCTTCAGTTGTTGTAGGGCAGGGGTCACCAACACGGTGCCCGCGAGCACCAGGTTGCCCCCAAAGAACATATGAGTCACCCGCAGCCCTGTTCTAAAAATAGTACAACTCACTATAGTGTATAGTGTATACATTTTAAAAAATGACAATATCTTAAAATATGATCATTAGACATGACGTTTAGATTGTTTTAGGTAAACTCTGACCTACGGGCACAACGAAGTTGGGCACTGAAAGCAGATTCTTACACCAACAACATGGCAGAAAAAAGAAAGAAAACTTATCACTTTCACAATGAATGGGAGGAAGAGCTTATTTTTACAACTGTGAAAGAAACCTGTGTGTTTGATTTGCGGGGCGACTGTGGAGATTGCAAAGCGGGACAACGTGAAGAGACACTTTATTACGTGTCACAAAAGCTACCATGCTAACTACCCACCGGGAAGTGCACTACAGGCAGAAAAAGCATGTGAGCTAAAGGCAGCTTTGGGTAGCTTTTTCACAAGACCTGCGAAAAAGTCACAAAAAGCAACCGAAACCTTGTTTAGAGCTGCACATTTTTTTGATCAAGAAGAAGGCTTTTTCAGACGGAGAAGTTGTCAAAGAAGCAATGATGATTATTGTTATTGGTAACACTGTACTTAAAGAAAACTAGGAGGAGAGTTGCAACGGCACGGATTTTTGACTAGCGGCGCATCTTGCGTTTTGGAGGCGGACAAGGCGCCTTATATGTCGTCCTAATATGATGTACAATGCAAACGTGTAGTAAGTTCAGCAATTTAGCAATAAAGTTTAGCAGCTCGTAGCTTTTTCAGTTTTTCACGGATTTGCCCCGTTGTCCGCTTTATGCCCAACTTCACCAGTTCTGCAGCGATGTGTTTCATCACATCTTCGTTCCTGCACACCCCGTCGATTTTCCCCTGTATGTCGTCCTCTGCCCACACCGTGAGGAGAGCACGGACATCGCTCGCAGACCAGAATTGCCGCTCCATCTTCCAAATACTTCCAGAAAAGCAAAAGCAGTTAGGAATTCCTTCGGTGACGAGAGTTACGGATATAGATACAGGTAAGCCAGCCATCCCCGCTTTATTTTGGTTCCAGATGGTGCCCCCGCTCCTACCTGGACACCGCCTCTAGGCCCGCCGCGGCCCCTCTAGGACCATCGTTAAGGTTGGGCCAGAAAATCGAGGGGCGGCCCCGTTAGCACCTCCCCCCGAATGTGTGAAACCCCTTCGCACCGGGCCGCCCCTGTAGGGTCATCTTTGGCCTGGTAATGGGAAAGCCGCTATTGTAATTGCCCATGTGATCACTGAAGTCCTCGAGCAGAACTAGGGATTTCCCAGAGGGAGTGTTCTCCAGAACCCTGTCCAAAGACTCCAAACCACCAAAGGCGGGTACTCTGAACTGTCATTCAGTGCATAGGCATTGGACAACATTCAGAACCTGTCCCACTATCCAAAAGAAAAAGGAGGCTATCCTTTTGTCCACCAGGTTGAACCCCAATGTAGTTGGGGGAAAACAAGCATTTCCACCTCTGCACTGTTCGTCATACTAGTGACAACGAGCCGGTTCTCTCAACCTTGCACACCAGCTCAGGCTGTAATTAACTTTTCTTGTAATTTAGTTTTACAATTTTAAATTGTATCTTGATACTTTTAATCTATATTTCTCAGAGAGTTAAAAGATTTATCCTGAGGAAGCTGAACGCGGTGAGATCAAGCTAGGTTTTTGTCTTGTCTCCATGTCTTGTCATTTCCTGTTTTATTTTGAAAAGTAACTCTCCTCTCATTTTAGGTCACTTGCACTTCCTCGTGTGTCACCGGTCCACCTGTTCCCTATTACCCTGTGTATATATTGTCTACGTCTACCATTGTCTTGTGCCAGAGCCATAGCTTTCTTTTTGCCTGTCCTTGCCTTTCAGGAGTGATTTTTGGTCTGTAAGTTTCATAGTTTTTAGATAAGTTCAGTTCTAGATTTTCAGTTTACCCTTTTTTGTTGTTTCCCCCCCAGGAGTGATTTTTGGTTTCGAGTTATTAGATTAGTGTGCCTCCAGTTTTTAGGAGTAAGTTTCAGTGTAACTTCCTTGTTCCTGTTTTCTAGATTAGGTTATCCTCTGACTGGAGTGTCTTTTGTTTGATGTTCATAGATAAATTCCTAGTTATAGATAGATCCCTAGCCATAGATAGATTCATAGACAGATTCAAAGTTAGATAGGTTAATAGTCATAGATAGAATTATAGTCATAGGTAGAATTATAACCAGAGATAGTTGGAGGTTTCATAGACAATTTTGTTCCCTTCGAGAGAGAGTTTCTTACTGGTACCCAATAAAGCCTGTTTGCCACTCCAAACTCTGCACCTGAGTTCTGGTCCTGAAAGTACACTCTGGCCAGAATGGACTCAGCAGAGACTTGGCAGGTGGTGGCGGCTCTGTGGGACCAGGAGTCCCGTATTGCCAGGCAGGAAGAATTTCAGTCTGCCATGGCCTCGCAGCTGAGTGAGATAGCGACCTAGCTCTGTGAGCTTTTTTCTAGGACTTTGGTTACCCCATTCACCCCCGAAGTGCCGGCGGCCGCCCCACTGACACAATCAGTGCCCATCATTGAAACTGGAATTAAGTTGGCACCTCCAGAGAGCTTTCCTGGAGAGTTGGGGCAGTGTAATCCATTCCTTGTAGACTGCTCCATTCACTTTGAGCACTCACACCATGCTTTCCCTATGGATAGATCCAAGGTTGCCTTCATAATATCTCACCTGTCTGGCAGAGCGAGAGCATAGGCCAAAGCCAAGTGGGCCAGGGACGCCCCGCTATGCAGCTCTCTGGCTGACTTCAAGACTGCTCTGCAGCGGACCCTTGATCCAGTTTCCCATGATTGGGAAAAGGCTTGAGAGTTGAGAGGGGTACCCTGGCAGCAGAGAGCAGATGGAACTCTGCAGCATTATAGGATGTATTCCGGAAAGGGCTGTCAACAGCTATCCAGGAGCTTTTGGCCCCTTTGGATCGGCCCACAGACTTGGACTCCCTTATCACCATTGCCATTCGGACTGACAATCAACTCCAGGAGCTCAATCAGCAGTGGAGAGGTAGATCGGTGGCAGCGAAGAGATCCCATACTCTCAAGTGCCTGGACGGGCAGATGTATCTGCGTTCACCACCAGGACGAATCCCCGACTCACCGGAGCCTGAAGCCGGGGAACCGATGCAGCTTGGAAGGACACGGCTCACGCAGGAGGAGAGGCGATGGCGACAGCATTTCGACAGCTTTTACTGCAGGGAGCTAGGTCATCGCATCAGACTGCCCAGTTAAACGGACCTCGGTGGTGAGTTGAGCTACAGCTCAGAATCAAGGATCACGAAAACTCACCTTTGTTAAGGTAATGCACCACACCACCACCACTGTGTTAGGTGCTCTCATAGACTCAGGGGCTTGTTTCTGTGGCCCCCGAGCCTGTTGCCAAGGAGCCTGAGCCCATCCTCCCACTGTCTTGTGTGGTTGGAGCGGTTTCCTGGCAGATAGAAAAGGTGGTAAGCAGTAAGCAGGCCAGTGGTGAGACTTCGCCACCTAGCTGGTGCCCAGAGAATTGTTTGTCCCGTATTAGTTGCGCCCATAGGTGATCCACTGGGCCTACACCTCAAAGCCACAAGAACCTCCAGGAAATGGAGTCCATGGAGCTGGAGGTCCAGGAGTACGTGGACGTGTGCTAAAGCTATAAGTGGGACTTTTGCACACTCCCCCCCAGATGATTAATGATGTCATTAAAAGAGGCCATAAAATATTAAATAACACTTCTTCTTTCACCACTGCACATTATGGTAAAATCAAACTGATGAGTCATCTTTAAGCAGTGTCAACATCTTTGTCTTTAATGTGTTTTTCATACTGATAGTTAACATTCAGGCTCTTGCTTCCAGTTGCAGGAACAAGAAGAAGAGGAGGAGCAGGAGGAGGAGGAGCAGGACAGTATTATAATTCTAAGGCTCAATGTGTGTCCTGATCTGGCCTCTAAATCCCCTGCTGTCCAGTTGAAGTAGACCAGGCCATGTTTACACCCTTCAGATTAGCTAAAGTATCCTTTAGCCTGATGTATAAAGCCAAATGAACAACAACAACAACAACAACGTTCTTCTGCTGGCAACTGGTGTCATCAGAGGTTACTGGCTTAGAGAGAACTGTGTTGAGTTTCACTGCTGCAGATTCTCAGCAGTTTCACTGATCTTATAAGTAGGTGTAATATGATAATGACAATTGACAGTAATCAATCAGTTAAATCAATCTACTTATCAATTTGTTCTGTTCACACTCTGAAAGAGAGGAGTATTACCAGCAGCACAGTTAGTGTGTGGCAGTCAAAGGTTAAATTGGGTTTGAGTTTTACTTTATATGCCATATTATTTTTTATTTTGATCTCATACTTTTGAATTCATATAGAATATGTATTACTTTTCATCTCCTATTACCATGAATTCTCAAATAATGGCCAGTATTTCATTACTTGCTGGGTCTCTAACATTGTCTCTCACTGTTCGCAGGGTTAAATAAAGGTTGGTTTATAATACATATTAGAACCAACACTTTTTATGTCTGATTGAATGCAAAAATGTACAGATGAGATTGTTTATCTCATTAGAAAACCACAAGAGCACTTGGCCATAGCTCAACTGTCGCTAGAGTGCCTTGTGTTAAAGTCTGTTTCTTTATCACAAGAAGCATATGCTCTGCTTACTGGATATACCCTGCTCTGTTACAAACTTTAATAAACTTTTAGCAGGTAGAGTACATTTAGCTCGGTCCTCCGGTATTGTCATTTTAAAACATGTCCATGTGTCTCTCTAAAGTAAACAGGTGTCTAACAATAATTCCTGTTGTTACAGCCTGGATGTTATTTCAACTCCTAACAACTGCTGTCTTGCATTGGGGATGATTTCTGTACTTTTATGTAATTGTCTCAGTCCTGCTATTTATATTAGCAGAATTATTTTATTGTCCAATGTAAATTATCTAATGCGATCCACAGTTGTATATTGGAGGATTTACAGTAAAATAATTCACTTTAAAAATTGACTTGAAACCAAAATCGAGAAATAAAAAATTGGTAAATTAATCTGACGAAAGGTAAAAACAAGATTTTTTCACCTGATAGGATTTAATTTTTTGCAGTGTATAATCAGTAATTGATTATATATACTTGAGTAGATATTATAATGACAATCAGGACTTCCAACATGGCCGCCAGAAGATGTTACATCAGCTCCAAACCCTTCTGTTCTTTTCAATGCATGTACAACCTCCCTCCCATGGAATGGGCAGGGCCACCTAACAAGATCACTCCCAGCTAATCAGCAGGGGAGAACTCCCATTGGTCAGGGAGCCCGGGGCCTGAGCCATAGTGGGATGTTGGCATGACAACGACACAGATTGACAGTGTCAGGTCATTACCAAACATAATGGGATTAGGCAGAGCCTGGGTAGAGAGAGAGAGAGAGAGAGAGAGAGAGAGAGTGAATAGTGTCACTGTGCTGGTTCCACATGGTCATTGCTGCTCAGCATCAGACAATGTGTTTGTTCTAGTGAAGCTGCCCCGAGCTGTTGTAGCACAATAAGATGCAATGAATCATATAAACAAGTATAAAGCTGCAAACTTCCAGACAGAGTCTCAGTATCCTCTGTGTTCTTTTAGGTGACTCAGGGACAGGCACACTGCCAGGACAGAACAAACATGACTCTGACTCTATATTTTCCTGTTTTTTTAAATTCGTATTGCACTGCAGTCAATGATCAATAAACAAAATTGTCATACCTTGTAAGTATAAATTCACAATGATAATGACCATCCATCCATCCATCCATTGTCTTCCGCTTTATCCGGGGCCGGGTCGCGGGGGCAGCAGTCTAAGCAGGGACTCCCAGACTTCCCTCACCCCGGACACGTCCTCCAGCTCCTCCGGTGGGACCCCAAGGCGTTCCCAGGCCAGCCGAGAGACATAGTCCCTCCAGCGTGTCCTGGGTCTTCCCCGGGGCCTCCTCCCGGTGGGACATGCCCAGAACACCTCCCTAGGGAGGCGTCCAGGAGGCATCCTGAGCAGATGCCCGAGCCACCTCAGCTGGTTCCTCTCAATGTGTAGGAGCAGCGGCTCTACTCCGAGCTCCTCCCGTGTGACCGAGCTCCTCACCCTATCCCTAAGGGTGCGCCCGGCCACTCTGCGGAGGAAGCCCATTTCAGCCACTTGTATACGCGATCTTGTCCTTTCGGTCATTACCCAAAGCTCATGACCATAGGTGAGGGTAGGAACGTAGATTGACCGGTAAATCGAGAGCTTCGCCTTCCGGCTCAGCTCCTTCTTCACCACAACGGACCGATACAGCGACCGCATCACTGCAGACGCTGCACCGATCCGCCTGTCAATCTCACGCTCCATCCTTCCCTCACTCGTGAACAAGACCCCGAGATACTTGAACTCCTCCACTTGGGGCAGAGACTCACCACCCACCCGGAGAGAGCAAACCACCTTTTTCCGGTCGAGAACCATGGCCTCGGATTTGGAGGAGCTGATTCTCATCCCAGCCGCTTCACACTCGGCTGCAAACCGCCCCAGTGCCTGCTGCAGGTCCTGGCTCGAAGAAGCCATCAGGACAACATCATCTGCAAACAGCAGAGATGAAATCCTGTGGTTCCCAAACCAGGCCCCCTCCGGCCCCTGGCTGCGCCTAGAAATTCTGTCCATAAATATAATGAACAGAACCGGTGACAAAGGGCAGCCCTGGCGGAGTCCAACATGCACTGGGAACAGGTCTGACTTACTGCCGGCAATGCGAACACAGCTCCTGCTCCGGTCATACAGGGACCGGACAGCCCTTAGCAAAGAGCCCCGGACCCCATACTCCCAGAGCACCCCCCAAAGGACACCACGAGGTACACGGTCGAATGCCTTCTCCAGATCCACAAAACACATGTGGACTGGTTGGGCATACTCCCATGAGCCCTCGAGGACCCGATGGAGAGTATAGAGCTGGTCCAGTGTTCCACGACCGGGACGAAAACCACACTGCTCCTCCTGAATCCGAGGTTCGACTATCGGTCGGATTCTCCTCTCCAGCACCCTGGAATAGACCTTACCGGGAAGGCTGAGGAGTGTGATTCCCCTGTGATTGGAACACACCCTCCGGTCCCCCTTCTTATACAGAGGGACCACCACCCCGGTCTGCCACTCCACAGGTACTGTCCCCGACCGCCACGCGATGTTGCAGAGACGTGTCAGCCAAGACAGTCCCACAACATCCAGAGACTTGAGGTACTCAGGACGGATCTCATCCACCCCCGGAGCCTTGCCACCGAGGAGCTTGCCAACCACCTCAGTGACTTCAGCCAGGGTGATGGACGAGTCCGCCCCTGGGTCCCCAGTCTCTGCTTCCTCCTCGGAGGATGTGACAGTGGGATTGAGGAGATCCTCAAAGTACTCCTTCCACCGCCCGACAACATCCCCAGTCGAGGTCAGCAGCTCTCCACCCGCACTGTAAACAGTGTTGGTGAAGCACTGCTTTCCCCTCCTGAGGCGCCGGACGGTTTGCCAGAATCTCCTTGAGGCCGTCCGATAGTCCTCCTCCATGGCCTCCCCGAACTCCTCCCAAACCCGAGTTTTTGCCTCTGCGACCGCCCGAGCCGCGGCACGCTTGGCCCGCCGGTACTCATCAGCTGCCTCAGGAGTCCCACGAGCCAACAAGGCTCGATAGGACTCCTTCTTCAGCTTGACGGCATCCCTTACTTCCGGTGTCCACCACCGGGTTCGGGGATTGCCGCCGCGACAAGCACCACGGACCTTACGACCACAGCTACGAGCAGCCGCATCAACAATAGAGGTGGAGAACATGGCCCACTCGGAGTCCATGTCTCCAACCTCCCCCGGGATCAGGGAGAAACTCTCCCGGAGGTGGGAGTTGAAGACCCCCCTGACAGAGGGCTCCGCCAGACGTTCCCAGCAGACCCTCACAATACGCTTGGGCCTGCCAGGTCCGTCCGGCTTCCTCCTCCGCCAGCGGATCCAACTCACCACCAGGTGGTGATCAGTTGACAGCTCAGCCCCTCTCTTCACCCGAGTGTCCAAGACACGCGGTCGGAGGTCAGATGACACGATGACAAAGTCGATCATCGACCTCCGGCCTAGAGTGTCCTGGTGCCATGTGCACCGATGGACACCCTTGTGCTCGAACATGGTGTTCGTTATGGACAAGCTGTGACTAGCACAGAAGTCCAATAACAAAACACCGCTCGGGTTCAGATCGGGGAGGCCGTTCCTCCCAATCACGCCCCTCCAAGTGTCACTGTCGTTACCCACATGGGCGTTGAAATCCCCCAGGAGAACAACGGAGTCCCCGGATGGCGCACTATCTAGTACCCCTCCTAGGGACTCCAAGAAGGCCGGGTACTCTGCACTGCTGTTTGGCCCGTAGGCCGACACAACAGTGAGAGACCTGTCCCCGACCCGAAGGCGCAGGGACGCGACCCCCTCGTTCACCGGAGTGAACCCCAACACGCAGCGGCTGAGCTGTGGGGCAACGAGCAAGCCCACACCAGCTCGCCGCCGCTCCCCGCGGGCAACGCCAGAGAAATAGAGAGTCCAACCCCTCTCAAGAAGATGGGTTCCAGAGCCCAAGCTGTGCGTGGAGGTGAGGCCGACTATATCTAGCCGGTAACGCTCCACCTCCCGCACAAGCTCAGGCTCCTTCCCCCCCAGCGAGGTGACATTCCATGTCCCCAGAGCTAGTCTCCATGTCCGGAGATCCGGTCGCCGAGGTCCCCGCCTTCGACTGCCACCCGAATCTCTCCGCACCCGCCCCCCATGGCTCCTCCCGCAGGTGGTGGGTCCACGGGAGGACGGCCCCACGTCGTTTCTTCGGGCTGGGCCCGACCGGGCCCCGTGGGAAAAGGCCCGGCCACCAGGCGCTCGCTGCCGAGCACCCACCCCAGGCCTAGCTCCAGGGTGGGGCCCCGGTGACGCCAGTCCGGGCGACGTAACTGGCCTTGTTGTTGTCTTCTTCAACATGTGGGGCTTCTGAACCGCTCTTAGTCAGACCCGTCTCCCAGGACCTGTTTGCCATGGGTGACCCTACCAGGGGCATAGAGCCCCCGACAACATAGCTCCCAGGATCATTCGGGTGCTCAAACCCCTCCACCACGTTAAGGTGGCGGTTCGGGGAGGGGTCGTGCCTTGTGTTAAAGTCTGTTTCTTTATCACAAGAAGCATATGCTCTGCTTACTGGATATACCCTGCTCTGTTACAAACTTTAATAAACTTTTAGCAGGTAGAGTACATTTAGCTCGGTCCTCCGGTATTGTCATTTTAAAACATGTCCATGTGTCTCTCTAAAGTAAACAGGTGTCTAACAATAATTCCTGTTGTTACAGCCTGGATGTTATTTCAACTCCTAACAACTGCTGTCTTGCATTGGGGATGATTTCTGTACTTTTATGTAATTGTCTCAGTCCTGCTATTTATATTAGCAGAATTATTTTATTGTCCAATGTAAATTATCTAATGCGATCCACAGTTGTATATTGGAGGATTTACAGTAAAATAATTCACTTTAAAAATTGACTTGAAACCAAAATCGAGAAATAAAAAATTGGTAAATTAATCTGACGAAAGGTAAAAACAAGATTTTTTCACCTGATAGGATTTAATTTTTTGCAGTGTATAATCAGTAATTGATTATATATACTTGAGTAGATATTATAATGACAATCAGGACTTCCAACATGGCCGCCAGAAGATGTTACATCAGCTCCAAACCCTTCTGTTCTTTTCAATGCATGTACAACCTCCCTCCCATGGAATGGGCAGGGCCACCTAACAAGATCACTCCCAGCTAATCAGCAGGGGAGAACTCCCATTGGTCAGGGAGCCCGGGGCCTGAGCCATAGTGGGATGTTGGCATGACAACGACACAGATTGACAGTGTCAGGTCATTACCAAACATAATGGGATTAGGCAGAGCCTGGGTAGAGAGAGAGAGAGAGAGAGAGAGAGAGAGAGTGAATAGTGTCACTGTGCTGGTTCCACATGGTCATTGCTGCTCAGCATCAGACAATGTGTTTGTTCTAGTGAAGCTGCCCCGAGCTGTTGTAGCACAATAAGATGCAATGAATCATATAAACAAGTATAAAGCTGCAAACTTCCAGACAGAGTCTCAGTATCCTCTGTGTTCTTTTAGGTGACTCAGGGACAGGCACACTGCCAGGACAGAACAAACATGACTCTGACTCTATATTTTCCTGTTTTTTTAAATTCGTATTGCACTGCAGTCAATGATCAATAAACAAAATTGTCATACCTTGTAAGTATAAATTCACAATGATAATGACAATAAAAATTTTAAACCTTGAATTTAAATGAACAACTTCAACCCTAACAAACCCAAAAAACCCTACCCAGATAAATTGCACTTAGGAATTAGGGGTAATTTGATTATGGTTGGATAAGAAGTATAAACATAAATTATTCTGACTTGCTGTTGTAGTGATCTGCACATGAAACAAATCACGTCCATCGAAGATATAGATGTCTGGTAGAACCTAGAAGACAAACTCAAGAAAACTATTATTAATATTACTTTAATATTTAAGTAGCTTTGAAATCAGAAAGAAAGCTTGAGCTGATACCTAATTAATAATAATTCCCATATCAAACATATAATAAGAATAGTGCAGTTAAAGGAAAAGTTCAACGGATATGCAATTACAAGAACAACAAGCAAAAGTAAACAAGAGAAAAAAATGCCAAGGGGTCAGAGGTAGAAAACAAATGGAATTAAAGATCTTAAAGTGGGAGCACTGTTTCAAAGCTTCGATAGCTTTTATGATATTAGCAAAGAAAAATACAGTCCCGGTTCTTTTATATGAAGAATTATTAGCAAATTTACATTGATGGATGTAAGATTTTGCCAGAAGTATGATGAGATTAATAAAATAATATTGTATTTCAAAAATGTCATATTAAAAAAAAACAGAAATACTATATTGTGAAAAATAAGAGTTTAAAGTTAAGATAAGATAAGATAAGATAAGATAAAACTTTATTGATCCCACAACGGGGAAATTTGTGTGTTACTGCAGCTTTACAGATAAAGAAAAGAAAATAAAGCTGAAGATAAAAAAACTATAAAGAAATAAAAATAAAAAAACACACAACACAATGTACAAATTTGCAGAATTTGTTGATGATCCGCATACACAGTATGCATTATCGACATAGAATGGAGAGAAAATTCTAATAAATAGTAAGAAAAAAGTAAGAAAAAAAGTATGCATAAGCAAGGCATATATACATACATACATGCACGTACATACCTACATACATACACATACACACATATTTGCATATATATATATGGACATACATATCCACGCACATACCCACATGTACACATACATAGCTAATGCACACTTAAGGTGCAGGGTGTGTGTGAAGAGAAAAAAGAAGTGACCAGTGAAAAAGTGACAGAGTGACTACAGTGAGTGTTATTTGTATGTGTTGTTATAAAGTCTTATTGCTGTCGGGATGAATGATCTGCGAAAGCGCTCCTTCTTGCAGCGAGGGTGTTTGAGTCTCTGGCTGAAGGAGCTGCTCAGCGCACCCACTACCCCATGCAGAGGGTGATGGGGTTGTCCATGATGGATGTCAGCTTTGCCAACATTCCCTCTCTCCAACCACCACCACCGACTCCAGAGGACATCCCAGTACAGAGCTAGACTTCCGTACCAGTTTGTCGATTTTCCTTCTGTCCCCGTCTGAGCATCCGCCCCCCCAGCAGACTACTGCGTAGAACAGGCCAAATGCTACGACGGAGTCGTAGAAGGTCTTTAACAGAGTCCTGCACACACCAAAGGACCTTAGTCTCCTCAGCAGGTGAAGTCGACTCTGGCCCTTCTTGTACAGGACATCAGTGTTTGTGGTCCAGTCCAGTTTATTGTTCAAGTGAACACCCAGATATTTGTAAGAGACCACTGTCTCAATGTCTTTTCCCTGGATGCTCACCGGTGTGGTGGGGGGGGACTTCCTCCTGAAGTCCACAACCATCTCCTTTGTCTTGCTGGCGTTGATTTGGAGAGCGTTGGTCTCACACCAGCTGACAAAGTCATTGATGACCCCCCTGTACTCCTGGTCGTTCCCATCTGATACACACCCGATGATGGCCGTATCATCTGAGAACTTCTGTAGGTGGCAGTTGTCCGAGTTGTAGGTGAAGTCTGAGGTGTACAGACTAAACAGAAAGGGTGAGAGCACTGTACCCTGTGGCGCCCCCGTGCTGCAGACTACCACCTCAGACACACAGTCATGAAGCCTGACATACTGTGGTCTGTTGGTGAGGTAGTCGATGGTCCAGGCCGTCAGCTCCTCATCCACTCCGGCTCCCTCCAGCTTCCCTTTCAGCAGTGCAGGCTGGATGGTGTTAAAAGCACTGGAGAAGTCAAAAAACATGATCCTCACCGTGCTCACCGCTTGTTCCAGGTGGAAGAAGAAGACATTATCTAAAATAAGTCTACAAATATCTTGCCACAGTTTACGAGTATGTTCACGTTTTCAAAGCAGATGTTCTGTTGTCTGTAGAAAGAAGATAACAAGCAGAATGTGATAGAGAGTATTACAAATTTTATCTGGAATTTATCTGGACTACCTGTTAAGTTAATACATTGGTTTTTATTTTTTTTTATTTTTCTGCATGTTTGTCACTTAAATGATTCAAATCATCAAATAAATTTAAATATTTGTCAAAGACAACACAAGTGATCACAAAATGAAGGTTTTTATTGATAATGGAGAGCCATTATCTACAAATGATGGGTGAAAACATCGATAAGTGGTGAACCTTCCCTGGTCCTGGTCCAACCAAAATTACCCCAAGAGTGCAATGACAACTTATCCAAGTGGCTCCCTCCAGCTTCCCTTTCAGCAGTGCAGGCTGGATGGTGTTAAAAGCACTGGAGAAGTCAAAAAACATGATCCTCACCGTGCTCGCAGCTTGTTCCAGGTGAAAGAAGAAGACATTATCTAAAATAAGTCTACAAATATCTTGCCACAGTTTACGAGTATGTTCACATTTTCAAAGCAGATGTTCTGTTGTCTGTAGAAAGAAGATAACAAGCAGAATGTAATAGAGAGTATTACAAATTTTATCTGGAATTTATCTGGACTACCTGTTAAGTTAATACATTGGTTATTATTTTTTTTTATTTTTCTGCATGTTTGTCACTTAAATGATTCAAATCATCAAATAAATTTAAATATTTGTCAAAGACAACACAAGTGATCACAAAATGAAGGTTTTTATTGATAATGGAGAGCCATTATCTACAAATGATGGGTGAAAACATCGATAAGTGGTGAACCTTCCCTGGTCCTGGTCCAACCAAAATTACCCCAAGAGTGCAATGACAACTTATCCAAGTGGTCACAACTACATCAAAAGAACCGTAGGGCTTGCGTTCCTCAGTTAAGGTCAGTGTTAATGACTCTACCATAAGATAAAAACTGGGCAAAAATGTGCATGGCAGAGTTCCAAGACGGAAACTACTGCTGAGCAAAAGAATATTAAGGTTCATCTCAATTTTGCAAAACTCATATTGATGATCCCCAAGACCTTTGGATAAATAGTGGTCTGATGTGACAAAAATGTTATTTTTTGGAATGTGTGTGTCCCATTACATCTGGTGAAAAAGGCTGGCTCCAATGTGGCTGATTTACAACAATTCTAAAAGGTGAGTTGGCCAAAATTCCTCCACCCATGGTGAATAAAGCAAATTACTGATCAACTTTAGTGGAACATGAAATGAGTACATGATGTTTGTTTATATCCACAAGTGTATGTCCAGAGTGTGCACAGTCTGCTACACTCAGCAACCACTATAACACTTCACAGTGCTCAAAGTGTGAGCATGGAGATATACTCTGTGCCGAATAAATGTAAACACTATTTTGTTTGTTTACATCACCTGTATGTTTTTCCATCTATCTGGTGGTTCACCCGGGATGTGACCAAAAGAGGACACCAGACAGTCCCACACACACAGCCAGAAGGACAGTGATGTCTGAGTGCTACCAGTCTGACTGTCATGTCAGCGCCTGCAGCACTGCTATGAATCATGAGCAGAAAGAACAGGAGAGGTGCACAAAATGACAGAAAGACAGAAGAGATAAAGACCATTTTGTTTTGGTTCTGAAAATGTTTATGGAACCTTGACCTTGTTAAAAGACATGTTTTCCTGATGTAAAACGCTAATATAAGCTGCAAGCAGCGATGAACAATTATTCATGTCAGTCTGGGATTCTCCAGGGGGGCTACAGAAACATCATTTTAAGCCATAAAATGTAAAAGTTTTCAACAGGTGTGACTTGTGGAAGAAGAAGAAGAAGCCATAATTAAGTGAAAAAAATGAAAAAAAAAAAAAAAGTCCTTCAGCTGTTTATGTGTTTGTCATGT
This sequence comes from Eupleurogrammus muticus, assembly GCA_036785175.1. Classification (NCBI taxonomy): domain Eukaryota; kingdom Metazoa; phylum Chordata; class Actinopteri; order Scombriformes; family Trichiuridae; genus Eupleurogrammus; species Eupleurogrammus muticus. The sequence goes on from JAYKQN010000009.1 coordinate 23,481,457, forward strand.
TGTGCAACAGTAGCTGAAACCTGGAACCAGCTTTTGTAATTTCCAGAAAAGATAAACTCACAGCCAGTGGCAAGGTGTAAATGTACAGCCATAATTACTGACATTACACTTAAATACATATAACGCATGTTTGTGTGTGTAAACATGATGAAAGAAAGGTAAAATAGGATCTTAAACGTAATGGGTAGAGAAATAAAAAAAGAAAAGGAACAGAGAAACGAGAAGGAAGGATGATAAGGAGGAAGAGAGGTAAAACCAGCCTTAAACCTAATTACACAGTTTAATACACAGTGGCATAAAGAGGACAGTTTGTAAGATGATCTAAAGAGAGAAAAGCCTCCAAATGTTAGTGTATCTCTCTACTTTTCTGTCTTTATTGGTTTTACCACATTTAGCTAATAATATTTCCATTGTTTGTCAAAAGTGTGTGTGTGTGTTTGTTACTCTAAGCACTCCAAACTATCCAATGGAACTAAAGGCTGCCACACAAAAAAAGCATGACTCATCACACACACACATAGCCTTTGGTTCTTGTGAATGGGGGGTTGTGGAGGACGCTGACATGCATCAGAGCAAATCATCCACTGAAAGGAGAAAAGTTCTCTCTCTAACTCTGCCTCCTTTTCGCTCCACCCTCATCCCTCTTTTTTGTGTTTGACCCCCTTCTCTTCCTTCTTCTCCTCTTTCTCCGTTTTCTATCTAATTCCACTGGTCAACATTGAGTAGAAATTAAAGTAAACCCTAGCTAAACTCTGTTACCACATGCGCTCATCACATGCCCAAATAGGTGAGTGAGGAATGAATTTGACAGGTACCACACAGGCACAAACAGTGTCATTTCTGATTATCAAAATAACAGCACCTCATATATCACCATCACACATTGTCTTTACAACACCACCATCACACACTACCATCACACACTGCCATAACACATACATACACTCGCATACACACAATGTAGTTTCTGATTTTCAAAATCAACTGGGGTGTACCCCTGCCATATGCCTGTAGTGTGCTGTTATTGGCTACAGCAGACCCCCTAACCCTAACGAGGAATAAGCAGGTATAGAAAAAGACTGACTGACTGATCTATCTATCTATCTATCTATCTATCTATCTATCTATCTATCTATCTATCTATCTATCTATCTATCTATCTATCTATCTATCTATCTATCTATCTATCTATCTCTATCTCTCTATCTCCATCTGACTGCTGTATCTCGCCCTCTTCCCCTGTCTGTCCGAAAACCCAATGACTGTTATTTATTACCCAGCAGCCTCTGCTCTGCTGCCAAGGCTGGTTGCTCTGTCCTCAGGCGAACTCTCCCACTTTCGTTATCTTTCATTTCATTCCTCTCTCAACCAATTCTCTCTATCTCTCTCTATATGTGCTGCTGTTTGACACTTCCCATCTCCTGTCTGATTCCGTCTAATGTTTTTTCCCTGTTGCTCTCCAACCCCTGTTTGTTTTCTCCCCCACTGTACACACACACACACACACACACACATACACACTTGCTGCTGTCATCAGAGGCAGAGGACTCTCTCCAGACACTGTCCGATGACATCTAAATGACATTGGAATGCACACGTGTGTTTGTCCTTGTGTGTTTAGAGTGAAATAGTGATGAACAGGGCAGAAGAGAGGAAAGAAGGAAAAACAGGTTTATGAAGGAGGGATAAAAAGTGTTAAGATGGACAGCACAGGGGGGCTATTCTAAACCTTTTCCCGATGGCTGCAGCGTAGGATTGTTGATAAGGGGGCAACGCCATTAGACCTTATCACATCACAATTACTAATATCACAAACCAACATCACACACCGCCATCACACACTGCCATCACACCCTACCATCCAACACACCTCCCACAACATCCTGCCTTTACACACACTGCCATCACACCCCTTATTAACACACACCAACATCATATACAACCATCAACCACTACCACACACTGCCAGTTCACACTGCCATTACACATTACCATCACACACAACGCCATCACACATGCCAGCATAATATACTGCCATCACACAAATCATCTTTACACACTGTCTTTACACAAACCACCACACACCCACACACTGCCATTCAACATCACCATCACACACTTCCATCAGAAATCAGTATCACACACACCTCCATTACACACCATCATTTCATACACTCTTTTCATACACTCAGGCATTACACACTTCTATCACACCCTACCATCATAAACACCATCACACATACGACACTAATCATACACATCACCATTACACACACCACCATCACACACACACACTGCCATCATACACTGCCACCACATACACTGCTTTCACACATCACCATCACACACACTCCACTGCCTACTGGCATTATACACACTACTGTTACACCACTATTCACTGTGTTAACTTTCTCTAAATTACTTTTAGGTGGATTCAGTAGAACCACACATACAGATACACAAACAAGCCTCTTTTACAACCTTTTTCTACTTCGCTAACAAAAACATGCATTAATATGGAGACATGTTTTTATTCTATCGGTAAACAAATAAATATAATATTAAGATCTATTATGTTATAAAAATTGTAATCTGAAAAGTAACTACAAAAGTAGAGAAATACAATAATTCTTTTGACATGTATTGAACTGAAAGTACGAAGTAGCGTTTCATACATAGTACCTAGTACTTAGTTACATTTTGTGTGTGTGTGTGTGTGTGTGTGTGTGTGTGTGTGCACGCGTGCATGTGTGTGTGCGTGTGTGAGTGTGTGTGCCTGTGTGTGTGTTTTTTAAAGCTACATTAGGTGAACATACTGAATGGAGCGATCTGCCAATGTCCATTGTCTTTCTGCTGTAGAATTACAGCTTAAGGATTTTTTATATGATGAAGGCTTAAGGCTGAAGTAGAATGCACTAAAAATTACTGACCTGTCTTCAGATATCTGACTTTTATTAGGAGGGTTTTACATCATCTTTAATACAAGATAGAAACTGAATTTCTCTGATCTGAAATCGTATTGTTTGCAGATGACAGGATTGGGCCTTCAGAGGTGTAACAACTGGTAACTAACTAGCTGAAGCTATTTAGGGTAATATGATTCTCAGCTCCGATATTAATGACCAGAGTAAACAGAGATTCCATGCAGTCCCTTATAAAACCGATTAAAACCACATTTGTTGAACTTATAGCTGCTGCAGCAAAATTGTATCTTTGTTTTCCACCTGATGTACAGAAAGAAATAGAGAGAGAGAGATTCATTTCCCTGTTGCAATACAATGTGTGTGTGTGTGTGTGTGTGTGTGTGTGTGTGTGTGTGTGTGTCTATTCCTGCATAACATTCCCTACTTGGAAAGTAACAGCAGGTTTTGTAACATAACACCAGTATTTAAAATTATGTTGTTAATTTATTTATAAAAAAAAGTTAATTTGAGAACCTCAAGACAATACAGGTAAGTAACAAGTAAATAAAACAGGAAACAAAGTAAATATCAACAAAATTAAAACTTTGATTGTCTTTTCTCTCCTTTATCTTTGTTTTTCTCAACAACGATAAAGACTCCTATAAATTGACATCAAACAAAAGCCAAGGAGAAACCTGGAAGAAACTTTCCACGAAAATTTTGGGAATGTTTAAGTCATATTGGTGAAATCACACAAACAGATGCTGTAAACACATGTCAGAGATGTGTCAGAAAAAGATTGTCAGAAAAACTCTAGCTCTAATCAGTGATTCTAATTATCTCCACCTCTGATTCTTCTTTGCTTCTCTTCTTCCTCCTTCCTCCTTATTTCTGTTCTCCTTTCCTCCACTGAACTGGGATAAAAGGAGAGCAGGGTGAAATATGAGGAAGAGGAGAAAAAAAGGCTGTCAGCTGTTATATTGAACCTTCCTCACACTGACTCTGTGTCACACTAAGTGGCATGTTTGTAAACCTCCCTGCAAACCTGCTTCTTGCTTAGCTTGGATTTTACATCAGTGACTTTCCATTGTGAAATATAATCGAAACAGATTGATATAGACAAGTAAATTTCCCTACACATGTTCAAACATGTCAAGATGCATCAAAAAGTCATTTGGACTACTACCCTAATACCAACAGGACGGCAGCCATCTTGAATCAAATGACCAAGTTTTTTGTGATTGTTCACGCATCATATTTAAATGAGGTAGTCCTGTGATTTTATCACTGACTTCAAATTCACTCAATCAGTTTTAGACAATGAAGATACAAATTTCTCAAAAGCATTTATTACATAATTCCTGTCTGCCGTGATGCTGTAGTGAGGGCATATTCATTACTACTTGCAGCTGTATTCAGGGCCCAAGGCCACTGATAGCAGGCAAAGCCTGTTGTGTCTGTAGAAATTCTCTTTTTCCTTTTTTTCTGTAATTTTTTTGCGCATCAGAGCAGTTTGCATTAATGGTTATAAATATCTAAATGTAGCTAAATGTAAAAAAAAATAGTCCCTCTTGCCAGACTGACATAGACAAATTTACTGTACATGTCCATGTTCATGATTTTTCATGATTTTCACGAATTCATATTTGAACATCACATTAATATCAGTTGTTATTGAATTGTCTTAGCATTCAAATTTTTTCTTGTTTTTTGTGTCACCTATACAATAAATATGCTGTATATTACAGATTTTTTTCTCAATTGTTGTTTTGTTTTCTCAATTGATTACACACAAGCACTGGTATTTGAGACAAAATTATCACAACATGTAACTCATGCACAAGCACAAGTAGAAGCACAATTTCTGCTTCAAATATCAGTTCTAAAACACATTTTTTGAAAACACTACACACAATTCTCTGCATCAGGCACAATTTTTATAAAGAAAATCTTCTGTTTTCACAAAGAACTGTTCTTGTTCTTGTCTAGTTCATGGTAAGTTAATTGTCTTTTATCATGCACACTGGCTCATCACATTGGCACCTGTCAGCAACCAGAGCTATAGCATAAAAGGGCAACAGGTGAGCTCTTCTGCTTTTTTAAGAGCAATAGAAGCCAACATTCAAAACAGAGGCAGAGCCAAAGGAGTGAGAGCAACAGGAGGAAGTCCGGGAGGATGAGTATGAAAACAAGGACAAGGAAGGCTAAGGACCATAAATGTCCAAACAAATTTGGTTTGGTTTTGGTCAACCATGTTCTAACAGTGAAGTGGCTGGGCAAAAAGTACAGCCAAATTTGAGCATCCATCATCCATACTTTTCAGAATGAAAATAGGGTAGAAATCTACTCTTTTTAGAAAATTGCTGTACACCATGTCATACTGCATGTCAATACAGTACTGCACACATCATCTACTGCACGCCTGTCCGTCCTGGAAGAGGGATCCCTGCTCTGTTACTCTTCCTGAGGGTTCTTCTGTTTTTTTCCCTGTTAAAGGGTTTTTTTAGGGAGTTTTACCTTGTACGATGTGAGGGTCTAAGGACAGGGGATGGTGTGTTGCTTTTGTACAAAATGTAAAGCCCTTTGGGGCAAATCTGATTTGTGATTCTGGGCTATAAAAATAAATTGAATTGAAAATTGAATTGAATTAAAAATAAAATATGTTCAAAAGATTTGGGAAATGTATCCCTACTTTGTATTACTACACAGTATTTACAGTTTTATTTGTATTGCAGAAATGAACGGAACATCTTCTGTCTCCTGAACAGGAGACTGAAATCATGAACATAGCTCTTGAAATAACATCATTATATTAATGATGTTATTAAGATAAGATAAGATAAGATAAGACTTTATTGATCCCACAACGGGGAAATTTGTGTGTTACTGCAGCGTTACAGATAAAGAGAAGAAAATAAAGCTGAAGATAAAAAAAACTATAAAGAAATAAAAATAAAAAACACACAACACAATGTACAAATTCGCAGAATTTGTTGATGAACCACATACACAGTATGCATTATCGACATAGTATGGAGAGAAAATACTAATAAATAGTAAGAAAAAAAGTATGCATAAGCAAGGCATATATACATACATACATGCACGTACATACCTACATACATACACACATATTTGCATATATATATATGGACATACATATCCACGCACATACCCACATGTACACATACATAGCCAATGCACACTTAAGGTGCAGGGTGTGTGTGAAGAGAAAAAAAAAGTGACCAGTGAAAAAGTGACAGAGTGACTACAGTGAGGGTTATTTTTATGTGTTGTTATAAAGTCTTATTGCTGTCGGGATGAATGATCTGCGAAAGCGCCCCTTCTTTCAGCGAGGGTGTTTGAGTCTCTGGCTGAAGGAGCTGCTCAGCGCACCCACTACCCCATGCAGAGGGTGATGGGGGTTGTCCATGATGGATGTCAGTTTTGCCAACATCCTCCTCTCTCCCACCACCACCACCGACTCCAGAGGACATCCCAGTACAGAGCTAGACTTCCGTACCAGTTTGTCGATTTTCCTTCTGTCCCCGTCTGAGCATCCGCCCCCCCAGCAGACCACTGCGTAGAACAGGGCAGATGCTACGACGGAGTCGTAGAAGGTCTTTAACAGAGTCCTGCACACACCAAAGGACCTTAGTCTCCTCAGCAGGTGAAGTCGACTCTGGCCCTTCTTGTACAGGACATTAATGTTAGTGCTCCAGTCCAGTTTGTTGTTCAGGTGAACACCCAGGTATTTGTAAGAGACCACTGTCTCAATGTCTTTTCCCTGGATGCTCACCGGTGTGGTGGGGGGGGACTTCCTCCTGAAGTCCACAACCATCTCCTTTGTCTTGCTGGCGTTGATTTGGAGAGCGTTGATCTCACACCAGCTGACAAAGTCATTGATGACCCCCCTGTACTCCTGGTCGTTCCCATCTGATACACACCCGATGATGGCTGTATCATCTGAGAACTTCTGTAGGTGGCAGTTGTCCGAGTTGTAGGTGAAGTCTGAGGTGTACAGACTAAACAGAAAGGGTGAGAGCACTGTACCCTGTATTATGGCAAATACAAAGATAATTTCTGAAAATATTCTGATCATGCAGATATACTCTGAGGATAAGCCAGGGGATGAAGAATTGTGATGTAACTGTGCAACTAAGTCCTATTCAATTTCACAATCTACAGTCTCAACACTGTATAAATGATATATATTTCAGTATTGTAATCATAATGATTGTGCTTCACAATAGTGACCACATGCTTATTTCTGATATTGCTGTGTGTTTCAGAGTCCTTGAGCTAAAGTTGGCTGTAGTGGAACACCAGTAGATCTTCATTGATGAGGTTGGATTCAAACTTACAAAAAGATAAAAGGAAATCACTATCATTGGCCAGCATCCCCTTGTTAAAGTCCCTAGCCAGGGAACATCACAATGCGTGCAGTGATTACCTACTGTGGCATCATCCATCTCCATACACTGGACATTTGATCACATTCCTAGGCACCCTACACAACACACTCATTCCCCCAGATTAAATAGATGGCCCTGAGCATGTTGTCATTTGGGACAATGGCAGTTTTTACCAGGCTACTCTTTTTTTGTGTTGTGCTTAGCAATCCATCAGAACTAAATTTTGGTTCGACATGAGGAGACTGAAACTCGGTCTCTAAAGACAATAAAAGTTCCTTTACAACAGGACGAACAGACACAATGGAGCCTTGAACTGCAAGATAGTCTTTTGAGTAGTGTGATGTCATGAGAGGCAATCAACGTTCAGCAGGGCGGTCCAAGAAGTGCACAGAGACAAAAATTCAAAATGTAGTTTCTTTTACTGGTCAAAAAGGGCTTAACAGAAAAGGCATTACAGCACAAAAGGCAAACTAAGGATTTCTTGTCTTCAATGGTTTATAATCACAAAAAAAGTCTCTAATCAAACTCAAAGTCTTCCTTCAAAATAAAGTTCACTTCGCAAAATACAAACAATTGTCCTTTTCCTTTTAGTAGATTTCCTGGGTCTTTACCCCCACAGTACCTCCACACAGCGCAGCAAACAAAAATAGTCCAATACCAAAGAATGAATAATCCAACCACAAGAGTCTTCTCTTTAGCAGGTTTTTCAGAACATATAATCCACCCAGATCAGAGTCTGCAGCTTCTCTCCTACTCGCCACACTCTACTGAGAGCTCTGGTGTCCTAAAAAGCCCTGCAGTTTCACTGCAGGAGATTGGCCACAGGTGTGCCTCATTAGGCAATCAGTGTTCCTTGGATTGGAGTGCCGGGTGAAATTCCTGGCAAGTTCCTGGCTCCACCCGCAGATGGAGCCATGCCAGGATACTGCTGTAGCCATCTCAAGGGGATGTAGCGCCCCTCCAGGACCCGGCCTCTCGTGACATCACACATCCCCCCCCTCAGGACCGACGTCCTCGTCGGGGGGAAGGAAGTGAAGAGGGCGTCTCGCCGGGAGAGGGCGTCTGCATTGCTGTGGCGCCTGCCAGCCCTGTGAACAACAGAGAAATCGAAAGCTTGTAAGCTTAAAAACCATCTGGTGACCCTGCTATTAGTCTCCTTGTTCCGGGCCATCCATTGAAGGGGAGCATGATCGGTAACGACCGTGAACTTCCGGCCTAGTAGATAGTACCGCATGGATTCCAGGGCCCAGGTGACAGCAATGCACTCCTTCTCCACCGTAGAATAGTTCTTTTCTCTTGGGAGTAGCTTCCTGCTTAAATATAATATAGGGTGTTCCTCACCTTCATGCACTTGTGCCAGTACAGCCCCTAGGCCCACCTCTGAGGCATCTGCCTGAACGATGAATTCCCTCCTCACCAGCCTGGAGTGGCGTTTGGTGGTCAGCTCCGTCAGAGGTGCAGCAAGGTTCGCGAAGTCCGCAATAAAGCGCCTGTAGTAACCCGCTAGGCCTAGAAATGCTCTCACCTGCTTCTTGGTGGTGGGCTGTGGCCAGTCCTGGATGGCCCGCAGCGTGGCCTCCTGGGGTTTTACCAGCCCCCTGCCAATGGTATACCCCAGGTAGTTTGTCTCCCCGAAGGCCAGCCTGCACTTCTTCGGGTTGGCCGTGAGTCCCGCTTCTCTGAGAAAATCAATTACCGCTTGTACACGGGGTATGTGACTGGCCCAATCTGGACTTTGGATGACCACGTCATCTAGAAACGCAGCAGCATACCTTTTGTGGGGGGCCAGGACCCGGTCCATCAAGCGCTGGAACGTGGCAGGTGCTCCATGAAGCCCAAACGGGAGCCGGGTATACTGGTAGAGCCCCTCCGGTGTGGCAAACGCAGTCTTCTCCCTGGATCCCGGGGTCAGGGGTACCTGCCAGTAACCTTTGGTGAGATCCAGAGTGGTTAGGAAGCGGGCATGGCCTGAAGAGTCTACCAGGTCATCGACCCGTGGCATCGGGTAGGCGTCAAACTCCGACACCTCATTCAGCTTCCTATAGTCATTACAAAACCTGATCGACCCGTCTGGTTTGGGGACCAACTCAATGGGCCCAGGCACTCTTAGATTCCTCGATAACTCCCAGCTCCAGCATCTTCCTTACCTCCTCCTGGATCGCTTTCTTGCGGGCCTCAGGTATGCGATAAGGGCGCTGGTGTACTGTACGGCCAGGTACGGTACGGATGTCATGTTGGACCACCTCTGTGTATCCGGGTAGGGTGGAGAAGACATCCTGGTTCCGATCCACTAGTTCCAAGGTCATCTGCCGTTGGTGGGGTGATAGGCTTGGGCCTACCTGGACCTCATCTCGGGCGGGTACTTTTGACTCTGTGGGGGGTAAACAACTGAAGAGCACCTCCCTGGCGTGCCACTTCTTTAAAAGGTTAACATGGTAACTTTGTACAGGTTTTCTTTTGTCAGTTTGCCTCACCTTGTAATTTACCTCTCCCACCCGTTCAATCACCTCGTACGGCCCTTGCCAGGTGGCCAGGAACTTGCATTCCACCGTCGGCACCAGGACCAGTACCCTGTCCCCAGGCTTGACCTCCCTGGGTTGGGTGGGTCGATTGTAGGCGGCTTGCTGTTGCCTCTGAGCGGCCTCCATGTGTTTGCGTATTATGGGGTAGATGGCCTTCATCCTCTCCCTCATAGCTCCCACGTGCTCAATTAGGGCACGCTGTCGGCATGGTTGCTCCTCCCAAGCTTCTTTGGCTATGTCGAGAAGTCCTCTGGGTCTGTATGAAAGTAAGAGCTCGAATGGTGAAAAACCAGTGGAACAGTAGGTATGGTAACAGCTGGTCCCAGTTACGCCCATCCTCCTCGATGGCTTTGCGTAGCATGGACTTAAGGGTCTTGTTGAATCGTTCCACCAACCCATCTGTTTGGGGGTGGTAAACGGACGTCCTCAACTGTTTGATTTTTAGGAGCATGCAGAGTTCTTTCATCACTCTGGACATGAATAGGCTCCCCTGGTCAGTTAAAATCTCCCTCGGGATGCCCAGACTGGTTGAGAGCAGGAACAGCTTCTTTGCAATCTGCCTGGACGTAGCCTTCCTGAGCGGGATAGCCTCAGGGTACCGAGTTGCATAGTCCAGGATGACCAGGATGTATTGGTGTCCCCCTGGCACTCTCAATAATGGGCAGGGGAATGAGTGGGTTTCTGTAGGGAGGCTTGGGCGCCACTCGCTGACACTCAGGGCAGCTCCTGCAGTAGTTCTCTATGTCCTTGTGTACTCCCGGCCAAAAGAAGCGCTGCAAGATTCTCTCTTTCGTCTTCTCTACTCCTAGGTGGGCTCCTAGAGGGTGTGTGTGCGCTAGATTGAGCACCGTGGCGCGGTGCGGCTGTGGCACTAGCAGCTGTTCATGTACTTTATCGTCCTTTTTGGTTATCTGATATACTAAGCCCCAACACTACTCCCTCTAGCACCTGCACATTTCTTAGCGCGTTCGCAAGAGTGGGGTCCTGTAGCTGGGCAGTACCGTACTGGCCGGTGATTGGGGGAAGCTCTCTGGTGCCCTGGGCATCGTCCTCACTGGCATTTGAGACACTTTCCTGAGCCCTGTTTTCCTCCTCAGTGTCCCGGTCAGTCTCTGTGTCAGCCCGGGGGCCTGTCAGTCCTGCAAGGGCAAAGGTGGGGGTAAGCGGGTCTGAGGGTGGTACCGACGCCTTCACTGTGTGGGCCTTACCTCTCCACTTCCTAGGCATTCGGGTTGGCCTCTGCTGTGTCTCTCTCCATAGCGAATGGAAGGCTGGGCAGTCTCGCCCAATCAAAACGGGGACAGGAAGGGAGTCAACCACACCCGCCATTGTACGTATGGTTCCGCGGGTGGTGGTGATAACAAGTTCGGTGGTGGGGTAGTCTCTGGTGTCTCCATGGAAACCGGAAACAGGGGAGGACTCTGCCGGTGGTCATCTGGGACGGCTCCACTAGGTCCTTCCGCACCAAGGTAATCCGACTGCCTGAGTCCAGTAATGCTTCCACGTCATGACGGTTCACCGTCACAGGGCAGGTGGGGGGTCTATCTGGGTCACCATCTGTGTCCCCCACAAGTGAGGCGAAGAGGCTGGTGGCGGTTGAGCTGGAGGAACCAGCAGTGGGCATAGGCTCCTCCGCCGGCTGCTCACACTGCCAGGAGATATGTCCCATCTCCCCACAGCAGTAAAACTGTCGGGCTTCGCTCCCCCGGGTGACTCTGCTTGGCCCAGGCTGGCTTCTGCCTTCCCCTGGCGCATAGCCCGCTGTCGCAGTGGCTGGGTTCTTCGGAGGACTGCCGCCCACTGGGCCCCGCGGCACACTCTTTGGCTCCCTCTTGGCAGCCCTAAGCATTTCTGCGCTGGCCTGATATCTCTCCACCGCTTCCACTGTGAGCTCGGCAGTGGTCAGGCCCTGCTGGCTGATGAGGTGCTTCGCCTCATACGGCAAGGCCCGCAGGTAGTGATCCACCACGATGGTCTCCACCACCACAGCAGAGGTGTTCTTCGCCGGTTCCAACCACCTCTGTGCTATCCTGGCGAGCTCGTGCATCTGCGCACGAGGGGCCAGGTCTGGCTGGAAGGTCCAGCTGTGGAACCGTTGAGCCATATCGAATTTAGTGAGCCCATTTCTGCTGAGGATCTTGGTCTTCAGCGCGTCATAGTCCGTTGCTTTGTCAGGAGGCAGGTCCCGAACAGCATTCATTGATTCCCCGGTTAAAAATGGGGCTAACAGTCCAACCCATTGTGCCTTGGGCCATGCTTCCCTCATGGCTGTAGCTTCAAAGGCGTGCAGGTACGCCTCAACATCGTCGGTGGCCCCCATTTTGGATATAAAATCACCAGCTTTTGCTGGGCGGGCTTGACGTGCGGCCATTTGCCGCTGCAACTGCAGCTCTTCTGCTTTTAGCAGGTTCGCTCTCCTTTGCTCCTCGAGGAGAGCCGCATTCGTTTGCAGCTGGGCTTGCTGCTGCGCTAACAGGGATTTTAAAATGTCCTCCATTTTGTCTAGTGGGGAGTCTAGGGCCAGTTGTGAAAATTTCAGGCTCAATTGTTCAGTGTCCTCCTCCAGCATGCACTTTTTAAACTTGGAACGCCCGCATTCTCCACCATATGTGATGTCATGAGAGGCAATCAACGTTCAGCAGGGCGGTCCAATCAGTGCACGGAGACAAAAATTCAAAATGTAGTTTCTTTTACGGCTTAAAAAAGGGTTAGGCAAGTTCCTGGCTCCACCAGCAGATGGAGCCATGCCAGGATACTGCTGTAGCCATCTCAAGGGGATGTAGCGCCCCTCCAGGACCCGGCCTCTCATGACATCACAGTAGCTTACTCAAAAACAGAGACACTGTCATTCATTTGCTCATCAAGCAGGATTCCACAGAGATTCCCATCAGGGGCACCCCAGAAAACAGACTTCTTTTGGCCATCGGGTCGCCATAGGCGATAACAACTAAGGATAAAAGGCACAGAGTCACCAGAAACCAATGCCTTTCCAGTCCCGCATCCAAGCGGGAAGACAGGAGGTAAAAATCTGCTTTCCAGTCTTGCTCCTTGGAGTGAGAAGATCTGAGGCAAAATCACTGCTTTTCCAGTCAAGAAGATGCATTACAGAAGGCCTAAAGAAGAAATTCTCACTCGCCAAGACATTTCTTTCCCCCCTATCCTTGTTCGATGATTGCCAGCCCGAATCAAGTTGTTTTCCCAGCGGATGCAGATGTAGCCAGCATAAGAAAAAAGGACAACCGAGAACACCGTTTCTCCATTCTTCTTCTTGTCGCGACTCTCTCACTCCAAACCACGGACAGCGAGAGAAACTAACTGTAGCAAAGGACATGCTGTGTTCTGGGGGAAACCTGGTCTGATAGCGAGAGACGGCATACATCCCACCCTGGATGGAGCCTCTCTCTTATCCAGGAATATGTTAGACTTTATCACCCAAAAACCGTGACTACACAGAGTTGAGTCCAGGAGGCGAAGTCGCAGTCCCACACGCTTCTCTGCATCTCCCTTAGAGTAGTCACCCACTCAGAACTACATAGAGACGGTGTCTGTCCCCCGACCACTTAATTCACCTAAATCATTTAAATCCTTTACATCCAACAATAGGAGACGAGTCACCCAAAGCAACTTAATTACTATTAGCACTAATACAGCCATAAAGCAACAGGACTGGAGAGTGAAATGTGGACTTCTAAACATTAGATCTCTGTCATCAAAGCTTTGTTAATAAATGATATAATATCAGATTATAATATTGACTAGCTCTGTCTTACTGAAACCTGGCTGCATCCTGATGAATATGTCAGCTTGAATGAATTCACTCCTCCCAGCCATATTAACACTCATATTCCTCTTGACACTGGCCGAGGTGGTGGAGTTGCAGCCATTTTCAACTTTAGTTTACTGATCAACCCTAAACCAAAGTGTAGCTACACATCATTTGAGAGCCTTGTGCTCAGTCTCTCCCACCCAACTTGGAAATCACTACAACCAGTCATATTTATCACTGTTTACCGCCCTCCAGGCCCATATTCTGAATTTTTATCAGAATTCTCAGAGTATCTCTCAAGTTTAGTACTCAGGACAGATAAAATAATCATGGCAGGTGACTTTAATATTCATGTTGATGTTGATGGTGATAGCCTTGGCTCTGCCTTCCTCTCTTTACTGGAGTCAATCGGCTTTTCTCAGAGAGTAAATGTGCCCACCCATTGCTTTAACCACACCCTTGACCTCGTCCTGACATACGGCATCGTGGTTGAACACTTATCTGTCTTCCCACAGAATCCCCTCCTGTCAGATCATTATCTTTTTAACTTTTGAATTCCTGTTATTAAACTACCTACCACCTGAAAAAAGCATACTCACTCGATACCTAACTGACAATTCTATATCTAAATACAAGAGGGTGATTCCCTCAGTATTTAATTCACTGCCTTGCCTCACCACAGCTATGGATTTATATGCTGTTGCAGATCCATCAAAAATAGATCATCTTGTTGAGAGCGCTGCAAGTTCACTGCGAACGCCCCTTGACTCCATCGCTCCCCAAAAAAAGAAGTTAATTAAACAAAAAAGAGTCGCACCCTGGTATAACTCTCTCACCTGTACACTAAAGTTAACCTCACGGAGGCATGAACAAATATGGCGCTCCAGCAAACTGGAAGAAGCTTTATATGCATGGAAAGAGAGTCTCAGAATGTACAGGAAGGCCCTAGGACCTAGGGCCTAGGTAATGCCAGAGCTGCTTATTACTCCTCACTGATAGAAAAAAACAAAAACAATCCAAGGTTCCTCTTCAGCATGTTAGCTTCACTGACTAAATGTAACTACACTATTGATCCACGTATTCCTACAACCCTCAGCAGTGATGACTTCATGGACTTCTTTAACGACAAAATTCTGACAATTAGAGACAGAATTTATCACCTTGTTCTATCCACTGTCTCTAATCTGCCCTCAGATGCAGTTATTGTAGAGACAGATGAAGTAGCTAATATTCACCTCGACACAAAGGGCTTTACATTTTGTACAAAAGCAACACAGCATCCCCTGTCCTTAGACCCTCACATCATACAAGGTAAAACTCCCTAAAAAACCCCTTTAACAGGGAAAAAAACAGAAGAACCCTCAGAAAGAGTAACAGAGCAGGGATCCCTCTTCCAGGACGGACACACTTCAATCAACTTCGCTGAACTAGCTTCACTGATGTCGTCATCTAAAACTTCAACCTGTCTTCTGGACCCTATTCGATTGCTAAAAGACATTTTCCCTTTGATTAGCCCTTCCTTAGAAGAAATACTCAGTATGTCTTTATTATCTGGCTACTGTACTTTAAAGTAGCTGTAATTAAACCTCTCATTAAAAAATCTGCCCTCGACTCGAACATTTTAGCCAACTATAGACCCATTTCCAATCTTCCCTTCCTCTCTAAGATTCTGGAAAAAGCAGTTGCTAAACAGCTGTGTGACTTTTTACACAAAAATAACTTATACGAGGATTTCCAGTCAGGTTTTAGAATGCATCACAGCACAGAGACGGCTTTAGTTAAGGTTTCAAATGATATTCTCGATGCATCTGATAAAGGATTTATTTCCATCCTTGGTCTGTTAGATCTTAGCGCTGCATTTGACACAGTCGACCAACAAATCTTGTTACAGAGACTAGAGCATCTTATTGGTATAAAAGGGACTGCACTAAACTGGTTTAAGTCCTATCTTTCAGATCGTTCCCAATTTGTCCATATCAATAATGTTTCTTCTATCCATACCAAAGTTAATCATGGGGTTCCACAAGGTTCTGTGCTTGGACCAACACAACACACTATTTATATGCTCCCATTGGATAAAATCATTAGAAAACACTATTAATTTCCACTGTTATGCTGACGATACACAACTCTATCTATCAATTAAGCCAAATGAAGCCAATCAGCTAGCTAAACTTCAAGCTTGTCTTAAGGATATAAAATCCTGGATGACCTGCAATTTTCTTCTACTAAATTCAGATAAAACAGAAATTATTGTACTTGGGTCCAAAATCCTGAGGAACTCAATATCCAGTGATATAGCTATCCTGGATGACATCTCCCTGGCCTCTAGCTCCATGGTGAAAAATCTGGTCATTTTCGACCAAGATTTGTCATTATCTGCCCACATTAAACAAATTCCAGGACTGCCTTTATTCACCTATGCAACATAGCAAAGGTCGGACACTTATCCATGCATTTATTACTTCCAGACCTGACTACTGCAATTCTTTACTGTCCTGTTGTACCAAAAAGTCTCTAAGGACTCTCCAGCTGTGTCAGAATGCAGCTGCACGTTAATTAACTGGCACTGGAAGAAGGGAGCATATCTCACCTGTATTAGCTGCTCTACACTGGCTTCCTGTGAAATCTTTTATAGAATTCAAAATCCTGCTCCTCACCTAAAAAGCGCTCAGTGGTCAGGTGCCATCCTACCATAGGGATCTCTTAGTCCCATATCGCTATCAAGAACATTACGCTCCCAATATGCAGGCTTATTGGAGGTTCCCAGAATTACTAAAATTAAAACGGGAGGCAGAGCCTTCAACTTCAAGGCTCCTCTTCTGTGGAATCGTCTTCCAGTCTCAGTCCGAGGGGCAGACACCCTTTCTATATTTAAGAATAGGTTAAAAACGTTCCTGTTCGATGAAGCCCTGGCTGGCCTAGTCATACTTATGCTGCGATAGGATAGTCTGCCGGGTCCTCATGGGAAGCTCTGGGCTTCTTTTTCTTCTCCTATGATACTGATGCAACACTATTGTACTTTTAAAACTGCTGTGGTTCCGGAGTCCTGCCCTGTGTTTTTCTCATTCACAGAGCATGCTGCAGTGCAGTCACTGAGGGATCTATGGATGTTGGAGGGTCTGATGCTGTCCTGGTGAAACCTGGAAGCTGTGATGGACCCTGCGCCTCATCCTCCACTTATACCAACATTCAACACATTTCTGTTTGTCTGCTTGTAATATCCAAATTTCTCTGTAATGTTTTCCGCCTGCACACATCATCTACTGCAGCCTGTCCGTCCTGGAAGAGGGATCCCTCTTCTGTTACTTTTCCTGAGGGTTCTTCCATTTTTTCCCTGTTAAAGGGTTTTTTTAGGGAGTTTTACCTTGTACGATTTGAGGGTCTAAGGACAGGGGATGTTGTGTTGCTTTTGTACAAACTGTGAAGCCCTTTGGGGCAAATCTGTGATTTGTGATTCTGGGCTATACAAATAAATTGAATTGAACTGCTTTCCATTTCACCAGAGGTTATCTTCTGGGCAGTGAATGTTAGCTGTTTAGTTTACTTGCTTCACTAACTTGTTTTACCTAATTGTTTTATTGTTGTTTCTGTTGTTGAGAGTTTGTTTTAACCTGTTCTTGTTTCGAATGCTTATTTCACATGTTAGTTTGTTTAACCTGCTAGGTTTTACTAACTTGTTTTACTTTTCATTTCACCGGATTACAGTGAGTTTCAGTGTGTGTTTCCACATGTTTTTTACAGATCAAGTTCAATCAGCTGATGAGATAAAGCAGTTGATGCTATACTTGGTTGGATTCACCATGCTGGGCAATATTTCTCCCATTGCTTGGCCAGGAAAGACATTGCTTGGGTGTCATTGTAAAACAAAATACCATTCTGAGAGCAATAACATTGTTTTGATTGTTAACTTTAATTTAGAAAATATGAGGCACCCTTTCAGAAAATGTGTGAAATTGTGTGCATACATTCAAGGTAATATGTAATGTAATGTAATGTAATATGAACTATGTACATTCATCAAGTGTTTTCCATTCATCATATTGTTTTATATTGTGCACATCAGTATTCAACTGTTTTTTATAAACTATAAATTTAAAATCTGTTTATATTGTTTGTGTTTGCAATTTGCAAACATAATACCATTTTAAGAAGAAATAACATTGTTTTGAAGTGAAAGTTTCATTTTTCAGGAGAATTGAGTGGATTTGCCCTATGCTTTCAGAAAATGTATTTAAACAATTGAGAAAAGCTTTAATAGAGTGCAGGAATATCTCTCCTGACAGACAAGCAAAAACATTAAATCTTAACAAGTGAAAATATCTTCAGTTTTGTACAATTCCAATATTTGGATTTATCTTGATTTATTATATTCCATTACTAGGTAACTTAGTTCATTTCCAAGTTTTTTTCTTGCTTTAGAAAGATAAACAGTCACAAATATGAGGTAAAAGGAAAAATATATATACGTAATACAAATTACTATTATTATATACTAATACTAAAAAGACAAAAATACGCTTGAAATAAGCATAATGATCTGCCAATGGAATAGGCAAGGCAAGGCAAGGCAAGGCAAGTTTATTTGTAGAGCACAATTCCTACACAGGGCAATTCAAAGAATTTACAAAAAATCACAAAAGGAGAGCAACACATACATAAGATCACAAAAGGAAAATCATAAAACATAGAATTCATCAATAATTTAAAAAAGAGTGAAGAGTATAGATAAGATACTTTCAGTTTTCATATGCACGGTTAAACAGAACTGTTTTCAGCCTGATCTTAAACATTGTCAGCGTTGAGGCCTGTCTCACATTCTCTGGAAGACTGTTCCAGATTTTAGCTGCATAAAACTGGAATGTAGCTTCACCATGTTTAGTCCTGACTCTGGGCACCTGCAGGAGACCAGTCCCTGAGGTTCTCAGGGTCCTAGATGGCTCGTATGGCTCTAACATGTCATAGATGTATTTTGGTGCTAGACCATGAAGAGACTTGTACACAAGTAAAGCTGTTTGAATAAGAACATTTAAGAGAATATTAAATTAATTTTAAAAAATGTATTAGAATATATTAAACTAGTGGAACCATAAACAAGATATTTCCATGACTAAAGACTTTAATTTTTTGCAGTGTCTCTAACATGAATATTTCATATCTGAAAGGAAAGGGGGCTTCTTTCTCTTCCTCCTCCTCCTCCTCCTCCTCCTCCTCCTCCTCCTCCTCCTCCACCTCCTCATTCTCCCCCCTCCTCTTACCCACCCTGATGCTTTTGCCCTATTGTTCTTGTGCCGACACATGTGCGTGCGCACACACACACACACGCACACACACACACACATTGGTACAAAACAATGTCTAAAATCATGAATGGTGGCCAGTCTCTGTAAAGGTCTTTCTCTTTCTGTTTCGTGAGTGTTTGTGAGAGAGAGAGAGAGAGAGAGAGAGAGAGAGAGAGAGAGAGAGAGAGAAGAGAGAGTGTTATCATAACTAGACTGCTTTCCTTCAGTCTCATAACATCCAATCTGCACCCTTTTATAAGATAAGATAAGATAAAACTTTATTGATCCCACAACGGGGAAATTTGTGTGTTACTGCAGCGTTACAGATAATAATGATAATGATGATTATAATTATAAATGATTTATAATTTGATTTATTCTATATATGTGTATATATATATATATATATATATATATATATATATATATATATATATATATATATATATATATATATATATATATATATATATATAGTATTAGAAGCTTGCAAATCTTGTTCTGCTTTCAGCTGCCGACTAAATTAACCCAGAGAAGATAATTTTTGTCTAAGCCCTTTCAGTTGAGGGGAGGAGGTGGTCTTCTTGGTTGCTAGGGGCAACCATAAGGGAGCTAGCAGGGAGGTGGGAGGTGTGTGTGTGTGTCATGTGCAAGTGTGTGTATGTGGCGCGTGCACGTGGGCCACCGTGACCCCTCCCGCCAATTTTTCACAGGTCTTATGTGATTGGCTGAGAGAAGAGCAAGGCACTGAAGAAGAGAGACAGAACTTTTATTGTTTAAATATATTAATTTATATTAACTTAATGATTGAATTTTGTAATCATTAATTATTAATAAATAATAATAAACACACACCAACTTAACAAATACATAACAAAATAACACACCACAATGTAACCACACAGAACAATTTAACACACGAAACAATAGCACCTTTACAATAAAACAAAGACACTGCAATTTATCACACAATATAACACAACACAATAACACACATCAGGTTTTAGAGAGAAAGACGGGGGAAGAGGGAGACAGAGAGAGACAGAGACACAGAGAGAGAGAGAGCGAGAGAGAGCGAGAGAGAGAGAGAGAGAGAAAGAGAGAGAGAGAGAGAGAGAGAGAGAGAGAGACAGGCAGAGACAGAGAGAGAGAGGGGATGGCTGGGAGGAGGATTTAGTCTTTTCACGTCTTCAGAACAAACCGCTTATTACGTTTCTCTCTAGTTGGAAAAGGATTTACACACGGAAGAAGGTTTGTTTATTTATTTATTTATTTTTATTTATCTGTGTGGCTTATTTGTTTGTTCCGTCGCCTCCCTGCTATTTGTGTTTCATTCATCTCGAAGTCTAAATTAAACGCTTTTATTCGCTCCCGCACGTCGACTGCAGCGGAGACTACAGGTCGCGAGGGGGGGGGGGAATGCGTTTAATGGCGATTAGCCGGCGGGTAATTAGCCGTTAACGGACACGTTAACCTGTAGTAGCGGGAGCAGGAGGAGGAGGAGGAGGGGGGGAGAGGAGGTCTGTCTCGTTTTGTCGTCTCCAGTGCGCGCGGCAGCGGCGCAGGGACAATGAGCAACGGCAGTCTTTGCTGGCGGCACTGCGCGCCCAAAAAGACTCCGCTGATCCGACCTGAAATGATCCATATGTGATCGATCATCTCGGTATCAATCACTGCAGATCAGGTCCACTCTAGCGCGCTTGGGGTTGTTGTTTTTGGTGCGTCTTCTTCTTCTTCTGATGGAGCAACAGAAAATCTAGGGCAACCATCATTTTCACACCTGTTTGTTATTGGTTGATTGATTTAATGATTGATTATGATGTAAGACTTTATAATATTAATAATAATGTGTCTGAGGTGCAAAAATCCCGTAACACGTGTGACTGTCATCTGTGTGTATGTGTGCGCGCGCAGTCTGAAGAATAATAGGCACAACAAAAAACAATAAAAACCGAGATTATAGGACAATGAGGAGAGACAGTGAAGGGGGCGGGGAGGTGTGTGTGTGTGTGTGTGTGTGTGTATGTGTGTGTGTGGACGCGCGCTCTCAACCATTTTTCGATACAATAAAAAAAACCGCGAGACATTGATCATAGCAGCAGGTGTAATTTAAATGATATCATATTTATATACACACAGTAGATGTGTGTGTGTTGCTGCAGATTTAAAATGCCCCTCTTTGGGAATTTGGCGCTTGACTTGTTTTGTTGTTGTAAAAGCACCCAAGCTCACTGCTTTTTTATTGCTACATATTATGATTTCCCGTCGATCAGCTGATCCATTGATTAATTTAATGGGTGTCTGCACAGAGCCATGTGCAATGTGAATGTGAGTGTGTGTGTGTGTGTGTGTGTGTGTGTGTGTGTGTTAGAGTGAGAGAGATAAGGGGCTTTTGTCCTCTGCTAGTGAAGAACTGTTTTAATCGGTTCATTAACTCAAACACTTAGTCAGCATCATGTTTCCTCTTATATCTGATGGATTCTTCCAGTTCATGATCACATAAATATATTTTGATGAATTTTATTATTGATTCGACTGTTGAATTCATTGATTGATGATATCTCGATTTGAACCTTTGTATTTGGAAGCAAAGGGAAGGAATAAAAACACGTCGCCATGTTAGAAGCCCCTTTCCCCCTGACGGGGGGAGGGGCCAGGAAGGGGAGGGGCTCTGGAACTCATTAGCAATGCAAACTTGTTTTTTTCTCCAACGGGACTCGGGCACTTGCTGTCTGAGGCATGCGCACTCTCTCTCTCTCTCTCACACACACACACACACACACACATACAGGAGACAGGAGAGGTGGAAGTACTCAGATAGAAGGATGTACATTTAGAAGTTCTTCACACAACTTTAAATGCAGTAGTTGAGAGCCTTTACTTATTAGAAATTATATAATGAATCAAATTACACATACATCAGCTCAAAAAAAAATGAGTACTTTTTGGAGTTAAAAGTACTTTGTAAGTATATGGCTCTGTATGTTTTCTTTACAGCATAAATATATATATATATATTTATATCCAAAATAATTGTGCTTTTATTATGAAACTATTTTATTACTATTCATTTAGCTAATACTTCTATATAAAATAATATACTTTTCTATTATCTATGTTCTAATAAATTATTAGAACATAGATTATATTGATAATATTGATAACATGTTAATAATTTTATTTTACTGATAATACTAATAGAAATATCTAATTCAATGCACTGACCAACAGGAGCCATTTGGAGCTACTAAAACAACATTCATGTCCATATTTCACAAATTGGATTAAGCCCAGAGTTCAAATTTGGTTGTTACACCTGACCACTAAGTCAGCCCTGACCACACATTTTTCATATAAACAGACCAACAAACTATACCGAAAACAAGCAAGCACCTTTTAGGGTTGGCGTTCTTCAGAACCACTCATCCAAACAATTTAAGATAAAGATTAAAAAAAAAAAGATAAGATAAAACTTTATTGATCCCACAACAGGGAAATTTGTGTGTTACTGCAGCGTTACAGATAAAGAGAATTATGGACATAGAATGGAGAGAAAATGCTAATAAACAGTAAGAAAAAAAGTATGCATAAGCAAGGCATATACACATACATACATGCACGTACATACCTACATACATACACATACATACACACATATTTGCATATATATATATGGACATACATATCCACGCACATACCCACATGTACACATACATAGCTAATGCACACTTAAGGTGCAGGATGTGTGTGAAGAGATTTAAGAGATTTAACCTCGGACTTCTGCTGGTTGTCAGCAACATGGTGGCCAAGCTTGACGTCCATTGGATGAGCAGCTGCTGGGAAAAAGCAAAAAGTAAACAAATGCATGTAAACAATACATTAGATAATCAACAGATTCAGGAAGTAATAACCTGCTGCAACAGAGCAGATATGATGAGATTATTTCATTAAAAACTCCCTCTCTCTCTCTCTCTCTCTCTCTCTCTCTCTCTATATATATATATATATATATATATATATATATATATATATATATATATATATATATATATATATATATATACTGCTGAAAAGACTGAAAAGGAGATAACATTAAATCTGTATTAAGCTACAGACACAGCTAGCATGGTCATGGATAAAATATTTAGCTGGCATGTGTGTGTGTGTGTGTGTGTGTGTGTGTGTTCCCCCCACTCCTAACAGGCATGTCTGTTTCACTCGTGGAAAACAGGGTCAGAGAACAGAGAAGAAAAAAAGCAACAGAAAGAGAGAAAAAGCACATGATGGGCAGATAAAGGCTTGTTTGTGTCTGAGGGAGAAGAGAGAGGAGGATGAGAGGAAGAGGAGGAGGGCAGAGTGATAAAGGGGCCTCTCTGTTGGAGGAGGGGGACGCAGCTCTATAGAAGGGCTCCCATGGTGGACAGAGACAAGGCATTTAGTCTGTGAGTCAGCCATAATAGGCTCTTATAATGATGCCACTATGGACAGGAAAGGAAAACACAGAATGTCCATTTAAAATGTAGCTTATCGTGTGGTGGAACTGAGAGTCAAGAGTTTCAATGGACACACAAAATCTGTTAACACCCCCATGGACAACACAACATGTGTTCAGCAGTGTTTCAGGTGAGTGACAGGTTGGATCCTCCGCCCCCCAGTTGCAGCATTATCATGAATTGCTTACCTGACCACATTTGACAGTCAGGAACATGGGTATGCAGCAGCTGATTAACATATGAATGTAACCTTTGGCTGGAAGAATTATAATACAGTGGTCTTGGCTGAAATTGGTCAGTTGAGAATCAATTGGTTGTGAATTATTTGAACTGTGTTCATGTGGAGCATTACTGATGTTGGAAGACAACCTGCAGTAGTTTGAATCACCCGAGACAGTCTGTTTCTTCTTATCTGCGTAAATCAGAGTGGAGCAGAGAGGAAGTAGGACATGACAACAGAAGTTAAGTAGTTATTGTCTTTACAGTGAAATGCGTCTTCATGTTTTCATGACTTTCATAACACTACAAAGTGTTAATAAATGGATAAATGGATAATGGATATTTGCTTAGATACCAAACAGAGATGCAGAGTCATGGGTTGTGAGATGAATCTCTGTTGCTGCCATCTTGCTCAGGGATTCTTACCTGTTCCAGTGGTAGCAAAGGAAGATACCAAACAGTTTGCTAATTCCGTTATGATGATTTTAATTGTGGCTTGACCTCAGATATTTGTGTTCATATATGTGTGCTTGTTTGTTTTTCACCACCTGCAAACCTGCAGCTTTGTGTGCAACAGTCCCTCCTGATCCCTCTGCTGGGTTTAACAGGTTTACATTAAGTGTCAGAGGTCATTGGTCAGCCTTTAGGCTCAAGGTGTCTACTACTTTATGTTTGTTATATTTGTGTTATCATATTTATTTATTTTTACTGAAATTTAGCCTGAACAAAGAATAACTGATATTTGTTGATAATCTTCTGTTTACATACAATTCCATTATAGTAACTGTACTTTTTCAATAAATGAACCTGGTATTTTATAGGTTTGAATAGCTACGAATTCTTGTTTTTCCTTATTAATCTTCTAGTCTGTTTTGCTCAAATAGAAATAGAGGACTGTCTCTAATTTTGGTCTCATCCCAATAAAGGCCTGGGCTCATTGTACTGGTCCTATATTAAAGAATTTACAGTAAACTGAAAACACTCAGACAGGTGTGGGGGAAAAAACTGTCCTGGTCCCGCTGTAACTCTCTGGTTTTTCAAAGTAAAACTGATATCAACATCAGGATCAAGGCCCTCTGAAAACAGAGTGATTGCTGTAATAACAGAGATGATAGCGGTTTACCAGCACATTTGTATTATGGACGAAGTAATCAATCAGGAAAAAAGTAACACTGGAAACGACCAACCTTCATGTTCTGTTCTGACTGAGCAAACCTTTATGTTTACCTTTAGTACTATGTGTTTATGTAGATGATAAAGTGGCATTTTACCATTTTTAATTGTCTATTAATACTGCAAAAATGGGAATTCATTTCACACACACACACAGACACAGAACTCTACTCCTGATGCAGAACTATGACAGCAGGATAAATATGGAATTGTATTTTAAAAATATAGGTCTGTGTGGTAATGAGGGCATGATTAGGGCAGGCTGAACAATATGGATTGCAACCATAGTTTCCAGGAGATGTTTAATATATCAAGGACCTCTATCACATATTTGTTGAAAATGTTTATAAGATAGATGGATAGTAGTTGGCCCATGATGGACGGACGGACATTTTTTTAACGTAAACAAACAAACAAACAGCAAGAAAAGTTAAAAAACTGAAAAAAAAAAAAAAGATAAAGATAGTAACATAACTGAAGAAGGTTGTTCACTCAATTTAAAGTAGATAGAAGTTAGTTGATCAAACAAAAATAAACTGAATTAGTTAAACTACTAAGAATAACTAAACATGTTTAATCAGATTAGTTAGATTACAATGTAACAAAAGAAAATAAAACTAAAAGTCAATTCAAAATGACCAGATGACTTCTTTAGATGCATATTAATTTAGGTCTTTTAATGGAAATTGAGATTGATTAAGGAAAAAAAAAAATTTTGTAAAGGAATGAGTGTACCTTATTTTTATTATTATTATATAATTATTTATAATATTTATTTATGCATTATGATCATCGTCACATAATTACCATAGAACAAGCAGCAGTTTTATCATATTATAATGAATAGTTCAACATATTATAATAATAATATAGAGACAAAAACATCATGCACGTGTGTAGATGTCATTTCATGTTGACGTCACATCAACCATATTTTGAAAAAAGTGATAATCTGCTGATTCAGATGACACAAGGTTTTTAAACAAACAACTATATGGAATAAATTCATTTGGCATTTAGTTCACTTGACTAATGAGATAAATTTACTGTCTGAGTTTATTCTCCAGAATGGAAACACAACTCAACAGAGACTGTGTGATCTGATCTTTCTTCTAATCACATGATCGATCGAGCTCCGGGGGTTGGGCTGATTTCCTCCACTCAGGAGGGGTCACGGGTTCAACCTCTGTGGTGGTGCCATCATGGTGTCCTGGAGTGTCAGACAGCTCTTCATCAACTGGAGCTCCCGTCAACTTGAGTTAAGACCATCTACTCCTCTGTACTGCTGCCATACACATCCTTTCAGAAATGTCTCCTGTTGTGATGCATTTTCAGAGTGAGTGTGGAAATTGCATTCAAATAAATTCCAACATGTTTTAATAAGATGACCCTGAAAGAAAAAGCTTTGTCCCTATTTTAGAATGAGTCCCCTAAATCCACAAAAGCTTCAGAGACAGAAACTGAGGAGGTTTTGTTATAATCCTGTTTGTCTGTGAACAGGATTATAAAAGCTAATGTTTGTGAACTTGGTGGAAAAATGTTGATTCAGCCAAAGATGAAATCTGATAGTTGATAGTTTTAGTGGCTGCAAGTGGTTCCTGTGGGTCAATCGATATCAAACCATTTCTTTTTTAATAGAAAACCGATTGGTTGATTAATTTTCTATTTGGGGCAGTTTAGATGTCTGTTGAAAATTAATGTTAAAAAAAAACAATTGAATATGCGAAAAAAAATATCTTGAAATAAGCAAACTGACCTGCCAACCGAATAGGGTATTTCTACTCAGTTTTGGACAAATTTGACCTAAAACAAGATATGTCCACTTGTAAGGATTTTATTTTTGTAGTGTACTGTATGCTACAGGTACAGTACATGCCAGTAATGTGGGAAATGGAGCAAGTTGTCCAAAATACTGGACTATCCCTTTAATGCCATCAGCCTTTTTAATATGAAATATAAAATAAATTAGCCTGAGCTTTTACACAATTAGCTTTGCTATGAATATTTGCTGATATAGAGAACCCCCCACCCCCTAAAATAGAAAGGTTTGCTCTAAGAAGACTATTCATAGGTTTTCCTTGACACCTTTATGATGGATTTGAAACTGTTCTTTGTTTCGAAGGCTTAAGAATTCTCCCTCTAAAACTTCTTGTAGCTGGCGTCAGGCACTGCAGTAAGTCTGTTTTTTAAACTGTCACTGTGCTTAAATAAATGTTTGTGTGGGTAAATATTTGAGTGCAGGAAGGTGTGAAAAGCGGAGCTATTATCACACCGTGAAGTGGGGGAAACAATGAATGGCTGTTTCCCCATTAACCTCCATTACAGTCACCACTGACAGGCATCTCGAAGGATTAGATTCTCATGGGAGAAGACTCAACTGCTCTCCAGAGGCACTAAAGGCCTCACACAATAATCCTAAACCGTTTGCTCCGCAAACCTTGAGACTTTGTGGTTCAAGCAGAGTAAATACAGAGGGGGGAAATAATTTTTTTCTACTTTGCTGATTTTGTAAGCTTGTCCTCTAACAAAGACAACAGTCTATAATGTTAATAGTAGGTTTATTCAAATAGTGACAGAAAATCTAAATTCAGGAAATACGTTTAAGTAAAAAACATACAAATTTGTGTCTTAAGTGAAATAAGTATTTGATCATCCTTGCAAAACATGGCTTAGTACTTAGTGAAAAACCTTTGTTGGCAACTTTTTTCCCAGGTTTGTGGGAATTTTGATCCATGCCTCTCTGCAAATCATCTCCAAATTGTAAAGGTTTTGAGGCCATCGCTTTGCAACTCATTGCTTAAACTCCCTTCACATATATTCTATGGGATTAAGGTCTGGTAATGACTAGGCCACTGCATTACCTTAATGTGGTTCTTTTTGAGCCATTCCTTTGTTGCCCTGGCCACATGTTTTTGGTCATTGTTGTGCTGGAAGACCCATCTATGACCCATTTTTAGTTCTCTGGCAGAGGGGAGAAGGTTGTCATTTAAAATTTCACGGTACATCGCCCTGTCCATCTTTCCATCAATGTGGTGAAGTCATCCTGTCCCCTTAGCAGAGAAACATCTTGAGGTGATAATCAGTCATTTTCTTTCTCCTAACACAGCAAGTTGAGTTGATGCCAAAGTACTTGATTTTTGTTTCATCTGACCACAGCGCTTTCTCCCAACAGTCCTCTTGAATTGTTCAGGTGTTCATTCGCAAACTTAAGACAGGCCTGTACATGTGCCTTCTTGAGCAGGGAGACCTTACAGGCACTGTGGGATTTTATTCAATTGCAGCATAGTGTGTTACCTATAGTTTTCTTGGTGATTGTGGTCCCAACTGCTTTGAGATGATTAACAAGCTCCTTCTGTGTAGTTCTCGGCTCATTCCTCATCTTACTCATGATCAGTGATACCCCACAAGGTTTAATTTTGTATGGAGCCCCAGAAAAATCAATTGATGGTCATTTTGTATTTCTTCCATTTTTGAATATTTGCAGCAACAGTTATCTCCTTCTCCCCCAACCCCTTGCCTATTGTCCTCTAGCCTAATCCAGCCTTTTTCTGGTCTACAATCTTGTCCCTGATGTCTTTAGATAGCTCTTTGGTCTTGCCTAAGACAGAGAGGTTGGAGTCTGGTTAATTGCATGGACAGGTGTCTTTTATACAGGTCATGGATTGACACAGGTGTTTTTACTGCAGGTAACAGGTCTTTTTCAGTGTGTCTAAGCAGTAGGAGTAGTTAACTGTCTGTGTAGGCCAGATCGTTAATGTTTGGCAGGGGATCAAATACTTATTTCCATTAAAAGAAATTCCATTCAATTTATATATTTTGTATAATTTTTTTTTATTTTCTTCTTTTAAATTCTGTATCTTATTTTTAAAATGAACATACATTTTAAAATTATAGATTGTTCACTTCTACGTCAGTGGGCAAATTTGCAAAATTATTGCAAATACTTATTTCCTCCACTGTATATGCTGACAGGTGTGATTATGGAGAGAAACTTTAAAGGTGTGTAGTTTAATGTTAAAGGTACACGGAGTACTTTCTGTATTAAAGGTACAGTATGTAGTTTCTGAGTTAAAGGTACAGTATGTAGTTTTTGCATAAAAGGTACAGTGTGTAGTTTTTGTTTCAAAAATACAGAATGTAGTTTCTAC
Organism: Eupleurogrammus muticus; assembly: GCA_036785175.1. Taxonomy (NCBI): domain Eukaryota; kingdom Metazoa; phylum Chordata; class Actinopteri; order Scombriformes; family Trichiuridae; genus Eupleurogrammus; species Eupleurogrammus muticus. The sequence goes on from JAYKQN010000009.1 coordinate 23,510,378, forward strand.
ATAAAGGTGCAGTGTGTAGTTTTTGTTTTAAAGATACAGAATGTAGTTTCTGCGTGAAGATGCAGTGTGTAGTTTTGTATTAAAGGCAGACTCTGTAGATCCTTTGCTAAAATATTAAAGCATAGTTAACACCACTTTGTCATTTCAACATCTGAGTGTAGACAATATCATTGTCCTATCACTAATGTTAGTGACATTCAAACAGAACTCAGCTGCTTCAACAATTAACCAAAAGAGCAAAAAATGTTGACACAGTGTCCCATTGATTGTTAACTGAGCTCTAAAGCTATCACCAACAGATAATTAGGGTTATTTATAAACAATCACAGACATATTATCTTCAGTGGAGTCTTGGAATGCTCATAGATACAATATATGAGAGCACTTTCTTTTTTATGAGTGAAGCAGTTCACCTGAACCGATAGCTGAGTGTTTAGATCAAGTATGAGCTGAGCAACAAGTCCCCAATTCAAATTCTCAGATTTTGATAAAATCTCTATTCATTTAAATATGATTTGTAACTAATTGCAAAAAATAGTTGCATTTGTTGTGATAAGGGCTTCAAGAAGAAGAAGAAAAAGAATCCTTACAGATACAATAGAGCATCAACCGCCCTCAGCTCGGGCCATATTTAAAACTGCAAGCAGTGATGTATTGGTTTCTTTAGGTTGTTTTTATTTATGTCTGCAGTCTTGATGTCATTCATACTTGTAAAAAGCCAATTATTTCCCCTCATTTACACATAGCCAAGAAATCAGTGAAAGCTAGTTAGTAGAAATCAGGTTTGTCCAATCCCCTACTGATCACTGTCACCAGATGACATTTAGAAAATCAGCTTACCGGAGAAAGCTGCCTGTAACCCGGTCACCGGTCAACTCAGTGCATGTTTGTTTGTATGGCAGAAAACAGCAGCTGTTCTATTTCTGCCTGTTCTATGTGTGTTAAACGCTTAAAGCTGTTTTGGAAATTTTGAAACATACAATACTAATACCAGACAAGATAACTGAAGTGCTCAACACTGTCAAGACTGAAATATCAAGGTCTTATGTACATGTTGAATGTAAGATCTTCAACAAGCAGGAAGTTCAAAGACATAAATTATTGTATTCATTCATATTTTTGAATAAGGTAAAGTGAACAAGTTTATACTAGACAAATTTAGACTGTTATCATAAATAAAATTTAAAAATTAATCAAAATGATCTGCCAATGTAATAAGATAATTCAAGCTACTCAGTATTGAATGAATACCTAATAAAGTTTGATTTTTGCAGTGCAGTTGAATCAGGAAAACACCATGAAGAGGTTTTTGGAATTGGATCCATCATTTAGGACTTGTGAGGAACTGTAGTCCAAAGTTACTAAACCTACATTTAATTGTTTGAACTAGTCAACTTTCAATTTTCACATGTAGCAATTATTACCTGCAGCTGACGCTGGACCCTGAATCCTGTTACCTTTGTTTTTGGTGACAGGATTACAGAAGAACTACTAGGCTGATGTTAGTAGCCCAAGCCAACTTGGTGGTTGGACATAAGCCAAAGAAAAACCTGTAACACTGTGTGGCAGATCACTCACGATATTTGCACAATTGGTTAATTTTCTGCACATTTAAATTATCTGATTAAAGATAAATGAGGCGATAGTATGTGCTCTGTGAACGACCATCAAGTTTTTCATTAGTAGTATTTAGTATTCAGTATTGATAAAGTTTTTCATCAATGACACACTTTCAATTTTCTATCTTTTTTAATCTTTTTTTAATGAGGTTATAGGATTAGTTGCTTGCTGTTATAGTGATATAAAAGTAAAATCTTTGGACTATAGAAACAAAAGAGGTCGTAAACTGACAGACTGATAGCAAGAAACAGATCGAGAAACTGAAAGAAAGATAAAAAGGAGCGTCAGAAAAGGAGCGTTGAAATAAATTTGACACAGACAGAAGGAAGGGAGGAAGGAAGATGATATTGAGATAAGACAGAAAGACAGAGGTAAACCACTAAAGATGCAGAGATACAGTGGCTTGCGAAGCTATGTGGCCCCCTTGATCTTTGTGACCTTTTGCCACATTTCAGGCTTCAAACATAAAGATATAAAACTGTAATTTCTTGTGAAGAATCAACAAGTGGGACACAATCATGAAGTGGAACACATTCTATTGGATATTTTTAACTTTTTTAACAAATAAAAAACGAAAAATTGGGCGTGCAAAATCATTCAGCCCCTTTACTTTCAGTGCAATAAACTCTGTCCAGAAGTTCAGTGAGGATCTCTGAATGATTCAATGTTAACCTAAATGACTAACGATGATAAATGGAATCCACCTGTGTGTAATCAAGTCTCTGTATGAATGCACCTGCACTGTGATAGTCTCAGAGGTCTGTTTAAAGGGCAGAGAGCATCATGAAGAACAAGGAACACACCAGGCAGGTCCGAGATACTGTTGTGGAGAAGTTTAAAGCTGGATTTGGATACAAAAAGATTTCCCAAGCTTTAAACATCCCAAGGAGCACTGTGCAAGCAATAATATTGAAATGGAAGGAGTATCAGACCACTGTAAATCTACCAAGATCTGGCCGTCCCCCTAAACTTTCAGCTCATACAAGGGGAAGACTGATCAGAGATGCAGCCAAGAGGCCCATGATCACTCTGGATGAACTGCAGAGGTCTACAGCTGAGGTGGGAGAATCTGTCCATAGGACAACAATCAGTCAAAGTCCAGACCTCAATCCAATTGAGAATCTGTGGAAAGAACTGAAAACTGCTGTTCACAAATGCTCTCCATCCAACCTCACTGAGCTCGAGCTGTTTTGCAAGGAGGAATGGGCAAAAATATCAGTTTCTCGATGTGCAAAACTGATAGAGACATACCCCAAGTGACTTGCAGCTGTAATCGCAGCAAAAGGTGGCGCTACAAAGTATTAACTCAATGGGGCTGAATGATTTTGCACGCCCAATTTTTCGTTTTTTATTTGTTAAAAAAGTTTAAAATATCCAATAAAGTGTGTTCCAGTTCATGATTGTGTCCCACTTGTTGTTGATTCTTCACAAGAAATTACAGTTTTATATCTTTATGTTTGAAGCCTGAAATGTGGCAAAAGGTCACAAAGTTCAAGGGGGCCACATAGTTTCGCAAGCCACTGTACATAAAGAGAAAACAAAATAAACTGAAATAAAAAAGGTGATGAGAGCAGAGAGTAAAGAAAGACAATGTGAATGTGTTGGAGACAGAAAGCGAAAGACAAGGAAAGACCAGAGAGACTGACGGAGGTGAAAAATGAAAGTCAGACAGGAATAGACAATTTGCACTGAGCCCATGTTTGCACACTCCTCCTCTTTCTCCCTCCCTCCATTTTGTCGTCCTGTTGATTTTGTCTATCTGATGCTGTTCAAATAGCTTGAATCACCAGACTCAAATCCACCATCAAGTCTCTAATTATTCTCTGCTGCTGTGGCTTAGTCACCCACCAAGAAAAAGAAAACAATCCAAGCAAAATAAAAAGAAACTGAAACAAAGACAGTAAAATCTGTCTCATTTGGCTGAAACTGAATCTAGCAGAACACTGCTACGACTGTTTGGGTGGATGTGGCTCAGAGATAGAGCAGTCGTCCACTGCTCAGAGGATCGGTGGGTTGATTCCCACCTCCTCTGGGCTCCATGTCAGTGTCCTCTTTGAGCAAGATACTTAACCCTGATTTGCAGCTGAAGGCTGTGCCACCCCTTACGAAAATTAACCATGGTTTTACCATGGGAAATACCGTGGTTTTACCATGGTTTTTTGGGTCATGGTTTACCATGGTTTTTTTGTGGTAACCATGGTTATACTATGGTTTTTATGTAGTAACCATGGTTCTACCATGGTTTTTGGAAGTACCATGAACCATAGTAATACTATGGTTGGTTCATGGTACTTCCAAAAACCATGGTAGAACCATGGTTACTACATAAAAACCATAGTATAACCATGGTTACCACAAAAAAACCATGGTAAACCATGACCCAAAAAACCATGGTAAAACCACGGTATTTCCCATGGTAAAACCATGGTTAATTTTCGTAAGGGACGTGATGTGTGAATGGTTAGATTTCCGATGTGTGGGCAGCACCTTGTATGTCAGCCACCACCATCTGTGTATGAATGTGTATAAAAGGATGAATGAACACTATGTGATTTGAGTGGTCAAAATAAATAGAAAAGTGCTATACAAAAGCTGTAGAATTAGTTTGAAGCTGCAGATTTTTATTTATCAGTGAGTCATTGTTGAATTTGTACATAAAATACTGGTTTAATGACTGAAAAGCAACAAGTCTGTGTCAGTCACGCACTTTCATGGGAAATTTTTGATCCCCTAAATCCAAGAAGGATATTTTGAGTTCCCCAGGTCCTACAGACCACTTCAGATATCAGTCAGAGTCTGCCTTGGCTACAGAACTCCACATTTGAGATTTTAGAGGCATAAACACAATATACAGAAGTAAAAATCTCTGATGTATTTTCGTCAGAACTAAATCTAACGATTAAAATCCAGTCTTTATTTTCGATATTTTACCAAACACCCACCGAACAACCAATTGACCTTTAGGTACTGTAAGGAATTGGTGAAAATGCTAACTAATTTTCTGGCTTTGGGATCTCAAATTAGCAGCTTTTTACATGAAGACTAATCACTATGTAAAGGAATTTCAAGTGCTTTACCCCCAAAAAAGCCAATTTCCAACCAGGTCACTGTTGGTGCTTAGACTTTATATTACGTTGTGTTTGGCACAAAACAGTGGAAATACAAGACAAAAATAAGAGCCCAAACCTCAGAAACAAGAAAGGTGATGAACCAAGCAGGGAAGAATAGTGGCATTAAAGAGTCGATTTTAGCATGCCACCAGAAGAAATAAAATTCAAGGGCTTTAAGATGTGAATTATTTTCATGAAACAGCTGAATTATTCAGAGCAGAATATTAGATTAAGAGTTTCATAATCTCTGTCAAAATTCAACTGCTAATGTTACCCTTCAAATACTCTGAGCAAAGCTATTCTTTGTCTGTTGTAACTGCAAACAGAAACTAATTAGTTGAATACACAGAGTCGAAGAGTCAGGCATATGGCAACAAATCACTCCCTGATAAGGTCCTCTAAACGCCAGAGAATAAAATATTGATTTCCAGTAAAAGCTGAAGGGTCAGAGCATGTCTGTAGGAGGCTGAGAGAGTTGAGAGAGTTGAGACATGTTGCTGCTATTCCCTGCACTGATGTCACTGAGAATAAGCTGTGTTCTTGTTTTGCACCTGCTGATTAACTCACTGATTCTAATGCTGGCTGATAGTAAAAGTGTGTCCGTTTCTATCTTTAGGCTACTAGCAGAGTAAATGAGCTAAGTGCATCAGCACTACAGACTACCAGTGGTTTAAGCTCAAAGTAGTAAACAGGAGTCAGCAGCAGGGATACTGGAGGAAAGTCAAGACCTGGTCAGAGCATAATAAGCTCATTAGAATAGTAGAAAGCTGTTCAAACCACCACCAGCCATTCAGGAAACACTATGGTTTGAAAATGGGTTATCCCTATGTTCCCTGGGTCTTATGTTCCCCACTTTTTTTCTGTGATCCGGGGCGATAGGACCGTTTAAGAAATGCAGAACAAACAAGGAACATAGGTATGCTCCTTTTAGAAAAATATTTTCATAGGACCAAGAGTTACCATTCAGACTACATTTAAACTTCATTTACTACAATTCATACACTGATATTTCATCTGCATGAAGGGCTAAAATGGAGAAGATGAGTTGACCAGGAGAGATTGCAGAGCTTAGCCAAAGGCCAATTGTCAGTCTTCTGTCTGACATGCAAAGAAATACCATTTACTCTCTAGAGTTCTGTCAACTGTTTACACACCTTTGAACATTCTATTGACCAACAAAACAAGGTCTTTACTGCAACAAACAAATACCCACTAACCCACATTTTATTTCTTGATCCAAAGGTCAGTGAGTGAACTAAGCAGGCAGATCAGTATATGATATCCCAAGAAAGGTTTTGGACCATTTCTCTTGTGTAGTCCTATGAGTGTCCAGCAACATGTCATGTGCATCATTGCTACAGTGGTTGCTATGGACTATGCTACAGATGTTTCAGGTAAATATAAAGTGTTTTGAATAAAATGCCATAAAAATACCTGACTTCACAGTAAAGAACCATCCACCCAACCCTTTACCTACTGATGCAAGAGTTAACATATTATGTACAGGAATGCATGACTCTTTGTACAAATAATTATGAACAATTATGAGGGCAGCCTAAAAATGCAGCCATCCAGACGAAATGTAAATTGAATAATCCAGTAAGTCAGTAAGTCAGCCATCTTGTCTCCTGGGTAGTAAAGCTGAAATGATATCCAGCAAACCAACATAGCAGCAAGTCGTCTAGTTGGTCAGTCAGTCAGTTGTGGCAAAAACATAGTGGGATTATCTGGAGCATGTGATGTATGTTTTTACACCTCTCTCTTGCTAACTGTGGTTTCCTCCCTCCCTTGTCCTCATCACTCATGCCCTGATCACTCTAGAGTCTGTCTGTGTTCACTGAATGTCTGGACCCTTTCACAGTCTCTCACAGCTGAACACATCAGTATGTGTGACTCACATAGTCAATGATCTGCTGATTCATTCATTAAATTCTACTACCAAGCAGTGTTTCATCGATCAGCCTGATGTTGTTCTATACATTTTTTGTTAACAAATCCCAATTTTACAAGTAGTGGATTATTCCCTATTTGGTGCTTTAGTATTTGTGGCATCAGAATGGCGCGTGTGTGTGTGTGTGTGTGTCTCACATAGACTCGCTAAAGCAGCAAATAGGAAATATAGGTTTAGTTCATGATAGTATCTTTGACACAATTTTTTTCCAGCAACATGCTGCAGGGCATAGAGAAAAGCCACTGAACAACACTAAGTGAGATTCTTGTAGTCTCATACTTGTCATCAATAGCTCTAAGTTAAAGCTCTTTCCATGTTGGCAGCAGTGTGAACATGTTAGTCCACATTTCCTAGGTAAAACAATTTTTGTTATTAGGGCCAGTTTAGCAGTATCCAGCAGAACAGACTTGGTAGAATCAAATATATATTAAATATTCATAAGTATGTTAATTATCGTCATGAGAACTATGCTTATTTGTAAAATAAAATAGTATTATCACTAGGCTGTTAATGTTTTTTACATGGTGGTAAGGTGGTCGAATAGGCCAAAAAGAACCTGGGTTTCAGGCAAATCTCACTAATGAATTTGGCAATTTTTGGCAAATAATGGCTCTGGCTGGTCAGTGGAATATTAAAAGATGAATTTGTATTTTTGCAATTATAACTTAGGTGATAGAAGTTTGAACATTAGCCTTGGTTAAGATATGCCCTTCTAGGTATTGTCTTAAATTAAATGACCCCTTTATTGATCCCACAACGGGGAAATTTGTCTGTTACTACAGAGTAAATAAAGAAAATAAAAGCTAAAGAAGATAAAAGCTATAAACAATAAAAATACACACAACACTATGCACAAAATTTGTAGAATTTGTTGATGATCAGCAACACAGTATGCATTATGGACATAGAATGGAGAAAAAATATTCATGGGTAGCAATAAAAAAGAAGAAAAAAGAAAAAAGTATGCATAGGCAAAACATATGTACATACATACATACATGCACGTACATACCTACATACATACACATACACACATATTTACATATTTGCATATATATATACGCACATACATATCCACGCACATACACACATGTACACACACATAGCTAATCCATACTTAAGGTGCAGGATGTGTGTGTAGAGTAATAGTGTAGAGTGTGTAGAGTAAAAGTGTGTATGTTTATACAGTAGAATGGACAAATCAAATAATGTCACTGTCCGTTCTCCTGCATGCCTAAAGCTAAATTGCATTGAAGCTAAATTGTTACCACATTGTGCAAGAATTTAGTGGACAAGTATATATAAAACTTTGTATTTACTAGAGTACTTGTTAAAGGTTCACACCCAACAGCCAAAGAGAACTACCTCACCTTTGAAAAGTGTAATATAATGTCAACTCCAGGAAAATGAAAGTGATGATGATGTTGACCTAAACATTTTTTTACAAAATTCTTACAAGCTTGAGCTTTGGAATTTAAAAGATGTGGGCCTTTACCAGGTAATAAATGGGTAAATTAAATTGTATTAATTTTTTTTTTTTAGCAAAATAGGGAATAAAAGCCAAGATATAAGGAACTTCTATTTCTTCTATGCTGATGACTCAATTGTTATCTACATGAACATTGCTGTAGGTTTTACTTTTGGAAAATATATAACTGGCATCACTGTGCCTCTAGATTACAGTCTGGCACTAAATGAGACAAAAAATACCTTGAAAAAGAAACCTACCTTGTAGTACCTTGACCTCCAACTTATGAATCTTTGAAAGGAATCATAAAAGAATAGGAAGAATGAACAGCTTTTTTTAGAGCTGCTGTCTTAGACACATCTTCAGCCTCATAATTGCCCAATTGCGATTCTGTTCACATTCAACATACAGTTTAGACCAGACTAATTGAGGCTCTGTTGTATTGATTCAGACTATTAACCATTAGCTCCCCTTGCTCTTTCTCTTTTCTGTATGGCTTGTCTTTTAGGAGTTTGGAGACTAGTAGGATGCTGAGTATCTTTCCTCCTCACAATTTTTCTCCACCCTTCTCTCCATGACCTGAAAGCACCAGCACAGCAGGAGGAACAAGACATCAGAGAGCAAGAGTGAGAAAGAGGAGGGCAGAAGGCTTGGGAAGAAAAGAAGGAACATACTTTTTGTTGTTACTGTTTGTTTTCCTTTTCCCAAATGGCAACAATGGAAACCGACACAACACCAGTGGTACAGGAAGACAGTAAAACCCCCGAGAGCAAGTCAACAGAGGCTAAAAATGCCAAGGCAAGTTCAGAGACTGTTGTTGAGAATGATGACAAGACTGTCAACAGTGAAGCTGTCAATACAGACGGCACAGCTGTCAACAGCAAGGCTGTTGATAACAACGAGACTGTGAAAAATGATACAGTGGCAGAAGCAGAGGAGGATGTGGGAGCAGCCAGCGGGGAGGCAGCACCTTCTCAGAGTTCAGAAAACACCTCCTCTACCGAGCCTAAGACTTCATTCCTGGATTCACTCCTCAACAAGAGCCGCCTGGGGAAGGTGATGGGAGGAAGGAAGAAGAAAGAGCAGTGTACAGCTGGAGGAGGAGAAGAGAATGCAGCTGAGGGAGGGGAAAAAGAGGGGGAAAAAGGAGAGGAGGCTGCAATGGAAGGTGCAGAAGGAGATACAGAAGTAGAGAAAAGCCCAGAAAATGAAGAGAAGGAAGAAGATGAGAAGAAGGCAGATAAAGGAAAAGCGGCAGAAGTTAAGTCCACAGTCCGAGATCTGATTAGGAGGCCAGTGGCAAGGATCTTCTCCCATCGTAGCACAGACAAGAAGGATGGTGCAGAACCCCAGAAAAAAGTCAAGGTCAGGTCTAAGTCTTTGGACCGGCTGGAAGATGCTGAAGCACTTAACACTACTGCAGACTCCACTGTAGAGGAGGGGGGAGCAGCAGAAGCAGCAGAGGGAGATGCAAAAGGTGGTGCAGGGGAAGGTGCAGAGGAAGGTGCAGATGGAGGTACAGAGGAAGGTGACCAGAAAACCTCTTCAGCAACCACTAAGCACATGAAACGCTGGCACTCTTTCAAGAAGCTCATGGCTCAGAAGACGCACAAGAAGGGCGGAGGAGCAGGAGAGGATGTAAAAGAGGAAGGGGAGGGAGAAGGAGGGGGTGGAGACTCCTCAACGCTGGACTCCAAGGAGTCGGGGCAGAAAAGGTGGAAGCTGAAACGCTCCTGGACCTTCCAGGGCCTGAAGAGGGACACGTCCCTGGTCGGCATAAGCAGCAAGACCAAAAGCTCTGACAAAGACTCCGCTGAGAAAACGGGGGAAGCAGAGGGCGCAGAGGAGGCTAAGGTGGATGGAGAAGCAGAGGAGGATAAGGGGGAGGGGGTGGAGGAGAAGGCGGAGGGAGGTGAGGATGATAAGGCAGGAGGTGGGACGGTGACACAACACGCCAATGAAATTTGGACCTCCTTTAAGAAGCGAGTCAAAGCCCCCAAGACCAAACGCACTAATACAGAGTGTGGCACCGGGGAGGAGGACAGTAATGTCGTCGCCCCAGGTAAGATCACACAAATACCCTAGTTTCACTAAGAGGCCTAATGTTTTGCATCATCCTCTGAAGTGGTTAAAAAAAAAAAAAAACATTCAAAACTTCAGATTCCATGTTCACAATCGGTCTACTCGCCCCGGATGGGGAAGTTCACAGTTTGGGAAGGAAATGAAATTGAATGTTCTTCCCCAAATAAATTATTTAACACTTGATATACAATTTAAATCACACCATAGCTTCGGTTAACAGTAGAGACACAATTTTACCTACTCCAGACTATGTCAAGATAATGGTACAAAACAACTGAACCCCCTGGGTGAAGGCCTATGTTAGGCTTGCTATTTTACTGGTTATTTTATTGCAAATGGTGCTTTAGGGTTTTGTTTTCCCTGTCATTTGTCTGTCGGTGTCTGTCTGCCTGCCTGTTCAACAGGATCACCAAAAACTGCTGGGCTCATTTTGGGGATACTTGGGGATATTTGGGTAGAGGGGGTTCATCATTAGGGGGTTCTATGTTCTCTGGGTGAAGAATTATCTTGTATTTAGTAAGAATATGAGACAAAAAGTCAGAACTAAAGATAAAAAAAATCAATAATAATACATTAAGAAAGTTATCAAGAAGAAATTGTAATCTATTCAAAAAGAATCTTTAACCCTTATATGTATTCTGGCTTCTATAGGTGAGGATGGAGTGGCAGAGGAAGGAAAAGCCAAGGGCAAGCGCTCACACTTTGGTCGAGCAGTTTCCCTGAAAAATTTCATCCTTCGAAAGGGCAAATCAAGCAGTGTGGATATGGGTGAGGCCAAGGAGGAGGAGACTGCAGAGGGTGGAGAGGGGGAAGAAGCAGTGGAAGCAACAGAGGAAGCTGTTGCTGATGGTGAAGCTGCTGCAGAGACCAAGGAGATCAACGAAAAAGGCATGGCAGAAGCCGAGAAGATGACACCAGCGAAGGGGGCAGTCGGAGCTCCAGTGACCAATGGGGAGAATGAATGTTCCAATGGCATGGCGGAGGAGAACACCACACACAATCATCAGGACGAGGAGAACAAGAAGGGGATCAGCCCTGTGAAAAAGAGCAAGGACGCAGGAGGAGCAAAAGAGGAAGCCAATGCCAAGCTCATGAATGCTACAGCAGCTGTGAACAGCGGTGAGTTACAGTCCGCCAACCAGGATTGTGCCGAGCCACAAAACAGCAGCAGCAAAGAAGGAGAAACTAATGACAGACTATTCACAATAGCAAGCAATATCAGTAAACAAACTAACCTTAAATGTCAACTATCTGAACTAGCAAAAGCAGTTTGTGGAGAAGAGGAGGAGGCAGAGTCTCGACCAATTTGTCATTATGGTGCAGAGTCATGTGACCAGGGAGAGAGGGAGAGGGAGGAGGAGGAGATGAGGAAGAAAGATCTTCGAGATGTGGCAGTGGCCATTGTTCAGAATGTGATGTCAGCAGCAACTGACCAATTAGAGAAAGAGCTGTGCAATGAAAATGTTCTGAATGGTTGTCATGACACTGACGTTAAACAATAAGAAAACAGTTGCACATAAACAGAAACACATCACTTACTTGTGCCAAATATAAAATTGCACATATGAGCACAACTTTGCACATGTTATATTATTTGATCACCATTGTTGAGGAACATGCTGTGTGTTAACAGAACTGCTTAGTTAGCCTAGCTTAGCATAAAGACTGAACTCAAGAGTTAAGACTTTCGTCAAGACTGATCATCTCATCGTTCTTCTATCTGACTATAAATGAACAGCACAACCAATATGTTTCTATATTACTATCAGGATGTTTCCAGCTGAATCACCAGCCAAGTTCTGTCAACCGTTATTATTTGATTGACCAGCAGGAGCCACTAGCAGCCAACAAAACGCTAAAACTACTTTTACCAAATTTGAGGGATCCAGCACAAAATGTAGAATTTATTCTTAATTAGTTTCACTAAAATAAGACAAGTATTTTTTCCTCTTAACGCTTGTTAACAATCTCTGCAGCAATCAAGCTGAAACATTGGATTTTTATGATTCTAAAATGTGAAGAACTGATTTTCTTTTGGTTCCGATTATACAAAATGACTCAGCTCACTTTTCCAAAAAATATGAATGGCACATATACACAGACATGTTACCTTCCTTCTGGTGTGTTGACACTTAATTTAAAGAAATTATAGGATAGTTTAATAGGTTTTTGATAGTCAGTCAAATAGTAAACCTGCTTATTCCTTATTAGGGTCACAGAGGTCTGCTGGAGCCAATCCCAGCATTCAAGGCAAGGATACACCCCAGACAGATTACCAGCCTACCATGGGGCACACACCATTTACTCATACCAAGTCTAAACTTAAACATGATTTTATACTGTGGGAGGAAGTATGAGGAGAACAGGCAAACCCCCCATAGAAAGGTCCCACACTTAAGATTTGAACCTGCGACCTTCATGCTGTGAGGAAACACAACTACCCTCTGCTCCACAGTGTCTCCCATTATAAGTGTCTTAAGACAGAAGATTTATGGAGAGAGAGACCTGTGTCCTTGTCGCTTGTCTGTTTCTGAGGACAATGCTCCTAAAACTGTCAAACTCGTATTGTCTTTATGAACAATCCATCCTCATTGCTGGAGGAGCATCAATAAACTCTAAAGATTCTGTAACATTAGCACAAAAACAGCTATGGTCACATGTTCTCTGCTCTGTTCCATTATTGTAGAACCCATTTTCAGAAAAAACGTTAGAATCAGGGGTTAAGGGCTAGCAGCAGCTAGCAGAGGCACTGTTGTGGTTCATGCTTTGGCAGAAAAGTTGGCAGCAATATTGTCACACGTATTAATTCACTGAAAATATTTCAACTCTGGAGCCTGGAATCAAAAGAATGCATCTTTAGAAACCCTGTGACACATTTGCCATGGAAACAAAAGGCCCAACACAACAAAATCTTTATGTTGTTCTGTATGAACAACACGTACATCAAGTTTATAGTTCAACAGTCAACTGTAAAAGAACAATAATGTACATGCAGAATTAAGGGTAGCTACAGTTGAAAAATATATCAGATGTCCTATGACCTGTCAAGGTGCATGTTAATGAAACAATCCTTTAAAGGGAGCATTCACATGATAAAATAGATCTTTTCCCGGTCCATCTTTGTATATCTGACAATAGAGATAGCACTTTTAAACCTTTTTAACCAAATTTTAGGGTTCTGCCCAGTATCACTTTTCACTCTGACCATTTCCTGCATTCCCACCTGTAAGCCACTGGACATCAAGTAGCAGGCAGTGAAGTGTCTGTAAACCAGGACCTGCTCTGTATCTCTCTATTATGATTCTCAGTCTCCAGCCGAGCACCCATCAGCCATCACACTTTGATCGTACACAGGCCAACAGATGCCACTCTGCCAGTTACTGGAATCTTACAAGCTGAAACTACAAAATGTATCTTTATACATCTAATATTAGCACACTGAGGCCTGTGGTGACTTTTGACAGGCACACCGACAAAAAAACAAGAGCCGTAAGTAAATAAAATGTAAATTGGAGATGTAAAGCTAAATTTCAACTGTGACAGGATGCAATTTAGTGACAGGAATGAGTCTCACATTTAAGAAATTTGAACATTTCCATCATTTTAGCTTCAGATGCACTGTGTTGTCATTAGTGTCAGAAGCTCTGTGGTAATGTTAGCTTCAGAGACTCTTGGTTTATGTACGCTTCAGAAGCTCTGGGTTAACATTAGCTTCAGTGGCTCTCAGTTAAGGTTAGCTTAAACGACTCTGGATTTAATCAGATATTTAGAATGATTTTTTATTATCTCTCTCTCCAATAGCACCACAGCATCCATTACTATAACATGTACATGGCCATTTTGCAAATTAGATGTTTCCTAACTGAGGAGGAAACACTGCTGCTGTGGACTGCTAGCAACAGATTAGTGGTAAAATGTGCTATAGAGTTTCATCAATGAGCCAGATTAATTCACCTCCTCTCTCTGTATCTCTCTCCTGTTTTTTCATGTCTCTGGGGAATCAAATAGATAAACAGAAAATCAGGTTATTGATTTCAGGGAAAAGTCTGTTCTTTAAGTTCACAACATTCTAAGCACAAACAGAGGTAGACCACAGGTGTGTTCTCATGTTTGGTACTATGAGGTGATGATGATGATGATAATCCTTTATTATAATGTGACGACACTTTGTCGTAATTGTTCACTTAAATGAAAGTGTTGTGGTGGTTGTTGTTGTTTGTGTACATCGAAACACAAATACCTTACAAATAACTAACAGCAGAGATACCAACATCTGTACTAAACCACATATAACCCTTTTTATATTACTATTTTCATTACTATTATTATTATTTATTATTATTATTTAATACATCTTTTCAATTTCTTCTGTTATCATTTACCAGACAAAAAGGCGGGAAACGTGTGAGGCCACACAAAGAGGATTAGAACTGCCTGGGATTCGCTGAGCAAGGAGCTCTGAGCCCCGCCCCCTCCCTCCCACTTCTCTTCCCTCCATCCTTCAGCCCTCCTCCTCCTCTTTCCTCCCAAATAAGCGCGCTAACAGATCACCATGGTGAACAAAAGGGATTGAGAGAACGAGAGAGATGCAATTCATGTAGATGAGAAGTTAAAAATAATACTTACTCAGAAAGCAATAATTCAAGCCCTTCTTTTTGCCTTCCATCCATCCATCTCTCCATCCATCATCGATCATTCTGTCCAATACAATGCAGACATGCAAACATGCACATCCAGTTATTTTATATTACTTTGCTTGTCTGTGTGATTTTGTATCATCTATGAGCATCAAGAAAATAAAATGTGAAAAAAAGAAAATCAAGACATTCCACCCCCCACTGCTCTGTGTCTCTGCAAACTCCTGATGGATTTAAAGAAGAAAAAAAACACAAAAAAGACTTAGTTTTATATCAAAAGCGATTTTGGTTTGTAGTCACCCCATTTGCCTCCTCACTCCCTCTCCTCCTCCTCCTCCTCCATTCACCCCAGTAGATATTTGACAGAACAGCAGGACCATGTTGCTCCAGTATATAAACTGCCCTGAGGACTGCCACCCCCCAACCAACTCTGCAATGTTTCCAGCTCTGTGTGTTTAATGTTTTAGACTGTTATATTGTGTACATGAATTAAAAGAAATACCACTGAATATTAAAGTCAGAATGTTCTTTTTTCTTGTTTGGTTGGGATTTTCTTTTTGATGTTTTTTTTATTTTTATTTTTTAAACACGTCTTCTCACTGTTCCTGCAGTCTGACGATATGCTGTAACTAAAAAACAATATTGATAATGATGTTTTGTTGATTCAAGTTTTCACATGTCAGTTAGCAAATTGTCAAGAAAAAATAGTACAATAAAGACTAAAATCTAACAACTAAACTGCAAGTCATTGTTGAGGTTTTCTATTTTTATCTTGGGTGATTGAAGTGTGTAGACGGGCAGGGGAGGTGGGAGGAGGAGGCGGGCCGGTATGTAGGAATGCCATTGGGCGCTTATTAATCTGTGTATCGATAATCTTATCCTTTTACGTAAGGGGCAGAAATAATAGGAGATATATTTGTATTAAAGTAGATCTGTGTATTATCTGGCAGCAGGCTGCTGGTGTTTCAGTATTGTCCATATGCTGCCTCACACCAATGCTGCCGCCTCACACTGCCACCACTGCCTCACACGTTCAGATAAAACTCTGAAAGGACAGAGTGACCTTTGACATCCTAGTTCCAACAGTTGTGGACAAAGTATACATATCCTTCATTTTATAAAAAGTCTAAATACTGTCTTCTAAAAATACTTTACTTAGAAAAAATTCCTGGATTCAAAATGTCACTATAGTTATTAGTAAAATGTGCACAGTTAAAGAAAAAAAACAGCAATATTCACCGATAAAATATAGAAGATATGATTTTATAAGATTACAGCTTTTTTTTAATTAACACTATATCATAGATAAACAGGCTTAGAATCAATTGTCTAAAATTTACTAATTGAATTTAAGCCCACAGTTGTAATTAAATCCTCTACCTTAATCTATATATAATGTTATATATTTTATAAATAATGTGTTGTTTCTCATAATATATATTTATGATGAGACACTACTACACAGTTTAAAAAAATGCAGTGTCATAATTATTTGTTATTAGTATTTTATGAAAAACATTAAACCAAAAAGTAATAAAATCTCTAAAGTGAAAGTAGTGGAACAAGCAAAGACTAGTAAAAGTAAAATAAATAAATAAAAGTGAACCTACTAATAACTGACAGCATGCCAGACAAACAGTTTTTCTTTATCATAGCTTCAAAATGTACATTTTTGGGGAGACTTGACTTCATTAGCTGCTGCTGCTGTGTGGTTCTTTGTTGTGAGGAGCACTTTTATATTCATAATGTTTCCTGGACTGGCATCTTCAGTCAGAGAAAAACAAAAACATGACATGACATAATTTCCTTGCTGCAATTAGATCTTGTATCTGTCCAGTATGATGCTGGAAACATTGTGTACTATTGTACTTTATCTTATCACTACCAATATGAAGCTTCAGTAGTCCCAATGAGTTATATCAAGTAGATATTGGTCAGTCATCCTAACTTTAATCTTCATCAAACCAGCATTCTCAACGTCCTTCAAGACATTCACAGACAGCATGTTGGGAATCTCAGTTGAAATAATAACACATTTTGCCATATGTAAAGATTACACTGAAGATAATTACCTACTGTCAGTTGCAATTGGAAACATACTGTCTTCTGTTAGGGCCAAATCTGTGGGATTATGTTATTACAGCCGTAATGCTGCAGTAACACCCACATACTAACACACACTAATACAACCGCAGGAAAAGCGATGCATTGTGGTCTAACGTGGTTTTAGTGGTAATAATCATGTCATATATAAATGAACAGCAGAGCTTTGTCTGCACACTTGAACAGATCAGAGTAGCAGATGGAAGTAGGCAGAACAGATGGGTTACATGTCAGGAATAGAATGCAGACAAGGCAGCTGCTAAATTTCCACTTTACACCTCTGTGATAGATTAAACATCTGAAGCAGTTTATAAAAATGTTAGAACCACTAACAAGTAAATTACAGCCCTGCTATAGTAGTTCAGTAGTTTAGGCAATACATCCATCCATCCATCCATTTTCTATCCCGCTTATTCCCTTTCGGGGTCGCAGGGGTCTGCTGGAGCCTATCCCAGCGCATTTTATGGCGAGAGGCAGGGGGATACACCCCAGATGGTCGCCAGCCAATCGTGGGGCACACACACCATTCACACACCATTCACACACACACTCACACCTATGGGCAATTTAGATTTGCCAATTAACCTGAGCATGTTTTGTATTGTGGGAGGAAGCCGGAGTACCCGGTGATAGGCAATACATATGAAAAGAAATTTAAAAAACTGAGTTTGTCATGTTAATTAATCAGTTTGGGGGGGGTGACAACACAAAGCTGCTTAGTGCCAGTAGATTGTGTCTGGGGTCCCACAAACCAACCATAAACTCCTGAGATTATCTGACCCCAGGTCTGCTTTGTGTCAGCAAATATATACCGCACCAGGATTCATTCAAGTTTAAAACAGCAGGTGAACATATAAACATAACTATCAAGAGGCCACACCCACACAGTGACATTCATCTAATGACCGGTTCTCAGTATCTGTGAAGAACAGAGACTCTTCCTTTACAGCTACCTGATGGTGCAGCGCCAAACTATTGGCAGATTTGCACCATGTGACAAGTAATAATAAGTAGAAATTTACGCTCCCCCTGCTCTGGCTCACCAAAACTGTACATGTTTCTGACTTATTTCAGAGATGTTGTTGTTTAAATTTGTTTTTGTGATTTATTGTTGCTCTTTAATATTGTATTGTTGTAGTTTTTAGCAAGCAATCAAATCACCCCCATCCTGGTCTCCCTCCACTGGTTATCCAAGAAACAAAGAATCTATTTTAAATATTTAATATTTGATATCTCTTTTATACTGTTTATTTTTATTTAAATTTGAAATGTTTTTAACATATTATATATATATTGAACAGCTTTGAACAATTGTAAGTTTAAATGTGTTCTATAAATAAAATGTATTTGATTTAGTTTATTGTTGTAGTTTACTGCTGGTGTAATATAACCCTAACCCTAATCATCAGGAGGCCACAGCAACCAGATTTTAAATTGATCTAATGACCAGCTTTCAGGATCTGTGAAGGACAGAGACTCTTCCTTTATAGCTACATGATGCTGCAGGGCCACCTACTGGCTAAATGGGACCATGTGACACGTTCTGTAATATAGGCTCAGTTTATATCAATATTGATTTATTGATATGGTTGGCATTTTATATTGTTTTATATTGCAATATTGTTCTTTAATGTTGTTATTGTTGTAGTAAAAGTTTAAAGCTATAGTTTAATGTATTTCTTGTAGTTTAATGTTGCTGTTGTACTTTAATGTTGTAGTACTTAAATGTGATCGTCGTTAGTTTGTATGTTGTTATGTTATTTTTTAATGTTCTTATTTATTGTAATTATAGTTTAATGCAGTTGTTGTTAAATGTTGTGGTTGTTTATTGTTGTGGTTGAATGTTGTAGTTAAATTGTGTTGTAGTAGTTTAATGTTGTTTGATTTTGTTATATTTTTATGCTGTTGCATTTTAATGTTGCTATAGTTTGATGTTGTATTTTAATGATACTGTTTAATGTTGTTATAATTAAATGTTGTAGTAGTTTAATGTTGCTGTTTAATGTTGTTATTGTAGTTTAACGTTGTTGTGGTCCAGTGTGGTAGTTTAATGTTGTTGTGGCAACATGTAATAAGTTGTCTTGGTGAATGTCAGCTGTGCTGCAGTTCCAAACAAATCTGGTGGGAGAATGCCATATAAAGGAAGGCCTAGAGCACCTGTTGGCCTTTCATTAGCTGGAGACTGGGTCATGGCTGCAGACAGCAGCTGCATTTCTCTTCTATGTTTACATCCAGTGCTCATGGTTTTGTTTTATAAAGGTTTGGGCGTTATTGCTGGCTGCAGTCTCCTCATCCCTCCACATGCTGCTGACTGTGGCCGCTGGCCTCTGATCCCTCTCTTCCATGTTGGCCAGGACTGCAATTAATAAGTTGCTCATTGTTTCATTGGGCAGACAACTGTGCCACAAAGAAATTGTTTTGTTTCACCTGGAGCTGCGCTTGTGGGGCTAATTGTTTTGCCCAGCTCAGCGTTCAACACCATAATACCACAACAACTCATCTGCAAACTGTAAAAACTGGGCCTCAGCACCTCACTCTGCAACTGGCTGCTGAATTTTCTCAGCCAGAGGCCTCAAGCGGTGCGCGTTGGCAACAACACCTCAGACAGGATCATCCTGAGCACAGGGGCCCCACAAGGCTGTGTGCTCAGCCCCCTCCTCTTCACCCTCCTGCACATGACTGCACACCAACCCACAGCTCCAACCACCTTGTGAAGTTTGCCGACGACACAACACTGGTGGGCCTCATCACCAACGACGACCAAGTTCCTGGGGGTGCACATCAGTGATGACCTCTCCTGGACCACCAACACCGCATCACTGGCCAAGAAAGCACAGCAGCGTCTCTACTTCCTGCATAAACTGAAGCGGGCAAGTGCGCCGCTGCATCACCGTGTGGGGCGGGAGCTGCACTGACTACAACAGGAAGGCTCTGCAACGCATCGTGAGAGCAGCTGAAAGGATAATCACCCTCAGCCCCAGCCAGAAGGAACCTAATCCACCTAAATTGACACTCTGCACATGCAAAAATTTGCACACACTTGCTGCTGGTATATTTATATTTACAGTGAAGAAAACAAGTATTTGAACACTATTTTGCTATTTCTCCCACTTAGAAATCATGGAGGGGTCTGAAATTTTCACCGTAGGTGCATGTCCACTGTGTGTTCAATTCAGGTGTTCAAATACTTATTTGCCGCTATATCACACAGATAAATCATTAAAAAATCATGCATTGTGATTTCTGGATTTTTCTTTTTAGTTTATCTCTCTCACAGTGGACATGCACCTACGATGACAATTTCAGACCCCTCCATGATTTCTAAGTGGGAGAAATAGCAAAATAGCAGGGTGTTCAAATACTTGTTTTCTTCACTGTATATATACTGTTATTGCACTAGCCCAGGGGTGTCAAAGTCGAATGGACATGGGGGCCAAATGAAAAATTTAGGAACAAGCCAAGGGCCGGACTGATCGTTCATTGAAAAAAAAATAATAAAATGACCGCATATAGTCTAGTGATCCCCATTAAACAGACTGAAACCCTAAAAATAATACCTATAACATAAACATAAATAAATACTATATGATCAAATAAATAATTTTTTATGGCTCTGTTAGTAAATTTTAATTTTCAACAAAGACAAAAGCTTTGTGTAAAAATCCCAAAACATGAACAATAAATGAATAAAGCGGTATTATTCAAGGCACCATCAGTATTACTTCTCAGGGATATAGCAAATGGCCTAAATTTACTTCAAATAAATACATAATATCAGCAATTTTCTATAATTCACTCGATTGAAATATTTTCAAAACAAATTGGATTGAAATACAAAAATAAAGTGCAAAAAGCTATAAACATGAGGAAAATGAAAAGTCACTTCTAAACTTTAACTGAGTAAAAAACTCTGAATACTTGCACAGTAATGTTCACTTTTTTGAAGCTGTGGCTGATACTTGGTGGTGTCTCTTCTTTTGAACAAGTTCATCAATGTCAGGCTAATTTAGCGATCTCTTCTGTCTTGTCTCATGCTGCCGTCTCAGATTCTCTTTCATCACTGCCACACTTTCTCCACACAAAAGTCACAGAGGTTCTCCAGCTACCTCCGTGAACATGTACTCCGATTCCTCCTGCTCGGAGCGCCACCGTTGAATTGTGGGAAATGTATTGCATTAGTACGCGTAAAGTACCTGGATGCTGCTGGCGTGCAGTTGCCTGCGGGCCAGTTCTAATAATAAATGTATATAATCCTGGGGGCCAGAAAAAACCCTCTCGCGGGCCTTGACTTTGACATATGTGCACTAGCCATTACATCACAACAACTACCTCATAATGCACATAGCTGGGACAATCAGTACTGTCTTGTTTTGTCTGTGTTGTCTTGTTGAATTTGTCTTTCCACACCCTACTACTTATGTCTTGTCTTGGGGTACTCATGTCTTGTCCTGTCATATGTGTTTGTTTGTTTCTAGTTTAGTAAGACTAGGCAATCATTGTAGTTTAGGATTGTCTCGTCTTGCGCACCTGCACTTTGATGTTGTTGTACATGTAAAACTCATAGGACAGTGAGAAACTTTGTATGTCAAGTACATGTGAAAAAATTGACAATAAAATTGACTTTGACTTGAGACTCCATTCACACACACTGAGTGTGTGTGAATGGATGTATGGAAACTTAGTAGTGTAAAGCACACCATTCAGAGGCTGTGCCTACAGTGGAGGATTGGTGTCCTAGTCATGGTGTTCCTTTTATACTGTGTTTTCATTTGGTTAATTCTTTTAATTTTTATTTGCTTGCTGTGTGGTGTTCCTGGGATCCCCTTTGGGTGTAATTTTTCACAGTAGGTCTCAGCCGTGATTGTTCTCCCCTTTTCATTTTAGTTTTAAAACAGAAATGAGAAAAGAAGAGAATTTTTGAAATAAATATTTTTTGTAAATTGAACCACTGTCTCCATTTCATAACTGACCTCAGATGCTCCACTTAATGGAAATCGTGGGTAAAATTCCTAGGGTGGCTTTGTTTAGCAACAAATGCAACTTGTCATTGCTGCTTTTTTAGAAACGGGCGGTCGCCTCCTCATGCTCATGCTTTTTTTTTATTTTAATGCTTGTTTAATATAGTTTATGCATACAATATTGCCAGAGTGAAAAAGGGAAAATATGATACACATAAGATATCTAGCTTCACTAATTTGCTGTCTTTGTCCCTGGTCAGATTGTTGTGTACAATAAGCTTTACTGAAAGTTTAAAACCGCAATGATATAAATGCAGTGTAATAATAATAATATGATAAATAACATAAAATACACAGCTGCTGATAAAAAAAAGCTGAATATAATATTAAATATTAGTAAAGTGCTGTTACGTTGCCAATGACTTCTAGGAAATCAATGTTCACACTTCTGCAATTTTAGCCAGTATTTATCTTTAGTTTTAAATTCATGTCAGCTGCAGGCAGTGGTTGGTGATGGCAAACACTTGCTGTCTTTTATCTCTGGGAGTGAACAAGCCAATCAGTATTACTCAGTTTTACAAAAAGTAAGAGGAAATGGTTTTGTACGTCAGTGCTGTGTCCTCTTGCTTTTGAAATACTGAACTGGTGCCAGCCGACATGTTTATTCTCTTTGCAATGCACATGCAGGCATTCTAGATGGAGAAAGTCCAGGATAACAGTTAAACAGCAATATTTATTGTTGATGACTGTCCCCCCCAAGAGTCAATAAAGGACATTACATTTACATACATTTCATTTTCTTTGTATACTCCCATTAGGTAAAATTATTAGGAAACACTTTTAATTTCCACTGTTATGCAGACGATACACAACTGTACCTGTCAATGAAGCAGATGAAAAACTTGAATGACATGCAACTTTCTGCTTCTTAAAACTGAAATTATTGTGCTCCTGAGAAATTGAATATCCAGTGATATAGATATTTTGGATGACATCTCCTTGGCCTTTAGCACCACTGTAAGAAATCTGAAATTCATCTTTGACCAAGATAACCTTGATAACTTGATAAGTGTGTACAGTATATTAAACCAGTTAAAGAGGCATAAGTTGCTGAATAAATAATTGAAAAGCATGTTTGTTGTGCTTCTCGTTGTACTTGTTGTGTGTTCCTTGTGTATAATATCGTGAATTTACTAGTGTTATTTGATTAAAGTCTTTTTAAAGCTCATTATAATGTACACACTCTGGCAGTAGCCCCTGGCCCCGTTTCACAAATTTCCCTGAAGGAAAATTTCTAGTTCAGTGTTATTGAAGGGTAAAGTTGTTGTTTAATGTTAAAATCAATGTTGTTTAATATTGTAGTAGTTTAATATTATTGTATTTTAAAATAAAAATTATTATATTGTCTGTTATGGAGATGGAGGCTCATTGATGGAGAGAGACCCAGCCGTGTCCAGGTTCCTCACACTACAACATTTACCATTTGTAAAGACACATGTTGTAATTTATTGTTATAGTTGTTTTCCCACAGTCTGATGGCATCAGCCTCTTTTGCAAATGAGCTACATCTTCACAAGCAAGCAAGCTGCGATTCTCCTCAGACCATCCCAATGTTTCCATTTTAGCTCCTGATTCAACTTCTTGGCTCAATTGCACATTTCCATCATCCTACTGCTGAAATGAAAGGACAAAACTAAAACCTCAAACTGATGAAGTTGTAGCAAAGGTTTTAAATAATGATCCACATTCCAGAGAAGAACATATAGGACAGGGAATTCAGTGAAAAAACATGTAATTTTTTATTATTCATTCGAGAAAAAGTCTTAATTCTGTTTTTTTTTTCTCAGAATTCAGATTTTTTTTTCTAGAATGAATACAGAAACATTTCCCCTTCTCTCTCTTCTTTAAGGACACATACAGTTTAGACAAAACAGATGCTGGAGATAACCAGATTGTTGAAATCATGTCAAATTTTTTCAGAGTTTGCTAATGGTATGTTGACATATTTGAATAGAAAAACATTGTTTTGTTGCACTGTACCATTATCTTGAAGTATTTTTGTGCTGCATTATCCAGCTGCATATTGCTGTGTATCACATAAAGTATCTTTTAACAAATTCTGATATTTTCACATGTCTAAGCAGATGGTGCTCCTCTCTTATGAGGAAGACAGCTGTCAGAATATTTATGTGTATATGATAGGGGTCTGTGCATATTTTTTCTGTAGTTGATAATAAGATGAATATTTGTAAACAATAATAATCCCAGTTGTACAAAGTTACATAAAGAATTACAATCATTAATTGAAATTTTAGGATTATGCTTTCTTTTCTTTGACTCTACTATCAAAAATGGTCATGACTTCACAGGCATTATTTATTGAGCAGAAGAAACATTGAAATCATTGAAATCAAGATTTAAATGGTAGGAGGTAAATTGGGATTTCCATAACCAATTAGAAGACTTTATTAGAAGACACTCACTTTTGGAAATGTTGGATTTGTTCCCAAAGAATACAATAAAGGAGTCTAGATTGCTTATAAAAGGAGTAGGTCATTAGCATATAACAAGACCCATGTTCCACTCTATACCTCTTTATTCCTTTAAATTACATTTTTAATCGCAGTGCTATCGAGAGCGGCTCAATAGTGAGAGGAAACAGAGCAATGCATGATGAAGCACACTGAAGCCTGGGGGAGGCGTACAATAATTTGACAAGAGATAAAGTGGCTTTCACATGTGAATCACTATCGAGGAAAGGAGGTAGGGTCATTCTACCCTTTCAAAGCCCTTCTCTGCATCATGTGAATGAATAAATGACATTATTTGAGATTCATTTTGCCTGTTGGGGATGCGTTCCCCTCTGAAAGGAGAAAAGCCTGCAGCACTCTATCTTTTCTTAAAAAGTTTGTTGTTTTGGCATTAGTTTTGGGCATGAACCAGCCTCTCTCGGTTATTGTGGTTTGTTGGAATGGGATTCCATCAGCTGCAGAGCATTAATGTTTTGACTTCACATACACTATTTCTTCAAAACTTCTCAAAACTGTTATATAAATAAAAACACATTTTGACTTTGGAGCTAATTCATTAGCTTGCTAAGTTAATGACCTGGACACCAATACCATCACTGGAATAAAATAGCATAATTACACTCTGAATATAATGGAGCACGTCCATTATTAGTGTCCTTTTTTGGAGCCACCACTGGCAGGTAGGTGGAGCTCGCTCTGCTGAAGGTTTCATGGGTAATTGAGTTGTAAGATCCTGCTAAATGTCTTTTAAGCAGAACAAACAAGAGGTAAGATAACAAAATAATTATTGTCAGTAACCTCATGAAAAGAATGTATCATCATGTGATGAATGTGAGTTTGAATCAGAAAGAACTAACAAAAATGTCCAGTTAAAAGAAATATTTATTTTCATTCACATTTAAATCATAGTTTTTTTCAGTTGGAATTACAACTTAACTTCTGTTCAGAAGAATTTAAAATAATATGATAACAAGCAATGGCAACAGTGATAAGAGTGTGTGTGTTTGTGTCTGTTTGGACATACATAAAGATTAAAAAACAACGAAACTTGTTTAAGTTGTGAAAAGGCAAATGAGGTGCTTCGCAGTAGAGAATCTCATCAACATTAATTTGTTAACAAACACACACACACACACACACACACACACACACACACACACACACACACACTTTTATCCAATAATAAAAATGTCAGCAAATCCAAAATACAGACAATAATTAAAATAGTTTTTGTATGGGGAATACCGCATTTTGTTTTCTAAGTCAAACTGTGAAGAAAAATGTGTCAAATTTTTAATTACTTATTACAGAATACAAAAACATGAATATTAGACTGTTAAATAAGTTGCATTTTTCCTTACAAACTTTCTTTAACTTTATTTACTGTATAAAGTGCAAAATCTTCAGGATTTAGCATTCCTGTGAATCACTGAACTAATGTTTAGTTGTAAACCCACAGTTCCCGAGAACTCTTCACATTCTTGCATGGAGTCGACCAACTTCTGGCACCTATGAACAGGTATTTCAGCTTTACAATTGCTCTCTATTTCTTGGTTTTGCCTCAGAAACTCACCAAAAGCATTTTGAGATCAACCCACAATTTTCAATAGGATTAAGGTCTGGGGATTAGGCTGGCGACTCCAGAACTTTTGTTTGTCTGAAACCAAGATGCTGCTGGTTTTCTGCTGTGTTTGGGGTCATTGTTTTATTGAAACTTACAATTAGGGCATTTCTTCTTCAGCATAAGGCACCATGACCTCTTAAGTGCAGGCAAACTGATCCCTTGTATGTTATAAGTAGGCCTGACACTATAGTAAGAGATCATCCCCAGCTCATGTTTGCAGCACCATGCTTCACTGCCTTCTGTTCGGTGTCATCTGACAAACTGCCTGCAGCCCCTGGACCCAAAAAGAACAATTTTGCATTCATCAGTCCACAAAATATTCCTCCATAGCTTTTTTAGGACAGTTGATGTGTTCTTTGGAAATTGGATCTTCAGCTCTTCAGCTTAAAAAAGAGGAAACAACAGTTTGCACATTTCAAAATACTTGGAGTCATGTTGCCTTATGCTGAAGAGGAAATACTCAGATCAAACAAGACAACGACCCTAAACACATCAGTAATCCAGCAGCGTCTTGGTTACAGACCAAGAAAATCAAACTTCTGGAGTGACCAGCCCAATATCCTGACCTTAATCTCCTTGAAAATTTATTAGATGTCAAAAATGCCGTTTGAGTTTCTGAAGCGAAACCAAGAAATGCAGCGGAATTGTGAGGCTGAAATACCTGTTCTTAGGTGCTAGAAGTTGGTTGACCCCAATGCAATACAGATGTGAAGCAGTTCTCAAAAACCATGATTATACAACTAAATAGTACTTTAGTGATTCATGGGAATGCTAAATGCTGAAGATTTTCAGTTTATACAATAAATATTTTAGTTTTTAAAGAAAAATGCAGACACTGTTATTTGTTTGAACAGCCTAACATTCATTCAGATTTTGATACATTTTCTACACATTTTTACTAAGAATATGAAATGCAGTGTCCGGAATGCATCACAATGAAAAATTATAAGGATTTATTTACAATTTTACACACACACACACACACACACGCAATAAAAAAGAAAACAAAAAGCATCTGTGTTTTTCTCTCTGTTTGTTCTGTACAGTCCAGGCTTACAAAGCTTATAAATCCAGGGATGAAATCACAGATCAACACCTCCTCAAACTAAATTATTCTTCTCCTCATTCCCTCTTTAATCCATCAACTCCTCTTCTGCATTTCCTAATATATATACCCAAAATATAATGTATCATTATTACTTTCACTAGACTCATGGTAATCCATCGCACCTCTTCTTCACTCCATCTTGGACATCTCAAACTTGGTTGTCATGGTTTCCTGTGACAAAAAATGTTATTTGCATGTTATTGTAAAGTGTCTAAAAAATATAAAAAGAAATATAATTGTTGGCATAATTGTCCACCCCCTTTTTAATTTAATACTTTAACTCAATAGAGGTCCATCATCCACCTGTGCCTGAAGGGTCCAGAGAAGGGATGGACCCTTCCCAATTCATGGGATGGATACAAAAACATTTCCAAGGCATTGAACGTCCCCTGGAGTTCAGTGAAATCAATCATTAAGAAATGGAAGGATTATGGCACTTGTGTGAATCTGCCTAGATCAGGCCATCCTGGCAAACTAAGTGACTGTGCAAGTGGGAGGCTAGTGAGAGAAGCCACGAAGACCCCTACCACTACTCTGAAGGAGTTACAAGCTTCGGCTGCTGAGATGGGAAAGACTGTGCAAATAGTAACTGCCCAGGGTTCTTTACCAGTCAAAGCTTTATCGGTGAGTGGCAATGAGAAAGCCACTGTTGAAGAAAGTTCATATTAGATCTTGATTAGATTTTGCTAAAAAGCATGTGGAAGACTCCATGGTCAAGTGGAAGAAGATTCTTTGGTTTGATGAGACCAAAAATTTGCTTTTTGGTGGTAGATACCCATGCTACCTGACAGAGCTTGAATAGTTTTGCAAAGAAGAATGGAGCATTTCTGTGGGCAGATGTACAAGACTGATGGAGACTTATCTACACAGACTCACTGCTGTGATTTCAGGCAAAGATGCATCTTCAAGAAGATAAGTCAAAAAGCAAAGAAGAAATGGGAGTGAGACAAAAAGTGAGAAGGCAATTTATTGCAAACAATATTTAAACTGAAATAGGCTGTTCATCAGATGATCAAAAGTTGTTGCATGTTTTCGGCATGCTCGATGCTAGTGTTTCCAGGAGGCTAGTAGGAACATTGTTCCAAGTGGTGAAGATGGCTTCACTGGGGGCATCCACTGTCTGGAACTCGTGTCCATTTTTGTAAACTTCCCTTTCCATCCAACCCCAAATGTTCTCAATTGGATTTAGATCAGGGGAACTTGCAGGATAATTCAAAAGAGTGATTTTATTCCTCTATTAATTTCCACTGTTATGCTGATGATAAACAACTCTATCAATTAAGCCAAATGAAGCCAATCAGCTTGCTAAACTTCGAGCTTGTCTTAAGGATATAAAATCCTGGAGGACCTGCAATTTTCTTCTACTAAATTCAGATAAAACAGAAATGATTGTACTCTGGTCTGAAATCCTGAGGAACTCCATATCCAGTGATATAGCTATCCGGGATAACATCTCCCTGGCCTCTAGCTCCATGGAGAAAAACCTGGGAGTCATTTTCAACCAAGATTTGTCATTCTCTGCCCACATTAAACATATTTCTAGGACTGCCTTCATTCACCTACACAACATAGCAAAGGTCAGACACTTACCGTCTCTGAAAGATGCAGAAAAAATTATCCATGCATTTATTACTTCCAGGCTTGACTACTGCAATTCTTTACTGTCCGGTTGCACCAAATAGTCCCTAAGGACTCTCCAGCTGATCCAGAATGCAGCTGCACATTTATTAACTGGCACTAGAAGAAGGGAGCATATCTCACCTGTATTAGCCGCTCTACACTGGCTTCCTTTGAATCACATATAGAATTCAAAATCCTGCTCCTCACCTATAAAGCGCTCAACGGTCAGGCGCCATCCTACCTTAGGGATCTCTTAGTCCCATATCGCCCATCATTACGCTCCCAATATGCAGGCTTATTGGAGGTTCCCAGAATTTCTAAAATTAGAACAGGAGGCAGAGCCTTCAACTTTCAGGCTCCTCTCCTGTGGAATCGTCTTCCAGTCTGTCTCAGTCCGGGGGGAAGACACCCTCCCTATATTTAAGAATAGGTTAAAAACGTTCCTGTTTGATGAAGCGTATAGTTAGGGCCGGCCCTGGCTGGCCTAGTCATAGTTATGCTGCGATAGGTTAGTCTGCCGGATCCTCATGAGATGCTCTGGGCTTCTTTTTCTTCTCCTATCTGTGATACAGATGAACCTGTTACTCTTCCTGAGGGTTCTTCCGGGTTTTTTTTCCCCGTTAAAGGGTTTTTTAGGGAGTTTTACCTTGTACAATGTGAGGGTCTAAGGACAGGGGATGTTGTGTTACTTTTTTACAAACTGTAAAGCCCTTTGGGGCAAATCTGTGATTTGTTATTCTGGGCTATACAAATAAATTGAATTGAATTGAATTAGATGATGGCCATCAGTTATGATGGTCTTTGAAAACATTTTTGTTCTTAAAACCTCTTGGAGATGATGTCTAATGGTTATGGGAGTGCAGTTAGCAGTGACAAGTTCACTTTGGGCAGAGGATCGTCGCGTGTCCTGACAGACAACTTGATCCTCCGGCTCAGAGCTGGTGACATTTTTTTGGGCATACAATTTGACTTTTCTTCCCATAGCCCTCAGGATCTTTTAGGACGTTTAAAATGACGAGAGGCCTTGCTGATGCAGCTCAACAATCCGACCACGTTCAAAGAAAAAAAGCTTCCTTTCCTTTGTCAGGAGGCCATGACAGTGCAGATACCCGACAGAAAATTACACTGAACCCACATTTTTGCGATAATTTGGCCTTTTAAAGACTGGTCTTTAACGTTTGATCAGCTGATGAACAGTCTATTTCAGTTTAAATATTGTTTGCAATAAATTGCTCACTAAAAGTTTTTTTTGTCTTACTTCAATTTCTTCTCTTTGCATTTTTAAGCACTACTTAGAACTTTCTTAAGATCCAACAGTGCAAAATGTGAATTCTTGCATTTTTTAACTGGTCTCAAAGATTTGATCAGGAGTTTATGCAACGATTAAACTTCTTTATATATTTTTATTTCATTGTCACTTTGACATTTGTGTTTTTTGTCCAGACCTACAACCGAAGATCATCCGTTTAATATTATAGAAGACTAAAGAATCCAGAAAATATTTAGAAACTAAAAAGAAACTGGAATTAGACACTTTGAACACTATCTTCCTAAAAAAATACTTAAATCAATCAATTTATCATCAAAATATTTGATGATTAGCATAATAGTTGGCAACTAATCGACTAATTGTTGCAGCCCTAGTGCCAAAGAAAAGCTGGAAGTAGCTTGTTTTCTGGCTTTATTTCACCAAATCTGTGTTACTAAAACAAAGATAATCCATTACCTGATATGTGCTGCTGATTAAACAGCAAGATTATTACACGGGTGTTTGTTAAACATCCCACAGGTTAAAGATCATCACATCAATCAATTCTAGCTGACAGACAACAGCTGCTGATTATTACACCAAGTTTCAATCAAAACTTCACTTCCCTATTATTCTTTTCTTCCTACAAAAATATTTCTAAAGAATCCAGAAAATATTTAGAGGAGTAAAACAACCAAAGACAATTTTACTCAATATTGGATAAATTGCTAACAGATATTATCTGCAGTGTCCATAAGAAACACAATTTAATGATTGAAGACTGGAATAAAGAAAGGCAGGGGCCCTAAACTATTGTCCCGCAGGCCGCGAGTTTGAGACCTACATGCTAAAATATTCCATCTCTGTAATAATACATTTTAAATCTGAACAGCTAACAGAGATAAAAAACAATATACTGTACAAATAACAATATACTGTTTTTGTTGCTGTTAGTTTTTATCCTTCTCTCCTCTCCCTATTTCCTTTCCCTCTCTCATACGCTGCACATATGTGAAAAGGCAAAATCTTTAAATAAAAAAAATCTAGAAAGAAAAAAAAAATCATCTACCTTCCAACCTCGCCACGCCCCCCCTGCAATAGCTCCCGCTGCTAACAGAATTGACTAAAATGTGATGTGACTTTCAGGTTTGAGATTCTCTTTACTCTTCTATCAATCTCTTATTGCTCATTTTGGTTGTTCATCATGTGATCCAATAATAATATTGAGCCTCATTATAGAAAGTGTGACTCACCTCATCAGAGTCAAGCAGTGGTGGTAGAGCTCTGTGAAGAGAAGAGGCAGCATCAGCAAAACGTCAGAATTATATCAATTACGAAAGTAATGATCATGCCACTTACACGTCAGCCATAGATGATGGGATGTTCTCTTCTACCCATTTCAGATCCTCATCCTTCAATACACAAACTGATTATTGAGTTTTTCATTGAAAAATTTAGTAATTTAACTGTAGAATACAAAAGTATGGCGTCTGTAATTTTATGAAAAGGTGCCTATAAAGTGTTTTGTCACCATTGTCATCTACGGTCCTCCTAATAGATATTTTATAGCCGTACAGCAGTATCTTCTGAATAGCAAATAGAAGGAATAAAACTTGTCTGTTTAAGTTTCAGCTTTTCTCACCACTTTGTTGCCTTTGGCTGAACCATTGGTCTCATTTTTTATTCCCCTCATCTTCATTCCATCTGGAGGCAAAAAGAGAAGAAGATGAAGATGAACAGAACTCAGATATTGTAATAAATGTTACAACATGAGTAGTTACAGCCAGAAAGGAGAAAGAAGAAGGGGGAAGATTTCTGACCGAAAGCCTCGTTCATCATAGGCTCCTCCTCCTCACTTTCCTCATCCACCAGAGGGCTAAAGGCATACCTGTCCACACAGAGAGACACTCCGTTTACTTGACACACAGGAAACAGTCAAATATGAGCCTGGACACAACCTCTTACCTCTGATTATTGGCTGATGGTCGCCATAGGAACATGATGACCAATAGGATGATGGAGAACAGGAACCGCCAGAAGGCATCATCTATCCACAGCTCCCTCCAGTCCTACACACACACACGCACGCACACGCACACACACACACACACACACACACACACACACACACACACACACACACACACTTTAATGCCTGTGTCTGCAGGATGAATGTTTTATGGATTTGTTTCAGTATGTAAAAACTCACAGAGTGACATCTGGACATCTTGAAGGTTTTAGTTGTCCAAATGATGAAGATGACAGATGCTGGAGAACAAATACACACACACACAAACACACACACACACACACAAGCACGCCCACTTTAAGATGTGGGTTTTAATGGAAGTTTATTGGTAAAAATGTCTATGCACAAGCTTATTGTGTATTAAATTGATTACGGATGCGATATTAAATTATCGTAACAGCTAGTGGTGAAAACTGTTAAAGTCAAACTTAGTTCAATGAGTCAATAAAGGATGAATTTGTACCTATGACAGCAAAGATGAGCGTGTTGGTGAAGTGTCTGTAGAGCGAGAGTTTCACCACATTCCTCCGCAGCCGCAGAAGCTTCATCGTCTGTGCCAGACTCACGAAAATGTGATGACATGGTTAAGGAATTGGTTTATAATGATTGATCACTGCACAATATGGCCAAATCTCATAAATGTTCAGAAAGTGTAATATATATCGTTATTTGTCTCATTCTAAGATATTTCTGCATTTTCTTCTAAACTACTTTGGTCGTGAATGTTTTAGAAAAATGAATTCTATATTTTTTTTTCAAAGGACAAAAACACTGGAAAAAAAGCAATACAATCCATACTTTCTTGATCCTTTGGCAGATAAATTTAGGATATTTCAAGCCATTCTAAAGATAAAAATTCAAGTCAATATTATGAAAAGAGGAGAGGAGGCGCAGTAGCGGATATCCACCAGCAAAGGGCAGAGTCGAGCACAGCCAGAGGGAGGGCAGCCAGGAGAACAACATCATCATCAGCCTGCAAAAGGGGAGAAAAAAGAGAGGAGGAGGAGGAGGAAGTGTAAGGGAGGAAGAAGACTAACATTTGATCTGCCTTACAGGCTGGAGCAGGCGGGGGGAATTTACAGGTTTACCTATCATGCACAGCAATGAGCGTGCATGTACAAATCAAAGGATATCCACCACACAATACAGGAGTCGGTGAAGGCCAGGACTATGTCACACAAAACCTTACTGTTGGTGTTGTCACCTCGACCCTGGAGAGAAATACAGGTCACACACGTGGACACACACACGTGGACACACACACGTGGACACACACACACAGTATGTGTATGTGACTCACAGTGTTGACTCGGAGAATGCCCTCGATGATGGAGAAGATGAGGTAAAGCAGCCCGACGCCGACCACTCTGTGCAGAAGTGCCCCCAGTCTGGGTCTGGTGGAGACAGAATTAATAGTCAGTAAAGGGTAATTTGTTAAAACCTGGATGTAAAAAACACCACCCACTTGACAATGCCGTATCCCAGGCTGGCAATGATCACCAGCACCCGGGCCAGAGTCCTCTTCACCGCCGAAAGAACCTCAGCAAACACCACGGCTCCCTGGACTGCGGGGGGAATCCTGAACAGTCATTAAACTCAGCGTCGCTGGCTCACAGCAACACACAGAACAGTGAATCTTACCCGAGCGGCCATCGTATCTGATGCTCTGGAAGTCAGCATAGTAGACAGCTTTCTCCAACATGCCCAGGAAGATGACGCCACCGATCCAGAACTGGATCCGGAGCAGGTCCCGCCAATAGCAGGCAGACAGGACCAGCCAAAGGGAGGCCAGCAGCACGTACACAATGCACATCACCATGTAGAACTATGGCATGGAATGGAGAAGTTTTATCCAGCAACAGCGTAATGTGTTCAAGGAACAGAAATCTGTGCTTGTGTTCTTACCACCATCAAAGGCCACTCAGAAGCTGATATATAGTCATGAGGACCCTTCATGCTGATCTGCACTGCAACACACACACACACACACACACACACACACACACACACACACACACACACACACACACACACACACACACACACACACACACACACACACACACACACACACACACACACACACACACACACACACACACACACACACACACACACACACACACACACACACACACACACGTTTGTTTGCTTGCTTTCAGACAAAGTTGGTTTGATCACACTTCTATGACGGACAAAGTTGTGTGTGTCACTGACGCTGCAAACTCCAGGGTGCAGCTGCTGCAGCGTTGTTATTTCTGATCTCTGTGATGTTCAGGATGAACATGTAGGGTCCCTCCTCCCAGGTCTCAGCCACAGCATCAAAGTGCTGAGCAGTAGGTCTCTAAATTCAGAAAACACACACACACTTTAAATGTTTTAATCATAAAAACATGGAGAAATTTATATTTTTTTAACTGCAGTTTGTATTTTGTGATTATTGGAGAAACCCCCCTTTTCATAGTCATTTGTGGATATTTAACTTTTAGCATATTTGACTAAATTGACAATTACAGCAAAACAAATATGTCAAGATTTTTCCAGTAAGCGAGCATCTTTCAACAATGCACAACTGCATATTATTCAACTGATTTTCCTGTTTTAACTTTTATTTTGAAGAGACCAGAAGTGAACCTATGTTTTGTCAGTCTGTCTGTGTGTGTGTCTGGCCCTTACGTGTCTTAGCTTCCAATCTGAAGTTGTTAAACCCTAAACCTTGGATTGGTTCACAAGGAACAGACTCTGCCCTAATGGGACATTTCTATGAAATTAAAGAAGCTGAAGAAGAATACAACGTTACTGAAATATCAGCAAACTTTAGCTTCAACTGACCTTTTTCTTTTCTGCAGCAGCTTCCTCCACTACAGCTACCTGAGAAACAAACAGTCACATATTTAACATCAGAGATTGAATTTAAATGAAACTAACTAAAACGTGGGAAATTTAAAACAAAGAAATAAATAACAAAGCAAAATGAGTTGTTCCTCTGAGGTGGTATCAAGTTAGCATTCACCTTTGATTTGGGAAGTTCCGCCTTTCTCTGACTTCTGCCCAAAGTCTCACCTGTAATTGGCTAAAAATCAAAGCAGAGGTTGATTGATAATTAACATAATATTAGGATTTAGAATTTCAGGTAGAGAGAGGGGTTTATCTCATTTATCTCAGCCTAATGCTGTCAACTGCTTCCTGCCTCACTTGCTTCTGCACAGGTTCCGTCAGTCGAGTTTTCTGCTCAAATTTCTCCAAACCGAACTGTGAAGAAAAACAAATAAACCCATCTGTGCAACAGACAGACAGGCAGACAGACAGACAGATTGACTTAGAGTGTGTGTGTGTCACCATGTTGGGGTTATTGTGCGGCTGGCAGGAGATGGCAGCAGGATGCTGGTGGAACACATAGTAACCGCTTCCTCCTCCCGGGTAGGCCTCCGTTGACCTGAAGTAACTTTTGATATCATTCTCCTGGACAACAAACAAACGAATCAAAGTTATGCGAAAATGCAAATAAACACCTGGATTAGGTCTGTGTCAGGACAAGTTACCTTTAGGCTGGCAACTTCGTTGTAACAGTGGGAGTTTCTCAGATACCAGGAGACATTCAGTTGTACGGAAGATGAGAAGGTACAGTTCTCTGTGACCACTGCAACGCAACACACACACACACACACACACACACACACACACACACACACACACACACACACACACACACACACAAAAGTTTGGATTTTGTTGTGTCTGTTCTATTGGTCACCAAGTATCTAACCTGTGTGGCTCTTCATCAGCCAGTTTCTGTGTCTGTTAAACGGCAAGAACTAAAGAAACCAGAACATTTTGCATGTGATGCTTCAGTCAAGCAGCCTGTCTGTGAGGAGAAAGATCTACTTACACTTGAGGTGGACGAAGCTGCTATTGAACAGAGTTTTAGTGAAGAGGAAGAGGTTGTGCTTTTTTAGGACTTCCTGAAACAAATAAACAAAAACACATGTCAACAACTTCAGCTTAACATCAGTGACGGAACTGTTTTTACACATGAGGGTAAACCATTTACATTGATCTAGTTTTAGAACATCTAGCGGCTTCAAAAGTCACATCATTAACATAAAATGAAATATATGCGTATATAATAACATCAGTAAATATTAATTTGACATATTGACAACAGATTTAAAATGTGTTTAACTGCGCCTCTAATTTATATTAGTGCTGCTTTGCGAACACACGAATTGAAACTCACGCTGTCAACGTCCAGGATCCATTTCCCAGGTTCAGACGCGGCTCTCACGGGCCCGTTGAGCCCCGAAAGAACCAACAGGAGCAGCGACCGGGACCAGAGCCCCGGTCTTGCCCGACCCAGACCAGAACAGCTCGACATTAGCGCCAGGAGAAAGAAGAAACCAGCACGGAGCCAACGAGACAGTTCCACAACAAGCTGGACACTTCCGGGTTCCGGTGGGCGCTGTGATGCCTTCAAGGAGCGTCGCGAAACTTACCATTGACAATACAAATGTTGCTTTCAATTGTGTAATTCGAAAACATCTTTACTATTCAAAGTGTAGAATGTTTCCTCGAGTTGTGACTGCTATAAAACAACAAATATCACCGTTTATTTTCTGTGAATTCATGTCGTCAGTCGAGACGAAACAAAGTGGAGTTTTACTTGCCCCTTTAATTGCCACCAAGAAGACCAAAACACCTTTTAGAATTGTTCGGGTTCACAGTGCGGCCAAACTACAATATATTACTTATTTTTGGTCACGTATTTAAAATAATTGTTTATTGAGGAAGTACAATTATAGGAATTAAGAGAAATAAATGAGATAATATAAATATTTTGTCGCATTAAATGCAAAGACATGCTGCTATCTTCTTGTTTGGAAGAATAAATATGATAAGAACACATTCTCTACAGTGTCTAATTTGAAATCACCATAACATCGGCACTTGCATCATTTTTTTAAATAACAGAAAGTGCCACAGTGTTATCATAATTACAGGTAACAAATGAGAATGCGTTTTTTTCACACCAAAACAATTATAATCCTGGCTGTAAAGTTTTTTTTCCTGATTGACATAAATTCGATGTATTTATTTAAACATAAAATAAAATAAAATAAATGAACTGATGCTGTTTACCTCTATTGTCAATATGCATCATAATCACAGATAATTATCATCTAATTCAATAATAGTCGTAAGATACAACATTGAGGTTTTCCCATTGGCTCTTGAATGCACCATAGACTGTTAGTTATTATTTTCCAGACCAGAAGCTAGTGGGTGTTAGGACCTTGAGACACAGCTGCTCCCTGTGTGTGTGTGTGTGTGTGTGTGTGTGTGTGTGTGTGTGTGTGTGTGTGTGTGTGTGTGTGTGTGTGTGTGTGTGTGTGTGTATGTGTGTGTTGGGCGGGGTTGGTGATGCATTAGGAAAGAACTTGGTTGAGCTGGTTCTGTAGGAGTTTCTGTCTCTCTCCTGAATTTTTCTGTCTCTGTACGCACTCAGTTTATTCTTGAATTCCTCTTGGCAAAAGAAATCAGTAAGTTTCTTCATATTTCTTCAAATTTCCTATTTGTGTCTTCATGTGCAGTTATGAACTGTTAGTCGTTTGTGTGTGTGTGTTTGTCTGTGTGTGTGTGTGTGTGTGTGTGTGTGTGTGTGTGTGTGTGTGTGTGTGTGTGAGTGAGTGTGAGCTGAAACATGACACATGTGTAAACTTGGAGGTAGAAGGTTTTGCATTAGTACAGTTATGTCTGTGCACTTGTGGAAAAGTACAGAAACACTTCACAATGTAGAAGAGAACATTTACTAAAAGTAAACAGTGATACATCAATAATTCAGTAATGTGTAATTGATTATTGAAGTAGGCGCATTTTACTATAGTAACTGCAAGTACAAAATTTTACTAAAGCAGGATACAAATGTGCGGTCAAA
This sequence comes from Eupleurogrammus muticus, assembly GCA_036785175.1. Taxonomy (NCBI): domain Eukaryota; kingdom Metazoa; phylum Chordata; class Actinopteri; order Scombriformes; family Trichiuridae; genus Eupleurogrammus; species Eupleurogrammus muticus. The sequence continues at coordinate 23,548,400 of JAYKQN010000009.1, forward strand.
AAATACTGTAAAATAACATTGATATCCACATACTATAAAAAATTTAATTAACAATGGTAAATATAAATATAAATGTTGCTATAATACAGGTGACAACATGTAGCTGTGGGTCGCATTGTTGCCTCACAGGTTCAAGTCCTTGAACTGGGATCTTTCATTGTGTTGTTTGCATGTTCTCCCACTGTTTGTGTGGGTTCTATCCAAGTTTTCTGGTTTTCAAAAAAACAGAAAAGCTGAAAAAACATGCTTAGGTTTTTTGGAGTCTCTAATATTTCTGTCAGTGTGATTGTGTGACTGAAAGGTGTGTGTGTGTGCTTCATGATAGGCTCGTACCTGTCTGTGGTGTAATGTCTGCCTCTTGCCTGTAATGCGCTGGGATCGGCTCCAGCAGACCCCCACAACCATAACGAGGAATAACTGGATATATATATATACCGAATTTTTTACGGATGCGTTTTTTGAATGCATTTTAAAATTTACACTTTACAATACACTTTTACAGTGGTAAATCTCTCTCTCTCTCTCTCTCTCTCTCTATATATATATATATATATATATATATATACAGGTTTATATATATATATACAGGTTTATATATATATATATATATATATATATATATATATATACCTGTAAATACAGAAGAAATGTAATATTTGTGATTTCTAAAGCGACTGATTTCTGATGCTTTTGTATAGCATTTCTGATTTCTGTGCTTCAGACGGCAGAATGTTTCTGGCAAAGAATTTCATTGGTGGGATTTTGAACATCGTGAGGTGAGAGCACTGAGCCAGTTTCCCCCCACTACCAGTCTTGGTTGTGCTACGCTAAGCTAATTGTCTTATGGACCTGATGCACATTCTGACTTTTGTTTCCTTTGACAGCAACATTGACCCGGCTCAGTTTATCCCCTCAGACCCAGTGAGTATTGATGATAATCAATTCCTCTTTACAATCACTTACATTTACCTGTCTTTGATTAGTTGTTAGTTTTAAAGCTGAGTGGTACAGTAGGTAATGCTGTTGCCTCACAGCAAGAAGGTCACAGGTTCAAGTCATTTCTTTGTGGAATTTGCATGTTCTCCCTGTGTCTGCGTGGGTCTCTCCAGGTTCTCCAGCTTGCCTAACCCCTAACCCCAGTTAGGTTAATTGGACACTAAATTTCCTGTAGGCCTGAGTGTGTGACTGAATGGTGTACATGCTTTATGATAGGCATGTACCTGTCTGGGGTGTATTCCTACTTCTCACCGGTAATGGGCTTAAATTGCCTCTTCCTTGAGTTAGACTGAAGACCCATGTGTGTATAACTAACAGAAACCCTCTTGTGCAGCCTCCTCCTCGCAGACCTCTGAACTTTGAGTCTCATGAGAGTGAGGAGGAGAAACAGTTCCGGAGAGTTTTCAAGCAGCTCGCTGGAGACGTGAGTTCAACTTTCAGAATAAAATTACATCATACTCAACTTCACCTCTGGTTAAAAACAAACATTAACTATGATTAAATTAATATACAAATCTCTGTCTAATAATCATACAATAAAATCAGCAGCACTTCAACAACCTTTGTTTAGTGACAAACATAAAGCAGAAAATCAGCTACAGGATCCTGCTGCTCTGCCTCTGCATTCCTGCCATTGTCTGACAGAGCGGCACCCAGGGTGTGTTTGTGACTCATTAGAGGGTGTGTGCCCCAGTTAGACCAGAACTCAAAATATTTTGCCCCGCTGGCTGTGCCCCAGGAGTCAGTCTGGGCTCTGACTTATTTTTAATTTTTATTTAATGCACTTCAGTTTAAACCACGTCTGGAAGACTGGTTGTTTGCAGTCCATTTAAGCGTTCAAGCATTTTATTATTCAGTTCTCATCTTAAGTCATGAAATAACTTATCATCATTGTCAGAAAAAAATCGAAGCATTCCACTCTCACTCTGACACTGTGGCTGTGTGATTTATTTACTGAGATCAGATGTTTTCTGTGGTTTGCAGCAAATAGGAGGTGGGACTTCCTGCTCCTGATTTTCCTGCTGTGAGTCAGAAGCTGGAGTGAGATCAGCTAAAGAGGAAACAGATTTTGTTTAGTTTAGTTTGATCACCTGTGACTCAGCTTGTTTTTAAACTTCCTATTGGAGCAATTTAATGATGATATCTGATGTGTGTTTACAGGACATGGAGGTAAGTCCCAATGAGCTGATGAACATCCTCAACAAGATCATCTCCAAACGTGAGTCTGCAATCAAACTCTATCCATTATAATTATGGTTATGATTATGATTATGAGTGTGATTATTGTTATTATCATCACCATCCCTTTAATCAGCTGTTGATGTTGTCAGATGGGAGCCTGAAGACTGATGGATTCAGCATTGAGTCCTGCAGGAGCATGGTCGCTGTCATGGATGTATCCTTCCACCAAATATACAAAATCTAGTCTTATGTCATTATCACATACTACTACAGATAGCAGTAGTTCAATTGGATAGAGATGCATGGAGGGCTTATGTTCTTATCTGCAACTGCATCACAAAACACATCAACCCCCATCTGTCCGCACCAATGTCTTGAAGTTTTTTCAAATATGTGCCTGCCTGCTGTGCCTCTCTAGTTTCACGTATTGAACCTGATGGTCTCTCATATTAAAAAAGTGGAAGTTGTGAAAGTGACAGTACTTAGTAGTAGTTTACTAGTAACAGTAGTTTAAAGTAGTTGGACAAAGAAGTTAATTGTAAGCAGCTGGACTTGTAGCTTGAAAAGGTTTCACCTTTCATCCAAAAGGCTCCTTCAGTTCTAGCCTGATGATGGAAACCGGGAGCTATATCTCTGGATCAGAGAGGGTAGAGCTGTAGACCACACCCATCATTCCATGACAGTGGTTAAATAAGTCACAATTCAAGGTATGACTTACGTGACCATTGTCACGGAAGTCACACTTCAAGGTGTGAATTGGAATGAGAGTCGTTGTGGTTACATGATCCAGAGAAACAGCCCTGCTCTGATGGTGAAGGGCAGTTAAACTTCCTAGCAGATAGATTATGACCCAGCCCACCTCCTCTGTTCAAAGTTGATCTTTCTAAATGGACATAGATGGCCTACTTCACTCCTCTCTCAAACCACCTGTCCTTCTTGTCTACGTCAGTTTTTTTTAAAGGAGTGTCCCACAGACTGTCTGCATCTTAGGTTGAATCGGTGGAGGTGGTTCCTGTAGCCAGGTCATTGTAGTGGCAATGCAAGCAACTGGATCTTTTCTTGGAGCTATAAGATGTTTCACCTTTTACCCAAAAGGCTTCTTGAATTCTAGCCTGATAATGAAAACCAGGAGCTATATCTCTGGATCACAGAGGGTGGAACTGTAGACCACTCCCATCATTCCATGACAATGGTCACATATTTCACACTTCAAGGTGTGAATTGAAATGATGTCCTGCAGCAGGACTCTTGCTTCATAGCAGCAGGACTCTTGCTTCATAGTAGTTTAATAGATTTAAACTGAATATAAATTATATTTATATAATGTATGTTTGAGCTTTGACCCCACTCCCTCCAGAGTGACAGCACAGGTAAACTGGGATTTCATGAGTTCAAATACCTGTGGAACAACATCAAGCGGTGGCAGGTCAGTTCTTCTACTAATTTAACAGTCACACTCAGGTGACCTCTGACCTTTGGCCTGTGACCTAACATATGACCTGTGACCTTGTTGTCTGCAGGGGATTTATATGTCCCATGATGCTGATCGTTCAGGTGTGATTGGCTGTGATGAGCTGCCACGCGCCTTCAAGTCTGCAGGTTAGACACACACCAACACACACGCGCACACACATGCACACACACATGCACACACAAGGTCAAGCTCACAGTTAGAAGAAATAAATGTAAGTTGATGTGATGTAAATATGATGGTGTGTGTGTGTGTGTGTGTGTGTGTGTTTGTGTGTGTGCAGGTTTCCCTCTGAATGACCAGCTCTTTAAGATGATTATCCGTCGCTATAGCGATGAGCATGGCAACATGGACTTTGACAATTTTGTCGGCTGCCTAGTCCGGTTGGATGCCATGTGCAGTGAGTCTCCATCCTCTCTATCATTAAATTATTTATTATTCTGCATCTTTAAACTCATTTCAACATCCTAGTAATAGAATTTAAAGTGAAGTTCACAGTTTTGTGAAAATGTATTTCTGGAAAAGTTAACATAAGATTAAAAACTCAAATAAAAAAAATAAATAAATAGGATTATATCACATTAATATGACATTAATATCCATGCAGGAGCGTTTAAGACTCTGGATAAAGACAACAACGGCAGCATTGAACTGGACATCAAAGAGGTAAAATGGACAGACAGACAGACAGACAGACAGACAGACAGACAGACAGACAGACAGACAGACAGGTGATAACTCTTTCTCTCTCTCTCTCTCTCTCTCTCTCTCTGTCAGTGGCTGCAGTTGACGATGTATTCCTAAAGCTTCTGAGCCACTCTGCCCAAAAACTCATCTTCATTCCAAATACTCTGTATATGCTTATGGACGTGCAATAGTGTTTGACAGCCTACAGTCGTCGTGGTAACAGGACCAAAACATCAACAAGAGAAACAAAGGGACCAAAGCTCCTGTGGCTTGCTTTGCTGCCAACAGGTGGTGCTGTGATAGCTCCAATACTGATTCTCTACTATTTGTTCAATAATCCAGCCTGAATGTTTAAAGAATAAAGTGACACAACTGACAGTTTTGGGTTTGATTCTTTCTTTCTCTTTATCTGTCTAGGTACTTTCTGCAAATTATAAAAAGTTTAAACTCTGGGATAAAAAATCCAAAATATGAAATAAAGGGGAAAAATTAAATGGTAAATATAGAAGTAGATTTGGACGAAGTGGCTACGGAGGGGAAAGTCTGTGTCTCTCTACTTGGGCTGCTGCCCCTGCGACCTAATCTGGGCTAAATGGAAGAAAATGGATGGATAGAGGCTGTCCATTTTGGTGCTGTGCACGAGAAAGTCTTTCTACAAACAGGTGTGCAATATGCATCAGAAAATTCCAAGCCTCTTTGATTTAGCACAGATTCCTTATCCAAACAAAAGCTGTGAAGGTGCTGCTCTTTCTAAGCAACAGTCCCTGCATGCTGTACCAGCAGCATGAACACTTTTGGATGGTTTTTCATTAAGGCAAACCATTGGAAAGGGTGGCCCTGATGGAGTGGATGGAGCACTGAAGAGACGAGCCAATGACCCTCTTAACAAAGGCCTATGATGCATGCTTCGTGTACAAGGTCGCTGTTTCAAGCACTGACCAGAAGATCTCCATCCATCAAACTATGCAACATGAAGGAAGATAATATGAAGAAGGCAGTGCAAGCCATGTCTCACAACATCCCACCAATTCCCAATGGTTCAATAATGCACCTTCATCAGGTTGTCACGCTGACAAGAAGTCACCTGAATGCCATAATGCCAGCTGTATGTGGGTAATACATATGAAAAGGCTTGCCTGTGAATGACATGCCTCCCAATGAGGCATGCTAGACCAATGAGCTTGCTAGACTTCAAGCTTGTCTTAAGGATATAAAATCCTGGATGACCTGCAATTTACTGCTACTAAATTCAGAAAAACAGAATCATTGTACCCGAAAATCCTGAGGAACTCAATATTCAGTGATATAGCTATCCTGGATGACATCTCCCTGGCCTCTAGCTCCACTGTGAAAAACCTGGGAGTCATTTTTGACCAGGATTTGTCATTCTCTGCCCACATTAAACATATTTCTAGGACTGCCTTTATTTACCTACTCAAAATAGCAAAGGTCAGACACTTCCTATCTCTGAAAGATGCGGAAAAACGTATCCATGCATTTGTTACTTACTGTTACTTCCAGGCTTGACTACTGCAATTCTTTACTGCTGGGTTGCACCAAATAGTCTCTAAGGACTTTCCAGCTGATTCAGAATGCAGCTGCATGTATATCAACTGCCACTAGAAGAAGGGAGCATATCTCACCTGTATTAGCCTCTCTGCACTGGCTTCCTGTGAAATCTCGAATAGAATTCAAAATCCTGCTCCTCACCTACAAAGCTCTCAACAGTCAGGCTCTATCCTACCTTAGTGATCTCATACTCCCATATCATCCATCGAGAGGATTACGTTCCCAATATGCAGGCTTATTGGAGGTTCCCAGAATTCATAAAAGTAAAACGGGAGGCAGAGCGTTCAACTTCCAGGCTCCTCTCCTGTGGAATCATCTTCCCGTTCCAGTCTGGGGGGAAGACACCCTTCCTATATTTAAGAATAGGTAAAAAACTTTTCTGTTCAAAGAAGTTCATAGTTAGGACTGGGTCCTCATGAAATGCTCTGAGCTTCTTTTTCTTCTTCCATTTGTGATACTGACGATCCACTATTGTACTTTACTTCATTACTTCATTGTACTTATTTGCTGTGGTTCCAGAGTCCTGCCCTGTGTTTTTCCATTCACAGATCATGCTGCAGTGCAGCCACTGAGAGATCTACAGCTGTTGGAGGGTCTGATGCTGCCCTGGTTTACCTGGAAGCTGTGATGGATCCTGCGCCTCATCCTCCATTTACACTAAAATTCATTACATTTCTGTTTGTCTGTTTGTAATGTCCAAATTTCCCTGTAATGTTTCCACCTGCACAAATCATCTACTGCAGCCTGTCCATCCTGCAAGAGGGATCCCTCCTCTGTTACTCTTCCTGAGGGTTCTTCCGTTTGTTTTTTCCCAGTTAAAGGGTTTTTTTAGGGAGTTTTACCTCATTCAATGTGAGGGTCTAAGGACAGGGGATGTTGTGTTGCTTTAGTACAAACTGTAATCAAAAACTGGGCTAAACAAATAAATTGAATTGAATTAAATGAGCTGAAGCTTGGAGATGGAGCAGAATTCCCATCATTAATTCAGTTACCAGTCATTATAAGTTTGTTTTTCATCCTGGCCTGTGATGAAATCAGTTACCCCTTTCAATGTGAAAACGACACACACGTGCTGCTCATTAATGTAATGGCCTTGTGGCCGTTAATGCTGGTTAGGCTGTCTGCTTTATGTCTTCAGGTAATAATTTTATTATCACTTTTTAATTATTATTCTTTTATAGACTGTGTTGTTGATACTTCCTTTTTTTAAGTATTTGTCACATCTTCTGATTGTTAAATGTTTTGTGTTGACCCCAGGATGAATAGATGACATGTACTGCTTCACCTAATGGGTATCCTAATAAAACAGAAAAGAAAAAGAGAATGTCCTGTGAACCTGTCTCTAGCTGATGCTCTCAACACTTTCTATACCCATTCTGAGGGGTCTTACACCACTCCCATAACTAGATTCACACCTTCTCCAAGTAAGGTGCCTCTCAACACGTCAGAAGTGGATATAAGGAGGTCCTTGAAAAAAGACAACCCTCGTAAAGCGTCCAGACAGGAACCCGCAAAGAGTTCATAGGGTCTGTTCTTACCAGAACTCAGGGGTACTAACTGACACGTTTAATATCTTACTCTGCTAGGCAACTGTACCTAAATGTCTCAATGGTTTCTGTTCAGTAGCATTGGCTCCAATTTCTGTGAAATGCTTTTAAGGCTGATTAAAAAGACCATGCATGTGATAAATGAGCCGCATCAATATGCAGACAGAAAGGACTGCTCCACTGCCATCTGATCTCTTCATATAGCCCTCACTCACTTGGACTTCTATGTCAGACTTCCCAGACTTTGGGGTCACTATTATCCCACAATACCTGATGTACAAATGGTCACTATTCAGACCAACTTTCTAATGACCAGTGTGCAGTCTATTAGAATACACACTTCATCCTCCTCCTTTATCTTTCTTCAGGAATGTGTTCCGATCCCACTACTTACACAATGTTGAGCACACTGTTAACTCTCAACTGCACAGCCCCCTACCAAAACAACCACATAGGGAAGCTTGCAGATTTGACTCATTACTCATAGCAACGAGTCAGGGTAAAGACTGGTGGTAGGTTAAAGTTCAAAGTTATCTTTACTGTCTCTTACAAATACCTGGGTGTTCACCTGAACAATAAACTGGACTGGACCACAAACACTGATGTCCTGTACAAGAAGGGCCAGAGTCGACTTCACCTGCTGAGGAGACTAAGGTCCTTTGGTGTGTGCAGGACTCTGTTGAAGACCTTCTACGACTCCGTCGTAGCATCTGCCCTGTTCTACGCAGTAGTCTGCTGGGGGGGCGGATGCTCAGACGGGGACAGGAGGAAAATTGACAAACTGGTACGGAAGTCTAGCTCTGTACTGGGATGTCCTCTGGAGTCGGTGGTGGTGGTGGGAGAGAGGAGGATGTTGGCAAAGCTGACATCCATCATGGACAACCCCCATCACCCTCTGCATGGGGTAGTGGGTGCGCTGAGCAGCTCCTTCAGCCAGAGACTCAAACACCCTCGCTGCAAGAAGGAGCGCTTTCGCAGATCATTCATCCCGACAGCAATAAGACTCTATAACATAACATAAACATAAACATCACTGTAGTCACTGTCACTTTTTCACTGGTCACTTTTTTTTCTCTTCACACACACCCTGCCCCTTAAGTGGGCATTAGCTATGTTTGTGTACATGTGGGTATGTGCGTGGATATGTATGTCCATATATATATGCAAATATGTGTGTATGTGTATGTATGTAGGTATGTACGTCCATGTATGTATGTATATATGCTTTGCTTATGCATACTTTTTCTTTTTCTTACTATTTATTAGCATTTTCTCTCCATTCTGTCGATAATGCATACTGTGTATGCGGATTAACAAATTCTGTGAATTTGTACATTGTGTTGTGTGTTTTTTATTTTTCATAGTTTTTTTTATCTTCTTCAACTTTATTTTACTTTTTCTTTATCTGTAACGCTGCAGTAACACACAAATTTCCCCGTTGTGGGATCAATAAAGTTTATCTATTCTATCTATTCTATTCTATTCTAATGGGAAGTTCATTTGTAGCCAGGGAAGCCACATAACACATACACAACGATCAACAACTTTTAATAACTTGAGTAGAAGTGTCCTTTTTAATCACCTGTCTTTTATAAAGGTCACAAAGATGGGCATGCCTCTTGCCAGAGATGTTACTGGCATACCACACCTGTTTTATTAGCCCCAGTCAAGTTCCCATACCAGGCAATAATACACTTCCTTAAAACAGATTCAATAACACTTAGAAAAAAGAGTCATAATCTCTGAGGACACATTTAAGAGGAAATTTTCTTCAGAAAATAAAGAAGTTAAATTATTTTTGTTGTGATAGCGACATCAGGATCAAAACAGAATTTCTTATCAAAAACCATGGACAGTAGGCCTGTTGTGTATTTATGTCATATTTAAACACAACATTATTTTACATTAGACTCTAATGTACATTCTATTTGTTGATGTTTATCCATTTTATAGTATATAGTGTTCTTGTATGCATGTGGCTATTTTAAAACCTCTAAAATATTTTGTTTTATTTATTTTTTATGCTGGCATATTTAAGCACACTATCATATTACACCATCATTCATAAGTCATAAGGATTAATGACTTGATTCTTAATAAATGCGTTTAATCAAACTAATAATTTGAAAATTAATTATTTTTAAAGCCCCTCTTCTCAAAATAAAGGTTTGTTGACAGTCAAACTTTAGAACATTATATCTCAGAGAATATTTGAAGTATAGTAGAAAAATATTGGTCACATATCTCCTCTTCTGATTCAAAGCGACTCATAATGATGAGCTGCTCACGTTTGATTACAGCCACACTGAACTCTAAACAGTTATAGTTACATATCTTATATAATTGTATGTTTTTTATAACTTATATTTATGAGCTGTTATCTTCTATTATTACACTGAGATCCGAGTGAATTCATTTGTTTCCTTCATTGTTGATATTGGAATGACAATAAAAAATTCTTGAATCCTTAATAGTTTACTCAAGACCATGTGTATTCCATGCACTGTATAGGGTAATTTGTGATTTTATTACTTTAAATGTGATCTTTTTTGACAGGAACTAGTGTGAAATTAAATTTGGAATGAGAAGACTGCATAAACATTAGACAGTTTTCAATTTGCTCTTTTTATTGACTTATTTGAAAGGAAATCAAAACTGTCAATACAGTAAATCTTCCAGCAGTAAAGCCATTGAAGATTGACATTCAGGTAGATGTGATATCCTCAGCTGTGTCAGCACACATGAGGATTTTCAGCGGATGCAGACAAAAGGCTTCCAACGATAGCACTTGTCATTGTTGACCCAGCCTTGTCGGTTAAAAAGAGGTAAAAAAGAAAACAATATAGTAACTTTGAAGATCTCTGTAAAAACACTGACAATGACATTATTTACCTTTTCATTTGCAAGTAAGTAGGTACTCTATATAGCGCTCTCCATACTGCAGTAAGACACCATACAATTAACAATGTAGAGGTATACATCATTATTTAAGAAGATCATTATTGCACCTTGATTATTGCGTACTGATTTCCATATGTTTCTCAATAAAATTCCCATTTCCCAGATAGATAATCAATTTGTACCTTTTACAGTGATTTCCATGCAATGCTCTCCAGGATAATTGGTAGGCTCCCCTTTAGGCCAGTCTTTGAAGTCAAAGCGACTGCCATCAGTCCACAGCCAAACACCCTAAAAGAAATGTTTAAAAGGGTCTTATATATTTTACTCCCAGTGACATTATAAACATGTTAACTGTGCAGAAATATCCATCACTCAGATCTCAAAAGCCCACAGCATATTTTGTGTATATTATTGCTTTAAGCAACATACACATAATATACATGATATAATAAATATCAGGCAGAGAATTGCAGCATCAGCACTCACCGCTACTGCATTGTGGCCTCCAACCCAAACGTGTATATTTTTGCCGGTTAATGTGTAAACAAACTTCCTGAGGAAGATGTGCACTTCATTGGATAAGATAGAAGCAAGATTCCCACCAAGAGTAATGCAGGCACGCTGATGACAGAGAGTAAAGTGAAAATTTGTGAGAGAAAATAATACATAGCTGAAGAGGTTTGGATGAAGAGAGAGAAGTGAGAGAGTTGAAAACTGTGAATATACAGTACAGGGAAATGACTGAACTGTGTACTTGAAAGCCAATAGCCCTGTGTTTTTCTTTTAGTGGGTAATTATTTTTTCTGAAAATGGAAGTTCATATTGAAAGAATAGCTGAAATAAATTTAAAGTAACTGTGAAACTGTTTGTCTCTCACCAGTGAGACTTAAATATTTTATGAAGACTTCTAGTAGTGGGTGATGTGGAAAGAACAACTGGTCCACAGCAAAGATCATGTATGCCACTTTATAAAAGATACATTTACCTCTGCATCAATCCAGCTCTTTTGTTCTGGTTGGAAGTTGTATGATTTCCCCTGATACATAACCCAACCAGGGTTAGCTATAACACATGATGATGATTAGAGATATAATAATGCAAAAGTCAGTGACAGACAAATGTATGAAGCAAATATGAGAAACACTAACCTGTTTTAAGTTGTATTTGATGGACAGGAGGAACGTTCTATGAAGAACATAAAGAAAACATAATTAGTAATGAACTTAAATTTGCCCTGTTTTCTAAACTTTAGATATGACTTAAAAAATAACAGACATGTGACATGACAGATTATTTTGGAATGCTGAATTTGCACAGTGTTTTGTTCACTTTCTTCCATTGCAAATATTAAAGGGACATGAATATTTTAATATTAAAAGAAAATCTGAAAACATGATATTGGCTTTGACAGCTGAGGGTAAGCATAGGTTGAAGTTTAGTTTGTTTCCATGAAGTGTCCCATGTACCAGAAAAAGCCAATGTAGACTTTTGGTTATAGCATTTTCTGGGTTGTAAAAATTGTAGAAGCATGGGGCACATAGAATTAAAGGTGAGGCTTTCTTGATGACATAAATAGTTGAATCAATTACAGTTAAAAATTGTGGATTTTGAATTTGTTTTTTCATTGAGTATTTTGAATTTACTTGATAGATTTCTTTCTTTTATTCTATGAGTCAGTTCTCTATAACATATATCTCATTTGCAGTTTTCAGCCAGAAATCTTGCGTTGGTCGATTGCTTTCCTACATGCTATATGAGGGGTGTCAAACTAATTTCACATTATACGGCCTTAGTAGATGTCAACCATTCCACTAAAAATATACCAGTATTCACATGTCCTGTAAATGTATAAACTTCATACATGAAACACACATTCACATACAATTGGCTGTCTAAATCTGCTGATAGGTCTGAAATCCTCTCCGCTATAGTATTCCTCGTCAGGTTAATATTGGCAAACGCTTGTCGCTTCTCGGGACATACAAGTTCAGCTGCCTTCATCATGCAACAAACTCACTGTCGGAATACAGGTTTGATGCTAATGCTATTTTGTTAGCAATTAGGTAGCTAGCATTTACCGCTACTTCATTTACTTGGCGGCTGTTATCAAATACTGATGCTAATTGTTGTCATTGTATAAACATGTTGCTATTGGAACCTTATGTAAGTCAAGTATAGTTATGTGAGAGTGGTTGGAGCATCTGAGTTGTTTTCACACACAGATACCTAAGTTTGGCCTTGGAGAAAGGGAGCCGTCCGAAACTAAAAAGAAGAAGATCCTCCCAGACATTCCTTACCTTACAGCACACAACCCCCATTCATAAAGACACACAGCACGTAAAAAAAACTCAGATCCTCCTGCTCACTCTTGTGGTGCACGGATTGATCTCTGCTCTCTGCAGACTTGCGTTTAATAAATTCATTATATTCACTCTACTTCTCCGTTCTGGTGTTTGCCCGCATTAACCAACTCGGAGCGCAACTTGGCAGCGCGACAACTTTGGGGGCTCGTCCGGGATGCGAGGCAACTCCAACGGAGCTGATTTGGATAACGGTTTTTCTTCCTGAGTTTGAAACGAGGACACACGCCGGCATCATACTAAGGTGAGCAGTGCCTCTTAAATGAAAATCTGCTATATTGAGTACGACTAAAAGGTGTGTCCTCTTCAAACAAGGGTAAGAAGAACGATAAAAGGAGTGAATGTAATGAAACCTTAAGGTTACAGTATTTATAAAGGAAATAGAGTAAAAGAAAGGGTAATAGTGAATACAGAATAGAAGTGTAAGAGTCAAAGGTAAAACTTGGGTGTGGCAAACCCCACCGTAGTTCGGACGCGACTGCGTATAGCTGAGGTAGAGGCCTCTGGGGTGAGATCCCTAAAAACATAAAGAGAAGGGTGAAAGGCCCGAAGGAATAGAACCTTCAAAGAAGTAACAGAATATCCAAGAGAGGATATTCAAAAGAAGGTAGGAGAAGAGCTCCTACACATGTTGTCTGCAGAAGTAAAAGAAGATAGGAGAAGAGCTCCTACACATGTTGTCTGCAGAAGTAAAAGAAGGTGGGAGAAGAGCTCCTACAAATGTTGTCTGCAGAAGTAAAAGAAGGTGGGAGAAGAGCTCCTACAAATGTTGTCTGCAGAAGTAAAAGAAGATAGGAGAAGAGCTCCTACAAATGTTGTCTGCAGAAGTAAAAGAAGATAGGAGAAGAGCTCCTACAAATGTTGTCTGCAGAAGTAAAAGAAGATGGGAGAAGAGCTCCTACAAATGTTGTCTGCAGAAGTAAAAGAAGATGGGAGAAGAGCTCCTACAAATGTTGTCTGCAGAAGTAAAAGAAGATGGGAGAAGAGCTCCTACACATGTTGTCTGCAGAAGTAAAAAAAAGGTAGGAGAACAGCTCCTACAAATATTGTCTGCTAAAAGAATTGTATGAAGATAACTGATGTTTAACTTGTTCTGTGTTTAATGTTTTAGTTTAACTTGTTATGTGTTTAATGTGTTGGTTTAACTGGTTATGTGTTTAATGTTTTTGTGCAACATGTCATGTGTTTAACGTTTAATGCTTTTGTTTTGTGAGTGTGATTAAAACTTAGAGGGTGTGGGAATAAAACTCTGAAGGTTGTAGTGAAGGGCGTATGTGCTGAATAGTATCTTGAAAGATAGTGGTAAAAGCGGACAACGGAAACCTTGCGGTGTTAACGAAGTTGTCTGTGCGGGTGGAAACCTAACGGTGACAACGCAAACCCGTCCACTTGATTTTAAGGACGACAGTCATTATTGGCAGTCCTATTCAAAGCATAAGCCTGGAACCGGTTAATAAACGGACTAGCCCATAAAGTCCGTAATAAAACCGAACCACAGAGTTAAGAAAATGGAAGGAGAATTTGATAATGAAATAGGGACCCAGATTGATAACATATTAAGAGCGCTTCAGGCCACCGTACCAAAAAAGGGAGTCACAGAAGCACGTAAAAAGGCAGAAGCTAATTTGAAAAAAAACTCATTGAAACAAAGGGGAAATGCCTTACAGATAAAGAACCACTAGGCACACTGATTGCCACTGAAATTGCAGTATGGAGGAAAATAAAGGAGGAAGCGATAGAAAGAGCAGGGACTTCAGGGTTTTTGCAGAGGAGGAGATGGAAAAGGCGGGGAGAACGGGCAAAGGAGAAATGCCGCCGTTGGACTGAGTACGCGATGTGGTGGCAGAGTGTGAGACACCTCAACGCTGATCGTCCAACAACCAAAAAGGATATGGTAAACGCATCTGACACCACACCCACAGGTCCACCTCCTTATGCACCACCCACTGCACGCACAGCTAATCTGTATCCAGTACTGCAGGTGAATGGAGGAGTATTGAATGTGGAAGAAGTAGGACGCAGCACCCCTAGAGGCAACAGCAATACACAGGCCCAAAAACCAGTAGATGACACAGCCGACAGTAGTAAGACTGAGCCGTTTGTGAATAGACAAAAGAGGGAGATAGACCCACAGGAACACCAGTACAGAGAGCGTGTAGCTATTTTGGGAGAGGAATTGAGGAAGTTGCAGCGTGAAGAAGAGGAAGAAAGAAATAGAAGGATGTTGCAGGGAGCATGGAGTGATGGGGAAGAGCAAAGGAAAGGGTTGAGAGAAATCATTAGAGGGGAAATGAAGATAGTGATAGAGGACCTTGAAGAGAGAGAAAGGAAGGTACAAGAAAGAGAGGAGGCCGGAATGGCAGGAAAAGGAATGCAGGTCAGCGACTCACCAGTGTCAACTAGAGGGAGAACGACAGCAGGGAGACGGGATAGTGAATTAGGAGATGAGAGTGACTTTTGTACGGGGACTGACAGACAGATAGCGTAGATGTTTCCACTAATGACTACGACTGGGGGACAGGAACGTTACAAACCATATAATTTGGGTGACTTACAGGCTTTACAGGACAAACTCCCAGCCATTGTGGAGGGAGGACGTGCATGGTTGGAACAATTGGACAGACTCACAGCGGGGACTAGATTAGCTGTAGGAGACTTTAGAGCCATAGCAAGGAGATGCATGAATGCACATGACGCAGCAGAGATTGAGACACGCAGCCACACCACTATGGTGCCCGATAGCGACCCCTTCCTGATACACGCCACTGCCATTGGCCAAGCAGTGCGTGAGAAATTCCCACAACCACTTACACCAGCCATCCCAAAGTATGACTGGAACAGGAAAACACACCCACGACAATATTTGACTGAATGCACAGAAAATTGGATTAAACATGCAGGACAACACCCAGCCAGAGGAGGAGCGCAGCAGGTCTGGTATAGAAGTGCAGTTCTAGAAGGGACCCCTGACGTAGTGAAGAAAGCTATGACTAGCAACCCTGACTTGGTAGGGTGTGACCACACTAGGTGGGAAACTCATCTCATCCACCACCTGACTCAGGAGCAGGAATGACTGAAAGGGGAAAAGACAGAGACAAAAGATCTTGAAAATCAATTATTGAAACTCCAATTGGCTGAAGCACAAAAAAAGGTAAATGACAGCAAACAAAAGAAAAGCGGCAGCACCCATAAGGTGTTGGTAGCCGGGGTGTCAGACGTTGCCAGGCAGCCGGAACCTCCTCAGTGGCCCTCTCAACCAAACCATTATTCACGAGGAGGATCTGGATGGGGATGAGGTATGCAGAGGGGAGTATTCTGAAGCACTCCCAGAGGCAGAGGAAGAGGTGTCGATAAACGCCACCAGGTCCCTCAACATCCAGGTCTGGCACCGCATCCAGGATCATCCCAGTATCCCGCCTGGGAGTTCCAGCAAAAGTGACACACCCCACAGACTCTGCCTTACACGTGTCCCCTGAAGACCACAATAGGGCGACAAACTGTTTCTCATCTTTTTGTGTATTCTCCCTCAGTACCATCCAACCTAATGGGAAGAGACCTTCTAACGAGGCTAGGAGCTACGATTCTGTGCTCTCCAGATGGACTGACTGTCACGTTACCAGACGGCACCACCCTTTCATGCCAGGGTGCGGAGATGAAAAAGTGCATGTACATGATGCAACCAGTCACTGAGCTCACCGCTGACATCTACTGGGGCCTGATAAGAACTGACGATTCGCTGGCAGGCATCCTTAACTCATACCTCCAGTGGAAGCCTTGGATCTCACTGATGCATCCTTATGTCTCCACGCCTGATCCTCCACACGTGACATTGTTCTATGATAGGCTAAATGACGAAGTTTATCACGACGAGTTTGATGACAAATTGGAAGGGGAAAAATGGCTAATTTTGACACGTGACATATATGTGGCACCAGAGGGAGTGGCGGCTGCCGTAACGTTGACACCTGAACAAATGTTGTGGTACAAATTTACAAAATTATTACTCTATGTACTGACTCAGTGACCCTTGAGCACCGACAGTTGACTAGAGAACACAGCAGGGAAATGACTGATCACCCACAGAGTGCTGACGTTGTAAATAGTCTCCCCGAGTCATTATGGTCAACAGGACCTGCAGATGTAGGACAGATAAATACTGCATGGCACACAATTTGAGAAGCATTAATTCCATTTTGAAAACTTCCCCTGCTCCAGTACCAAATCCATATGTTACCTTAGCTGACACCTCAACACCAATGGTTTACCTGTATTGACTTAGCGAATGCATTTTCCTGCCTTCCACTAGCTGATCATCTTAGGGACATTTTCTCATTTACGCATCAGGGCTGTCAATATAGATATAAACGTTTGCCACAAGGTTTTTCTTTATCCCCAGGGATATTTAATCAGGTCCTCAGAGATGTCATGTCCACATGTCAGTTACCTGAAGGCGTAGTAATGATTCAGTATGTAGATGACATTCTTTTAGCAGCACCCACCTCCTCGACTGCCTGGTTGCTACACATGCTGTGCTCTCTCATCTGGCTGCAGCAGGTTTCAAAGTAAGTAAGTCTAAATTGCAACTCGCCCGCAGGTGTGTTTCATTTTTAGGACGCGTAATTTCCCAGAAAGGTTCAACCCTCTCTGCACAACACAAATCAGACATCTTACACCACCCCAAACCTGAAACTGTTAAAGATATGCTGTAATTTTTGGGTCTCACAGGGTTCAGTAGACACTACATACACAACTACTCAGGACTGACTACACCTCTCAGAGCAATAATCAGAGAACACGGTATGAGAAATTTAACTCTTAAAATTCACAGCTAAATTGGACAACTGAGGCTGAACAGTGCCTCATTGAGTTAAAACAACAGCTATCCGAAGCAGCAGAATTGGCTACACCTGACTACTCTCTACTGTTTCACCTTGATGTTTCTGGAACAGGCGACGTCATAAATGGCGTCCTGTTCCAGAAAAAGGGGGGAGAGAGAAGGGTGCTAACATACGTAAGCATAATGCTTGACAGCATGGAGAAACGACACCCAGTGTGCACACAGCAGGCAGCAGGAATAGCAAGAATAATCCAGAAAACATCACACATAGTGCTAGACCATCAACTAGTAGTTATCACAACACAACACACAGTGTGGTAGTGTATGTAGGATCACAGGCATTCACGCTGACAGCACTAAGACAGAGGAGGATTGGAAAAAAAAAAAAAAAAAAAAAAAAAAATTCTCCAAGCTCCAAATTTGATATTTACACATGAGGAAATCAACATGGCAGACAACATCAACATTTGGGAACCACATGAGTGTGTAGCTAAAGTCAGAGAGGAAGGGAAATTGAGACCTGACTTAGAAGCAGAACCACTGACTGACCATGACGTACGACACCTGTACACTGACGGGTGTTGTTTTAGACATGACACAGAGGGATTAAAAGCAGCTTATGCAGTTGTTGAAGAAACACCAGAAGGACTGAAGACAATTGCAGCCGAACGACTTGAGGGGGCACAATCTGCACAGAGAGCAGAACTGTTAGGGGTTATCAGAGCTTTGGAAGAGTCAGAAGGACAGAAAGTGAACATCTTTACAGACTCAGCATATGTGACGAGTGCAGTGCATGTAGAGTTAAAACAATGGCTCAGAGCAGGATTTTTAACAACAACAAACAAAGCTATTAAGCATGAACAGGAGATGAGACAGCTCGCTGAGGCATTGATGTTACCACAGAAAGTTGCTGTTATCAAATGCAAGGGACATGAAAAGAGATTCACAGCTACAAAAAGAGGAAATGATGCAGCAGATGCAGCAGCCAAGGAAAAAGCAGGTTATACCACAAATTTTGTAATACTTAGCTCAGACACCGAATCATCAGATTTGACAGAGTTAACTCAAGCCCAAGACAGAGCCTCACCAGAGGAAAAGAGTTTTTTGTTAGACCGAGGATGCACACACGCAGGGAGTATGGAGAGGACCAGATTGGAGAGCGGTGTTACCACCAGATCTTAGGCAAATAGCACTAAAGGGGCACACGGAGTTGGACATGCGGGGGTGGCTCAGATGATGTGAAATTTGGCTGATTGGTGGCATCCAAATTTATCAGATATGGCAAAACATTTTGTAAGCACATGTGAGGAATGTTAAAAGTACAACCCTAGACAGACCGTGAAGACAGCCCCAGGAAAGTTTCCTTTGAAAACAGGCAGGAAGAGAAATTGTAATTGATTACACTGATATGATTGATCCAGTAAGAGGGTACAGATATCTGTTGGTATGTGTGGACTCTTACACCGGGTGGCCAGAAGCTATACCTACAAAAAAGGAAGATAGCCAGTCGGTTGTTAAATTTTTGATAAACCAATACATTCCGAGACACGGTTTTCCTGAAGTAATAAGATCAGATAATGGAACGCATTTTAAGAATAATGACCTCCAGAAAGTTGAACAAATGCTGGGATTGAAACATAAATTTGGCAGAGTTTATCATCCGCAATCTCAGGGAAAGGTTGAAAGGATGAACCAGACCATTAAGAACAAAGGGGTGGACGCACTGCCTTTGGCTCTTATGGCTGTAAGAGCATCAGGGAATCAGAGTACAGGATTTAGTCCGCATGAGTTACAAACTGGTAGATTATTGCCAGGACCTCAGTGTGGGCTACAAATTAAACAGGGTCAGACTCATCAACTAACTCATAAACAGTATTATACTGTTTTGAAAGCTCTTGTTTCAGATTTCACTAAACAGGTTGGAGAGAAAGTGACGGGAACATCTAACGAGACGCCAACTGTAGAGTGGGTACTCCTGAAGGTGATTAAATGAAAGTGGTCCGAACCTCGGTGGACAGGACCATACCGAGTAAAGGAGAGGACGTCCCACGCTGTCCGGCTGGAAGGTAAAGGAGACTCCTGGTACCACTGGAGCCAGTGTGCAGGGACGGATCCACCGTCTCGGAGGCTGACGCAGACACACAGGGACCTGTGTGAAACAACATCAGCTCCAGAGAACGAAGAAAAGTCCACCAAACAACAAGGGGCAGAATAATCCCCTGGTGGCAAAAGGGGGAGGTAGTCAAACCCAAACCCTGAGGAAGCAGTGAAACAGCGTGCTCCTCCTACATGTAGCGTGCCAAGCTACCAACCGAGAAGGCGGTGAAATAGCGTGCCTCTCCGTCAAGTGGTGTGCCAAACCACCAACGAAGAAGATAAAATACTTTTAGCAGGAGAACTTATGTCTCAGACATAACTTACAGTATTTGTTATGGTTTGGGTCCGGGTATTAATGGTACTGTTGTGAGCATTGATTAGATTTAGGATGACAGGAGAAACTAGATTGTAGAAGAGGTGTGGGTTCCTTTTATTCTTTTTATTTTTCGTTATTACTATTATTTTTATTATTTTATTACCCTAAGTTAGAAGTGTTTTTATTGTACCGATTGCAAAAGAGTTGGGCGTACAGAGCGATAGGAAGGTTTGAAGCTGTTTTAGGGGTAACCCCGCCTAGAATAATCTTTGTAAGGATAAGTATCTGTCGCCAAGAAAGAACGCTTGCTGTGTGATTATGGCTGGAGGGTGGAAATATATAGCAATCAGTGGAACCATTTCTGTTGTTAATAGGTTAATCACTACTGCTATTGAAGATCAAACTCCTAAACATCAGATGATGCCTCTGCTACAAGTACAGGATGATTCGGACGCAGGAGGAACAGAGGAATGTCTATTTGCATTGTAACCCTAGAAGATTTTGTATTATTTTCACGATATATCTTTTTCATTATTATAATCAGGTGTTGGTCTCTTTTAAGAGACCAAAAGGGGGAGTTGAGAGTTGTTATCAAATACTGATGCTAATTGTTGTCATTGTATAAACATGTTGCTATTGGAACCTTATGTAAGTCAAGTATAGTTATGTGAGAGTGGTTGGAGCATCTGAGTTGTTTTCACACACAGATACCTAAGTTTGGCCTTGGAGAAAGGGAGCCGTCCGAAACTAAAAAGAAGAAGATCCTCCCAGACATTCCTTACCTTACAGCACACAACCCCCATTCATAAAGACACACAGCACGTAAAAAAAACTCAGATCCTCCTGCTCACTCTTGTGGTGCACGGATTGATCTCCGCTCTCTGCAGACTTGCGTTTAATAAATTCATTATATTCACTCTACTTCTCCGTTCTGGTGTTTGCCCGCATTAACCAACTCGGAGCGCAACTTGGCAGCGCGACACGGCCTCGTGTGAAAATTAACTGTTGTTTCCTCAGACCTCAAGCCGTGATATTTTTCTCTATGAAGAGTCTCGTAGTGGCGTTGAATATTATATTTCTTCATTACCGAAACTTCTTGCAAACACACCAAGCACAAAGGATTTCTGTAAATAAATAGAACGTGGTCCATTTGTCATTGAAAATTCTAAACTCTGTATCTACCTTTCTCCGTTTGGATAATGACACTTTGGCTAATGAGGGTCTAGCGGAGGGGTAGAGACCGGCGTAGTAACACCTTGTAACAAGCAGCAGAAGGCGGATTGATACAGATCAAAACAGGATGCCCCCTAGCGGATAATCAATGAAGTGCACCTTATTTAACGATCAATTCTTTTATACGTTTTTTTTTTTAATTTTAGATTATCCTGCGGGCCTGATCGAACCTCCCTTGTTCCATTACCTGGCACTAATCTGCGCTTAAATGCAATGATTGTAGAGACAGACAAAAAAACTAATATTCATTTTGACACATTTTCCTTTCTGAACTAGATTCATTGATAACCTTATCCAAAATTTCAACTTCTGGACCATATACAATCAGGCTTGCTTAAATTAAATTCCCTTTGATTAACACTTCTTTGCTGGAAATGCTCAGCATGTCCTTAATATCTGGTTATGTACCACAGTCCTTCAGAGTACCTGTAATTAAGCCTTTCCTCAAAACACTGCTCTAGACCCAAGTATTTTAGCCAAATATAGACCTATATCTGACCTTTCCTTCCTCTCTAAGATCCTGGAAAAAGCAGTTGATAAACAGCTGTGTGACTTTTTACACAACAATGACTATGGATTTTTGAGGATTTCCAGGCAGGATTTAGAGTGCATCACAGCACAGAGATGACACAAGTGAAGGTTTCAAATGACATTCTCAATGCATCTTATAAAGGATTCATTTCCATTTTTATTCTGTTAGACCTTAGTTCTGTATTTTGACACCATCGACCATCAGGTCTTATTACAGGGACTAAAACAACTTATTGCCATCAAAGGGACTGCATTAAACTGGTTTAAGTCCTACCTCTCAGATCGTTCCCAATTTATTCATGTTTGTAATGTTTCTTCTGTCAGTACAAAAGTTACACATTAATTTCCGCAAAGTTCTGTGCTTGAACCAATACTTTTCATCCTTTGTAGGCTCCCACTAGGTAAAATTATTAGCAAACACTTTTGATTTCTACTGTTATGTGGATAACTTTGTCCTTGTTTGATGTGAGTTCAAAGGACAGTAGATGCCATGTTGCTTCTATAAAGCCCATTGGGCAAATCTGTGATTTTGGGCTATACAAATAAAATTTACTTGATATGAATTAGAGGTTTGCAGCACCTGCAAGATTGCTGGAACTCCTAGGTCTCCTTCTAAAGCTCCCTGACTTCAGAGGAGAGCTCTGTGACCATTGCCAGCAGCTTCTGCAAAGCTATATCTGTTGCCAAAACAAAGTATTTAATGCAACATAGTTCAAGGATAAATAGGACCTTATTTATAAGGGAATTTATTGGTTAGGAACACATTTTTATATGAACTATTTACGAACTATTTTAATGAACTTTTTGAACTATTTTTTGCATTTTATGTTTTTTTGCATTGTATAATTTGCATTGTATTATTTTTTTCTTAAGAATCAACCTCACCACACTGATGCTCTTGATCAGCCCAAATACTTTATTCAGTTAAATTATGAAGGACATAAAAGGATACCAGTAATAAGAGTCCTTTGTAAAGTTTCTGAGGATTAAAAAAGTCTCACAAGCTACCCTGACAATGTTTTCAACAATTACAATGTCCTCAACTATTTGTATGCCATTGTTCCCAAGCTTAGTTGTTAAGATATAATTGTCAGTTATAACCTTACGCTACTGACCTCCATGGCTTAAGTGAGGCAACACTGGACCATCATTGTAAGGGATGCATGTACTTTTGGCTGTTTTGTCTTCACAATTTGCTTCAAAGGCAAGTGAGACTTGTGTAATAGCCTTTTTAATTGACGGAAGTAATTTTCTTAAGGAAAGCTAGCAATGTCTTCTAGGGGGCAAAAAATCTATCTATATATATATATATATATATATATATATATATATATATATATATATATATATATATATATATATATTGATGTAGCTTTCTCATTCAGGTGCTCAAGTGACAAATAAAGTGAGTGAATTATTAGCACAGTCTATTAAACTCTCAGCTGTGCCTGGTGTCAAAAGGAGGGACAGCCTCAGAAAAAAAACTAAAAGTTGTTGTACATCTGTATTGGAATGGTGTTGAGGAACTACTGTGAGGACTCAGTTACTTAGTTGTTTGGCCATATTGTCTTTCATATTTAAACTTGTTATGTGAATTGTTTGCGCAGCTGTAGAGTAAAAACATTGTATTCTAATAAATTATTCTGTTACATTCATTATGTTATCATCATTTCCACCAAGGAGGCAATTTTTTGACAGCATTCGTCTGTTTCTATTGTTTCTATATTAGTAAAATATCTCAACAAGTTTTTGCTGTATTTGCATGAACAGATGATTCAATTTTGGTAATGATTTAAAATATATCTTTTTAACTAAAACCTCACCTGTAATAGTTAGAGCTTTTAAATGATTACGGCAAACAAAAATATATCAAGTTTATATATTAATTTGAAATAAATATTTGTAGGATTTAAAATCATACTTTATTTTTTTTTTTCTAAGGCTTTGTGAATATGATGCACTACAAAAATACATATAAATATTTTTTGTAAATATTTTAAGTTTACTAATTTGTAAACATCCTTTGTTTAGTTCAGTGACATTGACATTATTGTGACATTAAATGGCTACATGCCGTAAGTTTAATAAAGTTTGTAAAAACTGGGGACTGTGGTACAGAGTTCTTTAGTTCTTCCAACAATACAGTCAGTCAATACAGTAATTGTAGGTTTCAATTTTAGTCCTGATTGACCCAATTATTCAATTATTCATTCATATATTCAAGCTCCTTCTGTGCATATCCCTGTATCACCTAATTGTTACCAGGATCAGTAATTATCTGATCATGAATTGTGAGAGACTGGCTGTCATTCTAACTTGTGAGAGACTGGCTGTCATTCTAACTCCTCTATGTGAGTGGTAAAGGGCCTAACTAGATTGACTAGGTTCTCCAAATTAGCCAAATCACTTTTGAGAACAGTTTCCATGCCCAGTTCATAAAGTACTTGGTTTACTTAAATTCTGATCTTCAGCAGTCTTAACTATATCATCATTAAAATTATTTTTATTCATTGTTTTTTAAAGATTAAATGTATATCTATATTGTAATTGTAATCTACATTGTAAATGTAATCTATAAATGTAAATCTATATTGTGAAATATATCACTATCCTAATATTAAATCATCCATATCATGATACAATATTTTGACCATTTTGCCTAGCTTTAGCTGACAATATATAATATATCATTGTGACACTTTATCAAGCACTGTAAGGACAATAACCGAAGATGTCTCCAATCTCTTCATCTTCCTTGTCAATATCCTCTGATTCAGATTTGTCTAGGCCATCTCTGCCATCTCCTGGCTGACCCCACCAACCCCAATCTATGGACTCCTCTCTTTGTTCTTGACTACTTTCTCTAAGCAGCCGTACATGTCATTTAAGATCTTCTTTAATTTAAGCTTTGCCTTTTTCAACTTAGCTCCAATAAGGTTATCTACTATTGCAGCACAGAGGATTTTGTATTTTGACATGAGTAAAGTGCACATTTTTTGAAGGCATCATCTGAGTTGATGTCTCTTTAAATTCACTCAGGTCCCGTCTACCTTTGTGTTTGAAGTTTTTAAACTCTTTAGACAGCAGGGTCGAAGCTTCAAGCAACGCTTTTTCATTAGTGTTAGCTAGCATGTTAGCATCACCTGATAATGGTCAATTCCAAAATTTTGTTTCATTTTAAAATATTCTCGCTGATCCTCAGACCCCTTTTTCACAATTTTCCTCCTCGTATGCTCTGTTTAAAAAGTATTCTACCCTTTTGAACACAGTAAGATTGTTGGCACTTAGAAAGTTACATTGTGAAAATAAAGGCAAGGGAGATAACTTAGGGAGATTACTATATGAGTAAAACTACATGGTGATATTGCCGTGGTTCTTACCTTTCTCATCATCCAGCCCTGGAAAACAAATTAGAGAAAAAATGAATGTCATTAACCACATGTCCCTTGTTAAGACAGGTAGTTCCATAGTACTATTTTATCCTCTACCTCATCCAGTACCATTTTACCTTGGCCTTGGTCTTAGATATGTTAAGATGAGGATGTGCACAGGCTGTGCCTCCTTACTACTGCTGGTCTTCCTCTGTGCTGCCGATGTGAACCAACCAACTTGATTTTCTCAAAATCATAAAGAAGAAGCTCACAACTTTGTATTCAAGATGTGTCTTTTATTTCCAGAACATTGCGACTTCACTATTGTGCATCATTCTTGTCAGTCAGTGTTAGACCCTAGGGTGGACTTGGCACACCCATTGGACTTTCGAATGAACTGCAGGAGGGTTTTTTCTGTGTCTGTGTGTTTTGCCCACTTCCTCCATGAAACTTTCAATCAGCTCAATATTATCACCTGTTGCTGTTCAGTTCTACCATTTAAGTTCCACCACTTCATCTGTTAATTCTTTGATTCTCTCACTATGTTTGGCCAGTAAACAGTATAATGTAAACTGCTCCTTGTCTTTACATGGAAATAAATGGTTAATGGCCTGCATTTATATAGTGCTTTTCAACCACTCAAAGCACTACACTACAAGTATCCATTCACACACACTGATGCCAGTGGCGATACACAAAGCAGCTCACATGTCATCGGAGGCAAATCGGGGTTAAGTATTGTAGTGAGACAGTGGTCTGTCTCCCTGCAGCCCACACACACACACACACACACACACACACACACACACACACACGGGCACACACACTAATTAACGATGGGAAACACCTGAGGGACGCCACCGGAGGGGAGTTTTAAAAGTAAGGACACTCAGTTTTGATGATGCTTTTTTCTCTCGGTTGTGTGGAGTTTCCGCTGTCTGGTGGCTGAGACCCCGTTGGGTTGGGAGGGGCGCTCGCAGCTGGTTAGGGCTGCCGGCGTGAAGAAAGAAAGGCAGGGGAGCTAGTTTATGAGTCAGGAGGGGAGGCTGGTTGCCTCCTTTAGATAGCCAGGGCCGGGGCAGTAGTGGGGTCGCCAGCCGCCTTCCTCCGCAGCCGTCTTTCCCGCAGCACTTCGCCACGGGTGCTGTAGTGGCTCCAGAGCAGAGACAAGCGCCACCGACAAAGCACTGTTCCCCCGGGGGGTCGGACGGCGGGTCCTCGCCAACGGGCGAGCTGAGTATTTTATTACATACATTTTTGTTTCTTTGTCTTCTTATTATTGTTCTCTTATGTATTTCTGTATCTTAGATTGCGCGGGGTAGCGGCAGGCTCGGTAACTGGGAGTGAAAGCCTGGGGGAGGAGTAAACAGTATGCGGTTGCTAAGCAACGGTTGCCGTGGTGTGTTATATGGTTAAAGCGTGCAGTGTTGTGGTGTTTGATCAGAGAATGCAGTGACTGTCGTGAAGGTGTGAACTTAAATTGAGGTGTACGCTAGTCTATTTCCTATCTAGCCTTCTTGTGAGGCTCTGTAGCTGTAAATTCCCTCCTGGTTATTTAACCCTGTGTGCCGTGTGCCTAAAGCTGCTCTCTCCTGTGCCTTAATTTAAAACCCTTTTAAATGGAATAAATAAAGTATATATTTTTTATAACTGATTTGTGTCTCTGTGGGTGTGTTCAAATCCTCTGGCATTTGTTGATAAATTAAAAGGTATATTACACTGGTGGCAGCGGTGGGATCGGTGGCGCCGCCTGAGAAGCTGGAGAGAGGAGGTGGAGCTCGCGGAGCGTGACGGGGGTACCGAGAGGATCGGCGGCGGTGTCGGCGAGCGTGTCGGCGAGCGAGCCAGCGGAGACGGCTAGCGAGGTGCTAGCGGGGACGGCTAGCGAGGTGCTAGCGGGGACGGCTAGCGAGGTGCTAGCGGAAGTGCTAGCGGAAACGGCTAGCGGAAGTGCCCGGCGGAAGTGCCCGGCGGAGACGGTTAGCAAAGGACCCAACGGAGACGGTTAGCAAAGGAGCCAGCAGAGGCGGTCGGCGTTGGAGCCGACGGAGACGGTCGGCGTAAGGAGCCGGCGGAGACGGTCGGCGTAAGGAGCCGGCGGAGACGGTCGGCGTACGGAGCCGGCGGAGACGGTCGGCGTAGGAGCCGGCGGAGACGGCTAGCGGAGACGGCTAGCGGAGACGGTCAGCGAAGGAGCTGGCGGAGACGGTCGGCGTAGGAGCCGGCGGAGACGGCTAGCGGAGACGGCTAGCGGAGACGGTCAGCGAAGGAGCTGGCGGAAGTGCTAGCGGAAGTGCTGGCGGGGCTACGACCGGAAATGGAGTGTGGTCGAGCGAGCCCCGAGGCAGACACACCACGGTCGCGGACTTCTGTCTCGCCACCCCGTTGGCGAGACTGCAGAAGGGGAGGGAAGTGTGAGAAGGTGATGAGCCCTCCCCTTCTCACCGGGTTATAAGGGGGAACTGCGTAGCAGAGAGGGAGTTTTCCCCCCGGACATGTTTGCGTGCGGGACAGGTGACGCGACGCATGGGACTGCCTGTTTGGTCCACCTGGTGCGAGGTGGACTTTCACTGCTGACACCAATAAATGTTTTTATTATGTGAGTTCCGCTGCCTCCTGTCTCCGCTTCTTTTCTGGTTGCCCTGATCCCTTTTGTGGGGCGACCACGTCGGTCGCTCACATTTGGTGGCAGCGGTGGGATATCGTCAACTGCAAGCTGGTGCGGGAGTGAGTGATGCCCCTTTTTCACAACAGCAGCAGCTAAGCATCACTGCACAGACTCCCAGTAGTGGATCAAGGCCTCAAGAGGAGTTGGGACCCGAAGGAAGAAGACCGCAGCGCCAGGTGAAGGTGTGAACTTAAATTGAGGTGTACGCTAGTCTATTTCCTATCTAGCCTTCTTGTGAGGCTCTGTAGCTGTAAATTCCCTCCTGGTTATTTAACCCTGTGTGCCGTGTGCCTAAAGCTGCTCTCTCCTGTGCCTTAATTTAAAACCCTTTTAAATGGAATAAATAAAGTATATATTTTTATAACTGATTCGTGTCTCTGTGGGTGTGTTCAAATCCTCTGGCATTTGTTGATAAATTAAAAGGTATATTACAGTATCTTGCCCAAGGACACAACGATACTTGGAGGCGTCGGGAATCGAACCACCAATTTTCTGACTGGTGGACGATTGATCTACCTCTGAGCTACAGCTGCCCCAATGTATATATGTGTTTGTCTATGTACTGTATATGTTTACATACTTCCCTATGTATTGAGTAGCTTTATGTCATGATCGTTCCTTTCAACCTCTGTTACTTTGTTTTTCACTGAGTCTCTTCACAAGCATGCATGGTTCTTAAAACATTAAAAATGATGCTCTGTGCTTAAAATATCAACATTGTCTAAGTGCACATAAAAGACAAGGGGTAGTTTACATGGCACTGTTTATATAACTTGTGAACACAAATGTGACTGACAAGAATGATGCACAATAGTGAAGGCGCAATGTTCTGTAAATAAAAGATTAAAAACAGATCATGAGTACAAAGTTATTCAGCTTGGGAGCTTCTTTTTTTTCTCTTTATGATTGCGAGTTTTCTACTGTACAGCAGATGCTGGTCCAACTGGAAAATCAAGTTAGTTGGTTCAAGTCTTTGATCCCTTGCTGATTTTGTTGGTTTGGCCACTTAAAAGACTCAGTCTGTAAAAATGGTAGCTGTAGTCTAACATGCTGAGAAAGAATATTACAAAAAAATCAAGAAATCAACTTTAAAGAATTTGTATCAATTTATTTGCATTTTATTGAGGAAAATGAGTATTTGAACCCTCTTGCCAAAAGGACTTAGTACGTTGTGGAAAATCCCTTATTAGCAAGCACATAGATCAAATGCTTTTGTTAGTGGATGACCAGGTTTTTAAAAAAAATGCAATGCCCTCTATATCGAGATTTTGCGGTTGTCGCCTTAGCTCTCCATAGATTTTCAGGTCCGGAGACTGGCTGGGCTACTCCATGACCTTGATATGTTTCTTCTTCAGCCATTCCTTGGTTGCCTTGGCCGTATGCTTAGAGTAATTATCCTGCTGAAAGACCCACCCGCTACCCATTTTAAGCTTCCTGGCAGAGGGAAGGAGGTTTTCACTCAGGATTTGATTGTACATGGCTCCATCTATCCTTCCATTAATATGGTGCAGTACCTCTTTGCAGAAAAAAAACCCCAAAGCATAATGTTTTGTGGTTTTGTAGCCCATTCCGGTCTAATGTGTCAAAGCATTTAGATTAGATTAGATAGCTCCTGAAATTCACAGTGCTACAGCAGCAGTTAGAAAAGTTACACACATTTTTTTTAAAAACGAAAAAAAAATAAAAATTAAAAAAAAAAAAAAATAAATTAAAAACAATATACAGATATATACAGATATATACATATATATATAAATATAAATGTATTGCACTGGTCTATGTATACAATTAATACATTTACTTGTCAGTTCTGTCCTGATGCTGAAAACCAGGAGATATATCTCTGGATCGTCGGGTGAAACTGTAAACCACACCCTCATTCCATAACGATGGTCGCATAAGTCACACTTCAAGGTGTGAAGTGGAATGAGAGTCATTGTGGTTAGATGATCCAGAGAATGAGTCATGCTCTGATGGTGAAAATCAGTTAAATTTCCTGGGGTGAGATCTCAAGGCAGGTTGGTATGAAGCAGATAGATTATGATGCAACCCACCTCCTCTGTTCAAAGTCGTTTTTTCTAAATGGACATAGATGGCCTACTCTACTCCCCTCTCAAACCACATGTCCTCCGTGTACAAAATGTGTATGTCCATGTCTTTGAAGCAGTGTCCCCTCATCACCAAACAATGAAACAGTGACCCATACCAAAAATGTGAAAATACACACTAAAACTCAACTCTGACCGGGGAAATAAAAGTACAACAAGTTAGTGAAACCTGGCAGGTTAAACAAACGTATATCTGATATACACAATTGAAACAAGAACAGGTTAAACTAAAAACAGAAACAAACAATTAAACAAGCAAGTGGAAAACAAGTAGGTGAAATAATAAACTAAACAGCTAACATTAAATGCCCAGAAGATAACCTCTTACAGTGATTTTCTGGAGTTGCGTGGATTTGGAGCTTGTTGATCCGGCTTCAGTGACTGGGTGTAGTATCTTCTGCTACTATCCGGTGTTCCCTCACTAGTTTCTCTCGCTGTCAATGGTTCGGAGGGAGAGGCTCGCGACAGGAACAAGAAGGGAGAAAACTCGTCTTGGCCAGCCAAGAGTTCTCTTGTCTGGAGAGGGTATGGATCTTGGTTCCTATCTCCCACTGGCTGCGGGATGGAAGAGCTGGTTTTTGCCCCCTTTCTCCCGTGAGGTGCGAGACAGGAAAGGCAAAGATTTCTGGATTATTTTATTCTAGTTGTTATCACACATTTGGTGGCAAATTTTACTTTTTATTGTCTTTGCGGCCTATTTGGTCAGGCCCTCATTGATACATTTAAACACAGTTATTTAATGATTGCTCTGACACAACAATATTACAGACTGATCAAGTCTTTATTACTGGCCAAACCAACAAAATGAGCAAGGAATCAAATCCTTGATTTCCCCACTGTATATACTTAGGTTATAAGAAGGCATTTTGTACTCTAGTCTGACTTTATAGCTCTCATTTGTCATCACAATTTTAATCTTCATCTCTTTGGTGGTTGTGTGTATCTGTCCCCTGATGTCCAACAGCTGGTTGCTGCATGTGCAAGCGCCCTCCTACCTGTTTAAAGCAAGGTCCTTTTTTACTTTTATTTTTCTACCAGCACCCTTGTGAACCTTTCTTAAAATAAATAATATTACTTACATTTGCTCTGTGCAAAGTGCACAGTGCACAGAGAAGTTTGAAGAAAGATAAACTTGATGCCATCTGTATAAAGATGCAGTATATTAGAGAATGCATGGGAAGATTATAGTGAGAAAAATTTAAATACAAAATTACAATTTCTGTATGGTTTTAAAGAAAATATGACTTAAAAGCAGAGTTGTTCTTGAAATGATTATTGAATATAGTAAAAAGATCAATAATGTTTTCTGTATATATGAATCTAAATTCTGAAAAGAAAAGAATGAGAACATT
Organism: Eupleurogrammus muticus; assembly: GCA_036785175.1. Taxonomy (NCBI): domain Eukaryota; kingdom Metazoa; phylum Chordata; class Actinopteri; order Scombriformes; family Trichiuridae; genus Eupleurogrammus; species Eupleurogrammus muticus. The sequence goes on from JAYKQN010000009.1 coordinate 23,579,626, forward strand.
ACCTTGTGATGATCAGATGAAGTTATCTTTGCAGCAGTAGAAGAGCACCTTGGAAGGGAAAACAAAGTGTATATACTTTCTCTCTGACAGAATACTGTTGAACTGTGGCAATGAATAAACACATTTTTCACAGACTTTAGCTATGCTTGTTTACACAGTGTCATGTACCAGACCCTAAAGGCATCAGCTACAGTACACGCTTTAGGGACTCAATAACAGTCATGCTAATCAAAACACGCTTGGGTGGTTTCTATTCTCAATAGTTAAACATTTTAAAGGCTTAATTTTGTATCAAGCCATGAATAAACTGCTTGCACTCACCTTCATACATGCAATTCTTCTAACTATAGACTATCAACAGGCCACTCTAATAAAATCCTTCCTGTAGTCCTGTAACTGCCATAAAGAAAAAGTACTTATACACCACTCCGGTAGTTGATCCATGTGTTAAATATATGTAATCCATCTCCATTGTATGTCTATGTTATGTCCTGAATTAGAAAGGAGACACAGGAGTCAGGACTGGATCTCTAAGTAGTTTGACAGTTTACTATGTAGCTGAGGCAACAAACAGAAATCAATTTTGCTCACAAAAATAAAATACACAAAATAACGCAACTTGGTCCTACAAATAGGTTAGTTTCGCTTTCAGTGATTCAATATTTAAAGTTCAACAGGAAGTATAAAAGTAATTTACATTTGTAACTCTGCTTTAATTTAAAAACATAAAATTAAATTTTAAAATGAACCAGTTCAGTCCAAAATCTTTAGTTGTTAACAAGAAATTGAAAATGAAAAAAATGAAAAAAACTATAAACTAGTTCATAGTTCAAACAATGAACTAGTATATAGTCATTTCATTTAATACATTGCTATTATTAATTATCATTCATCTTTGTAACCAATTTTCAATCCTTATCCAACTAGGGTTTAGTATTGAGTCGACAGCCCTCTAAATACAGGCAACACTTTGCTCCCATCCATTCAGTCCACACTGGTAGCAGCTGAAACTTTCACAATAAAGTATATTTTCAAAAACATGAGGAAAAACGTGTTGTGAGCCGATGTGTTGTTTGGGGTGGCTGTAGCTCAGAGGTAGAGTGGTATCATTTTGTCCTTGGGCAAGATGCTTAACCCTGATTTGCCTCCGTGTGCCGTTGGTGTGTGAGTGTGTAGTTTTCTGATGTGTGGGCGGCTCTGTATGTCGCCCTGCCATCAGGGTGTGTGAATGGACGCTTGTAGTGTAAAGCGCTTTGAGTGGTTGAAAAGAATAGAAAAGTAAATGCAGGCCATTTACCATTTAAAAGCTGTAGGTAACAAGGGTGATTGATGACAGGTGTCATAGTCATAGTTGTGGCTGTGACAGTATAGGATCTTTTGAAGTGGGGTTGTATGAGCTACTTAAATGCTTAGTCAGTAGTGAAGAAATAGAGGTCCTGAAGAAAGTTTTAGAGAACTGGAGAATGTTTGGGGTGTCCTAGGGAAATACCCAGATAAAGCAAGAGAGACAGACCGAGAGACAGACAGAGGAAGGGGGCAAGAGACAGACAGATGAAGAGAGACAGACAGACTTTCTCTTTTACAGGACCTTTTCTGCCTCCTAAAATTGTGGAAACATTTAAAAGAACACATTTTCCAAGTTTCAGAAGTTGTGGATGCTTATAGAACAGAGGTTTTCAAATTGTATGTCTCCCCTTGGACATACCTTGGAGGTGTTTTTCGTGAAAATTTGACTTCTTTCACATTTGACATTTGGGAGGTGTTTAAGTATTTAATAAGTCAGTCATTTTCTATTCCCAATTATTCCTTAATAGGATTGCAGGGGTTTGCTGAAGTCAATCCCAGCTCATTACAAGCAACAGGCAGGGATACACCCCCAGACAGGTACCAGCCTATTTTGAAGCACAAACATCATTCACTCACACCCATGGGCAACTTAGAATCTCAAATCAACCTAATCATATTTTTGAGTGAAAGCCAAAATAACCCAAAGAGAATCCACACAGACATAGGGAGAACATGCAAACTCCACACAGAAAAATCCCAGCCCCAGGACTTTAACCTGTGACCTTTCGATTGTGAGGCAACAGTTCTAACCACCATATTTCTCATGGTTTTATAAATTAAAATGTGTTGAAATATATCTCTATATATGAGATATATAGATATATATGATATCCTGTGATTTTTCTTTTTCTGCTGTTGCTTTAGCTTTTCTCTCTATTAGCATTACATTAGATATCGCAGGCATCCCATAGATAATTTTAACTGTAGGCTTGACAGCAGACCTGCCAGATAGATGGAATGAATGGATAAATGGCATCTTTATTGTGTCATGGTGTCATGCATATTAATATGCCTAGTCTCCATGGGCTAAGAAGCCAGTCCAGATTTCTAAACCAAAACAGAAAAGGATATTCCTATTATCATATATCTGAGTCACTATTAACGAACATAACAATGAACATAGCATGATGGATACCACTGTACAAAATGATCTTGTACTTGTTTTTTACATAAAGTACAAGATATATATATATATATATATATATATATATATATATATATATATATATATATATATATATATATATATATATATATATATATATATATATATATATATATATATACATCCTGGCTGCACAGGAACAGGCCCTGAGCAGCAGAGCAATAGAGGCCCAGATTTACCACACCAGACAAGACCCAAGGTGTAGGTTGTGCAAGGAGGCCCCTGAGACAATCCAGCACATAACTGCAGGGTGTAAGATGCTGGCAGGTAAAGCATACATGGAACGCCATAACCAAGTGGCTGGAATAGTGTACAGGAACATCTGTGCGGAGTATGGGGTGGCAACCCCAAGGTCAAAGTGGGAAACACCTCCAAAGGTGGTGGAGAATGACCGAGCTAAGATCCTGTGGGACTTCCAGATCCAGACTGATAAAATGGTAATGGCAAACCAACCAGACATTGTGGTGGTGGATAAAGAGCAGAGGAAAGCCGTGGTGGTGGATGTGGCAATACCAAGTGATGGCAACATCAGGAAAAAGGAGCACGAGAAATTGGAAAAATATCAAGGGCTCAGAGAAGAGATGGAGAAGGCTTGGAAGGTGAAGGCGACAGTGGTGCCCGTGGTGATCGGAGCACTCGGGGCAGTGACCCCCAAACTGGAAGAGTGGCTACAACAGATCCCTGGATAAACATCAGACATCTCAGTCCAGAAAAGCGCAGTCCTTGGAACAGCAAGGATACTGCGCAGAACCCTCAAGCTCCCTGGCCTCTGGTAGAGGACCCGAGCTTGGAAAAGTGGATGAGAACACACGTGGAAGGGTGAGAAGAGGATTTTTTTTTATATATATATATATATATGATAAGTTATAGGATATATGTATATAAGATATACACACACACACATAGCCACATAAATAAGATATACACAGGGGGGCAGTGGCGCACTCATTGGCAGAGTGTGCGCTTTGCACACAGCACAGAGTATGAGTATGAAGTGTAGACATGAAGTGTAGCACACCCACAAGTGACGCCATGAAGACATATTTAACAGGGATGAGAAGACAGGCGGAGAGAGAAGGAGATAAAGAGACAAACGAAAGTCTCCCAAAGCTAAGACAAGGAAATATCATGAAGCGTATGTAGCGCTTGGCTTCACTGTGAAAGACCGGTGTGTTACTAAGTCTAAAATGTTGGCAGCGGAGAGCATGAAGACAAATAAATTAAAGACATTAAACCCCAATCACGCTGATAAGCCAATTTAAGGTAATTTTATTTTTCAGTATCATATGGTTTGACGTGGTCAGTCAAAAAATGTTCATAGTTTAATTAAGGATTTAATTTTATTTTTGAATTTCAGATGCACTTTATATCTTTCTGTTACAGCTCATAAAGCTATCCTTTGTTGTAAGTTGGTCCATGTTTCTTTTTTTTCCGCTTATACGTTAATAAGGACAAAGTGTTATGCAAAGGTCTATTCATAACAATTTTATAGACAAATGATTATTATTTCTAGTCGCACAGGGGGGCTGCGAGAAGTTTTCTTCTTCCATACGGGGGCGTAACAGAAAATATTTGAGAAGCACTGCTCTATAACATATAAATGAAAGGTCCTCCAGGAAATGTGAGCCTGTTCTGGTCACTTTTTCCCTGATGTGGTACTTGGATATATTTCATCTAATGCAGTAGAAATGACATCAAACATGTGAGCCTTTGACAGGTCTACAAGTCAGTACAGCAGAATGCCCTTGCAGTAAGGTGATGTCTATGTGTATTCTGTGCCCAGTAAGTCTGTGTGCTTGGGAGAGTTTTTGGGGTGAACCCTCTTTAAATAAAAACATATCTATGACAGGCAGAACAAGCTCAACAGAGAATAGCTTCATGTTAACTCACATGACATAAATTCAGCTAGCCACAGCAAAAAATACAAAATGAATTTAGGTCAAACACTGCACTGTGTTTCGTCAAATCAGATGTTGAGTTTTCAAATGCTGAAATACCTGTTGGTTTTGGAAGACACAGAAGACACTGCATAATGAACCTGCTGTTTCACACAACATGAACACTAAACATGCTCAATATGAGGCCTGGAGTGTTTCTCCTTGTCCTTGTCTGCACTGCTGACTGTTGATTCTGTCATTTTTGGCTCTCTTGAGAGATGGGGAAAATCAACTGTGGGAGCCCACAGTGGTGGAAAAACTAACCAGTTCCGCTGTTCCCTCCCATGAGATTGAGCGTGGGAGGGAACAGGGAAACAGCAAATGACAAATTTGCACAGGTAGGGCTATGTTTCATTGGTCAAACACAGTCATGTGGTAGATCCTTAGGAAGAAGTCTCTTGCTGACAAAATAATAGTAGAGCATACTAATAAAAGTGATGGTCACATTATAGCCTAATGTAGTAAAATAAGAGTACAGTTTTTTCTTCATCATCGACAACTGTAGCGGCACGTTGTTGGTTTACCTTGGGAATTTTACAAGCATATCAGCATCAACTATAACAAAACAAGTACAAAACAAACTGCTTTAAATACAGTGGTTTGATTACTTAAATCGTGGATCTAATACAAATAGAGTTTGTTGGAAGATGTTGGCGTTTGTTAGAATCCAGATTAATTAAGCGGTCAATAATATTAAAAAGAATTTTGAGGTTATTCCGATAAAATAGTTGTTTCTTGGTTCCTTTATCTAGTAATAGACAATCAATTTATGTTTTCTCAATTTTCTTCCAGCCAATTTTTCAGTGTAAAAACACTGGCTATGAGACCATAGCTAATAACCTAGTGTGTCTAAGTGTGTCTCCCTGTTGTGAGCTGGCTGCATGACTTGTTAAGTAAAATCCATAGCTAAGAAGGTTTAAAAAAACTGATGGTTTTAGAAAGGGGGACCAGAGGACTATATTATATATATATATATATGAAATAGGCAAAAATTAACAAGTATAAACACAGCAAAAATATACCCCAAATATTATATATACCTCTAATGTTTGGGGTATATATATATTATATATATATTATATACCCCAAACATTAGAGGAATTGTCTCATTATCTTCATTGACTCAAGGGAAAGACATTGGGTTGACATCTGGTTGATCCAGAAAGTTTCTCTTTTCAGCAGGTGTTTCAGTCTCTCTTCTCCAAGCACTAAAAGGAGGATATTCTGTAGTGATTGACTGCAGAAGTTGGCGACCTAGTCCCCCTATGCACCTCAGCATTTGCTGACCCCACTCTGGCAGTTTATGTGGCCTACTATTTTGTTTTCCCTTCTTATGCCATCATACTTCCTATCTTTGGATGGATGGGATATGTGGGATCCCCCCCCATCCTTTGGTGTCTTTTACTTTGATAATTAACCTTCCTTCATCTTCCTTTAATGTACTCCCTATTTTTGTTTTGTCTTTTCATCTTTTGTCATCTCTCTACTTCTCCCTTCCACTCGTCCTCTTAACACCAATCATTTCTCATTTTCTTTACATTCTTTTCTCTATCCCCATCTTTCTTCCATCATCTCTTCCTCCATCTTATTTCTCTCTTCACCTTTCTATCCTTCACCTCTCTATCCTTCATATTTCCATTTCTTTTAATTTCCATTTTTAGCCCAGACCACCTCTTCTTCTTCCCCCAAACTCACCAGCATCACTTGTCTACATTTACAGTCTTCCTAACTTCCTATCCTATCATCCATCATTTGCTTCATGTTTCTCCTCATCTTCTCCACCCTAGATTTAACACATCACACATCCATAAACTTTAATGTAGCTCCAAACTTTATGAATCTTCTGATAACTTCCTGCAAACAAACAGGGAAATAGAATTGAGGGAGAACTAACTTCATCATTGAGTATTTAGTCATTGTACATTTTGATGTATGAGCTTTCAATCATTAACTTTGTATGATTTCAGTTTATTTCAAAATGTTCACATTGTTTTTCATCATTAGAATGTCAATGGAGAGAAAACCATTTTATGACAGGATGTATGACAGGACAAGACATAAGTACCCCAAGACAAGAAATACAGTAAGTAGCAGGGTATGGAAAGACAAATTCAACAAGACAAAACAAGACAACACTGATTGTCCCAGCTATGTGTATTATGAGGTAGTTGTTGTTGTAATGTAATGACTAGTGCAATAACAATATTAGTATAAATTACCTCCCACCCACTCACCTAAATTGACACTCTGCACATGCAAAAATTTGCACACACTTACTGCTGGTATATTCATATTTATATTTATATATATTGTTATTGCACTAGCCACTACATTACAACAAAAACTACCTCATAATGCACATAGCTGGGACAATCAGTACTGTCTTGTTTTGTCTGTTTTGTCTTGTTGAATTTGTCTTTCCACACCCTACTACTTATGTCTTTTCTTGGGGTACTCATGTCTTGTCCTGTCATACCTGTTTGTTTGTTTCTAGTTTAGCAACACTAGGCAAAAGTAGCCTTAAACTACTGCACTTTACCATTGTAGTTTAGAATTGTCTCGTCTTGCACACCTGCACTTTGATGTTGTTGTACATGTAAAACGCATAGTATAGTGAGAAACGAAATTTTGATTCCTTTGTATGTCAAGTACATGTGAAGAAATTGACAATAAACTAAATAAATTGACTTTGACTTTGATAAATAAAGCAGCAGCAAGTGTCTGCAATTTTTGCATGTGCATGTGCAGAGTGTCAATTTAGGTGGGTGGGTGACAGTCCAGTGACCTAGACTTGGTCTGCCAGCCTGGTGTTCCTTCTGGCTGGGGCTGAGGGTGAGAGGGAGGAGGGGAGAGAGTTCAGCAGTCCCATGGGTAGGGAGGGGAGAGAGTTCCGCAGTCTCATGGCCTGGCGGAAGAAGCTGTTTGTGAGTCTGGTGGTGCGGGAGTGTGTGCTGGGTGACTTGTATCAGTGGCAATTGTGATAGCTTTGCAGCTGAGGCAGGTGGTGTAAAGAGGAGGAGGGGAGTGGTACACCAATTATCCTTTCAGCTGTTCTCATGATGCGTTGCAGAGCCTCCTGTTGCAGTCAGTGCAGCTCCCGCCCCACACAGTGATGCAACTGGTTGGATGCTTGCAATGATTCCTCTGTAGAACGTGGTCTTGATGGGTGGCGGCACACTTGCCCGCTTCAGTTTGCACAGGAGGAGGAGATGCTGCTGCGCTGTCTGTTGGTAGTCCAGGAGAGGTCATCACTGATTTGCACCCCCAGGAACTTAGTGCTGCTCACCCTCTCCACTGCAGCACCATCGATGGAGCCTAATTCTAGTCCTGAAAGGCAGGTGCAGGTGCAGGGTTTTGTTCCAACCAAGCAGTAACACTCCTGATTCTACTAATCAACCATTAGAGAACTTCCTAACTACCTTAATTAGTAGAGTAGGTGTGTTACTGCCTGGTTGGAAAAAAAAACAAAAAACAAACCTGCACCCACACTGGCCCTCCAGGACCGGAATAATCAGCTGTGGGTTAGATTGTTAATTTTCGCATTTTTGTGTGATTTTTGTATGAGTGGTACATCATAGAAACCAGTCTGTAAAGGTTAAATTGAATGATCGATTTCATTGCTTCAATTGTAACAGGCAGGAATGAAATTCAAAAACATGCAAAAGAAAAAAGTAAGGCACTTTTTCAACATTAAACTATTAAAAATTTCCTCAGAAATCATGAGGGCTCATTGAGTCCTTAACAGACTGAGCAGGTTTTTTTAGATTTTTTAAAAAAACGCTGTTTAGCGTTACCAGTCTCTTTTATACCAAGAGGATTCTTCAATCTGTATAGTACTGTAGAAAACCTGTGGAAGGGTTTCATTAGAGAAATAGCACACTCATGAATTGACTGATTGGTTGCAGCCATGCAAGTGAACTCAAGAGGGCCCAAAAGAGAGGGCTGGGCAGTGAGAGCTGACATGTTTTATTTGCAGACACATTTGCTGGAGGAGGTGGTGCTCACGGCTTGTTATATTGGTGCTCGTGGCAAAACTATAGAGAAGAGAAGCTGTTCCAGTTCATCTGTTCCTCAGGGGAGGCAAGTACCTTCCTTAAGGTAGCGAGGGCTGGGGGGTTAGGGATGTGTCGCAGACCTCCACTCTCCAGCTTTGGCTGTTGACAAGCTAACACCCACTCCCTACACAGCTACTTCTCATTATTGGTTCCCCAGTTGTCGGATAGTGCCAAAGCTCAAAGTTTTTTATATCATTTTGTATTTTATATTTGTGTATTAATTTTTTTTTAATGTGTAGCTGAAGGACTGGATGATTGGATAAAATACAAAACGATCTGTTGCTGTTGTGATGATCAAATGCACATTGCACAATAGTGTCAACTCCTGTTCCTCAACGGGAATGTAAACATTTGTTTTTCACTTGTACAGGATTTGTTTTGCAAGACATTATAGTCACACAGAGAAGGAATTTTTTTTTTTTTATTATCACTTTTATTTAGCAACACAGATGCATGTTGATTGTTTACCTATTGAATACATAATGAAGAAGTTGATTCCAAGGCTGGCTCTGAACCCATGTTGATGTTTGCCGGCTTCTGAATTTCACCACTTTGTAAATTTCAGGATGATTTCTTCATGTGCACTTGGTATATAACATCCGATACCTGGAAACAATGTGATTTATCATAAATTGATCTGCAGTAAAATTGCAACAATAAAAACCAATATTCACGGTTGACTCACCAACATCAGGTGTTATAATTTTGCCATCTACTTTCTTGACCTGCAGTGCCCAGTAAGAGTGGTCTTCATGTTTTCCAGCAACCCCGTTCACACTCTCCAAGTACGGACCATAGTTTGGGTCCTCTGTGTAGGTGAACCTGAAAGACCAAACAATAGAAACTGAATTTTTTTTTTTATATGTATTGGTCTTACAACAGACCAACACATGAACAGATATTTACCGAGAAAAATGTCTAGTTAAAAAATTTCCATTAGAAGATTATTGATTCGGTATATGGCCATATATGATCTATCATATAATGGGATATATAACTATACATATAGACATATTTAAGATCTCACACATATTTTATTAAAGTTATATATGTAAACATGTAGCAATATATATATATCATTTATTTAGTTTGTTAAAAAAAAAAAAAAAATATATATATATATATATATATATATATATATAATTATTAATGGATGACGTGTGGATATTTGGGTTGTAAATACATTTTTGACATTTCTTTAATGATATAAGGTAATAAAGAATTGAAAAAGAGTCAAAAAAATATAGCATATTATTTGATTCCAATTATTTATTATGAAGAACCTTTTATTTTTAATTAGCACACTATAAACAGATTCTACAGGTTTTGTATTTGATCCCTAGTATAAAGCACAGGTTTACATAAAAAAATCATTAAACATTGCATGAAAAAGGAAGATGCAATTCAGAGGGTAATCATTTATGAAATGTGTGTGTGTGTGTGTGTGTGTGTGTGTGTGTGTGTGTGTGTGTGTGTGTGTGTGTGTGTGTGTGTGTGTGTGTGTGTGTGTGGTTAGGGTTAGGTTTAAGTGAACGTGATAATTTAAGTTAGGAACTTACTTAAAGTCTGCATTTGATTGCATGAGTCTCATCATGGCACCCAGTAGGTTCCCTCTGTAAGCCACATGGGTGATATAGGCCACAGGTGGGGTGCCCAGTAGGCTGTTCTCCACCACTACTTTAATGGAGACTGATTTATCATCTTTGTGATGGATAACACAAAAACAGAAGAAAATCATTGAAAGTAACAATAATAAAACAAATCAAAATAAAGATAATTTGTATCTTACCTAAGGTTAAAATCCCAGGAAGCAGCAGCAGGGCTGCAGAGAGCAGAGCAGATATCATCATCATGACTGGTGGACGGTAGGCTCAGTTAACTATAACTGTGGCAGTGTTTTATGCTTACCATCACTGTTTACAATTGGGAGTGGAATAAATTTTGTTGATCTTAGATACAACAAGCTGATAATGTTTTAGAGCCAGCTCAGATGTCACCTTTAGGTTATACAATATTTGATAAATTGTACAATGTGAAACGAAAAGCAAGCATACTCCATAATGTGTCAACATATTTGCTTTTTTCTGCTTGTTTTTAAAAGATTACACTTCATATGAAACACATTTGACCTTATGTTGAAAGCTGCTATTTAATGTTTGATTAAATACAAGGCCAAAAGGACACACACAAAAACACCTGGTCGAGACATAGCTTGATATAGTTGTTTTATTGGCGGATGTGTATTTTAGACCCTGATATCTATTTATTCATTCAATTTTCTAGAATAATCAAAAAAATGCCATTAACATACAATTTTCTTCAAAGCCAAGTACAAAGTGAAAACATATATGTAAAGTACATAACTTGATTAACTTGATTGTTAGTGATGAAGGATCAACTAAACCAAGCATATTTTTTTTATTAAATGGGTTAATGATTTAGCCTTGCAATATTAATGTTAGACATTGAAAGCTAAACAGCCACTATAAGCTAATAACTTATGGCTTAACTGTTACCTGCTTAAGTCAAGATTTTTTTTAAAGATTATTAACACATGAATACCTCTTTGTAAGCTATGTTTGTTGTTGGAAGAAAAGGCACTGAATCCAAATAATAACTATTTTCCCACAGGAAATATTTGTTAATAGGTGTCCTTTTTCAGCTTTTACTTTTCACCCTGTATATACAACATCTATTGCAATTTAAAAATTACATAGTCCACTATTACTTTTAAATCTGCTGTGTTCCCAGAGTCCTGCCCTGTATTTTTTCATTCACAGAGCATGCTGCAGTGCAGCCACCGAGGGATCTACAGATGTTGGAGGGTCTGATGCTGTCTTTATTCACTTGGAAGCTGTGATGGATCCTGCGCCTCATCCTCCACTTGCACCAAAATTCATTACATTTCTGTTTTTCTGTTTGTAATGTCGGTTTTTTTCCCTGTATTGTTTCCACCTGCACACATCATCTACTGCAGCCTGTCTGTCCTGGAAGAGGGATCCCTCCTCTGTTACTCTTCCTGAGAGTTCTTCCTGTTTTCCTGAGTTCTTCCTGAGAGTTCTTCCTGTTTTTTTCCCCCGTTAAAGAAGTTTTACCTTGTACGATGTGAGGGTCTAAGGACAGGGGATGTTGTGTTGCTTTTGTACAAACTGTAAAGCCTGTTAGGGCAAATCTATGATTCTAGGCTACACAAATAAATTGAATTGAATAATGAATATATACCATTGTTCACAATAGTCTGGTACCTGTCTTGGGTGTATCTCTGCCTCTCACCTACAGTATGCAAGAATTGGCTCCAGTATAGGAATAGGTAAGTGTAGGTATAGAACATGTATGGATAAATCATTGTTTCTGTCAACTGTTTCTGTCATTAATGTACTAAAAATCCTATATTTTAATATAACTGTTGGTTATATGTTGGTTACTGTTGGTAGTTGATTTACGTGTGGTTATGTGCGTCACATGTGTCAAACTCAAGACCCATGGGCCAAATGTGGCTTGTCAACTCATTTCATGTGGCTCACGAGAGCTTAAAAGGTGTGATTGTCTTAAAAAAATAAGCCAAAAGGGTGCATTGTCCATAAACTATAAGTAATGCAAACCAATTATATTACCCGCAAAGTGATGGGTTCTCGCCACTAGATTGCAGTGTTTCCACATTAATGTGATTTTCCAAACAAATGGAATTAAGGATGGACAACTATCCCTAAATATCCATAAAAAGAAAAATTGATACAGATGGAAGGCTTTTTCCAATATATGCCTGTGTGGGCGACCGAATGTGAGCGATCAAGTGGCCTCCCACTCGGTCGCTCACAGGGATCAGGGCAACCAGAAGTAGTAGAGAAAGGAGGCAGCGGAACTCAGTTTTAGTTAAAACACAGCTGAAAACAACCACAGCACATGCTTACATCAGCAAAAAAAATCCACCTCACACCAGGTAGACCAAACAGGCACTCCGCCATGTCTCGTTGCCTGTCCCGCACGCAAACATGTCCGGGGGAAACTCTCTCCCTTTCATTCAGTTCCCACCCCCTTATAAACAGGTGAGAAGGGGAGAGGTCATCACCTTCTCACACTTCCCTCCCCTCTGGAGTCTCGCCATTGGGGTGGTGAGACAAAAGCCTGTGACCGTGGTCTCTGTCCGTCCCCGGGCCCGCTCGACCACACTCCGTTTCTGGTCAAAGCCTAGCCATTGTCCTGCAGCCTCCTGCTGCAACTCACTCCCGTTGACCATTCCGTCGACAACCTGCTCTGGTCGACAACCTGCTCCCGTCAACCACTCGCTCTGGTCGACCACTTGCTCCCACAGACGCTCCGGTCGACAACTCGCCCAGAACTATCCCTGGCACTTCGCCGGAATTCTCCGCGGCACTCCGCCAGAACTCTCCGCGGCACTCCCTGGTATTCTCCCGGCAGCCTCCGCCCGGCAATGTGCCCGCCACTTTGCAGCACAAGCCGCCACAGCGGAGGATGCCGACACTCCGCCACCGTCGATCCGCACATGTACCACCGTTTGTCCATGAGTTCCACCTCCTCTCTCCAGCTTCTCAAAGAAAGGAGGTAGCAGAACTCAGTTTGGCCAGGAAACAGGCTATTTATTAAAATTGGTATACTCTGGACAAACACCAATAACCGCTCTACCACACTAGCGCAACACAACAATCTCCCTCTCAGCCACCCTAGACAAAGGTGGCGTTTCATAACCCTAAATTTATGGTTTAATGTAGAGAACCAAGCAAACAACCATATTTTACATCTATGCAAATATATATGTAATTATTGTAGACTTGAGTGTTATGTATCATTGAGGAGTAGTTGCACTGATTTTGTTTCCAGAAACACAGAATGTTATTATTTTTGTGCAGGCACATGCAATGGTGGCCTTAACGGTGAGTGGTTGGGGTATAACTGGAATGAATTTTCTGTTCCAGCGGGTCATGGGGTGTTTCGGCCTTACACACTATACACCCTCTCCAGTGGCAGCCAGCTGCAGGGTGATCAGACCTGAGCTTGCATCGCAAGCCTAATTAGCCACAGCAGTTGCCTTGTTGGTTAGTGGCAGAACTCTCAGGGGGGAACTATGCAGGGGTGTCCAGTTCTCTGAGTCAAGGCACTACTTCTTGTCATTTTACTTGGGAGCCCAGATGGGGTCATTCCTCTTCAGCCATAGCCACTGGCTGCTTCTTTACACTGCTTCTGATATACTATACATTACTATAGTATTATACTATTATACTTTGCACTATTATATGATAGGCCTGGGCGGCAAAGCAAAGCACTTGATCAGAGAATACTATCTTATACTTACTTATATCCAGTGATATAGCAGTTTTGGATGACATCTCCCATCTTCTAGCTCCACTGTGAAAAACCTGGGAGTCATCTTTGACCAAGATATTTCATCCTCTGCCCACTTTATACATATTCCTTAGCCATACAACTATGCAACATAGCATAGGTCAGAAACTTCCTGTCTCTAAAAGATGCAGAAAAACTCCAATGTGCAGTGATATTGTGATTTGGATGACATCCTCTTGGCCTCTAGCACCACTGTAAGAAACCTTGGTGTCATTTTGATCTAGATCTGTCATTCACATTAAACATATTTTTAGGACTTACACTTAGGACATATACTTTTACGAAAGATGCAGAAAAACTTGTCCATACATTTGTTACTTCTAGGCTCAAATACTGCAATTTTTTTGTCTGGCTGCACCAAAATTCTCTAGGGACTCACCAACTGATCCAGGATGTAGCTGCATATATATTAACAGGCACTAGAAGAAAGGATAATATCTCATCTGTATTAGCCTCTCTGGACTGGCTGTGAAATCAAGAATACAACTCAAAATCCTCCTCCTCACCTACAAAGCTCTTTGTTCAGGCTCCCTCCTACTATAAGGATCTCATAGTCCCATATAAACTATCAAGAACACATTTTACTTCTTTTTTCAAGAAGCTTTTTATAAAATTCAGTCCCAAAAGTGTATGAATAAACCCTGGGTTGGTAATAGGAGATAATTTACTTTTAGGTTTTATTTGTGGAATGTAACACTTTTTTATATAAAGCCTTGAAATTTATTTGAATGGTAAAATAAATGTCAACCAAAGACTATATTCCATTTTCAAAGTGTTGAACAATTTTTTTCAAAAAAACTGTGGGATCATTGTTTACATAAAGGATTTTATTTAACAATTCTGACGTTCGATAAGTAATGAATACCACTTGAAATTTGAAAAATGCTTCTTTGAAGCCTTTTATACATGCACTATAACTGTTTTATAGAAAGCCTAATGTTCAAATCTGGGTTTTATGTAATCATGAAATATAAACAGTCCCTTTTCTTATCAGTGTACCTTTGTCACCATTATAATATTATGCAGGCTTCAAAGCAGAGCAACAAAAGGCCAAGAACACGTTTATATATCAGTTTATAGAGTGCAAAAGATTTAAAAAAATAAATAATAAAAAAAAGTTTGACTTAATATCAACATGAGAGGTCATTCAATCACACATACTTGCATC
This sequence comes from Eupleurogrammus muticus, assembly GCA_036785175.1. Lineage (NCBI taxonomy): Eukaryota > Metazoa > Chordata > Actinopteri > Scombriformes > Trichiuridae > Eupleurogrammus > Eupleurogrammus muticus. Next base: position 23,594,659 of record JAYKQN010000009.1, read on the forward strand.
ATACCAAAAAAAAAATATAAGTGTTATGATGAGGTCAAATCAGTTAAGCCAAAATTAAAGCAATATGATGAAATTGTCAGCAACTCAGGTCAAGAAATGCCACGTTTTTTCAATATTGTACTTGTAGATTTGGTCACAACCAACCAGTAATAAAACCTCTTGGATTCCACGCACAAATAATAGATTAATATATTTAAAACAACATTTATGGCCATCCAGGCATACATTACCTACACAATATGTATGCCTGGATGGAGCGTGACTTCCTCTCTTGCCTTAATGGTATAAAAGTATGAATGTGAGCAGTGGAAACAAAACAGATTTTGGATAAAATGGGCTTAGGTTTGGGGTCAACCAGGTCACGAACAAACATACGAGGCAGAGAATCAAGTTTAACATTCTTTGAATCAGGTCTGAGAGTGTAAAGTTAAAGCGGCTAAAAAATATCCCAAATAGCCCACCTAGCCTACCTCACATTTAACCTCTTAGCAGATATTAAACAGTCATGATTTTTATGATCAATAACTGAAATGACTGAAAAGCTCCTTCCAGCCAGTGTCTCTACTACACAGCAGTTCACAGTCACTATTGTCATAATGTTTCTCTGCAGATGAGAATGTTTTGGATAGGTATATACAGTGATGCAATTTACTGGGAACTGAAATGAAAAATGACTGCTTCAACTCACACGTCAAAAGCATCTACCTTTATCACAGAGTGCTAAATTGGGTTTGGAAGAATGTATATAGGGGCAGAGGTGAAACTCTTCTTGAGACCGTGGAATGAAGCTTCAGATTCAGGGATCCAGACAAATGGTCTGTAGAAAAAGGTAAGGTCATGAGCCTGCAGAGAGGCTATAGAAATGTAATTGTGAATACATTTCCTCTTAAATTGACAAAACCCAGAAACCTGTAATGCTCCTTGTGTGAATTGGGGATGGTCCAGTCCACCTGAACCTTCTATCTATCCTGGTCTCCCCATCAGCAAGTATAAACCCAAAGATTAAACCCTAAGTGCCTTTTCAGCACCTTAGCTTCACTGACAAAATTCACATACTCTATTGAATCACAAATTTCTACAACCTTCAGCAGAAATTACTTTAGTTATGGTTTCTTTATTGACAAAATTCTGACAATTAGAGATTGAATTTCTCATGTTACTCCTTCAACTGGAACCAATCTGCATGTTGACTGTTGAAGTGTGCAATTGAGTACCCCAGCTCAGTGCTTGAACCAACCAAGACAGGGATTATAGATACAGACAAAAGAATTAACAATTACCTAAACTAATTTTTTCAATCAAACTTTCTGAAATAGCTTTATTGATTTGCTTATCCAAAATATCAACCTGCCTTTTGAACTCTATACCTTTGGGACTGCTAATCAATTTTTTCCTTTGATTAGTACTTCCCTGCTGGAAATGTCTCTATTACGTGGCTATGTACCACAGGTTTTCAGAGTAGCTGTAAATAAACCTCTCCTCAAAAAAACTGCCCTTGATTCATGAACTTTAGCTTATATCCAACTATCCCTTTCTCTCTGAAATCTTGGGAAAAGCAGTTGCCAAACCGCTATGTGACTTCCTACACAACAATGGTTTACATGAGGATTTACTTTAGGTTTGGACTGCCAGGATATTATGGGACTTCTCTCTCTCTTTCTTCCATCTGTACTCATGACTCACTTTACATGCTGCAGTGCTGCCACTGAAGGATCTTCTGTTGTTGAAAAGTCTGTTGCTATCTTGGTTCACCTGGAAGCTGCGATGTATCCTGTCACCTCATCCTCCAAATGCACAACAATTCAATATATTTCTGTTATTCTATTTATTGTCATATTTAACTTTTCCTGTTTGAATGTATTGTTTCCATTTTTTTTAATTCTCTTGTACAATGTGAGGGTCTCAGGACAGGAGATGTTGTGTTGCTTTTGTACAAACTGAAAAGCCCATTGAGGCAAATCAGAGGCAAAATAAAAATGATGTGACTTAGGTTGTCTGCCAGTGGGTAGTTGGGTTTGGTCAATCCTGTGCGCTCACCCTTTTACCAATTGTGTGGCAAAAAAGGGGCCTAAAGACATCCCCACACCTGTTTCTGCTTGGGAAGCCTCTTATCTATCTTTAATCCAGGTCCTCAGGCAGACCTATGGAAACCAGCTGATCTTTCACAGCTTCAGAGTTTCCTTAAAAATGCATAAGTCAAAGCTGCAAGGTTTCACTTGATTTCAGCAGCGAGAGTGTAGAAGTCAATAGCACACAATAAAAGTATACTTCCCTTTTTCCACACTCCCAATAATGACCAAGATGAAAGACCTGCAGTCCAACTAAAAATAATTTATTAGTGAAAAGTGAGTAATCGTCACAGTAGGCATAGCTTAAAACAACAAACAGAATCATCTCTATAAAAAAAACTAACTTGCCTAACCAATTGTAAATAAAACAAAAGACAGGTTTCTAACTACCTACTAAATGAAACTGGAGAAAACAAGTACCAAAAAAAAGAGCTACCCACCCCTATAGTCACCCGGAATATAACATTACACAATTAGACCTGGTGCATTAGGGAGGGGAGCCAAGCTAAGGAAGAAAAAAGCTGGCAGTGGAAGAGTTTCCCGGAGAGCGTGTTTGCATGCGACACAGGGAACGCGACACGTGGGACTTCCTGTTTGATCCGCCTGCTGAGAGGTGGATCTTTATGCTAGTGTTATCATGTTATGTTTTGTGTTTTAATAGTGTACCACCAACAATAAATGGCCATTTTATGATAAGATTGAGTTTTGCTGCCTCCCGTCTCCTCTTCGTCTGGTTGCCCTGATCTCTTTTGTTGGGAGGCCACGTCGGTCGCCCACAGTGAGGGTCTAGGAACAGCGGATGTTGTATTGCTGTGCAGACCATTGAGGTGAATCAGTGATTTGTGATTTTGGGCTATACAAATAAAATTGATTTGACTTGCACAGGGATGCACTTAGAGACTCAGCACAGGATTGTATGGACTTAATTGCACACTTCAACAGTCAACATGCAAGATAAAAAAACAGTGTTCAACAGGAACCTATAACAGAGACACTACAAGATAAAACAGGAGGACCAGACGTGAAACTTAAATTTAAAAAAAAATACCGAAACACGAAACAGAGAGAGAAAAGGGGTAAACATGCAGCAAAGGATTACTCCAGGGGGAACTCAAACCAGGGTCACCTGCTTAAAAAAAAGGTCTATACTTTTAATAATACTGATGTTTTCAATATCCTGACTTGTACAGCGATATGCAAGCCACAGGCACACAGACACACCTTTCTTTTTGTATTGGAAAAAGATTGTATAATAAATGATGATCTGAGTTCCATCAGTACAAAGTACTCTGATACTTTGAGTAAAAGTAGAAATACTGTCATCTGAAAATATAAAAAAAACAAGTTAAAGATCTGAATTCAAATTCAATTACTTACTACTGTAATAGTAAACTTACATGAGTATTTTCAGCAGAATGGACTGAAAGCAGGTGAGGAAGAGCCTGAACTTGGTCACAAGTTTGAGAGGTACTGGCTAGATATAATTGGGCTTGACTCTTCTGAGAGGCGTTAGACTGAGAGGTGTAGAGTGGGGGGGGAAATGTTTGTTTACCCCAAGCTCAGTGCCTGCACATTGGGTTTCACACCTTTGGGTGTGGGAATCGGTCCTGACTGATGCAATGAACGAAAATTCTGAGTACCTACCCCTTTTTGGAGTCCTTTGGCCTCTTGGACATAGTTCGATGATAGACCTGTCTTCAGTTGTTTGTGTCTTCAGTCTTGCCGCCACATGTCTTGGGAACCCGGGTGAAAATCTGATTTGATTGCGAGCTGGCTCCAATGGTGGGGGAGGATGTTGATCAGACCTGGCAGACCCAAATATTCTTTGAGGGTTTGCTGTGAACACCTCCAGGAGTGCTTCACTTATGATTCAGGGCATTAAATGCTTGGTGCCTGTCGTGGCAGCAGCCCCTGAACCAGCAGGTGGACACCGGCAGTGAGGGATGCTGAAGAAATAGTCCTACAAGACCTTTTAACCCAGAGTAGCTGATGTGCCAAGCAATGCACAACCACACACAGCATTGCAGAGGCAAAGACTTGGGTGTGAGAGGAGTTCTTTGAGGCCATGGAAATTGACCTTCAAACAGCTTCAAGGAGGTTTGGGATCACCATTCAGCAGCCAAGGAGGAGAAAGAAGTCCAGTGTAAACACTAGGCTCATTGGGAGCAGGGTGCTGCTTTTTTCTCCAGAATATGGGGAACCAGTGGATGGCTCACCTATCTGGGGCTGAGATCATGGAGGTAGTCAAAAAATTCCTCAGTGGCAAGGCTCTGGATTTCGTTGGGCTGACTTGGTTGACACAACTCTGTTACATCGACATCAGGGGTAGTGAATTTAGGAGGTGGATCCCCTCTTCAAAAGGGGGACCAAAGGATGTGCTTGATCTACAGGGAAATCACACTCCTCAGCCTCCCTGTTAAGGTCTATTTAGGGGTCCTGGAGAGGGGGGTCTGTAAGATAGTCAAACCTCAGATTCAGAAGAAGCAATGTGGTCCTGGTCGTGGAACTGTGGACCAGTTATATACTGATTGTTTGTACAAGTGGCTGAAACGAGTTTCCTCTGCAGGGTGTCTGGGCTCTCCCTCAGAGACAGGGTGAGAGGCTCCAAGAAGAAGGATGCTTGTGGTGTTTAGGCATGTCACCCAGAGATGCCAGAGGGAAGACCTAGGACACACTGGAGAGTCTATGTCTCTCTGCTGGTCTGGAAACACCTTGGGGTTCCTCTGGAAGCGCTTGATGATGTGGCCAGGAAGAGGGAAGTTGTGCAGCTTCACTGCTGAAGTTCCTGAAAGTGCTTTAGAGTAGGTATGACATAATTATGGTAATTTAGCTTTTACTTTGTATTGGTATTGTTTGTGTGTACACTCGTATTGTGTGGTGACTGTTTTGGAACAATCTAATAAGTCTGTTAGTTTTTAATTTGTGCGCATATTTATACTTATATGCATAAATGTGCATTTAAACAATGCATGCACCATATTTCATACTGAACAATGCATTTGGCCATTTTTGGAATGGTGTAACATAACCAAGTTGGTATGTTCAGTTCGGTTTATTTTTGTGGCAGTCACACAAAATATGTATTACTCTACATCTTTCAAAATAAAGAACAGTACATGTGATATAAGTTCCTTTATAATGTAAGTATTTATTTATTTGGTGCTATGTAATGATCATATAATATTATTCCAAAGTTTCCTGTGTCCTGTGAGAGCCTGTGGTGATAAGGAGGTGTTCACTAGACTGCAGAATCAAAGGATATGTCAAGAGGTTGCTGGATGTGGTGATGTGGTCAGAGACTAAATCCGCTTACTACATCAGAAAAGGTGGAAGATGGAATTAGAGCCTGATAATTGAGTCCCTCATCCACTCCAGTTCGACTCTATGTCCCCCAGGTCACCAACCACCTCTTGACATTGAAAACCCATCACCAAGTGAAATATTTTTCATATTTTTTGATTGTACAGATTTCAGGCTGTTTTGTCAATACATGGACAAAAATCCAACCAGAAACCTTAAGAGAGGAAAGAAATTTACCTTGACTTCAATAATGCATACTAGATGAAATGAATACTGGAAATGGATGGCGGCGTGTGTAGACGCAGCGGCCTCTCGCTCTCCTGACAATGCGTTGTTTTGTTCGTCAAACAAGTGTTTGTCCGAAAGTTTTTCCTGCCAGTCCATGTCAGAACAGTCTACAGTTTTTTCTACACATCCGGAGAAGCAAGATTTGCCAAGTTTTGGACACGAAACTGGAGAACTCGCTAACGGAGGACTGCTACGCTGGCCTGCTAACTCACCGGACTCGCCTGCTACCCCTCCCCCGGAAAGGAAGCGTCGGAAGCGGTGCGCCAGGACGAGGAAGTGGGGCAAGCGCAATGGTGTCTGAGCTAGGCTAGAGGCTAAGCCAACTCGCCCAGCCATACCATCTATCCTTCTGGCAAACGTACGATCACTGGACAATAAAATGGATGATATCCGACTTTTGAGATCAGCGAACCGAAAAGTGAGTGACTGTTGTGCGTTTGTTTTTCCTGAAACTTGGCTTAATAATAACATTACTGATTCCGCGATACAACTGGAGCAGCTAACATGCTACAGATCCGACAGGGCTCTCGTAGAGGGAGGGAAGATGCACGGTGGTGGCGTGTGTGTTTACATCCGCGAAGCGTGGTGCCGGGATGCCACTGTAGTATACAGACACTGCTCACCTCTGGCGGAGTTCATGATCGTGAAATGTCGCCCCTTCTACTTGCCGAGGGAGACAAGTTCGATCCTGCTGGTCGCTACCTATATCCCCCCAACTAACAACAGCAACAGACGTGCAGCGCTGAATGAACTGTACCAGGCTATCAGTGAACAACAAACAGCACAACCAGCTGTTTCATTATCCTTGCTAGAGATTTCAACCATGCTGATCTCAAAACTGTTCTTCCCAAGTTTCATCAACAAATCCACTTTCCAACAAGAGGACACAACACTTTGGACTGTGTTTACACTCAGCACAATGGAGCATACAAAGCCACCCCCTCCCCCACATCGGCGCCTCTGATCACCTCACCATTATGCTAATGCCTGCATACAGACCGAAAGTGAAAGTCATCAAACCGGTTCTGAAAGAAATAAGGGTGTGGCCACAGGAGGCGACCTCAGCCTTACAGGACTGCTTTGAGACAACAGACTGGGAAATGTTTAAGGAAGCAGCCACCTACAACGGCGTCACAGACATTGAAGAGTATACAGACACAGTGATCTCCTATATCACCAAATGCACAGATGACGTGACCCACATGAAGAGGATCACCATGCGGGCCAACCGGAAGCCATGGCTGACAGGAGACGTCCATAGGCTGTTGAGGGCCAGAGACAAGGCCTTCAAAGCTGGGGATGCATCAGGTCTGAGAACAGCGAGAGCCAACCTGTCCCGTGGCATCAGGAAGGCGAAAAAAGAGTCCACAAACAAGATAACCTCCCACTTCAAGGACAGCAAGAATGCACAGAGCCTATGGCAGGGCATTCAGGACATCACAAATTACAAACCTGCACCACAAAGCTGCGAGAGCGACATCACTCTGCTCAACAGCCTAAACAGTTTCTTCGCATGCTTTGAGGACCAGAACACCACTCACCCACAGAAAACACCACCACCTCTGCATGACCAGCCCCTGTGCCTGTCTGCTACCAGCGTGAGGAGGACACTCTCTGTGGTCAACATCCGGAAAGCAGCGGGTCCAGACAACATCTCTGGTAGGGTGCTGAAAGACTGTGCAGAGGAGCTGACAGATGTTTTTACAGACATCTTCAACACCTCCCTGAGGCAAGCCATTGTGCCTTCAGGCTTCAAAACTGGCACCATCCTTCCTGTGCCAAAGAAATCCTCCCCATCCTGCTTCAACGACTATCGTCCTGTGGCACTGACACCCATTATCATGAAGTGCTTTGAACAACTAGTCCTGTCACACATAAAATCCATCCACAACAACTCATCTGCAAACTGTAAAAACTGGGCCTCAGCACCTCACTCTGCAACTGGCTGCTGGATTTTCTCAGCCAGAGGCCTCAAGCGGTGCGTGTTGGCAACGACATCTCAGACAGGATCCCCCTGAGCACAGGGGCCCCACAAGGCTGTGTGCTCAGCCCCCTCCTCTTCACCCTCCTGACACATGACTGCACACCAACCCACAGCTCCAACCACCTTGTGAAGTTTGCCGACGACACAACACTGGTGGGCCTCATCACCAACGGCGACGAGACCCACTACAGGAAAGAGGTAGAGCTTCTGACCAGATGGTGCAAAGACAACAACCTCCTGCTAAACATCAGCAAGACTAAAGAGATTGTTGTCAGCTTCCAGAAAGGCCACCCCCAACACCCCCCTTTGACCTTCGACGGTGCTGCAGTGGAGAGGGTGAGCAGTACCAAGTTCCTGGGGGTGCACAGCAGTGATTACCTCTCCTGGACCACCAACACCGCATCACTGGCCAAGAAAGCGTCTCTACTTCCTGCGTAAACTGAAGCGGGCAAGTGCGCTGCCACCCATCATGACCACATTCAACAGAGGAACCATCGAAAGCATCCTCCAGGCGGGAGCTGCACTGACTACAACAGGAAGGCTCTGCAACGCATCGTGAGAACAGCTGAAAGGATAATTGGTGTACCACTCCCCTCCCTGCAAGGTCTTTACAACACCCGCCTCAGCCGCAAAGCGATCACAATTGCCACGGATACAAGTCACCCTGCACACAGTCTGTTCAGCCTCCTGCCCTCTGCATGCATGACATGACAAGGGCGTCTACGTTGCCATGGCTCTTGCCGCCCTGGCCTGCTCCTCAGCCTGTCTCTTGTAAACCCTCATCTTGAGCTGCAGGTTCCTGACTGTGCCCTCCAGGTTTTTCTCCATGTTCAGCAGGCTGGTGTTCTGAAAGCGACGCCCTCCAACGCACTCTTTGGCTTCACCCAGCTCCTGCTCAGCCATTTGGCACCCTCTCTTCGTCTGCTCCAGAGCGTCTCTCAGTGCCCTAATCTCAGCCATCATAAGGCCATTTCTGTGCTCCATCGTGGTGGCCTGCTTCTTCATGGCTTTTGGTCCTCTGACCACACTAGCCACAGTGCCAGGGATTCCTGTGAGGGCAGAAGTAGTGATGAGTGATTTTGCTTTTTGTTTAGTCTTACCTCTGCGAAGTCTGCAGCTTCGCCTCTCCTGCCACAGTGGGTGGAAAGCTGGGCAGTCTCGGCAGATCAGCACTGGTAGTGGAAGTGAATCGACCACCCCTGCCATTGTCCTCATTGTTCCATGGGTGGTGCCCACCATGAGTTGAGCCGTGAGGTAGTCCCTGGTCCCTCCATGGACACACAAGACGGGGAATATCTTATCAGCCCTCAGACTTCCAGGATCGACCAGATCCTTGTGGACCAGCATCACCTGGCTGCCCGAACCAGGTAAGTCTTTCCAGAGAAGTAGCGCTGTATCAACCATCCCCAAGGTTTCTCCAGGAGAGCCAAGCCACCAGCTCTCCAACCTATGCAAACAATATCCCAACTCCACTGCACGCCTCCTCCAGGACACAGCCTCTCATGATATCACAGTTTGTACTACACTTCCTGACTATGGGAGCCCACATGGGACACACAGAAAAAGGGAATACTGAAGAAGATTGTTTGATGTTGGGTCTGGATATTTGGTGTACACAGACAATTTCTACACTGATCCCCTCTTCTTCTGACACCTGAGCCAGCAGGAATTTGGAGCCTTTGAAACATACAGGTGATATGCAATGCCCAATGCTCTTTGCTTTCTACGCTGTACTATAGATGTTGTACAACAACCTGAATCAATTGATCAGCTCGTCATCAAGCTCTGCACAAGCCTGACAATGAGTCATTCATTTGAATCAACCATTCATTATGAATGAATGTATTTATTTGGTGGAGTGGGAGACGCTACTCTTTTTGTTTTACTGTTTGTTTCATTTGTAAGATATCTTTCTCTCTCTCTCTCTCTCTCTCTCTCCCTCTATCTCTCTTTCTCTCCCCCTCTCTCTCTCCCCCTCTCTCTCTCCCCCTCTCTCTCTCCCCCCCCTCTCTCTCTTTCTCTCTCTTCTTGCCACAGACACTTGCACCTACACCTATATTAACATATATACACCCACACACGACATGCATGTATTGCATGTTATAGACAAGCCACCATCTTGTCTCACACACCAGTATCCGGGAGTGTGTCATTCCAGCCTGACCACTGGGGGGGGTAGTTCACTACTCTCGTTTAGCCGCCAATCTTAGGGAGTCTTGCGTTGTCCTGGCGTAGCCGGTAGTTGTGACCTCCCACACTCACCGCACGACTCACTAGTCGGAAGTGATTTTAATTTGTAAATAATTTTGTGGAAGAAGAGAAGTTTTGCTAGTATTTTATATATACTGTGACAGTAAGCTGGTTGACAGAGTTTGTGAGCGACCGACGTGGCCGCACCACAAAAGGGATCAGGGCAACCAGAAAAAGAAGTGGAGACATGAGGCAAAGGAACTCACGTAAAAAAACATTTATTGACGGCGATACAAAAAAAAGACATGAAACGCTCACGGCAGCAGGGAAAGTCCACCTCGCACCAGGTGGACCAAAAAGGCAGCTCCACTCGCCTCGCGTCGCGTCCCGCACGCAAACCCGTCCGGGGGAAAATCTCCATCCGCTAGTCAGTTCCCCCCTTATAAACGGGTCAGAAGGCTCCCCTTCTGCAGTCTCGCCAACTGGGTGGCGAGACAAAAGTCCGCGACCGTAGTCGATGTCTGCCCCGGGGCCCGCTCGACCACTCTCCATTTACGGTCGCAGCCCCGCCATTGTCCTACTGCGTCCCGCCAGCCATCTCCGCCGGCCATCTCCGCCGGGCACTTCCGCCGGGCACTTCCGCCGGGCACTTCGGTCGGCTCCTTCGCCAACTGTCTCCGTTGGCTCCTTCACCGACCGCCTCCGCTGGCTCTTTCGCCGGGCACTTCCGCCGACCATCTCCGCCGGCACTTCCGCCGGGCACTTCCACCGGGCACTTCCACCGGGCACTTCCGCCAGCACTTCCGCCGTCTCCGCTAGCCGTCTCCGCTAGCCGTCTCCACTAGCCGTCTCCGCTAGCCGTCTCCGCCGCCAATCCTCTCGCTCGTGTACCACCGTCAGCCCGCGAGTTCCACCTCCTCTCTCCAGCTTCTCAGGCAGCACCACAGATCCCACCGCTGCCACCAAATGTGAGCGACCGGACGTGGTGGTGAAGAAGTGGAGATAGGAGGCAAAGGAACTCACACAAAAAAACATTTATTGACGGCGATACAAAAAAAAGACACGAAACGCTCACGCCAGCAGGGAAAGTCCACCTCGCACCAGGTGGACCAAACAGGCAGCTCCACTCGCCTCGTGTCGCGTCCCGCACGCAAACCCGTCTGGGGGAAACTCTCCATCCGCTAGTCAGTTCCCCCCCTTATAAACGGGTGAGAAGGGGAGGGGTCATCACCTTCTCACAGAGTTGATCTCCTCCTTTATTGCTCACTCTAGAAATATCTATATTTTCACAAATATTAGTGTTTCTAAGTGACCACCTTATCTTTTGAGACTGTATAGTCAAATTCATTATTGGTCCAGATTTTCCAGTGGTGGTCTGTTTATAATTAAATTTAATCAATAACTTGTTTTTAATTATATTTAATAATCATCTCTAATGATTATCTATTGATACTAATAACCAAATTGAGCTCCTACATGCAACATTTAAATCCAGTTATTGTTTCAGCCTGCAAACTACACAATCTTTAGTTAATAAAAACGGTATGTTCTGCTTACAACAAAAAAATGTCACAAAATACCTTTTTATGCTGGAAGTTTTCATCCAAAAAAATTCTTCAGGGTTAAGTGTTGGTGTGAGTGATCATGTGATAATTTACTGAATTAAATGATAAGGCAATTTTTTTTTATGTTAAAGTATTTTGGTCAAATAAAAAAAAATTTAGTTATCACACATTCACACACACTGATCATCGATAAAAAAAAAATACATAAAAACCATATACACATATAGGCTACATAGTATATAAAACAACATAAGAAAATGAATGGCAATGTTACTAATAGAATACCGAGGAAATACAGTGGATATAAAACATCTACACACACCGAGATAAATATTTCACAACTTTTCTCACCTTTAATGTGACCTATAACCTGTACAACTAAATAAAAAAAACTGAAACCTTTAAAGGAGAAAAAAATTAAAATAACCTGGTTGCATAAATATTAAGAACACAGATATGTATGTGTCCTAAACCTCCAATTGTGCCCAGTCAGAGACAGGGCTTAACCAACTCTATACTGGTCTGTCATCTCTCACACTATCAGAATAGAAATAGTATATCTAGATCAACATGCTTGTAATTATTTTTAACCTGGTTTCTGTCACTGGGTTATATGTGAATCAAATGATCTAAAAGTCAGAAACAGCCAGGGGTGAACTTCACTGACTCGTTAGCTGAGGAGCTTTCAAGCCCAGAGAGACCTGCCAGCTAGCTGTCACTCAAACAGAACATCCCCTTAATTATGCAGATTTTTGCTGAAAAGCCCCAATAAAATATATATTAAAAATGACCCCCCTACCCTCATCACTTCCATGAATACAAAATTATCTATCCAGACCAAAACCTATCTTTGCCCCAGACCGGAAATGTGTTGTTGTTTTTTTGCTGTATTATATTATATTATATATAAGTATTATATTTCTACATTGGGGGTCTATGATGATTGGCTCAATTTTATGACCAGTCTCAAGTGGCCATTCAAAAAAGCGCAGTTTGTGGCACTTTATGTGCTCACTGCTCAGCACCCAAGGTTGCATTTAACCGAATCCTCATGCTGATGGTGTGACAATAGTCACCATGTTTCACAGCTTCAAGCACACAGGTTCTTGTTTCTCTCTCTGATCTGATTTGGAATTGGAAATGTAAAAACTCCATGCCCATAATATTAATTGTAATCCTAACCTTCGGGAATAGTTATAGACAAATTAGGTCTCAAACTTTAGGCCCGAATATGTTTTCAGAACATTCAGTGCAGTGCAAAAAGGTTTATTAACTATGCTACTGCGTGGTTCTGGTTACTGGAGTGTTAGGTTTGGACAGCAAACAGACACGAGATTTTAAAATATGATGTTAAAATAATAAGTGTTAGTTTGCAACTGTAACATAACATGATAGATTCCATCAAGACCTGCAGAAATGTGTAATATTTCTGGAATTTTTATTTAGTAAACATTCATGTTACATGTTGAAGATATAATTTAATATGAAGAAATGAACCTGATTTTTATATAACTTATAACTTAATAAATTTGACATCACTTTATTCTGCTTTTAATTTTTGTTAACAATAATAAGCTGGTAACATGGTTATTAAATGTACCTTTTATGTTATATTGGTAACATTACTAGCTTTCATAGTCTTAGTTAATATTGAAACTTTTTGCCTGACGTGGGAAAGACCAGGATTGTCAACTAGTCTGTGCAATAAAGGACAGCCTGCACAAACTTCACCAAAAGTGTTATAGGGTGGCAAAATGTTTCAAAACTTTTCTATCTTAAAATCTATGTTAAAAGCACAGCAAATTCTACAGAATTGCAGATACTATATAAAATACAAATATAAAATATATATAATTTCAATCTTAAAGTCATTATACAATTTGAATGCTAAATGCTAAACTCATGGATAAAAACAAGTGAACAATAAAGACATAATACATGAAAAACATAATATAGTACAGTATTCAACCACAGTAGAGTACAGGTAAAAATTTTTTTTTATCTTTTCTTGATTTGTTATGGAAACAACTCCAATAACAGATAAATCATTTCAGACAGCGGCAGTGGTCTGGTGCTTTCACAACCAGCCTCAAGTGGCCACCTAAGGAACTGCAATCTTAACACTTCTTTATTGAGCTTGCTACTCAACACCAGGATTTTCCCCTTGTATATGACCTATCAGTAAACATTGAACCTGCACATTTCAAAAATATATTAGGTGAATTATTAGACAATTTTGAGTTTTTAAAAATGTACTTGAAATTAACATGATACTTACTTTCCAAGGTGAATAGTTACTTTTATAATTTGTAATGCAGTAACTCCTATAGATACTTTGGAAATCTAACAAGTAAATGTAACTGTAGTTAATGGTGGGCTACAAAGCCGATACCTAATCAGCTAATCAGAGATTTTTTCAATGGAGAAACTTTGTACAGCAAAAACTTTCAATTGTATCTAATCATGCTGCAACTAATGTATAATCTTATGTTGATTCTTGATGAAAGAATTACTGGATTTTAAATGTCTGTCAATATTTTCTAAAGCAACCTAAAATGTTAACTTAGATTGAGCCACTTTTATCTACATATGGAATTGCTATTTTTGTACAGTAGAACAGAATGGCTTCATCTACTTCACCCTTAGAAGCTGGCAGAATATCACATGCACTTTAACCTCAGACTGTAACAAATTTCAGGTTTAAGCTGAAACATGATCCGTTTTCCAACAATCAGTACAGAACAGAACTGCAAACAGTGACTGTGATTGATAAAAATATTAACAACCATTGTAGAATTATTAAGAACTGTTGAATCTCACAATATGTTTCTATTTACACAGAGCTGTGAGACATTCTGTACTCTGGCTGTAAAAACACAGTCATTGAAGATCCTGAAACGCAAATCAGAATCAATAAAACAAACTGAAAATTTATTAAGTCAGTAAACAAATAAATGATACAATGGCATGCTGCTGGATAAAAGGAAGCTTTTGAGCCTGTGTCTCTCAAACATTCGAACAGTGTTCCACTATTTGACTAGCCTGTCTACCACCAGACATCACATCAAGGTAGATTTATATTCAATCTGGAACCATCAGTTCATTTTCTCATAATGGAGGCCTGCTTTATGAAAGACCAGAGCTGTTTATTGGGTGCTACAAATGTCTGCCAACTGCATCTGTGCATAGCTTATAGCTAAAAATATCAAACATACCTGATAATGATGAGATAGTTTAGCTCATTGTTTAAAATAAACTTGTGCTTTAAATTACTTAGAACAATTTGTAAGGCTCCATTAAAAGGTAAACTATCACCTGCCACCATGTTGGATCCACAGTTATCAACAAAGTTACCTCTGTGTTTTCTTATTGTCTTGCTGCACCATTCCCATCCAGTGGTTGTCTCCCTCTCTGATGGGAAAATTAGTTCTTTGGTGTCCAGAGTAAATTGCGGAGAAAAGGATGAGTACTATACCCAGGCTTGGGTTAATGATGGACTAAAGCTAGCTCACTAAATTTTGTATGGGGGAAAGCTTAGCAGACCTACTGTGGCCACTAAGGGCTGTTTGAAGGTAAAAAGAAAAAAAAGAAAAAAAAGAAAAAAAAGCGTGTCAGTTTTCAACAGATTTTGACACACTGAATGTATTATTTTTTTTAACTAAGCGATTTTGACAATGTCCATTTGCAACAAGACTTTTCTAATATTCCTACTAACTCTGTCTCGTCATTCCTGTTTTACACCAGGTGTGTAATTGGGAGAATTCCTCCCCTCTGGCAAGTGAAATGGAAGTTTGAGAAGGAAAAGAGGGGGAAGACAACAATGAGAGTATGTCTATGTGAACATGGGGTTATTTATTTTTCAAGTCACAACTTGTCAGACGTGTGTTCAGTGGGGGTTCAGTATCTCAGATATGTGGCCCTTGTTGACAGGTTGTAGCTTGTTGCCATATAAGTCACATCTAAAGACTGCGGAATTTGAGTGGCTTTAAGTTTGTTTCAGGGCACTCCCCTGCACACACTCACAAAACACACCCACAACCAATTCTCTCTGCAATTTTATGTTTTGGCTGAAGACTAACATTAAAGTTCTACAATGCAGATATGTGCCATTGTTTTCAATATTATTTCAATTAATTTGATTTCTTAGTTTAAATTAATAAACTATTTAGGGACCTATAAATCCAGAAAGGGTAGCCTATATTTTTTTATTCTGAAAAAAAACCAAAAATAAACAAAAATAAAAAATCATTGTGCAGTGTAATTTTTTTTCTAGAGCTCAGATCCTGAATGTAGTCACAAGTTTAGAATAATTATTAACAAGTGTATAGATGAAAAAGAAAAAAAAATTTAATTACTTTAAGGGTGAAAATCCAATTTCATTGATGGGGGGGCATAAACAATTTAAGAGAATAATTTTTGGAGGGGACATCAAAAATATATACCCATCTGAGGTCATTAAATAATGAGGGCAAAAACTATAAAAATGTTTAATGGAAGACATTCACATCCTCCCTCTCTATTCTTTTTCCTCACATCTTCCTTCTCTATAACTTACATTGTGCTTGAGCTTGTTGTTGAACAATAATTAGGTCTTATCTTATTTTATAGTTTATTTGTTCAACATTTAAATAATAAAACAAGTTTAGAGAGTTACAACTACAACTCTACAACTACATATGACAGATGATGCACAAATACACAATGATGTTTTGTAAAGCTCTACAAGCCAAAGAGTTTGGAAAAGACTAGTTTATTTTGGTGTAATGTGGATAATTTATAAGACTTGCTGATGTTAAGTATTGAGCATGGTGGGTAGCACAGTAGGTCACAGGTTCAAGTCCCTGGACTGGGGCCTTTCTGTGTGGAATTTCTATGTTCTCCCCATGTCCGTGTCGGTTTTGTTCTGGTTTACCCTGCAGTCCAAAAACATGCTGATGTGAATTGCTGACTCTAAATTGCCCTTAGGTATGGGTGTGTGAGTGAATGCTGTGTGTGTCCCACAGGAGACTGGTGACCTGTCTAGGGTGTATCCCTGCCTCTCGCCTAAAGTACACTGGGATTGTCTCCAGCAGACCCCTGTGACCCTGGTGAGGAATAAATAAGTATAGAATAAACAGCCTGTGTATTGGAGTAGAATGTTCCATATTTCCCTCTGATGTAGTAAAGTGGAAGTAGAAATTAAGTAGAGACATCTTAAAGTATTTGATATTTAATGTACTCAAGTATTGAAAGTAAATTTAAACAAAAAAAAGTTTATTCTCAGTGTTGGAGCATCTCTGGAGACTTCTATTCTACCTCATCAATCACTTTGTGTAAACGGAATATTAAATTAAAAACAGCATTAGCTTCCAAAATATTTGTGATGTCAAATGTCTTGTTCCAATCAGGTCACTCTGCAGCCTGTTTCCTAATAATAATGGAATACTTAGGAGAAATGTCGTGGAGTAAGAGACACATATACAGATACTCCCAAAAATACGTCAATAGCCTGTTGTAATGAAGTAGTTGTATTTTACATCACTGAGTATCTGAATAAATGTACTTGGTTAGTCCCCCCCCCCCCGCCTCCCCTCCCCGCTCCGTTCCGCTCGGCTACGGCTCGCATCGCTGTGAATCTGCAGAAGAGCGCAGCAGACGCTGTTTGGTAGTGAATGCAGCAGCCTGGGAGGATAACAGCATCCTGACACACACCGCGGAGGATAGAGACACTTTATATCGACAGCAGTCAATGTAAGCTTCTCTTCTCCTCTCCACTGTACGCCTTTTTCTTCTAAAAATGTGTCACTTTTGAGCTCAGATGACTCAGGATCTTTCCCTGGAACATTGGCGGCAGCAAGGGCGGAGGTTTGATTTCAGCAGGGAGAGATACACTAAACAGGCGGTCGCCCGCTCACATGTTCAGCTCAAAAGCTTTATTTCTTGCATTATGCAAAGGAAAACACAACATTTAAGCACCAATTGATATAATATAGTATAAAGCAGCTAAGCTCTCAACTTTTATTGACTAAAAAGATGCCTTCTGATTGGCATAGCTAAAGTCCTCTGCTCCTTTCTTACTTTTATTTGGGTGGCATGTCTTATAAATACTGAGGAGAACATTCCTAAAATCTGTTCTCTACATGTGAGAGGCTGTGTCACCATCCCAGCTGCCCGCTGCCCACATTTGTGTCCCATTGATGATAGATCATCTCTTAATCATAGCAGGGACATTAATACAATAGAATATGATAAATGAAACAATGAAAGAATATGGGATAAGAAATGATGATGAAAGACTATAAATGTAAATTAGCCTAAATTAACTCTGGCAGAGGTTAGGCTAACTCATGACAAATTCATTTTGTATATAATTATTAATGCAACATCTCAGTTATTATGCTTGAAATATGCACCAACCTTTACATTTATGTTCATGTTAACAGGATTTCTTTTTCAAAATGCATGTAATAACTACTTACAAGTGAACATTTCTGCTGTATCTTTTGAAGCCTCTGTTGCAGCTCAACCTTGAATGTACATGAGCTTTAATTTCTTTTTTCCTCCATTAAAGCCTTTCTAGTGTATTAACTATTAACAAAGTCAAGAGCGACAAGCACTCTTGTCCTGCTTCACTGGTTCTCTTCTTAATGTGCTTATGTTCGTGTGAAAACAGCCTTACTTACTTCAGTATGGGGCAACTGGTCCATGTTTGACTCTTCTTCTTCCCTTTTTTACAGTATACACAGTGCTTTGACAAAACTCACAGTCATCTGAGACATCTTTATTTACTTTCAATAGTGTGGATAAACTGTCTCAGACATATTGTTTGTGACTGCAAACCAAAGAAAGAAAAATATTAAAAATAACACATTCTGTTATTTATTGTTGTGTTGTCCCAAGAGTAGAGGAAGTGTGGTCTCCAGCCAGAGAGAATGGAACATATTGCAGAAGAGACAACACAACCAACATTATCAAGCAACATACAGATTAGGCTAACAAAAGCAAGATTATGATTGTTGTATTATGTATTGTATATAAATCTCATTCTCCTCTTGCTACACTTTGTATCTGTGAGGTCAACCATTAAAGTCATATAATCTATACATACTTGAGTACAGGAGAAAAAAAACAGATATAAAAAGAATCCATTTTCTTGCTTTTGCTTTATATTAAATTTAGAGATTAGTCTTTCACAACATTTTAGTTGTCCAGGGTAACTCTGAGACATCCTGAAAATTCCTATTGTAATGTATTTAAATTAATATTGCTAATATCAATCTGCAATATTCATGTTTTCTCATTGAAAGGAAATTGGCAGCCTTCCACTAATTGGAATGAAGAGCATGACACAAAGAGCAAAATGTTAAATTCCTTTTTTCCCCAAGTTACTGTAAACCTGACCATTCTGTCCTTTTATTCTACATTATGTGTCTGTAACCTGTGTCCTAGTTCCATTTGAGAAAGATGTTGCGTCCAGAGCGTCATGACTATGTGAATAGAATATAAATTGCTTTGTTTGTTTGACATTTAATGCGAAACTATTTTTTGTGAGAATAAAATAAGTTCAATGATTAATATTAAACTATGATCATACAAAAAACAAGTGATGCATTTCTATCTCTACAAATCAGCATATGAGATAACAGGAGCCAGTAACCACTGCTTCCCAATAATCAAATTAAAGTTGCCTTTCATTAGCCCTCAAAATGTCATTTTTTAATATGAATCCTTAACCTTTGGCTCAATTGTTCACGCTAAACCTGCTTAGATTGAAAATGCCATTTATGTGTGGGTGTTATTATTTCTGGGATACAAAATCCAAAAGAAAATGGCTAAATATCCTCCTCTTTATCTTTAATTCATTGATAGAATGTCTTTGAATAATAGAATAAGTTACTTCCTGTTACTGCAGCGCTACATTTTAGCCTTACTTCCACTGACCTTTTGGACATTGTCTTGAATGTTAGCCCTGTAACAGTATGTATTCTATTTCCTTTCTTGAATAAACCTATAGTATCCTAATTTGTGATTTAAAACTTTAAAAACCTAAACCCACCACTTAAAAAATGTTTTTTTTTATCATTACTTCAGCTGGTTTGGACTGTGTAGAATATTTTTCCAAACTCACCCTAAACCTAGGAACACTTGTACATACAAGCATGATTTATGACCAATATAATGCAACTTTATGCAAACTCTCATTTTCAACTCTAACATCTTGATGCGGATTAATGATTGCCTACGAGCCACATTCAGCTGATACACTTGCCTTAGAGATATATGTGTGTTGTTATAGCAGCTTGTGTAATACCATTTGTGGGTCTCCATCCAGCTCATGCTTTAGCTGCTTTCTGCCAAAACACCAGCAGCACAAGTAACACCCAGGAAAGAGGTGAGGAGGCAGAGGCATCTGCACTGTGACTTGCTCTCTACCACTGCTTCCTCTGTTTCTCTCTCTCTCTTATCCTTCAATCATTTTGGACCACCATCATTGTCTCCTCGAATGATATAGTTTTCTTGGCAAACATTACAGATTGCAATCGTTGCATCTGTGAAATTGTTGAAATAAACATTATTTGTATATTCATAAAGTCCGAATTGGGAGAATGAGGGGGGGGGGGGGGGGGGGTTAGGTGATTTTAGGAGTTTTCAAGATTATTACAGTTAAACTACGGAAGCAGCATGATTTATTTCATCATTATTTTGATGTATCCATTTAGCTGTGTGGACCTGACCACATTATTTCATTGTAATTGGCATTTAATCCGGATATATTAGAGCATCACATCTTTAAGTCTGAAAGAAGAACAGTGGTACTGTAGATAATCCGACCCAGGTCACCGAGTTCTCTCCCTCTCCTCCCCCCTCTGTGGACCTCTTGTCCAGAACATTCGAGACCGATCCAGATTGACTCGTGATATGTTGGCCTACGTAACCTGTCTCTCCCTTTCCATGCCTCCTCCTTATTGGCGCCCTTTGACACCCACAAAAGACTTGTCCTGACTTTTCTCTGGCGTCTCCATCCATGCTGTCAGTGAAAATGTGTCTGCGTGGAGGTTTGATGTGGAGGGCAAGCAAAAGAGCAGTCTATTCCCATACATTAGCTTGGCTTGGTACTTAGTAGTGTACCTGAGTGTGCAGATTTTTCCCAAGCTGGTAGTTGTAGCCCCCTCCTCTGCTGAGTAGATCAAGGGTAAAAGGAAAGTTGATTTTAATCCCCAAAGGGATTAAGAATCCCATGAGTGATTAAATGAGGCTTCTGTCTCAAAAAGGACAAATTACTGTACCACCTCAGACTTGGGAACCGTTTTTACAGTGGTCCACACAGAACAAAGTAGATTAGACCTATCTCCATTTCGATAATGATTAATTACCTAGCGATCACAGGGTGGATTGCATATTTCTGCTCCTTAGAGCTGTGCCGGGACAATGGAAATGGATTTTGTCTGATGTTGGTTACATCAGAATTATCTTTTAGCAGGAAACGTATAAACTCTAACCTATGGAAGTGTTTTCAGACCAAGCCTTCAATACAAAGGGCCTTATTTTGAGGGCACACAAATTGCCATAGGGTTGAAACGCAGTAGCTGTAAGTAGCAATGAAAGCTGCGCCCAGACTTGCGAGAGAGGGCCGGTCCCAGGTGCAGGGCAATAAATTCCGCTAAATTGAGCTAAAAGTGAGGAACGATTAACAATATGCATTAGATTGACCAAAAGCATGTCTTTTCTGCTAATGCAGTGCATTCTGTGCTATTTAGACAGTGTAGTAGTAGATGTGCTGACACCTGTCAGCACAATGTGTGTTCACTCTGCATGCAGGCAGAGCAGAAACAATGTGAAAAACATATGAATAAATTCAACTTGAAATAAGCATGGATGCTGCTTCATTCAGTTTAAAAAATATATACACATGACAGTGAATAAAATGCCTTTTCCATGTGGTGCAATAAGCGCTTATACAAGTGTCAGCAGCTAGTTTAATGTATTTTTTTAAATCTCCAAATATGCCAACTTGATCAGTCAGGATGTAATTAATGTGCTGTATTTTCTTTCACATCTAACATGTCAGCTGTTAAACACACAGTCTATTCATCTGGTGAAACTCTTTGAAGTAGAGCAGCCGTGCAGGAGGAGAAAAGAGCAATGAACACTTGCGTCCAATAATGAAAACAAGGCTAAACCCCACAATAGACAGAAGTTATGTTAAAAATGTCACAAGATTTGATACAATGGCAACAGAGAGAGACTAGTAAATTTGCATCTCCTTGATATCAGATGCTGTAAACAATTAGTACAGTAAATGTGGTCGAAGTCAAACTTTATCAAAAGAAAAAATGTCGAAAAAAGGCTGACATTAAGAGATTACGTGCAGTTTTAGTGAACAGCATATGTTGCATAATATTATGTATTATTATCATTTAATTGTTACTTGCTGCAATGATCCAGACACCATGAGCATTCTTGCAGCCTCTCTTACTGATAGAAATAACTATATGAACCAAAACCTTTTTGAAACTGAATG
This sequence comes from Eupleurogrammus muticus, assembly GCA_036785175.1. Taxonomy (NCBI): domain Eukaryota; kingdom Metazoa; phylum Chordata; class Actinopteri; order Scombriformes; family Trichiuridae; genus Eupleurogrammus; species Eupleurogrammus muticus. The sequence goes on from JAYKQN010000009.1 coordinate 23,616,556, forward strand.
AAGGAAGGGGAAATCTAAGTAAGCTCTCAGTCAAAAAGAGATCAGCTGCAAACAAATCCTGGTAAATCCTGGCAAAATAGACTAAATCTAAGGTCAGAAACCTGGGAGATATTTTGGACGCTGCCCACAGAAAAGGTGACTGTGCTTTTCACCTAAAGAATATAGCCAAAGTAAAACCTTTTTTAATTTCCCATTAAGCTGAAAAAATGATTGATGGTTTTACTTTTAGCTGCTTAGACTACACTAATTTACATACAGCTTATGCAATAAGTAGATTTTTAAATTCCAAATGATACAGAACTCCACAGTAAGAATAAAAACAAAAATAAACAATCATAATCATCATCTCAGGCCAGAGGAACAATCATGATGTAATGCAGATAAGAGAGTTTAAAAAAGCAATTATTTACTGAACTGACGACAGTCCGAATATATGCATCTGTTAATTACATTCACCAAAGAAGCTGTTATTTTTGTTTGTCTGATTGTTTGTTTTCATAACAGAATTATGAAAACTACTGGGTCAATTGTGAAAACTGGTGATAAGGTGTAGAATCGGCCAAGGACAAACCTTTTCTTTTTGGGACTGGATCCTGCTTACAAAATTTTCACAATGATGGTTTAATGTTTAGGTGTTTATTAGTGGCTCCTATTTAACCGCACCAAAGGTGTCATGGTACCAGTATCAGCTGAAGATCCATGATATGACATCACAAATTGTAGATTCAGGCTTTCCTTTTTTATTAAAAAAACCTCTTCAACACATTATCTTCCTTTTCCCACAGTTTTAATTCTACCTGAATAATTTACACACCAGACTCTTTACTCCAATGTTACTTCCATTGAAATAGGACTCATGTTTTCTTTACAAATTGTCTAACAGTGCAGAAAGCGCTGACTAACTGTCCCATTGACTGCTATTAACTTAGCTCTAAAGCTGTGTCAAAAAATAGAGATTATCGTGTTTTATAAGTCATGAAGATAAACAGAAACATGTTATACACCATTCTCATCAGTGAAGTCTTCACTCATAGTGATAACATTTTTTCTGATGCCACAATTACTTTTCAGGGTTATTTGGACTTAATCTCAACCTTTTCAGAGTTCTTTACCTGTCCAGCCATAAAAGACAACTGACATAATAAATTACCAGGAATCAAATGAACTAAACTAAATAATTCAAAGCAACAAACTGACGAGTGTTGATTTCTACCTATGATTTCCAGTATCATTACTTAGCTACATTCTAGCACTCCCCATACTTTGCTGGGCTGGGTTTTTTATGTTCTTTACTAAGATGCCTCCCATATTACATTGTAAATAAGCGATTCCACTCCCTCAGTTGGAATATTTTCTGTTTTTTATGGTTTTAATTAAAAATATCTAAGGGTTAACAACAAGTGAATAAATTAATTTTGGCTCTGGGAAAACATAAGTAAACAAATAAAATATTCACTGCAGATGCAAAATGTTCAGGCTGACTGAATTTACTAAATGTTTGTGACAATGAATTGTTAAGGAACCCAAAGCACTTGGTTATAGCTAGCATAGGGGAAACGTTCTCTTGGTGAAAGATTTCAAAAGTCAGTGTTGATCTGACATAGGAGATGATGTGTAATTTTAAACCAACCACTGCTACCTCTTCTCTGTGACTCTTATGACATCCCCTATGTACATAGAAGTTAGTCTCACAGTGTAGTATGATTGAAAAAAAACATTAGTGAGAAATCAAACATAAATCTTATAGATATTGCTGGCATTGTTTTGGCATAATTCTCTCTTGTTATTATTTGGCAACCTTTAATTTTATGCTTTTCAAAAGCAGTTCTACTCTTTGATCAGCCAAACAGCTGTCAAAGTGACTCATGATCTGTACACTTGCAGTGTTAGCTACAAACAAACAGTGCTTTGATAGTGGTATTAGGTCTTTTCCTCTTTGTCTTTCTCTATTATTGTTTTGGGGTCAGAATGCAACACTGCTCGCTGGCTTAAGTGTCAAGCAGTTTAGTAGCATCAATCTGAATGTGGAGCTTTTGGAAAATTTCCCCCCAAACAAACTTCCCACAGGCTACTGCGGCCATATGCTAAGAAAAGTACACGGGCATTACCATCCTTTCTCCTTTCAGAGGAGCACCACACTACACTCTAGCTAGTGTCTTGCTCCGAAACACGTTCACAGCCACTTATTGAACTTTACCACCACCACTGGTCACCACCTCGTCTAGAAAAAATTCTGTAGAAAACACCCTTTAACAATGTGTTGTGCATGTAACAATCCATAATCGGATTTAGAAGAAAGAGCAAAGCTGGTAATCTACGGTATCTGATGGTGCTTTTTTAAAAAAGCAGATTCTAATGAAGCTCTTTTTTTCAGAATTTGTCATTCTTATCTCTTCTCCCACAGACATAGATCAGGTATGGAAAATAAGGCATTGGAACCTGATTCCGTGAGTATCCCCATGGAGGAAGCTATCATTTGTAATGGAGGCAGCCAGACACTGGCACAGCCTCAGCAGCAGCAGCAGCAGCAGGAGGCGTCCAAATTGACTCACCTGAAGAAGGTTGAGAACCACATCACGGAAGCACAACGCTTCTCGCACCTGCCCAAACGCTCCACCGTGGACCTAGAGTTCATGGACCTCTCCTATACTATTCAGGAGGGACCATGCTGGAGAAGGAGAGGTAAGGCACACCTACCTATCCTTTATTTATAGGAAAAGAGACTCGGCAACCAGCCATTTATCAGTTCTTTGTTTATCAGTTGCTGAGATTGTTAATAAAATGAGTACTGCTGGCCCACCTTGAATGTCAGCCCACCCTAAATGAGCATGGTCAGTTGCTGAGCTAACTGATTGTTGCTAACCATGGTTCCAAACCCTTTAACCCATTTAGGCCTAAGGGTTTTTTTTTGTTTGTATGCAAGTTAAGTCACTAGCATTCATGTTATGTATCTATTTTTCATTCCATTTTATAATTTTCTTTGATGAGAATAACAGTTTATTAACTGGTATGTGTAGAAGTCACTAGCCCAAATATGACAATTTTCTGTCATTCTAAAAACTTGATTAAATATATATACAGTCGTCCTCAAAATTATTCATACCCTTGCTGATTCTTGTGATTTTTTCATTTAGTGATTAAATAAATGCTTGTTTTCAAATTTGTGTTTTAGCTTCATGTGACCAACAATTGAAAGAATGACAACAATATAAAATAATTTTAAAAAATCATTTCTGGGGTATTTTATTAACTGAGTCCAAAAAAATGCCATGTTCAAAATTATTCATACCCCTGGCAATATCTCAACAAAAATGTCCCGAATGTGTTCATCTTTGTCCCAAAGTTATTTCATGATGTCTCATCGGAATGAATACCTTTTTTGTTGACCAAATGTTAAACAAGGTTAAAAAAAATAGCATCTTTCCAGAAGAGTATAAATAGTGGGAAAGGGTTCAGGTCATTGTTAATCTCTGGTCATCATGGTAAAGAAGAAGGAGCTCAGTGAGGACCTGCGTCAGCGTCTTGTGCAGGCCCACAGTGAAGGAAAGGGTTACAAGGCCATTTCCAAGCAGTATGGTGTCCCTGTCTCAACCGTCCAGAGCATCATCAACAAGCACAAGAGGTTCAACACTGTCAAAAACCTCAGTGGGCGTGGCCGAAAGTGTAAGGTGTCCCCCAAACTTGCCAGGAGAATCTGCCGAGAGGTCAACACCAACCCACGGACCACAACCAAGGCCCTAATTCAAACCCTTGAGCAGACAGGGACAAAGGTGTCACGGTCCACCATTGAGCGAGTTTTGCACAGAGGAGGTCTCCATGGACGTAAACCTCGGAAGACGCCGCTGCTCAGGAAAAAACATCTGGTAGCTCGCCTGGCCTTTTGTAGAGGTCATCTGAAGCAAGAACCCAGCTTTTGGTCAACAATCCTGTGGTCTGATGAGACAAAACTGGAGTTATTTGGCCATATGGATACCCAGTATGTCTGGAGGAAGAAAGGAGAAGCCTATAGACCAAAGAACACTGTGCCCACTGTCAAGTATGGTGGTGGAAGCATAATGCTGTGGGGATGTTTCTCTTCCAGTGGCACAGGCAATCTCGTCAAGGTCCAAGGTATCATGAAGAAGGAGGATTATATCAGGATACTTGATGAAAATGTCAAGGAATCTGCTGAAAAACTCAAGCTTGGCCAAAACTGGATGTACCAGCAAGACAATGATCCTAAACACACCGCCAAGGTAGTCAAGAGATGGTTCAAGGACAATGACATCAGTGTCCTGGAATGGCCAAGTCAAAGTCCTGACCTCAATCCAATTGAGAATCTGTGGCATCACTTGAAGACCAGAGTGATGGCGAGGAAACCAACCAACCTGACCCAGCTTGAGGCATTGGCCAAGGAAGAGTGGGCCAACATCCCACAGGAGACGTGCAAGAAGCTTGTGGACACGTACAAGAATCGTCTGGAAGCAGTCATAAAGAATAAAGGCTATGCCATTGACTATTAAATAAAGACGACGGACTAGGGTATGAATAATTTTGAACATGGCATTTTTTTGGACTCCGTTAATAAAATACCCCAGAAATGATTTTTTAAAATTATTTTATATTGTTGTCATTCTTTCAATTGTTGGTCACATGAAGCTAAAACACAAATTTGAAAACAAGCATTCATTTAATCACTAAATGAAAAAATCACAAGAATCAGCAAGGGTATGAATAATTTTGAGGACGACTGTATATAAATGTCAGGTTTTAAAAATCATAATATTTAAAGAAAATTACCTCTTTCTGGAAAGGTTTGCCCTTGTCATATCCTGGTAAAGAAGGGGCAGGAACTCAATGACATCATATGACAGGAAGCACTTGGAAAATTATTTTTTTGCTTAAAACTTCTGTCTAAGTTGTCCAGAGCACCATAAAAACTGTATGAGTAACATTTGGATTATTATTTTTTTAATTTTGAGTTAAAAATGACATAGTCATAAACTTAGGCATAGTTGCTACTGGACTTAAATTGGCAAATCAGCAGGTGGCAAAGACGTCACAGGAACGTGTCTTGGGATTGAGAAGAGGTAGCATCTATTCCCTGACTGACCCTGAACTGCACTATGATTTACTTTATTAAAACATTAAAATGTACTGTAAACCTTTTACAGCTATATTACAAGTCAAGTCGTTGCTTTTATACTAAAGGAACAAGTTTTGTTTGCATTGTTGAAGTCCTTTTGAAGATGCGAGTTGTTTTATGTTTGGTGCATTCAGTTGCATGTATGGCCCTGATGAGTAAATAATGAATTATTTACAGTAACTGTAGCAAACTTATTGATCTTTATGTCTGAGACCATTTCCCCACACAAAAACAGAAACATGAGGAAGAAACAGGGCTGATTATTTCTAATTTACTTCCCTCTCCAGGATCTGTCAGTGAGAGGATCAATGGACAGAGAGGATCTATCAACATTTGAGTCATTATTGTAATATAAAAGGAAAGAAGCTTTGAATTTGCTGCCATTGTGTGTGTTTTAATCAATACAGATTAAGATTATTTGCACAGGTAACGACCCATATGCAGCTCAAGCATTGAATGGAATGGATTGTTGACATTCAAAATATTTGCAAGAATAATTTCTCTGCAAAAATAGTAAAGGATACCATCTCTGTGAATGTTTCATTCAGCTAAGGCCTATAAACTCACTTTAATAAGTAAAATTCTCAGCAACCTCTTCCGCCTGTTTTATCATGACAATTATTACGTCACGGTTGCTTTTGGTGACAGCTAAGATTAAAACAGTATTTCACCTGGGACTGGAGCTTTGATTGGTTTAAATGAGGACTAAGTACAACGATAACTCTCTACTGTCCATGTACTCTATCTGTCTATTTAAATCTGTCTCTATACTCTTATGTATGTTCCTAAAATATCTTTTCTTCCTTTCTTTTTATCTATCTTATCTAACCTTTTTTTTAATCAATTCAACATTTTTGCAGATTCATTGCTGTGGATTGAAGAGAAAGCAGTGTTGAGTATAAAGTAATTCGGATAAGTGGTACTTAAATATGCTATAGGCAGCAACTTCTCACCTTTACATGTTTATCCAATAATGTTGTCGGGCGCTGCATCTGTCTTGTCTGATAATAAGCTTCAATGTAGGTTCAATGCGAAGCGATTTTACTAGAATACTATAGACACATACAAAATGTACAATGTCATTAGATATTAATCACAAATCATCCCATGGGAATAGATTGACAGGTCCCTCTTAACTTTTATATCTTACCAAATCCCACCTATTTGACCAGTTTTACTTTATAAAACTGGTCGTTCCTCCCTTTTAGCAAGTTGTAGAAAGTATGCCAAAAACCTGTTTCCTTATACGACTTTTGGCCATTCCCCAAGGTTACTGTCCATTAGAATACATTGGTCTGTCTTTTTTTTAAATTTTTTCTGTAAATACATACTTTTCTTGCTTGCACGTGCTCAGTATCTTGCTGGTAACTTTATTAGGTATTACGTTAGTAAATCACTTGGCCTTCATCGTCTATGTTTGTGTATGAACAACAGTTAGAGTTAGAGTTAGGTGTAACCCTGGAGAATGACAAATGTTGAGTCATCTGAGGTTAAGCTGTTTTCTCTTGGGTAAACATAAAAGGGTGACATTAAAGATGGGGGATAGGTGCTGTCCCAGACCCCAACCCATGTCAGGGAGCCAAAGTTTCAAAAATGCATTTAACCTGACATAGAGTGACATCCTTTTTTGTGTTTTTTTGGTAACTTGGACCCAAAGACCAATATTTAATGTGTCTGCTCTGCTAAAATGTATATACCTTAATTTTTTGATGGAACATTTTGTTCTGATTGGGAGGTTGAGTAAGCATTCAATAAATGCTTTCCAAACACAAAGAACACATGAGGTGAAAACATTCAATAAAAAATACTTTAACACATTTCTACTCAATGACACAATGAATATTTAGCATCATCACACACACACACACACACACATATTTAACAGAAAACAGATTTCGAAGATCCTCATCATTGCATTTAAGTCCAATGGGTAAATGCTGCAGAATGGAAAACATTCATTAATAGACAATTAATAGACAATTTAGTTTGTCAGGAATTGTAGGTGCAATTTGTTGTTAGCATACTTAGAGTTAGGGTTATAAAGTTTGAAAAATGGCCATTTTAGCCAATTTATTGCCTTTAAAGTGAATATTCATTATTATATACATTAACTTGTAATAACCATTTATACAAAATGCATGTTCACAAGTGGTTTGATTTTGTAAATAAATACTCTCAACAATGATAAACCCTAAAATCTTGGTACCAGATAGTTTAACTCTAATAGAGATGTTTTTTTTTAAATAAATATACATACTATCAACTTTATATTCCAGTTTGATTCAATATTTGAAAATTACCAATCTTGTTTGGTTACACCATTTGACTGTCAAAAAGGCCCCCAGAAATGTGATTTTTTGTATAAAACAGTATATAAATCGGTGTGTATGTATCTATATATATATACAAATACAAACTGGTTTAATAATGCCCTCTACCTCATTCTGACATACAGCATCGAAGTCAAACAATTATTTGTCTAATCCCATCCTATCAGACCATATTTATTAACTATTAAATTCCTCTTATTGAACCCTTCACCATCTAACAAGAATGTATTCACTGGATGTCTAACCGATAAACCAGTAGTCTTAAAAGTATCTAAATTCGAGGAAGTAATTCCCTCAGTATTTAATTCACTGGTTTATCCTACTAAGTTAACTCACCTTAGCTATTAGCTTAGCATGCCAAGGCTAGCTGTTAGCATGATACTTAGAGTTAAGGTTATAAAGTTTGAAAAATGGACATTTTTGCCAATTTATTGCCTGGCCTCACCATATCTGTGGACTTCTATGCTCTTTCGTCTCCACCTGTGCGAGAAAATTTTGTTGAGAGCACTGCCAGTTCTCTGCAAACAACTTTTGACCACCATCACTCCACTGAAAAAGAGGGGTGATGGTTGTCAAAAAGTGTTGTGCCCTCAACTCTAAAGCTCTCAAAAATATAAATTGAAGCTAACCTCATGAAGCCTTGAATGAATATGACCAGAAGATCTCATCAAAGCAGCAGGACAGCAATGGTGAATGTTTCAAATGACATTCTTAATGTGTCAGATAAATTATTTATTTCTATTCTTATTCTGTTAGATGATATGCTGCATGAAATGAAAGCACCAAGACGGAAATGTTCAATTTTCATTTCTTCATCTAGCTTTACTGCTTTAATTGAATGCTGACCGTCGAAACACTTCTCTCACTTGTTCTTTGTTCAGTGATCCACTGCTTGAGTCTTTCCTCCAACTCGGGCCACCTGCCTTATGTCCATGGAAACTCAGCTGCAGCTTTCATTATTCTTAAATTAAGGCAATACACTCCCCGTAGTGTATTGCCTTCAGTTTAAACAATGCTTTATAAGTGTGTCTCTTTACCATTTTCAGGGTTGTTAAAACAACAATGTTCTGCATAACGCACATCCCCGTTATTACAATCCATGCCAGCACTTCCCCCTACATACATACATAGACTGCACTGCACTATAGGGGGCGCCGCACATTTAGAAGAAAATACAAGACTTTTATGTGCGCCTTATATGATACACAACTGCATCTGTCAATTAAGCCAAATGAAGCCAACCAGCTCGTAAAACTTCAAACATATCTTAAGGACATAAACTCTTGGATGACCTGCAACTTTCTGCTACTAAACTTAGACAAAACTTAAGTCATTGTGCTCAGGCCTCATAAATGTAATATCCAGTGATATAGCTACTTCAGATGGCATCTCCATGGCCTCCAGCACCAGTGTAAAAAATTCCTCATATTTGATCAAAATATGTCATTCTCTGCCCACATCAAACAAATTTCTAGGATGAATTTCTTTCAACTACAAAACATAGCAAAGGTCAGGCACTTTATGTCTCCAAAAGATGCAGAAGAGCTCATTCATGCATTTGTACTTCCTTCCTACAGTTAAGAACAGTTTAGAAACTTTGTTTTATTAAAAACCTTATAGGTTTTTACTCTGGATGGTCTCATCATGGGAAATTTCCATTGGGTCACACTGCTGTTCATTAGGCCAAATGTGGCCAAACTTTCACATCATTCTGTATTGCATTGGCTTTCAAGCTGGCTATCTTCAGAGTCTGTGCTTCAGTTAGCGCTTGCATGGTTTCAGTCAAAGTGAAACAACTTCAAGACTGTAGTTGTTGTGTTATTTGCACATAGAATCCAATGACTTAAGTGTAGTATTGCTGTAAATGATCCCTTCCTGCCGCTCCCCCATACTGCTTATGGTACAGCGAGTTATAGGAGATTAAAGTTATAATAGTTGTCATATGAGGCAAAAAATAATACGAAAGTAATTTTTTGTATCATATTTCCTGTGTACCATATACCATTGGGAAAACAGAGTTTATGCAGATATTAAAATTAAAAGATGACCATGATGTTTAATACTGTGGACATTGACAAATATCCAGTAAATTTTTAGCATAGCGTAGGTTTTGGGCCTGTTGATCACCATCTAATCACCAATTTGATGTTAACTGGAAAAGCATGTTGAAACATAAAATCTAGTAATGAACAGGTCTGGATTGATCTTGGTCTTGTCTTGTATAGTCTTGTCTTGTCTAAATGATGCCTCATAGTTTCCACTGCCTCCATGGTTGGAATCAAGGTAAATAAAGAGGTCATACGGCACCATGGTTTAATTTTGTTCTATTTTTAGGTTTTGAATGTGATGTGATGTGTTCCCACCCACCTCGATAAGATGTTGGCTACATATTTAGCATTATTGCAAGTTACTGAGTTTGTACTGCTTACAATAGATATAATTGGTACCCCTCCTTTATGGATCTTGGGAAGTTCATATAGACATAAAAGGGTGTCTTAGGGATAGAGACAGGGATACTGTGGTCAGTCAAAAGCTCCATCTTGGTTTTAGATGCAATAAATGACCTTTTATTTTGTAACCACTGGAAGGATACCATTTCAGTGTTTCGTAGGTTTTTGTGTCATTTTGTAGAGACTTTCAAATGGCAGTCACATTGATTTAGAATTACTGTGCATCTCCTATTGTCAGCTGGAGGGATAGTGATGTTTGTCTACACAGAGATACCACAAGTTTTTTTTATGAACTGTGAGGTTCGAAAGGTAGAACCTTAACATTGGACAGTTATAAACACCTTAAACCTGCTGTTCTGCTTCGATTTCATTCTTTGTTTTTCCTTATAGCTGATTCTGTTGATGTAATGAGTTCAACTACAGGAACTTGTTCTGGTATAAGAGCAAAATTCAACCCTTTGGATAAGACCTCCTTCTTGAGGTGGGTGAGTCCCCTGTCTGTTAAGTTCTTTACCCATCAGTCTGTTCTGTGTATTGGTTTTACTTCTGCTCCCATTTGGAAATTTTCATTGGATATTTGTCCCGTGTTGGATATTTATTTTTTCTTCGTTTACCTTTCTTTCCCTTTGGCATGTTGAGCAAGTTGGGCTTGCTTGGTAAATTCATCAACTTCTTTAAATACCGAACAGTTAGGAGTGTTGAGAGTGTTGAAAGAGATAATGAATGAGAATAAGCCCTGACAAATCAGGTTCCATGTACTCTTTTTTGACAGATCATTGACATTTCTCAATGTTAAATCTGACTGAGGACTCCTCGTCCCCTAACATACTACAGTGAGTGTATTGCGTCATTTTCAGTTTTTAGAAGCTTCTGTGTTGTGTGCTGCATCACTGCCTAGTTTTTACTTCTTTATCTCATTTCTGAAGCTTATTTAGCATTTCCAAAGCAATGTACATTGTACATTAATCACACACTAGTTTCATTCAAACACCCCCCTTTTGTCTCCTTCTTTTAGCGTAGTTAAGCTAAGCTAGCAAGCGATGGCTTCTCTCACTCTGTCTCTTATTTCTGCTTTTTCCTGTTCAGTGTGATGAATGTTTAGTTACTCCTCTGCCTCCATTAGCGCTAACATTGAGTACATGGATTAAATGTAATGTTGTGCTAGACTTGGAGGCGAGCTAAATGGCCCCTCCTCTCCCCGGATCACTGAGTTATTAGCATGGGCTGAGCTGACGCTCCCTTAGCCCCTAGCTTAGCCACTAGCCTTCCGGCAACTTTAGGTGCCAACACTGTCCACATATCTAACAGATTTCTTCCACTCAGCGAAATACCCGCTGAGAATCAATCTCTGGTTATTGGCAGCTCCATAGTCCAAGATGTGAAGTCAGCTAACACCAGGGTGCACAGTTAGCTGTATCCTAGGAACCAGAGCAGGAATCGTTTAATCAAATTTGAAGTTGTCAGGTAAAACTAAGCTTAAATATGATAAAATAATTATTCACATTGGCGGTAATGACACCTGTATACACCAGTCCGAGGTCACTAAGATTAATCACCAGGTCACCTGCCCATGCTAACTAGTGATCTCATGTTTAGTGGACAAGATAATTCCAACACCGGTTGTCAAGTTGGTGCCCAGATAATAATATGGGTTTCATAGACAATTAGTCGACATTCTGAGGGACTTTATCACTCGAAAACCATGACTATACAGAGTTGAGTCCAGGTGGCAGAGTCTCAGTCCTACACACTTCTCTGCACCTCCCTTAGAAGCGGTCACCCACTCAAAACTTTACAGAGACAGTGTCTGTCCCCTGGCCATTTAATTTATTTAACTCTTCTATATTAAACAACAGGAGACAAGTTACAAATAGTAATTTAATTATCCATCCATCCATTTTCTATCCCGCTTATTCCCTTTCGGGGTCGCAGGGGTCTGCTGGAGCCTATCCCAGCGCATTTATGGCGAGAGGCAGGGGGATACACCCCAGATGGTCGCCAGCCAATCGTGGGGCACACACACCATTCACACACCATTCACACACACACTCACACCTATGGGCAATTTAGATTTGCCAATTAACCTGAGCATGTTTTATATTGTGGGAGGAAGCCGGAGTACCCGGTGAAAACCCACGCAGACACGGGGAGAACATGCAAACTTCACACAGAAAGGTCCCAGACCCAGGCCCCAAGGCGGTCTTGAACCTGCGACCTTCTTGCTGTGAGGCAACAGTGCTACCCACTGCTCCACCGTGTCACCCGTAATTTAATTAATATTAGTTAATATTATTTATATTATAAAAGCGGCAGGATTGGATAGTGAAATATGGACTTTTAAACATTAGAGCTCTGTCATAATAAACAATATGATATTAGATTATAATCTTGATTTGCTCTGTTTTACTGAAACCTGGCTGCAGCATGACGAATATGTTTGCCTCGATGAATCCACTAATCCCAGCCATATTAATTACTTCTCGAGACACCGGCCAGGGTGGTGGAGTTGCAGCCATTTTCAACACAAGTTTATTGATCAGCCCTAAAATGAAATGTAACTACAAATCCTTTGAATGCCTTGGCTTAGTATTTCCCCCCCCACCTTCAAAGCAGCCAGTCCTATATATCACAGTGTACTGCCCTCTGGGCCCATATTCAGATTTTTTTATGGAATTCTCAGAGTCCTTTTTCAAGTCTAGTTCTCAGGACAGATAAAATAATCATTGCAGGTAATTTTAATATTCACGTTGATGTTGACAGTTTCTAATAACTCCTCCTATTAAATTACTCACCATCTGACAAGAACATATTCACTCGATGTCTAATTGATAGTTCTATATCTAAGGTTCTATGTCAAGGAAGTGATTCCCTCATTATTTAATTCACTGCCCTGCCTCACCACAGCTGTGGATTTTTATGCCATCTGATATAGATCAACTTTTTTAAAAGTGCTGCAAGTTCACTGCGATCAACCATTGCTGCTCTAAAAAAGAGGTTAGTTAAATATAAAACAGACGTGCCACAGTATAAATCTCTCACCTGCAAACTGAAGCTAACCTCTCGAACACTCAAATATAGTGCTCCAGCAAACTGGAAGAACATATAGAAATGTCCTATGTAATGCAAGAGCTGTTTATTACTCATCACTAATAGACAAAACAACCCAAAGTTCTTTTTCAGCACATTAGCTTCACTGACTCAATATAACTACTCTATTGAATCACGTATTCCTACAACCCTCAGCACGAATAACTTTATGGGCTTCTTTAATGACAAAGGAGACAATTTATCACCTTGTTTCTATCAACTGGCGCTTCATCTAAAACTCAACCTGTCTTATGGACCCTATACCATCAGGATTGCTTAAAGAAATTTTCCCTTTGATTAGCACCTCTTTGCTGGAAATATTTAATATGTCCTTATTATCTGGCTGAGTACCACAGTCCTTTACAATCACAAATTTTCTGCATCTTTGAGAGACAGAAAGTGTCTAATCTTCTTTTAACAATCCTGATGGTATAGGGTCCAGAAGATAGGTTGAAGTTTTAGACAACAGGCACTTCTGAAAGCTGCTAAATAATGCAGGCTGTCTATCAAAAGAGTTGATTGCCCACACCTTGCTTAAAAGACCCCTGAGGACACGTAGCTGTCTGAAGTGCCTGCAGGAGTTTTACTCCTTGTAAGTATTATTACATAAGAGCTGTGGCTCAAAGCAAGTCATCCACTGGTTAGAGGATCGGAAATTTGATTCCCGGCTCCTTTGGGCTCCATGTTGATGTATTCTTGGGCAAGGTACTTAACCCTGATTTGACCGGGATTGCTGTGAATGGTTAGCCTTCTGATGTGTGGATGGCAACTTGTATGTCAGCCACTGTCATCAGTGTGTGAAAGGGTGAATTTACACTTGTAAAACATGTTGAGTGGTGGAAAGGACTAGAAAAGCACTATACAAATGCATTCCATTTACCATTTATATTCCTACTAAAATATTATTGTTGTGCATGTGAATGGTCTAGATACAATTAGAATAAACTCAAATATTGAAAAAAAAAAAATTAGAATGTGAGTGCTTTGTGTCCATAAACATGCCTAACATCAATCCAGACTTCACAGTCTCTATAAAACAACAGGTCAGGACCCCAAATGAACATTGAAAGAGGTTTACTTGTTGTAATCATTTCTTATGTTGACAATTATACGATTTTTAATAATATACTTAGGATTCTAAATGATGGGGAACCAAATCTACACTCCATCTGGACAAAATTGTGTTTAAAAGTTGAGCTAAACCTAATATGAAGCCTCACATGAATCAAATAATGGAGATATATCTCACTCTTTCTGTTACTATTTTGCCACTACAGCTCAACAGGGAAACACTGTCTGAGTAAACACAAAGATGAATTTTAATCCTACAACGAGTGTATATGTGTCAGATATCCACCTGATTACTTATTCAATCTCTTTGAACTTTTAAATCTATTTTTGTGCAAAAAACTATGGACTTTGTAGCTTTGGTCTGCCTTCTACATGTTTTTGCTCAATTTTCATTTTCCTTCAGTATTCATAAAATGTAGTATGAGAGTCTGGTAGCACCAGGCTATGGATTTTGGCCCCATCAATGAGGAATAATTACAGTGAGGAAAATGTCTTTCATATGGGAACCTGACTGCTATTTAATGGCATTTTAAGACTTTTCCGAAGATGAATTGAAGTCGTCTGTCTCCAGGTTTCAAAGCCTTACTGAAGTGCCTGTCTGGGAGATTCTGCAGTCGGGAGCTGATAGGAATCATGGGGCCTTCTGGGGCCGGGAAGTCTACTTTGATGAACATTTTGGCTGGATATAGGTGAGACAGCGAATAAAACGGTCAAAAAATAAATAAATAAGATAAAATAAATTAGTGAAACCTAACATTTAGGGAAAAAAGGTTAAGGAACACTTTCTCATGTAGAAAAGACATTTCTGAACAATCTGTAAAAGCAGGTTAGTGATAGGCGTTTTTGGAACCCAATGTTTCTGTGTGTGTGTGTGTGTGTGTGTGTGTGTGTGTGTGTGTGTGTGTGTGTGTGTGTGTGTGTGTGTGTGTGTGTGCTGTGCAGGGAAACAGGGATGAAGGGTCAGATCCTTGTGAATGGGAAACCCAGGGACTTGAGGAAATTCAGGAAAATGTCCTGCTATATCATGCAGGAAGACATGCTGCTGCCACATCTCACAGCACGAGAGGCCATGATGGTGAGCTTAAACTGACAGGCTCAAGCCATATCTAGGAACATTTTAAACTCTTAAGTGCCTAAATGCTTCAATGGCAATAATGATGTTGTTTTTGAAAATACTGGCTAAACTATAAGTGAGCTGTTGAGAGTTATTGTGCCAAGGTGCACCAGGTAATAGGTTTGTGACTGCTCTCACTATACAACTTTAATTACCTTTGTCATTGAATGATGATGACAGTGCCTCTTGGCTACAGGTTTCAGCCAACTTAAAGCTGGATGAAATTATGGAGGTGAAAAAGGAATTGGTGAGTTAAACAAACATCATCCACTTCCTTAATATATGTATTTTTCATCTATTGTTTTATTATGTATCTTTCTGTTATTTTCCTGTTTGTTTCTGCATACCATCTAGGCCAGGGCTGCCCAATCCTGCTCCTGGAGATCTACCATCCTACATGTTTTAGGAATCTCCCTACGTCAACACACATGATTTTAATCGTCAACTCACAATCAAGTAGCTGAAGCTTGCCAAGGGCTTGTGAATAATTGGAATCTTGTGTGTTTGAGTAGGGAAATTTGTAAAACATGTAGGATAGTAGCACTACAGGACTAGGATTGGGCAGCCCTGATCTAGGCCATGAACAGTTTGGTAGATACACATGGTGTTCTTGCCCTCTGTCTTTCTCTATCTAGGTGAATGAGATTCTCACTGCCTTAGGGCTGCTTGAATGTGTTCACACTCGTACCAGCTCGCTGTCAGGGGGCCAGTGTAAACGTCTGGCCATCGCGCTTGAGCTGGTCAACAATCCACCAGTCATGTTCTTTGATGAGCCCACCAGGTGAGAAAGTCTGACACTGACATGCTGTTGATAATTGAATTTAGACTCATTTGCAATTTATTATATTTGAACTGTGTGAGTGAGGCATCATTCAAATTTTATGTACAGCAGTCATTATACCCCATTGCCTGTCAGCTAAAGTGTAGCTTGTGGTGTTGTTTAGAATTTCAGTTTTTCTTCCAACGTGGGGAAGTACTGGGACTGTACACTCTCATTGTGTGCTGGTGTTTTAAAGAATGAGTTGGCAGTTGTTTTTTGTGCCATTAATATGCCATGGAGTACAGATGAAAAGAAGCCTGTGACTACAATTTTCCATACTAACACTAAGCAATGTCTGCATTTTTAAGCTACTTTATATGAAGGTCATTAGTTATGTTTTGATTAGGTAGAGGTTAAATTTGGTGATTAGCATTAATTGATAATCCCCGAATATGATTATTAATTTTTTTTTTAAGTTAAACAATTTATTGATTTAAATTAATCATAAGCGGGGCACCACCAGAAAATCTGGACCAACATCCAATTTAAAAAACAGTCTCATGTATAAGTCTTGGCTTAAAAACACCAATATTTGTAGGAAAATTGATATTCCTATTGTAAACAATGAAGGGGGAGTTCAGCTCCGTCAACCAGCTTAGTGTCACAGTATGCAAGCATAAAATACTAGGACT
This sequence comes from Eupleurogrammus muticus, assembly GCA_036785175.1. Lineage (NCBI taxonomy): Eukaryota > Metazoa > Chordata > Actinopteri > Scombriformes > Trichiuridae > Eupleurogrammus > Eupleurogrammus muticus. The sequence goes on from JAYKQN010000009.1 coordinate 23,633,185, forward strand.
TCTCTGTATAATATAACAGGATTTATTGTCTTTTGCAAATTAATTCTTCAAATTAATAATACTTAAGACTAAACAAACGTATTATATACTACAACTACTATCTACCAACTACATGTCACAGACAAACAAGCAGAAAAAAGGTGGGGGGTGTATGCAAACGTGTGTGTGTTTGTGTGTGTGAGAGTGAGTGCAATAGAGAGAGAGTGTGAATGCATGTGCTTGAGAACGCATGCGTGAGTGTGTGATCGCAAGAAGGTGGTTACGGCGAGACAACGCAAGATTAAATAAGATTGGCTACAGCGTGTGGAACAACGTACACTAGCGGTCAGGCTGCGACTGTACACTCCAAAAGCAAAGAAAGCACGGGCAACATGCACAGAGTATCATGTGTGTCTATATGTGTTAATAAAGGTGTATGTACGAGTGTTGCATAAAACGCGAGAGAGAATTTTCATAGAGATGGAACAGTGGGAAAAATCCAGGAAATTACATTGTTGAATTCTTTACGAATGTTTTCACATCTGTCACTTCTTCATTAAGAGGCTACTCTTCACTTAACTTATTACCTGCATTAATGCCATATGTTTGAACTTGTTTTCTGTATAAAAACTGCCTATCCACAACCTCAAACAGTCCCACTCCAAACTCCTCTATGACCAAGACAAAGAGCTGTCAAAGGACACAAAAAAACAAAATTGTAGACCTGCACTAGATTGGGAAAACTAAATCTGCAATGGGTCAGCATCTTAGTCTGCAGAAATCAACGGTGGGAGTAATTATTAGAAAATAGAAGACATAGAAAACCACTGATAATCCCCCCTATTCTGGGACTTTATGAAAGATCTTGCCCTGTGGATTCAAAATTATGATGAAAAACATGATGACCAAAAGAATGGTAAGCAAAAATCCCAGAACCACACTATGGGACCTAGTAAATGACCTGCAGAGACCTGGGACCAAAGGAACAAAGGCTACCACTAGTAATGAGTAAGAGAATGTAGATAAACTCTCCTGTTTATAACTTGATCTCAGTTATTATGTCTCTCTGCAGTGGCTTGGACAGTGTATCATGTTACCAGGTGGTGTCTCTAATGCGCTCTCTGGCACTGGGAGGACGGACCATCATCTGCACTATCCATCAACCTAGTGCCAAACTGTTTGAGATGTTTGACAAGGTATTTGGTCAATAAATGAAGGAATGGATTTATACATCTATTTATTATATGGGAAGCTGTGCCTAATAATTTAAATAAAATTATTTTAAAAAATGTTTGTTTTTGTCTTCTCCCAGCTCTACATTCTCAGTCAGGGTCAATGTATCTACAAAGGCTCAGTCCCCTACCTCATTCCCTATCTGAAAACTCTGGGACTTTACTGTCCTACCTACCACAATCCTGCAGACTTCAGTATGTCTGCATCTCACTAGTATTCATTCCAGCAATATACCCTGTGTACATTTTGCAATAGATTAAGTGGTGATTAATTGACACATTATATCTTCCTGCTTTTTGTCTCTGATTCAGTTATTGAAGTGGCATCAGGAGAGTATGGAGACCTAAATCCTGTGCTGTTTGAGGCAGTGCAAAGAGGAATGTGTGCCGCAGAGAAGAAGAACCAGTGCGATAACAATGGCCCATCAGTCTGTGCAACAAATTTTTCCAGGGTGTGTAGAAGAGGCAGTACAGTTGTCGCCATGCAGCCAGCAGACTCTCTAAACGACAGCTTATCATGTCATGCTTTTTTCAGTTCCTGTTATTTATATACTATAGATATGTTAAATTTGAGGCGTAGAAATGCTCCCTGCAAGCCAAAAGCCAGGGGTTCAACCTGCTCTCCATGCTTCTTTTTATTTGTTGCTACGGTACTGGATCATTTGACTCAAACATGTACAACTGTGTTTGAGGAGGGAATATTTTGAGGAAAAATAGAAAAAATATGTTTCTTGTGTTTTGTTGACATAGCCTAGCCTTAGCCACAGAGAGAGGAGCAAAACAGCCTGTTTCAGACAGTAGCCAAGCTGAGGGACTGCAAAAAAGACCAGTATATAAGATACCGACAGAAAGACAAATAGATAGATGCCCACTCATATGTTTGCAGCAAGATCCATGCATCTTTGTGATATCATGTATATACAAAATACATTTTATGTAATGAGATAATCTGCTTCCATTTTGTTCAGGATTCTGGACACATAGAGAGACATACGTTTGCCACAAGCACACTAACACAGTTCTGTATCCTCTTCAAGAGAACCCTCATCACTATATGTAGAGATCAGGTGGGTGAGGACTTTGCTTTAAAATTATTGGATAAATATGCAGTTTCAAAAACATGTCAAAGGAAAATATCTCTACAGATGATATTATAATTTTTTAAAATTAAGACAATGCCAATTTATTCTGGGGTGTAGCCTAGGTATTTATTTGTTTTCTCCATCCTCTGTTTTCAGGTTTTGACCCACCTCAGACTGATGTCACACATCTCCATAGGTGTGTTAATAGGTTTGCTTTATTTGAACATCGGCAATGATGCGAGCAAAGTCTTCAACAACACTGGATTTCTCTTCTTTTCTATGCTCTTCCTCATGTTTGGAGCTCTCATGCCAACTGTGTTAACCTGTGAGTATGTCCCGGGAGAGAAAACCACATTATTTTTGTATTCCATTTATTGTTTATCCCTCATTAGCATTCATTGTTAAACATTTATTTTTGCAACATCTGTCAGTTCCTTTGGAGATGTCTGTGTTCCTGAGGGAACATCTCAACTACTGGTACAGCCTGAAAGCCTACTACCTGGCGAAGACCATGGCTGATATTCCCTTTCAGGTGAGTTGGTGGTGCCGGGTCAGAGGGATTGCTGAGTGCGATTAGTGAAGACCTGAGTGCTGACACAGCAGAATGTACATCTACGTAATTTACCACTGCACTCTAGTGTTAGTTAAAGGTACTACTTTACAAATTGCCAGCATCTCTGCAGGATTTTACCTCTGGCTAGGTGATTATTGCAGAAGTATCCCAATCAAATGTTTTCCATCCAAAGTGGAAATGTTTGTCAAGGCTGGTTCTGGGCAAAATAAAATTTAGCAGTTCACCTTTATTTTTTCGTCCTGCATGTGGTAAAGTTTGAGCAAGAAGGAACTGAACACAAATGCAAAGGGAATAAGCAAATATATTGTCCAATAAACAAACTACAACTGAGGGCAAACACAACACCCAAAAGGGGGAAAATGTACTTGCAGGTGAAAGTAGCAAAGGTGCACAACAAGCAACTGCTGGTGACCAAATGAGGCAGCTATAATTTCTAATGACCCTCCTGTAAAAAGTTGGCAAAACCCCAAAAATGCTGTAGCTGTAAAATAACATACCTAAAAAGGGTATTCGAAAGACTGCTTGGAAAATTGCTTAGAATAATTACTCAGGACGCAATACTAGATTCTCGTCAGGAGTGAGCACAACACAAATGGAAACGCATGGAAACTGAGGGAGTACTCTGGCACTGAAGAAGTAAGTTGTCTGGCCTTAAGAAGCCAACACTAATGAGCAGATAAAGGAGAGGTGTGCATGATAAGTCTCACTCTTGAGGAGACCAGCCCCACCTCTATCCCCTAAGTGAGCCGACACTAACAAAAAAGGACCATAAATATATATAAATAAATTGAAATATGAGAGTGGTTTAATGTTTAATCTTATTGTTGCGAATATTAAAGGAGCATTTAACCTCGAAGTTACATGACAACTTAAGGGTCTGAAGTTTAAATAATGGCATGAAAAATAGTATTCCGCCTGCCTCACTTGTGGCTTTGATAAATTGTAGTGTTATGCACTAGTTGTTCAGAATGACATTAGCTATCATTAAGTTATTTCACGCACCACCTCTCGGATGAGAATAAAAGAGACAATTCTCTGATTTGGTCTCATGAATTATATCTAACTCTCAGTTTGGAGGTTGGATTAACCATTAACTTAATAATATAATTCAGGATCATCTTATCAATAGCTAGTAATGGTTTAGGGATTCAGAGTTCTGAAGAAGAGGTTGGCATAATTCATCATTGTACAATGTTAAAGAGGCAGCATGTATTACTCAAAAGCATTTATTTATATGTTCAAGTTTTCATGTTAAAGAGAGGTAAGTGTTATGCAAGGATGTATGGATGGGACACTAACAACAGACTTAACCTCACATTAACCTCACAAACCCATCCACAGTGAACTACAGTCTGAATCTAAACACATTAACAAAGTTCAAGAGTCTTGATTAGCCGCGTTTTGATAATGTAGATTTTTGCCTATTGTGCTACCAGTCCATGGAAAGGCAGGGAGTAGAGGTTCTCTTTATTTCTGTTTCCTTGAGTTTTTGAAAGTGGTTCAGAGGTGCTCTTGGGTGTTGTTGAGTCCCTGGTCACTTGTAGGTCCTTGAGACACTGAAGTTAGAGTGGCTGGATTATGCCATGAGATGGGAGAAGCTGCTGAAGGCTTCTGTCCTGCAGCTTCTCCTACTGTGAGGGGAAAAAAGGCTCCAAAAAAAACCCAAAGAGAGAGCCTTCTGGAAAGAGAACAAGAGAAAGGCTGGTTGCTTTTTCTTATACCTCTGGTGACATCACAGGTGAAGCTGTGAAAAATGTGGATTCCTAGGGGGAGGTCAGAAGGTGATGTTCTAGCAAGGCAGAGCTAAGCAGACTTGTCAAATAGAAAATTATGTCACATAGTACATTCATAGATTACCTCTGCGGGCACAACACAATTACTGTAAACAATGCATATTTATGCTATTGTAGTTCTATTTTATTCATTGTATAGCAGCTAAACAATGAATAACAACATCTATATAGACCAAGCAGATATTTCCAAACATGCCTTGTATGGGAATTTCAAAATTCTTCATCTTATTCACACTATCCCGGTTTTTGGTCAGGCTGAGATAGAAGTATTGTGTTTTGTTGTGGTAAGATTCAGTACAGGTTCCACTGACATCAGTGTGAGGGAACGGTAGGTATGATTCATTTGGGTTGCAGTATTCCTTTACTAAATAAAAGTTAATAAAGCTGTTATTTTAGGTGATCTGCCCCATCATGTACTGTAGCATAGTGTACTGGATGACAGAGCAGCCTCCTGAAGCCAGCCGATACCTACTCTTCATAGCCTTGTCCATCTGCACTGCCCTGGTAGCCCAGTCCCTTGGCCTGCTGGTGGGTGCTGCCTCCACTTCACTACAGGTATTGTATCTTTGCATGGATAAATACAGCACATTTTGACTCATGTTGTACATATAAACCAGAATATGTCCTTTGTTCACAGGTGGCCACATTTGTCGGACCTGTCACCGCTATCCCAGTCCTGCTTTTCTCTGGATTTTTTGTCAACTTTGACACAATTCCGAAATATCTACAGTGGAGCTCCTATGTGTCATATGTCAGGTGTGTACCACTACTAGAACCTTTTACTCACAAACTATACAATGTTTGGTTTCAGCTTGAAGTCATGAACAGATGGCTGGCATTCTCCTTCAGGAATTTTTCATAAACAGTAAAATTTATTCTTGCACTTAACACAGCAAATCTTTAAGGCCCTGAAGCAGTAAAACAGCTCCAGACCATTACACTACCAACACCATAATATACTGTTGGCATAAGGTTCTCTTTCTGAAATGCGGTGTTACTTTTTCACCAGATGTCATGACACACACACACACACACACACACACCTTTCAAAAAGTTCAGTATTGTTTTGTCAGACCACAGAGTATTTTCCCAAAGTTCTTGGGAATTATCAAGATGTTTTTGGGCAAAATTGAGATCATCATCAATGTTCTCTTTCCTCAGCAGTGATTTTCTTTTTGGAACTCTTCCATGCAGCCATTCTCTTTCTTATAGTCAAGTCATAATAAAAAAACCTTCCTTTAATGATTGGATGGAAAGGCATAAGAGTGGTGATATTAGTCTGTACAGAAAAACTAAAATTTAAGAATTATTCCCTTATATTACAATGTGGAACTTATATTTCATAGTATAGTCATTTTGGTTTTGGTTCAATTGTACTAATGAGGATAACACAAGATAAAAGATTATTGAAATGCATCTAAAAAAGAGACAAAAGCCAGTTAGGAAAAATGGTGAACAAGTTATGAGACAAACTATCCATTTTACCATTTAAAATTTTTTTTTTTGCCTGAACTCTGACCCATTTTGTCACTTCATTGCCAGGGTTCAGCATTAGTGAGAACAGTGTTATTACAATTATATTTAGTGATGTATAATATATATATATATATATATATATATATATATATATATATATATATATATATATATATATATATATATATATATATATATATATATATATATATATAAATATATATATATATATATATATATATATAATATATATATATATATATATATATATATATATATATATATATATATATATATATATATATATATATATATATATATATATATATATATATATATATATATATATATATATATATTAGAGAGCTTTTCTTCTCCAGAGTTCTGGTACTCTTACTATTTACCAGAATTTTTCAATTGAATTCCAGACAACCAGTATATTCTCCAGAGCCCTTTATATTTAAATATTCCATGACCTTTCTTCAAGGACCTTTCTAGGGGCGGCTGTAGCTCAGAGGTAGAGCAGTCGTCCACCAGTCAGAAAATTGATGGTTCGATTCCCGGCTCCTCCAAGCTGCATATCGTTGTATCCTTGGGCAAGATACTTAACCCCGATTTGCCTCCGATGGCATGTGCCGTCGGTGTATGAATGTGGTGTGAATGGGTGAATGGACACGTAGTGTAAAGCGCTTTGAGTGGTCGAGAAAGACTAGAAAGGCACTATATAAATGCATTTACCATTTCAAGGCAACGGAAAGGGTAAACTTTCTTTAGAATACCTCTTCTTAGTGCATAACCAGACTACCAGTCTTCTCCCAAGAGGATTAACATGAATGATTTTACTGCTCTCAAGGTCAAACTTGAAATTTGAGCATTGCAGCCTTCATGAGCTAGTTGTGTAATTTAAGATTCTTTATGAATTCTGAGCTACTCAAAATATACTGAGCTGAGATATTTTTGTTATAAAAGCACTTGATTGTTTGTATCTTTCTCACAGGTATGGGTTTGAAGGTGTGATCCTTTCCATCTATGGAATGAACCGGTCAGAGCTGGAGTGTCCAGGGAAGGTGTGTAAATTCCAAAAGCCTGAAGAGGTTCTCCAGTTATTGGATGTGGAAGATGCAAAGCTTTACATAGATTTCATTGTTTTGGGCATTTTCTTCATCATCCTGCGACTGGCCACTTACCTTGTCCTCCGTTACAAGGTGAAGTCTGAGCGATAGGTTTCACTTGGCCCATCTTCAAAACTCAAGGCCCTCTCTAATGCCATTTCAGACCTGGTCTCTTTTTGTTCATAGACAATAATCTCTCTTATATGGGAATTAGTTTCAGTTTATTTCTCACATTGCTGCTAAAAGGACGGAACATTAATTCTGATCTTACTACTGCCAACAACTGCGGAGGGCAACAACTGTGGAGGGCAACGACTGCAGAGCAGTGAGGAGTCATCTTATGAACCAACATATACCTGTTTTACCTCAGACATCAGGACTCAATTATGTACAAATGCAGATCAGCAGTGACGAGGGCCCCACAAAGAGACTGAGCCACTTGAAGTAGGAAACCTGTATGTTTTCATATATAGAAAGGTTTTGATGTGATTACATAACCCATAATCAGAGTGGATGCATGTCTATTCAACACAGTGTGCTGCCATGTGGTCATTGTTAGGATGTTAGAACTTCCATTAAACTGCCTCCTTGAAAAAAAAAGAGTGTTTGCATTGCTCTATCAACCAAAAAAGATTACTGAACTATTGCACAGGACAGTATGATGTATTATGCCTGAAAGACCTAAAATGAATAACCATCAATGGTAATTGTGGGGTCATTACACTGTACACTGGATGAAAGCAGTTATATTGAGCTCAGTTTTGTTACATAATGTTGTATGCTGAAAAAAAAATTCTGAAAAATCAGTTTGTTTGAGCTAGATGTTTTTTTAACATGTTGATACTTGTAAATTACGCTTTATTATGATTGATTTTTTCTACTTAAATAAAATCTTAAACCTGTAAAATCAAAGTTGAAATACAAATTGTTCAGCCTTAATCATTTTATACTGTACTCTATATATATATATATATATATATATATATATATATATATATATATATATATATAATATATATAGATTATGCAATAATAGAAATATATTTAAGCAAAAATAGATTACCTAAATGTTTTATTGTTGTTCACACTACATCCAATATTTCTACAAAGAAAAAACATGCTCATGGTGTCATGTTTGGTGCTGAAGTAACTGAAGTTTCTTTTTTTTTTTTTGATTTACATGTTGTAAAAAAAATTGTATGCATCTGGGCTGCCTAATACAAAGATACTCAGCACTTGGGGCCCAACCAAAGATAATTAATTGCAACTGGAAATGTGTTCACAATTTATTTACTTTATAGTCTTTCTGTTGTTTTGTTGTTTATTGTCGGGCAGGGACTCACAGCTTGAGTGTACTGTACAGCAGTGTAAATTGTCTGATGATCAAATAAATGCTGATCTAATTCAATACAATATCTCAGTTTTTTCAGGTTGAGTGAAACAACTATTTGCCTCCTCCTACTCCAAAGAAATTCTTGAAAAACCTCAACAGTAGGATTAGGAATCAGATGTCACAACTACCTCAAATAGCTGCTAGAATAGATCTGCTTTCTTCCTGCTGAGCCAGTCACCATGGGAAGATAACTCATTTTGGCTGCCAGTTACATTCTTTCAATTTCTTTTAAAACTTGGTGCCCATAACCCTAAGTGAGGGTTGGAAGGTCCAGGCCAGGCCAACTTCCTTCTTCACAACAGTCCTGTACAGCACTTGAAGTGCAATACTGATGCTACAACAATCAACATGCCTTTCCATTGTAACTCCTATTCTAACCCTAGAAGAAAACAAAACAAGATGCTTTACTTTAGGAGTGGCCAACTGTACCATGGCCTTAGACTAGATGGTCATTGACTATTGTCCTTGTTGCTTTATGGTGCATGTTAGAAGAGATGGTCCAATGAAGCCAGAAAAACATCATTAACAAAAAACTGAGAATACGCTCGAGTTATTGCCAAGATTGCAGACAATGCCTTTTTCTGTTCTCAAAGACCACAGAAGCCCACACAAAATACCACTGTTCTTCTCCAGGTCAACAAAATGTGTAGACCTGGTGAACACACTCATGTGACCCCTTCAGCATTCATGTAAAGGGAGCAGCTGTTTCACAACCTAGAGTCCAGAGAGTCAGCCCACATAATATTATATTGAGGAGAACAATGACTAGAGGCTGCATCCAAAACTTGCCACCATGGCACTATAGATTTTTGACAATTTATTAAAGCTCTTGTAATATTGTATATAATAATATTAATAAATATAATATATATTTAAATGTATATCAATATCTGCTATGTCCAAGCAGTCACACAACTGATTCCGCTCATCACCAACAGGTAAATCTCTGTGCTTTACAGAATTCGATGTTTTTTTAATCAGTGCAGATACTTTCAAATATGGCCCATCTGTCACAGGATGTGGTCTGAACCCTAGATCAGACATGAAGACAGAGGCAGAGGCATATGAGAAAACAAGTCTTTATTTACTCAGAAGCCGGTGAAAGGGGTAGCTGGCGGGGAGCAATGAGGTAGACTCCAACTGAAGGTGACAGGGCAGGGAGGAGATGATGGGAGATAGAGCACCGGGTCTGGTGCAGACGGGTGGACAGGAGAAATGGAGTGGGACAGGACTGCTGAGGTGGCAGAGGCAAGGCTGGGTCCGTTGGAGGAGGCAGGGCTGGTGCAAAGGGAAACAGGACATGATTAAGGCGGAGAATTGTGGCACAGTGGCAGAGTGGCTGTAGTCAGGGTAGCGAGCCAAGAATGAGCTGTACATTATCAGCTTTATCTGTTCTGGATGTATCTGTGTAGAGGAAAAGCATCCATTTTAGTTCTTTTGTCCAATCAGCCATTTGATGATGCAGGTGGCAGAGCCTAGGTCTTTAGCAATAGCAATGGTAGAGTTTGGCCAGCAGCACATAGGAGCTTATCTCCACAGAGAGGAAGCCTGATGCTTCTGTTGCTGTGCTGGTGCGCTGAGCAGCTCCTTCAGCCAGAGACTCAAACAACCTCGCTGCAAGAAGGAGCCCTTTCGCAGATCATTCATCACGACAGCAATAAGACTTTGTAACTCACTGTAGTCACTTTTCCTCCACTCGTCACTTTTCTTTACACACACACCCTGCACCTTAAGTGTGCATTAGCTATGTATATGTACATGTGTGTATGCGCATGGATATGTATGTCCGTATATATATATGCAAATATGTAAATATGTGTGTATGTGTATGTATGTAGGTATGTACATGCATGTATGTATGTATATATGCTTTGCTTATGCATACTTTTTTCTTGCTATTTATCAGTATTTTTTCTCCATTCTATGTCCATAATGCATACAACATAGTGTTGTGTATTTTTATTTTTTATTTTTTTAAGTTTTTATCTTCTTTAGCTTTTATTTTCTTTTCTTTTCTTTACTCTGTATGCTGCAGTAATAGACAAATTTCCCCGTTGTGGGATCAATAAAGTCTTATCTTATCTTATCTCTCTCTGTCTGAGACCAGTGGAGGAAACCCCCTAAAGACCAAGGTTGTTATTATAAATGGAATAATGAAAACTAGAATTGGAAAAAAAAATGTAGCATGGCTGTACAGGGACCACAACTGGCATGCTAAAGGGACTGATCCGTCCCACTGGAAGATTGTCGGACTGATACATAGACCAGTTCATCTTTCTTCACATAAATATGAAAGCAGTGAACTTTTTTCTTTCAAAAAAAATTAACTAATTAGTATTTCTATATTTAATACTAAGTATTTAAAAAATAAATTATTAATTAAAAATACCATTTTAAAAGTTACAAGTCAAAACAGTTAAAATAAAACTAAATAAAACAATCCCAAACTATTATAACCTTAAACACAGCAATTGATAAAGAAACAAGCGAAAGCTTCTTAACAGTAAAAGCTTCTTAACAGCAAAAGTAATCTTAGGACTGCTCATGTTTACATGCTAAATATTATATGCTATTGTTGTGCAATACACTACCTTCATTCTCACACAAACTCTATGACTTACCTTCATTCTGTTGTTGGTCACTTAAGTGAAACTCATGCTTTGGTAAAAGACTTCAGCATGAAAGCAGTTAACCTGGAAATATGTATGTAACAGACATTTACTAAAAAGAGATGGGTGTTTGAGCTTTGAAAATAGGTCACCAGTCATCTTGATACAAGTCATCTTGATACAGTTAATTAGCAAGATTTCAGATTTTGGGCTATTTTGCTTCCATATCATATCTTCTTTCAGACTTGTGCTAAAAGAAATCAATATTCACTCTATTTTACTTCACTGCACCATGTTGCATCTGTAAATTTCTCATATAATGCAAGTTTTCCAGTTTTTACTGTGATTAAGTTATTTTCTCACCAAGTGTTTCCATCTCCATTTCTAAATGTGTTGTAATCTACTTTTTGGTACTTATATTTCAGCTGCCTCTGGTAGTCTGTATAATAATGAAAACACCTGCATCAGATTTAAGCCATGAGGTGGTGGGGTGAGTGGCCACATGATTATTCTAGACCAGTTGAGCAGCTGATTTATGACAACAGAACAGTAACAGGGCAGCCTCCATGGTTATTATTTATTTGTAAGAGATACAGAGGAATTCTCACAAAACCCTTCTAAAGTGGGACCAAATGGATTCAGGTGCTTTATATGTATTTGTGATTCTTATTCTCTACAATTGTGGATCAATTCATAGTCTTCAAAAATCATTTTATTGACATTTCCTCCATCTAGTTTATGGAACAAGAACACCCCTGTTTTCCACTAGATCAGCAACGACATCACCAGAGCTGATCACTGTCTCTTTCCACCAGGCACGTCGTGGCACGTCTTAGTCTAATGCTGCTTCATTACTTTATAACTCTCACTTCTTCATTATTACTGTCATTGCTTTATTATTACTGTTGCTGCTTCATTATCACCGTCACTGCTTTATTATCACTGTTGCTACTTCATTACCAATGTCGTTGCTTTATTATCACTGTCACTGCTTCTTTATTACTGTCGCTGCTTCATTATCATTGTTGCTACTTTTTTATTACTGTTGCTGCATCATTTCTCTTTTAAAGGTTTCGAGTCTTTTTGAGTCTTTTTTTACAGGTTATAGGTCACATTAAAGGTGAGTGAAGTTGTGAAATTATTTATCTAAGTGTTATAAAAACCTGGCATTGTAACAGGTGTGTAGACTTTATATCCCTTGTATATCCTCAATATTACATCGGGAATACAACCATTCCTTTTCTTACATTGTAACATATATAGTGTATATGTATATATGGTTTTCATACAGATCATTTTTATAGTTCAGCAGTGTTGTATTTAGTTAAGTGAAAGAGTGTTCCTTGTAATTGATAACTACAAGTACATGTTTTAATTGAACAATGACCTAACAGAAAGGTTTACCTTATCATACAGTATGATTGCCTCATTGTTTTTCATGGAGGGGAATAGCTATAAAGCACTGTTCACAATCCATTTATCCCACTTTAGAAGACTTTTGGAAGAATTCCTTTATATCCATAATATTAAATAAAACCGTGGAGGCCACTATTGCAATAATTAATTTTTTATATTAATAACATAAATTCATATTGCATTGAACTCCCTTGAATAGGTTTGGATCATGTTTCAATTGTAACTGTTTGGCAAAAATTATAATCAATTTTTACATTCAAATATAATTATAATAATATAATGACATATAATTTGAGTTATATAAAGGACTATTAAGATAACAGCACAGGATTAAAACTGTGGAAAGATTTTTCATTTGATTTTTTCTTCTCTCCGCATCCATATGGTAGCTTTAGCAGTCCATCCAGATTCTTCAGGATATCACCTGCACTACACCAACACTGACATCTTAAGTGATGAATTTAAATTTCTTTGAATACAATGCTTATAATGTTCAGAGCTAAAACACAGTCACTCTCAGACTGCATACATGGTTCTATGTAATAAAGAAGAGTAAATATAATCTGAGCGCTGTGTGTACATTTGCTGAAAAAAGGGGATTTAAAGAAAGAGAGGTTTGTAATGTAATTTATGGTGTAAGGCTAATATTCATTTAAGAATGTGTAACTTGGTTTTGGTCTTCAAAATAATTATTTATAAAAAATTTTTAAAGGTTAGAAATGTAAAAAAAATGTTTCTTTATTTTCATATTCTTTATGCTTTATTCTCTTTCATGTTTGCATGTTCAATAGCACAATTTGTAAATCTGTATCAGTATGGTATATTCCCCATGATTTAAGATGAAATAATTTATCACTATTTTAATAAAAAACTTTGAGGTCATTGTGCACAAAGTACACGATACAATACAACGCACATGCACACACACACACCTACAATACAATAGGTACTGCACACGTCAGCATAAACATGTCAAAGAAAAAAAACTATTAACATGCACAAAAGCATGAGCCCTTCACCTTTTACATATATACTTTGTAAAATGTTTAAATGTAAATGTGCCATGGTAAAGTACAGTGCCGTTATTGAGTAATTTACTACAAAAGGGTTGCTCAGTTTGAAAAAGTCAAGGAGTCAGAAGGTACTAACACACATGTCATTTAGATGTAACATTTGTAGTTTCATATCTACAGGTGTTTATGATCCCAATTTCTTAAACCTGGCGCCATGTGTAACGTGTTAGCCTGTAAAATTTTCATTAGACAAAAATAAAAAAATATATACGAGTTACATGCAGATATATAAATTGCTTTACTATAATCAGTCTTTCAAACAGAAGATGTTTGTCAAGAAGATACAGTATTTACACACATACACACTGGTAGGGCAGCATTTTACTGTCCTTTGCAAAAAACAAACTCCTGGTCTAACCATAGTGACCTTTTGGGCAGAGTGGCCAGTTGTAAGTCCCTATTGTCTGTGTTCCCTTAGCCTTATAAAGAAAGAAGTGGTGAATTATATAACTTGCACATGTACCTTGTCAAAGCTAATAATTAATTTTATCAAATGTTCAATACACTGTAACTTTGTTATTAGGGCACCTACCTTTACAATGAAAGATGAAAAGTGACCACATCAATACAGCCTCTGTGTGATGGGATGCCACAGCCCCAGCACTCACTGACACGTTTTTTGACCCCTAAAAATGATCATGGAACTCTGCATGAAAATCACTTATGTACAAAATTTCCTTGAAATCCTTATGTTTATATAAAGTAGAGAGGAATATATAATACATACAGGGCACATATTTTAACATGATTCCTAATGATTATTCAATGATTGAGATTTCAACAGTTTAGCCAAATTGTTAGGGCTCACAGACAGAGACTCAAGTGCAGATCTGTTTAACTGGATTTCTCTTTTATTTTAAAACAAACAGAGGTTTGTGGAGTCCAAACAAAAAAAACTCCCAGGTTTTGCAAAATCAAAAAGGCAATATACTATGACAGGTTTTCCAAAAATCCACAGATTAATGACAGGGTTCCAAAATCTACAGATTACTCACTAATACGGGCTAATTATCACAGACTGGCAAACAGGGTCAGATGATCAGAGGAAGAGGCAGAGCTTAAATAGCAGACAAGGAACAGCACTAAACAGCAACAGCTGACAACAATGAACTGGTGACTGAGTGTAGAGTTCCCAGAAGGGGGAGGGGCAGTAGGTAAAATCAGAGACACAAACAACAGTACAGCAGTACAACGACTGTCCAGTGGGTGGTCAGTGTCCAAAGCCTCAGAACCTCGTAACAAATAGATACAAAAATGAATAAAAACTTTTATGTTCATGAAAGTGGTACATCTTGCATTTTAAATCAGTTTCAGTCATTCATTCGTTTTCTATAACCGCTGATTTCTTCCGAGGGTTACACGGGTCTGCTGGAGTCCCAGCATACTGTGGGAGGAAGTTGGAGAACTTAGAGAGAACCCACACAGAAAGGTGCCACCTTTGAAAAAAAAAAAAAAAAAATTTGAACTTGCAACCTTCTTGCGGTGAGGCAACAGTGCTACCCACTGCCCCACCTCGTCGGCCAGTTGCATTCATAATGTTATTAATTTATTTTTAATTAAGACATATGCACAAAATGCAAAACACTGAAAAAATCTAAAAAAAATAATAATTAGAATTTATAGAATAATAATAACAATAATATATTTTTTTACCTATCTCTGACAACATCTCTGCACACAAGGAGAAAGGTGTGACACTTACCTAAGACTAAGGGGGACATGGTCCAGCTGAGGAGATTTACGTTCATTGCTCTTAACAATCCACATTTTCCATCCTGTTCACATCATCTGTTGCAGCCTGTCTGTCCTGGAGGAGGGATCCTCCTAAGTTTCTCCCTGTTAAAGATGTTTTTTCACTTCTTTTCTTGTACAATGTGAGGGACTAAGGACAGAGGATGTTGAGTTGCTTTTGTACAAACTGTGAAGCCCATTGAGGAGAATCTGTATTTTTGCACTATACAAATAAAATTTACAATATTTATTTACAAATAAACTTGACTTTAAAGTTGTCTCTTTGTTTTGTTTTGCTTGTTTCATGAGAAGGATTTTTGACCAATAAAATCATGTTTTTTCATTGGCTTTTTTATTTTTATTTATTTTATTAAAGCTTGTCTGTAACCCTGTGCTTGATTGATTGATTAACTGTCTCATTGAGAATCAACACAGATTTGGTGTTCCTGTTGCGCCCTCAAAAAAGACACGTCTTTGTTTTCTTATTGCAACTTTACTTCACCTCAGTTCGGCCTGGAGTACACATGAAGATTCCACAACAACAACTCCGTCAACTAGCTTTCACTGTTATCCACGTTACTCTCTCGTTAGTTTTTTTTTTTTTTTTTTTTTTTTTTTTTTGTTTGTTGATGACCTCATCAGTCATTTGAACTCTAACCCCTTACATCAAAAACTAGTATAAATGACAACAATGTATAAAAATAAAAATACACTAGAATAAACATGCTTATCTTTACTAACCTTATCTTTGTTTTACATACAGTATAAATGAAATATAAATTCTTTTAGGCATTTCTAAGTCGCAACACCCTCCCCCACTAAAAAAAAATGTTGCCAAACATTTTCTTTTCCACTAAATAACAACATAACATCTGGCAGAAGGTGGGCAAACAAGTACATCCACACACATCACATATTACAGGATCAAAAGGTCATACTACTTCTCAGCATTACAGTCTCTCTTTTAAATCTCAGCGACAGTCTCTCATGGTTAGAATACTAAACTAAATGTCCATAGTTCTTTAGTATTGAAGGGTGAATAGTCCGAAGAAGTATTGGTGGCGCCCCCAAAATCTTCACAATGGGACAAGGAAAATACCATATACCCAGGCTTATGTGATCTCACATTTTAACACCATGCATTCACTAAGCTCATAGTGTATACACTACCTTTTCTGTATGTTAACACTACTGTCCAAAATACACTAGAATAGTAAAGCCTTTTTCTCTGCTTGTTACCATAGTAAATTCCTAGAGTGTACCTGTGTCTTTTTACTGTGACATATGTGTCAATACCACATCACCATGAACTTAAACTTATAATAAATAAAGATTAAACTAACTTGTGAACTTATGTGTGTACTTTCTATAGTATTTACTTATACTGAAAAGGATACATGAATGCTGTTCTGGAAGATGAGTCGTTGCTGGCTCCAGAGGGTCTGCTCACACTCACAGGGCAGGTCTTTAACTGTTGGAAGGTTGGCTGGCCAAGCTCTTCATAAGTGTAGACACGCCGGGGCTGTCTGGTTCTCTTTGGCCTGTCCCTCCATGTTTCAACATCACTCTGCTCACTTGCAGATTCAACTGGTGCCTCAGCTTCTTCCTTCACACTATGTCTATCATCCACCTGCTCCTCTTCAGGATGCTCTTCAGCTGTGGGCACTGGTTCAGGTCTCTCCCCAAGTCTTTCCCTCATAGGACAGAATTCTTCTGCTTTTGCATTGAGGGGTGGATGGGCATACCTGACTGCTGTCCACATATCACATTCATCATCGCTGAAGCTGTCTGTGTCTGTCTGGTGAATAGGTGGCATGGCTTGTCTTCTCGCTCTCCGTCTCTGTTTGTTTCCACTGCTTTTCTCTTTCAGGTCGCGTCCACACACTTCTGGCTCTTCAACCAGGTAAGGACATGGCAGAAGTAGATTACGGTGTAACACTCGCCTTCTTCCAGTCCCCTGCAATGGCTCAACCACGTACACTGGACTGTCTGGGCCTTTCCTTGCCTTGACGACATGAATCACATCTTCCCAGTAGCTACGCAGTTTTCCAGGACCACCTCTGGGCGTGAGATTTCTCACCAGGACATGGTCACCTGGTTGCAGTGTTGAACTCCATGCACGTTGATTGTAGTTCTTCTGTCCTTTTCTCGCACTCTTTTTCATATTCTGCATCGCAATAGCATAGGCTTCTTGCATGACTTCTCTCCATTTGTCTGCATAACCCGTGTGTGATTGTCTCTTTCCTTCTCCTCTCTTCGGGAACATCAGGTCGACAGGCAAGGTTGGTTCACGACCGAAGAGAAGGAAGAATGGAGAAAATCCTGTTGCTTCGTTCACAGTTGAGTTATAGGCATGGACTACTTTGTTCAGGTGTTCTTTCCATCTGGACTTCTGAGACTCTTCAAGTGTACGCAGCATACTCAGCAGCGTCCTATTGAAGCGCTCAGCAGGATTGGCTTGGGGGTGGTATGGAGAAGTGCGAGAATGACTGATACCACAGTAGTCTTGGAGCTTGCGGAACAGCTTATTTTCAAACTCTTTTCCCTGGTCATGATGTATCTTGGATGGGAAACCAAAACGCATGATATAGTCATCAAAAAGCTTTCTCGCTGCAGTGATCCCTGACTTATCTCTTGTTGCATACACCTGAGCATATTTAGTGAAATGATCCACGACTACAAGTATGTATTCCTCACCTCCTTTACACTTATCTAAGTGCAGGTAGTCAATGGATATCAGCTCAAACGGTGCAGAAGTCTCAATGCTCTGGATGGGTGTTCTAGTTACTCTGTTCGGTTTCTTTCTTTTGATGCACTGGCACACCTGAGTAACATAGTGTTCCATCTCCTGTCTCATTTTAGGCCAGAAGAAGCGCCCTCGAGCAAGAGCGACCATGCGATCTGCGCCCAGGTGTCCCATCTCCTCGTGTAGATGCTTGTAGACAACAGGCTTTAGAGAATCAGGAACAACTAACTGCTTTCTCGCTGGGGTCTCTCTTCTGAAAACACCATCTTCATTGATATGCAAACGTGGCCACTCCCTAAGAAGGTGCCTGACTGTTTCACTCTCGGCCATCTTGTCTTTATGTTTCAAGTGGGCATGTGTTCTTTTCAGAGCCAACACTATGCTTATGGCTATGTCTGCTTTTTGAGCATCTCTGATGTCTTGAACTGCAAGAGGCTGGATTGGCTCCGAGATGTTACACTCTTCTGGCAGTGCATCACTATTACAGGTGACAGCAGAGATCCAATTAACATCTCCAGCTTCCTCTCTCCGCAGAGCTTTACCTATGCATTCGATGGCATCCTGCTGGTATTCCTCTGTGCATTCTCGCATGATGTCTTCGATGGCCGTTGTCCTTCGAGACAGGAAATCTGCGTCACGATTTGCTGATCCGGGCCTGTACTTGAGAGTGAATCGATAATCTGCCAACTCCGCCACCCAGCGGTGTCCAGCTGCGTTTAGTTTCGCTGACTTGGTGACATATGTTAGAGGATTATTGTCACTGTATACAGTAAAATGAGGCGCATGAAACAGGTAATCACGGAAACGCTCTGTTATGGCCCATTTGAGTGCCAGGAATTCTAGGATGCCAGAATGTAACTTGTAGTTTCTTTCTGCAGCCGTCAATGTTCGTGACCCATATCCTATGACTCTAAGAACACCCTCTTGCCGCTGGTATAAAACAGCACCTAAGCCATCTTCTGATGCATCCACATGCAGTACAAAGGGTTTCTCTAGATCTGGATATGCCATGACAGGTGGGTTTGTCAGCTGGTCTACAATCTTGCTCAGTATCTCGTAGTGGGTTGCTGTCCACTGTACTGGATGAGATGGTGGCAACTGAGTATCCTTGCGGCTACCCCCCTTTCTCTTCTGACTCTGTTGCTGCTCAGACTTAGGCTTAGCTAACAGTTCGTACAGAGGCTTGGCTATTCTAGAGAAGTCTTGAATATAAGATCTGTAATAACTGAGGAAACCCATAAGCTTTCTCACCTCTCTCACAGTAGACGGTCTCTCATGTTTCAGTGCCTGCACAGCTTCCACCTCTTTGGGATTCATTTTGTACCCATCTGCAGAGATGACTCGTCCTACATAACAGACCTCGCTCTTGAAGAAGTCACATTTCTTTGGCCTCAGCTTGATGCCGCATTCTCTTTGTCGTTGTAGCACTTTTCTCACATTTTGGATGTGTTGGTCAAAGCTAGAGCTAAAGACTAGCACATCATCTAAATATGGGACACAAACTTCATCTCTGAGATCTCCCAGGCATCCTTCTATGTAACGCTGAAACCCGGCGGGAGCGTTAGTAAGGCCAAATGGGATTCTCACCCATTCGTAGAGCCCCCATGGTGTTATGAATGCAGTGCATGGCCTGCTTTTCTCACTCATGAATCCCTGGTGATAAGCCTTCCCCTGGTCCAGTACTGTGAACCAGGAGTTGCCTCCCAGGTTTTCCAGGATCTCCTGTATTCTTGGAATTGGATGTCTGTCAGGCATTGTTTTCCCATTCAGCAGTCGGTAGTCAATACACAAGCGTAGTCCACCATCTTTCTTTCTGACACATACAACAGGTGAGGAGTACGAAGAACAAGACTTCTGAATCCAACCTCGGTTGAGTAAGTCCTGTATGTGTGTTTTCACTTCTTGATAAAGATGTCTAGGAATTGCATTGTATGTTCTCTGCACAGGCACATTGTCTTTCAACTGTAGATTCAACTCAAGATCTTTTATGCATCCTGTGTCCCATTCATCTTTTGCAAAAACATCACATTCCTCCCTGAGCATTTGCTTTACCCGCTGCTGCTGGTCATTCGTCAGATGGCTCAGGTCCACTGGTGGGTCCCAGGGCTCAACTTGTGTGGTTCGACTGGACTCCACTGGTGGGGAAACACTGTGGGCTGAAGACTGAATTAGCTGACTCTCCATAGGCTCTGACTGTGATGGATAGATGGCATCAACACTGTGCAACCAGCCAAGTGTCGTACGGCTGCAAAGCACAATGTCATTGTCAGTCATGTTCTCAACAGTCACTTCAACTTTAGCTTTATCTTCTGGAGAGAGCTGAATTAACTGTTCTCTAATGGCTAAGCCTGCTGGCCACGGTGCTTCATCGTTTGGCTCCAGCACCACGAGTGGTGCGCTTAAAACACTCTTACTCAGCCATCCACACTGCACCGCCATCACTTTGTTCTTTGGGATGGTCACTGGAAGTCCCCCTACCCTGGCTATGTGGGGCTGACTGTCGGGCTTTTGTTTCTTTAAAACTGATAAAACAGCTCTAGCAGTCTTGCGCCCTACCTCCAGTGCTGAGCATAATCTGTTCACCATGTGACCTGGCGGGATGCAGTCTTCACTGGTGTCGCTTCTCAGTGCTAGTTCTTCAATCACGTTAAAACCGATGATGGGGCGTTCAATGTCACTACTGGCGATAAGAATTGGTACCTGGACAGGTCTGTCGCTCATTCCAGCCACAGCGTTCCTGGACAAGCTGAACTCTGTCTCGATCCATCCTTCATATGGAATGCTGGTCCCATTGGCAGCTGAGAGCTCTAAAGCTCCGTCCTCCAGTAACTCCTTCACTGGTTTCACTTCAGCATGAGGTAGGTAGGTCTTCATCCAGTTCGTCCCCACTATGGATACTTGAGAGCCCGTGTCCCACAGTACCGCAGTGTCTACGCCCCCTAAGGACGCATGAACGAGGCATCTCTTTCCTACCAGCTTCGCCGTTTGCCGCTGCTTACCAGTGAGGGGTGCTTTCAGGCTGAACAGGTCTGCTTGGTCCATCTTCCTTTCAGAATGAAGCATGATCTCAATCTTAGCTGAATTGGCTGAGACATTTTTCTTACGACAACCTGACGCCCAGTGTTCTGTACTGCCACACTTGTAACAGTGATTACACCTCCCCTCTGGATTGGATGCTTGACATTGCTGACACCTTCTAATGGTTATGTTTTTAGGCTGAGGCTTAGGCTGATATTTTCGTTCTGGCTGCTCACTCACTCTCATTGGCGCAGGTGTAAAGTTTTGCTGAAGACTGGCGATGTGAGTGGTGAGACTCTGTAGTGCTTCACACATGGCTTTATTACCTTGTTCAACTTTTTCCATCAGTGTATCTCGTTTGGTTATCTCACTTTGTTTGTTCTTACTGTTTGCTTTGTGTGCGCTGCTTTCTTTGTCAACTTCATTTTCCTCACTCACTGCTGCGACTTTGGCCATCTTTACCTTATAAGTAGCTGACAGCTTGCTTTTTCTTTCCGTTTCCAGATTGAATGCAGCAGTCATTTTCTCCAAGAGGAACTCATCTGTGACCTTTGCGTTTTGTAAGAACGGCTTCATGTCTGTTCGAATGGTGTCGTCGTGGAGACCAGTGAGTACTGTCTGAAGGAATTGACTTTGGATGAGCTCTGGACTGTATTTCAAACCAGACTTGACTCTTTCTGAAGCGAGGACAATTTGTTGCCTCAGATCCATAGCTCGCAGCAAAAACTGGATAGGAGTTTCTTTGGGCTCCTGTACAGCACGCGTGAGGGAGTGATACAGTTCTGTTGCATCTTTCTCAATGTAGTGAGTCCGTAGTATTTGTCTGAGAGCTTGTAATGTCAACTCAACTCTACTTTCAAGATAACTCTTCAATTTTGTTCCTGGAACAATGGCTTGGATAACCGCTTCAACCACTTCTCCTTCATCATAGCCTTTTTTCAATGCTCTTTGAATTTGTCTTTCAAGACTGGAGTAAGTTAATTTGTCTTTCTGATTTGGTTCTCCAATTTGTCCAATTATTTTTAAGTCTCTTCGGTACAGTGGATGCACGAGGGAAGCCCGCTGAGTAGCTACAGGGTTTGCTTCTATGGCATTCACGGCAGAAACACTTTCTCCCTGCTCAACTGCAATAACAACTTCGCCCACACGGTGGGGCTCTTGCATCACTTGTTGAGGCACTGACTCGTTGCTTTTGCCATTTCCCCTTTTAACTTCGTCAATTTTATCATTTAGATCCAGTAACACAGACATTCCTTCATCTTCTAGCGAAGTAACATCATCCCCTTCCAAATGCTTAAGAATTCGCCTTCTTAGCATACGAGCTGAATCTGTTTCATTTTCATCCACAGCTAAATCAAGTCCTGCGCAGATATCATTCAAATCCGGAGCTAATAGTGTCAATAACTTTTCTTCTATCTCGCTAACAACCTTTTCCCAGTCAGACGACATCTGTTGTTTGGCCATGATAGAAAACTTTTACCTTCACTGCTTAGCTCTCCGTTTTGACGACGTCAGTTAGCACTTAGCTTCATGTGGCTAATCCGTCCAGACTCGGCTTTCTCCACGGTGAAAAACTCCAAACCGGGCGGAAACACCAAGATCATGTTGCGCCCTCAAAAAAGACACGTCTTTGTTTTCTTATTGCAACTTTACTTCACCTCAGTTCGGCCTGGAGTACACATGAAGATTCCACAACAACAACTCCGTCAACTAGCTTTCACTGTTATCCACGTTACTCTCTCGTTAGTTTTTTTTTTTTTTTTTTTTTTTTTTTTTTTTTTTTGTTGATGACCTCATCAGTCATTTGAACTCTAACCCCTTACATCAAAAACTAGTATAAATGACAACAATGTATAAAAATAAAAATACACTAGAATAAACATGCTTATCTTTACTAACCTTATCTTTGTTTTACATACAGTATAAATGAAATATAAATTCTTTTAGGCATTTCTAAGTCGCAACATTCCAATAACTTTTCAGATTGCATCCACTGTTGACTGCATGTACATGTAGGAGCCTCACTCCTCCCACTAAACTTACCATAGAACATCTGAGATTATCTAGAAATCCATAAAAACTATAAGTTAGAAAGTGTCCAGGACAATGGGTAAACATTCTGCATTCTTCTCCAACATCAGTGTGACCTCACAAATGTTCTTCTAGAACAGGGGTGTCAAAGTCGAATGGACATGGGGGCCAAATGAAAAATTTAGGAACAAGCCAAATGCCGGACTGATCGAACGTTCATTGAAAAAAAAATAATAAAATGACCGCATATAGTCTAGTGATCCCCATTAAACAGACTGAAACCCTAAAAATAATACCTATAACATTAATAATTACTATATGATCAAATAAATAAATAATTTCTTATGGCTCTGTTAGTAAATTTTAATTTTCAACAGAGACAAAAGCTTTGTGTAAAAATCCCCAAAACATGAACATTAAATGAATGAAGCGGTATTATTCAAGGCACCATCAGTATTACTTCTCAGGGATATAGCAAAAATGGCCTAAATTTACTTCAAATAAATACATAATATCAGCAATTTTCTATAATTCAGTCAATTGAAATATTTTCAAAACAAATTGGATTGAAATACAATAATAAAGTGCAGAAAGCTATAAACATGAGGAAAATGAAAAGTCACATGTGGTGTGAAAACAAGTAGTTCACTTCTAAACTTTAACTTGAGTAAAAAACTCTGAATACGTTGCACAGTAATGTTTTTTTTTAAGCTGTGGCTGATACTTGGTGGTGTCTCTTCTTTTGAACAAGTTCATCAATGTCCGGGCTAATTTAGCGATCTCTTCTGTCTTGTCTCATGATGCCGTCTCAGATTCTCTTTCATCACTGCCACACTTTCTCCACACAAAAGTCACAGAGGTTCTCCAGCTACCTCTGTGAACATGTACTCCGATTCCCACCCTGTTTCAAAAGTCCGGTTCGCAGTGTCCACCTTCCGTTTTGCCATTTTTAAGGGTAGGCTATCTGAAACTTCTGAAGTGACGCTAATGCCCGCTGATGAATACTGAAAGGAAGTGGCCTCCTGCTCGGAGCGCCACCGTTGAATTGTGGGAAATGTATTGCGTTAGTGCGCGTAAAGTACCTGGATGCTGCTGGCGTGCAGTTGCCTGCGGGCCAGTTCTAATAATAAATGTATATAATCCTGGGGGCCAGAAAAACCCTCTCGCGTGCCGGATGTGGCCTGCGGGCCTTGACTTTGACATATGTGCTCTAGAAGAATGATCAAAAATTACCATGAACACACTCCTAAACCTTGTGGACAGCCATCCCAGATGAGTTGACATCACTTAAATTCATATGCGAGTCAAGGCAAGTGAGAGAATACTTTTGGCAATATAGTGTATCTTGTCAGGAATGTCGGAATTTCCAACAGGTAGGTGTATCATATGGGACAAAAAATAGAGTAAGGCCTGATGTCTGAGTTTTTAGTTCTAGACTCATGCAGAACTCAATGGTCTACACCTAGTTAGTCAGGAGTTCATCTTACAACAACATAATCCAAATCAAACCTCTGGGCTGTCAGATCATCATCTGTCAGATATGAGACATTAAACTACACAAATTTCAGTAAAAACAATTCGAAAAATCAAGGTGTAAAACTTGACGAGTAGTGTATGTAACATGAAATGATGTTTTTATTGAAAAATACACAATAAAGAATAGATCTTATATTCAGATACCAAATGTAGCTTTCTGTTAATCTGTTTTTATGATTAGTTTTCATCCTCATTAGGTATGTCATTAGGTATGTTTGGCATGTTTGGCTATAAACTACATACAAACACATTTGACTGACATTTGTAGCACCCAATAAACTGCTCTGAGCTTTCATAAACCACACTTCCAATACAAAAATACTAATGGATGCTTCCCAGACTGAATGTCAATGTACATTGATATGAAGTCTGGTGTAATCGAGGCTACAACACAGTAGCTTTAAGGCCGGAAAGCACTCATTCTTCTAATATCGTGCTGTTTTTTTCCATGAAAAGTGGGTGTGGACATTCTAATGCAGTGGTTTTTAACCTTGTTGGAGGCACTGAATGTCATGTCTCGTCGTAAATGTTAAGTTATCACTCGTGTTGTCTTGTCGTTCACTTCCTGTTTTATTTTGAAATGACTCTTCCCTCTTGTTTCAGGCACCTTTGCTTCCTGCCCTTGTGTGTTTCCCGCCACTGTGATTGCCTTCCCCTGCCCTGATTGTTTTCACCTGTGCCCTGTTACCTTGTCTATATATTGTCTGTGTCTCCCCTTGTCCTGTGCCAGTTCGTCATGCTCCATGTCTCATGAACCAGCGCCCAGCTCCAGGTCCTTTCAGGTTTTGTGTTTTGTTCCTGTCTATTTAGTTTCCAGTCTTGTTTTGACAGCTTTTCCTTTGTTACTTTTTCCTAGTTATCATTAGTCCAGTTTCCTCGCAAGAGTGATTTTTTGTTTACCTCGCAAGAGTGATTTTCTGTTTACCTCATGAAGAGTGCATTTTTTGTTTTCCTCGAAAGAGTGAATTTTTGTTGGTACTTTATAGCTTTAGTTTAGTAGTATTTTCCTCCTTGAGAGTGATTCATTTTTTTGTACGGAATTGTAATAAAGACTTTCCCTTTTTGAACGGACTGTGAAGAGTCGTGCATTTGGGTTCAGCCTCCGGCCCCCCGCCTTGTGTCACTGAACCCCACCAGTTTCATATGCTCATCCCCCGCACCCTAACCCTAACGCTTTCAATGACTGTGCCCACTAACTGCAGACTAGAGTGAGGGCAAACTCCTGAGACCGACTCACCGAAGCCCTAGGGTTCGATTGAACCGAGGTTAGGAACTACTGTTCTAATGGCAATATGGTTCTCATCTATAGCTAACATTAGCTGTTGCATGACTTGTCCTATGTCCAATTAAGTTCCTCCGTTTTGTCCCACCTATATACGCTTTTACAGTTTTGGGCAAGTTTCTTCTAAACCGTAATGTTTGATTTAATTCTTGTTATTAATGTATTTAAAATGTAAGGCATTACACTACTATTGCATTAGCAAAGCTACTCTCATTAAAATAACTGAAAATGGCATTGTCATTGTTGCTGGTAATCAACAGAGATTTTTGCTGGCTAGTTTTCTAAAAGCTGGTGATTTCACTGTTGAAAGTGCTTTTCCTTTCTTCCACAAAATCAATCCCACACGAGTGTAGGAGAAGGTTCATTTTGTCTGTTTTATTGCTTTATCTCCACTCTCATCCTCCTCTTGCTTCCTTGATAATTTTTAGTAAAATTCTTGCTGCTGTTTCAGGGAGTGGACAGGTCTTTAGATTAAACACAAATTTCCTTGATGATCAAATCTTTATTTTGTCCACCACAAGTAGGTTTCACTGATCGTGCTTTTAGTGAAGGGTCAGTTCACCCCTTACTCTATTGTGTCTCTGCATTCAGATTTTTATTTATTTTTTTTATTTATTGAGATTGTTGCCTCTATGGTTGTTGCCTCCATCTCAATACTGTGGCTTGTCAAGAAACTTTATGATTTAGGTTGATTTGCTACTCACAATATGGTGACTACTATAAGACCATTATTTATCCAGCTGAAAAAACATATAAATGTAAGACAGAAAAAACAGTGATTGGTTCATTTACCATGATAAATCAGTACACAGCATAATGAGTATGTGTGTATATAAAAAATTGAGTAATTCTGCTTTATTATTGTTTGTCATTACAGAAAAATGTGCTCTTTTTTATTTCAATTTTAAAATATATATATATATATATATATAAAGTCAAAGTCAATTTTATTGTCAATTTCTTCACTTGACATAAAAAGGAATCAAAATTGCATTTCTCACTATCCTATGCGTTTTACATGTACAACAACATTAAAGTGCAGGTGCGCAACACGAGACAATCCTAAACTACAATGGTAAAGTGCAGTAGCTTAAGGCTACTTTTGCCTAGTGTTGCTAAACTAGAAACAGGTATGACAGGACAGGACATGAGTACCCCAAGACAAGACATAAGTAGCAGAGTATGGAAAGACAAATTCAACAAGACAAAATAAGACAACACTGATTGTCCCAGCTATATGCATTATGAGGTAGTTGTTGTAATGTAATGGCTAGCGCAATAACAATACAAGTATAAATATTGCAGCAGCAAGTGTGTGCAATTTTGCATGTGCAGAGTGTCAATTTAGGTGGGTGGGTGGGTGGGGGGTGACAGTCCAGTGACCTAGACTTGGTCTGCCAGCCTGGTGTTCCTTCTGGCTGGGGCTGAGGGTGAGAGGGAGGAGAGGAGAGAGTTCAGCAGTCCCGTGGGTGGGGAGGGGAGCGAGTTCAGCAGTCTCACGGCCTGGTGGAAGAAGCTGTTTGTGAGTCTGGTGGTGTGGAAGTGGAGGCTCCTGTACTTCTTTCCAGAGGGCAGGAGGCTGAACAGACTGTGTGCAGGGTGACACACATACACACATGGACAAAATTGTTGCTCCCCCTCAGTTAAAGAAGGAAAAACCCACAATTCTCACCGAACTCACTTGAAACTTACAAAAGTAACAATAAATAAAAATTTATTGAAGATTAAATAATCAAAATCAGCCATCACTTTTGAATTGTTGATTAACATAACTATTTATAAAACAAACTAATGAAATAGGGCTGGACAAAAATGATGGTACCCATAACTTAATATTTTGTTGCACAACCTTTTGAGGCAATGACTGCAATTCAACGATTTCTGTATTTGTCAATGAGCGTTCTGGCAGCTGTCAACAGGTATTTTAGCCCACTCCTCATGAGCAAACTGCTCCAGTTGTCTCAGGTTTGATGGGTGTCTTCTCCAAATGGCATGTTTCAGCTCCTTCCACAGATGTTCAATGGGATTCAGATCTGGGCTCATGGAAGGCCACTTTAGAATAGTTCAACGCTTTTCTCTCAGCCATTCTTGGGTGTTTTTGGCTGTGTGTTTTGGATCATAGTCCTGTTGGAAGACCCATGACCTGCAACTGAGACCAGGCTTTCTGACACTAGGCAGCACATTTCTCTCCAGAATGCCTTGATAGTCTTCAGATTTCATTTTACCTTGCACACATTCAAGACACCCTGTGCCAGATGCAGCAAAGCAGCCCCAAAACATTACTAAGCCTCCTCCATGTTAGTGTTCTTTTCTTCGTATGCTTGGTTTTTGGGTCTATGAACATAGAGTTGATGTGCCTTACCAAAAACCTCCAGTTCGGTCTCATCTGTCCAAAGGACATTCTCCCAGAAGCTTTGTGGCTTGTCAACATGCATTTTTGCAAATTCCAGTCTCGCTTTTTTATGATTTTTTTTTCAGCAATGTGTCCTCCTTGGTCGTCTCCCATGAAGTCCACTTTGGCTCGAACAACGACGAATGGTGTGATCTGACACTGATGTACCTTGGCCTTGAAGTTCACCTTTAATTTCTTTGGAGGTTGTTCTGGGGTCTTTGGATACAATTGGAACGATCCGTCTCTTCAATTTGTCATCAACTTTCCTCTTGTCACAGGAACTTCAAGCTGTTTAGAGATGGTCTTATAGCCTTTAGCTTTAAGATGTTTGTTTACAATTTTTTTTCGGATGTCCTGGGACAATTCTCTCCTTTGCTTTCTGTTGTCCATGTTCAGTGTGGTACACACCTTTTCACCAAACAGCAGAGTGACTACTTGTCTCCCTTTAAATAGGCAGACTGACTATGACTTTGGAAACACCTGTGATGTCAATTAAATGTCACTCTGGTCAAATAGTTTTCAATCTTTTATAGAGGTACCATCATTTTTGTCCAGGGCTGTTTCATTAGTTTGTTTTTATAAATAATTATGTTAATCAACAATTCAAAAGTAATGGCTGATTTTGATTATTTAATTTTCAATACATTTTTATTTACTGTTACTTTTGTAAGTTTCAAGTGATTTCAGTGAGAATTGTGGGTTTTTCCTTCTTTAACTCGTGTCCACGTGTGTATGTGTGTCACCCTGCACACAGTCTGTTCAGCCTCCTGCCCTCTGGAAAGAAGTACAGGAGCCTCTGCTCCCGCACCACCAGTGCGACCAGTGCACCACTAGTTTTGAAGTATATATATATATATATATATATATATATATATATATCAAAACTAGTTTGTGAGCAACACAACTACTTTATTAGTGACCATAAAAGTTTTAAGGATTGTTTATGGTTGAAAATGTGGTTGCAAATATTGTTACCAGAACACCGTGTTGTATTAACAGGCAAAAGCACTTCTTTGTTTTTTTTTATTTTATTATGGCTGCCAGGGAGGTTCAATTGGTGAATCCAATTGAGAATCTGTGGAAAGATCTAAAAACTGCTGTTCACAACGCTCTCCATCTAACCTTGCTGAGCTCAAGCTGTTTTACAAGGAAGAATGGGCAAATGTCAATCTCAAGATTTGCAAAACTAATAGAAACAGATGTAATCACAGCAAAGTTCTACAAAGTATTAAATAATATTATTAACAAATATTATTGCACACAACACCTTTCAGTATTTATTTGTTTAAAAAAGTTTCAAATATGCGATAAATTTCCTTCCACTAACAAATTGTGTCCTACTTGGTGCTAATTCTTCACAAAAATACAATTTGAAACCTGAAATGAAAAAAAAGTCATTATAAATACTATAAATACCTTATAAATACCTAATACTTTCAAACGGCACTGTATAAAGTGAGGCTGGGCAAGTTGCTGCAAATAATTGCAATTAAGTGCATTTATTATTTGCAAAAACTCATCATTACGTGCTGAAAATATGTGTTTCCTTATTAGGTTTACGATAGAAAATAAACAAATTGACCTGCTGTTTATTTACTGTTGCAATAAGACAATGTGATGTTGCAATGATAATTAATTGGTAGAACTAAACAATACTTTAATTGTAAATGTTGCACTGTTTACTAGGGTTGTGTCTAATGCACAAAATCAGACCAAAAAGGAGGTTTATGGACATAGTTAAAAAGACAATAAAGGTAGTTAGTGTGAGAGGAAACACTGTGACAGGGTGAGATGGAGGCAACCTATTTGCTGTGAGGACCCCTGAAGGGAGAAGATGAAATAATAAGAAGAAATCCAAGTTTAGTTCAGGCTCGCCTCTCAGCATGTATGAAGTTCTGTGTTAAAGGAATTTCTATTTTCCGGAATAAACATGTGTTCAGCACAAAAGTCAGGCTGTAGACCTGAAACTCAGTCTTCTGATATCAAGGGAAACTGTGGAATAGGAAAAAAGTGCAACCCACCATATTTCTCCACCATGAAGTAGTGAATCTCTTTTTGTTCACCAGTCAACACAATAACTTAATAAGTTCCTCCATAGGACTCAAAATGACTAAATTTGCGTCTCTATCAGTTAGTATCTGCTCAATTTGCCTTTGACATGCTGTTTTTGCAATTTAATTACCAAAATCTGGCACCTGGTATTGATTTTGTTATCACCTTCTTCAGTGTTCCAAGGTGAGCAGTTTTCTTAATGTGCTGCTGTCCACAAATAAACACACCGACTTCACACCCTGCAGGAGGGTGACATTATTGACATATTGACTGATGTGTGTGCTC
Organism: Eupleurogrammus muticus; assembly: GCA_036785175.1. NCBI lineage: Eukaryota > Metazoa > Chordata > Actinopteri > Scombriformes > Trichiuridae > Eupleurogrammus > Eupleurogrammus muticus. The sequence continues at coordinate 23,663,997 of JAYKQN010000009.1, forward strand.
ACTCACAGTCTCTTTTTCTACTGTCTTTTGTAAAAACTTGTTGGACAGCTTTCTGAAAGGTTTCCAAACTTTGTTTAACGCACTTCAATGAGGGGAATATCCTTTTCTCAAAATCTACTGAGTTTGTGCTGTGTGAATATTCAACATTCAGCTGACGTTATCATGATGTTTGAGCATTAGTTATCTATTGAGTGGATGAATTCTAAAGGTAGTTTCATTGATTCTTTCATTCATTCATTCATTTTCTATACCCGCCTATTATCCATTAGGGTCATGGGGTCAGCTGGAGCCAATCCTAGTGCACCTCAGGTAAGAGATAGGGATACACCCCAGACAGGTAGCAGACTAACATGGGGCACACACACCATTCACTCAATCCTACAGGCAATTGAGCATCTCTAATTATCCTCAGCATGTTTTGGACTGTGGGTGCAATCTGGAAAACACACACAGATGCAGACAGAAAGGTCGAAGCCAAAGGACTTGAACCTGTGACCTCCTTGCTGTGAGGCAACAGTGCTCTAAAGTTATTGTGTCAATTGAAATTTCCACACTAAATATTGAAAAAAGCACTTAATGGTTACTTAAGGTAATTTCCCTTTGAGGATCTGATCACTAATGTATTTTTGCAATCTGTGTTTTTTGACACTAAACTTTTGGCAACAACCGAGTGCAACTCCAAGTGTTTTGGGCTGTTCTCCAGTTGTCCTGATGTCACCCCCCCCCTTTCTGGTAAAGAGATGCATCCATCAAATTATTCAACACATGATTCAAAATATCACTTGAGTTTCTCTGAAACAAGTGTTTACATTATACAAAAGTTGGCAGTCCCTTCATATCTTATTTCTAAAAACTTTTTAGAAATAAGATATTATAATATCTATAATATAATATATATATTATAAGACTTAGATTTTCCAAAAAACAGAGAAATAAAATTCACCTCTGCCTCCCTAAACGATTTTTGCACATAGGCAAATACACAATAAAAAACAACAACAAATGGCCCCAGTACACATTGGAACGTGGATATTTTTCCATGAAATACAACCACAGTCTTACCTCAATTTCAATAATGTCACACTGTAAAAGGGGAGCACAGAAAGATTTGTTAAAAACTGTGTTGTCACTGACATCAAACACAACAAAGGTCACCATGCAAATAAAGGTTAATGATATCCCACAATTCAGTTGACCAGTCAGTCTGAATGTGCCGCAATCCAGGCAGTAAATGAGGAGCTCAAAAGTTTTGATTGCATGAATATACAAATATTTGATGAAATTTCTGTTTTGCATGTTTTTTAAGTTTCTTCTCCTTACTAATATGATGAATGTTTTGTATTTTACACTGTGAAGTGCTTTTACATAATTAATTAATGTGGTACAATTAAAATAGTAAATATAAAAATGTTTCATATTAATGCTTCAAGTTTTATTATTTGCCGCTAAATGTTGCTATATTTACAAGTACAATATTTAAAGACTTTCAGGTCATCACATGCTGGTTTATTTGAGGGGGCTTGGTTGCACTATTGACCCATAAGCTCAACAGCAGCCATAACACTAAACAATTCATATGGACTGAATCAATACTTCCCATGGTAAAAAGCACTGCCATGTCTTCAATTTGGTACTGTCGTTTCTTGATTTACTGAAGAAAAAAAGTCACCGCTCGATACATCTTCTCTTGCGCAAGAACAAATTCATTTCAGAACAAAAGAGTGTCAAATAAATGCTGAATCTGAGAGCATCTCTAAAAGCCAAATTGTAGAACAATCTTCATTATACTGAATCTTGGAGAGCTTTCTGTGCCAACTTGAGATCTTGTAGCACTATCTCCAATGTCTGAATCACATCTTTCTGCACTAAAGTAGCCTGTGACAGTAATATAGAGACCAGCTTAAAGAATCATAATTAATCAAAAGCCTAAATATGTAGATTTTTGCATATTCTGCCAAAAACAAAAATATATCAGGAGGTAAATATTTATTAAGTAACTCAGGGCTAAATATCAACAGTACATTTAGGTTCCATTATATTAAAAACATTACTTTGTGCACTCTATCATTAGATGAATCTAAGCCTGTGACCTGAAACTGAATGCAGGTATGAAAATCTGTGCTGGATGTCTTCTTGAAGAGATTTGTGTTCTTCTTTTCAGATATCAGGGTGACAGTCATGACCAGAGTCTCACTGGGCTGCAAGAAACACAGAATTCTGTCTGCGATGCTGCCTCAATAACTGCAGGAATGGTTACCATGTAATGCCTACAGTCAAAGAAACATACACACATATAGTAGAAACTCCAACCTGCAAAGCTATGCTTGAAAAAAAGATAATAATGGAAATCAGTTGGCCAAGAATGACTCAATGTTGCTGAAAAGGAAAAAAAAAGAAAACTATAGTTGTATAGAGATAATAAGTCAAAATGGTGTACCTGCATCCTCTAAAAGATCTACACCTGTGTGCAACTGCTCTTAGCCATCCTACTATCATTGTATGGGAGATAGAGAGTGAATTCACAATGACTTGATTACTTTTTTGTTTCTGAGTCAGAGTACCTCACCATTATATGGATTGCCATTACATTCAGGATTCAAATTAAAGGGTAAGGTAAGGTAAGGTGACTTTATTGATACCCAGAAGGGTAGATTTGGTTGCAGGTAAAAAAGTGCAGGCTCACAACAACACACAAAACAATGGCAAAAAATGACATAGCAGAGGACAACAGGATACAACAACAAACAAACAAACAAACAGCAGACAACAACGGCAAATAACACCAACAGGATAAAACAACAAACAAACAGTACTGACAGCTGGACAGACAGACAGATGCTCCTGACTTGATGTTTTCTAAAATGAATAAATAAGTAACTTAAATAGATAAAAAGGGGGGGGGGGTAAGAAGATAATAAGCTAAAAGAGAGACAATCAAAGAAGATAATCATAATGTGGTGTTCAGGGCCTTAGTGGCTGATGGGATGAAGCTGCACCGATATCTTTTGGTTTTGCATATGGGCATTTTGAACCTACGACCAGAGGGAAGAAGCTGGAATTCACTGTGCAGTGGATGGGACACATCGTGTGAGATGGACCCAGCAAGTCTGTGTAGGTGCCCGTATATAAAGTGTCTAAATTGTGCTGTTGCTCTCCAATTACCTTATTGGCCCACCTCACAATCTGATTAAGTGTATTTTTATTTTTTAGAGGTACATTTCCAAACCAGGACACCAGGCTAAAAGAAATTATGGATTCAATAAAACATCTGTAAAACATAGTAAGCAGCTTTTTCTCAACGTGGAAGGATGAAAGCTTCCTAAGACAGTGAAGGCGCTGGTTTGCCTTTGTATAGACAGATTCACAGTTTGCCACAAATGTAAGTTTGCTGTCAATAATGGTCCCAAGGTATTTGTAGCAGTCAACACAATCCACTGCCTGGCCTTTTATACTGGTTATGTCCTTGTCACCTATGTGTCTTCTAAAGTCCACATACATATTTTTAGTTTTTGAAATGTTCAGTTGTAGAAAGGACTGCTCACACCAATCTACAAACTCCTGCACGATTTCACCATGACCTGTCTCATTGTCTCTCAGCACATATTGGTGTAAAGAATAAACAAAAGAGGAGACAAAACACAACCTTGCGGCAAGCCAGTTGAGGAACGGATCTGGACAGACAGTACTCCATTTACCCGAACTCTTTGTGTCCTGTCAGTCAAGAAGTGTAGCACCCAGCCTACAAGGTTTTTGCTCAAATTAAATTGCTCTAAAAGTCTTTCTATTAAAATGTGGGGTTGAATAGTATTAAAAGCAGAGGAAAAATCAATAAAAAGAAGTTGGGCATGTGTTCCCTTACCTTCTAAATGTTTTAAAAGCATGTTCATCCGTGATACAGTTGCGTCTTCTACACCTCTACATGGCCTGTATGCAAACTGAAATTGGTCAATATCAGACTGGGTCACCATTAAAATCTTGTTCCTTATCAGTTTTTCGAAAGTTTTCATGACCAATGAGGTCAGAGCAATGGGTCTGAGATCATTCTGGACTTTGGGGGTCCTTATCTTTGGAACAGGAACAACAACTGCGTCTTTCCAGCATTTTGGTACATGCTGGGTTTGTAGTGATTTGTTAAAAATATAATGGAAAATTGTACACAGCTCTCTAGAACATAGCTCAAGCAGTTTACCACAGATATTATCAGGACCACAGCTCTTGTTTGCATTGTGGAGAGTAATGCCTTTCAAACAGTGGCTATGTCTATTTCAGAATAGTTCTCATCTAGTAAGTTCACACTAAGGTCCTTTTTTTCTGTGTTAAAATCATAAATGTCAAAACGAGAGAAGAAAGTGTTAAGAGCATTGGCGAAATCAAAGTCTGAATCAAAACCTTCTAATATAACAGTCCTTACATTCTTTGAGTTACTAATACCTGCGATCGATTTCATGCTTGACCAGGCTGAACCCAAATTGTTAGACACCATTTTATTTTCCAGGATTGTTTTGTAATCGCGTTTAGCTCTGAGGATTTCAACTTTCAGGTCTTTGGTGGCATTAGACAGTTCAGAAGCAGACCCATATTTAAATACATGTCTCTTAGCCTGTATGCAGGCTTTTACTGATTTAGTGACCCACGGTTTGTTATTTGAGTACATTTTTACCTTTTTGCATGGAATAATCATGTCTCTACAGAACGCTGCATAGGAGCATATTACATCAGCTAGTTGATCCAAGTCCTCACCACAGTCCTCTGTAAACACATCCCAATCAGTACAGTCAAAACAAGCCTGTAAGGACTGCACAGACTCTTCATTCCAGTCCTTTATGTTCTTTGTTTGGGCCTTTTCCCTTTTGAGAACAGTCTTGTATGTAGGCATGAGGTACACAAGTTTGTGGTCTCCACGGCCTAAGGGGGATAGGGGTACTGACTTATATGCGTCTTTCACTGATCCATAACACTGGTCAAGTGTCTTTTCACGTCGGGTGGGGCAGGTCACGTATTGTTGAAAGTTAGGGATTGTCTTTTTAAGGGAGACATGATTGAAATCACCCAGTACGAAGGACGGTGATTCAAGGGATATAGTTTGTAGCTTTTGAACTACATCATACACAGTTTTACAGGCATGGGTTGCGTTTGCTCCTGGGTGTATATATACAACTGTAATAAAAAGCTGGGGAAATTCACGGGGTAAATAGAATGGGCGTAGCGACACTGATAAAAGTTCCACGTCGGGGGAGCACACGTGCTCCCTCACAGTTACATTAACTTGAAATGGTAAAATGTATATATTTAAATGTCACATTTCATACTCTTTCCTGGGTTCCATTGAATTTTTGATACCCTTAACATGTTAGATCTGTGATGTGAAGTAGAAGAATATAACTCAATGTAGTTTTACAGCTCTTTCTCAAACAGCTACTCCAGAAAAAACAGGTTGTATTGACCTGTCTCATTAATATTCATGCGCTTCTTTTCTGATTGGCTGACTGTTTTTTAAGTGACAGATGGCTGAGGCCAATCAGGCAACAACTTACAAACATGAAACAGGAAACAATGTCAGATGTGGGCATGGATGTATTATAGACCTGAATATAGCTCCGCCAATAGGTTTCTGCAACCAAAAATCCCACGCACCCCAAAAATATGTTTCCCCATAGACCGTAAAATTAAAATAGAGGTCTATAAAACTGTTGACAGGACACCCAGAGCTACTGTATAACCCTGCTAATAACCTTCTACCTTTTTAATCTTGGTATCCTAAATACTTAACTCATGAACTTGTTATCGAATGAAAACCTAATGACCAAAAAAGATCTAGAAGTCTCTTTTTTCGAACATGATGTCACAGCTGTATGACAAAGTGCAGTTGGGATTTTTCTTTTTTTATATAATTAATTTTTATTTAACATTCTCCCAACGTTTTCTTTTTAAGTGGTCAGGCAAGTGAATTAAACTATTTGAATATAAGTTGTTTTTGCATGTTCTCATCACCCTGAGCATGATGGGAGGCCCCAGAGTATCATGGGGGGTGACTGTACTGCACTTTAAGGGTCGAATTATGTAGAAGTAAACCTGGAAGTCAGAAACTTTTTGGCGTATGTGACAGATGAGAAACTAACATTAAAATGATCAGCAGATATTTTTTTAATATGGTATCCAGCTCTTATAAAATATCCATTGGTGTAAGCCTAAAGCTAGGCTAACAGTTAGCCAGAGTGAAGTCGGGCCAACAGGGAGGCTGATATTAGTGGTAGCAGATGTAAAGCAGCTGTGCTCAGCAGAGGAGATAAGAAACTTATAAGCCACTATAATCAGCCTGCGTATTTTAATGTTTAATGTCCCTTAATGTCTCCCTGACGTTGGTGCAGGTCTATTCAAATACTGTTTCTCCAAGAATGAAGGCGTTCTACTTCAGAAACATAAATATGTAAATATATTAAAACAGAATACACCTTATTACATTCATTACTAAAACATATTCAAAGACTTTGGTCTAATGCAAAGAATGGCATGAAAACAATGCTTAATATGCTTTTATTCTATAGCTGTTTTTTCTCAATAAGCCCAGAAAAAGGAATGTAAGTAGAGAAAAATACTTCAAGCATCACCTTAACAAGCACCCTTGAGTCCTCACATTGATACAGGACCTCTCCAATCATGAGTGTTCATTAGGATGGAGTCTTTCTGCGGACTCTAGCTGCTTGTTTAAGATGTGTACTGTAGTAAATAATGGACAATATGTCAAATCGGCTACGCTTAATGAAGCATTTTGTAGCTTTTTCTGTCAGAGGGTTCCCCCACCCTAACCCACTGACCTGCCAGCAGCATTTGGGCCTTTCTCATTGAAGTTCAACTTATTAAATAGACTTCAAGAAGTAGAAGGCTCATTTAGTCAAAGGATCCTACAAGATTTCCATGTTTTAACTTTGCTTTTAGGATATTCTCAGTCCTCTTTGGAAATATATTTTCTATTGGAGACAATACAATTCCTTAGGATTCCAATACATTTACAAAAATCCTGTAATATTTTTAATATATATTTTTTTTATATCTTTAGAAGAAAAATGTTTCATTTTGTATGATTTTCACAATATAGAAATAGTTTTTTTTTTTCTATAGGATCTTGCATATATTGTTAAATGCCCTATGACTTTTTCTGCTTTACTTAAATACAAAATAATGTGATTTTAAAATAGTGCTTAATTGTTACCTGTAAAAGTACATAATTTCAGCAAAACAAAGGTATGTACTAAACAAGGCTATTAGGATTATACAGACAGTGTTACATTATTATAGTACATTATATTATTTGTTTTTATCTCAAACATCATAGAATTTGTCAGTTTTTAGATACTCTGGGTAGAGTACGAGTGCATCACGTAATATTAAATATGTGTACCACATGTGTGTCTATGGCTAAAGTTGTCAGATAAATAGATTATATTATATAAATTATGGTATTTCCTTCTGACATGTAGTGGTAAGTAAAAATACTCTCAGATGGAAATAATCCTAAATAAATAAATTAAATAAGTAAAGTACAAGTACCTCAAAACAGCTCTTGATTACAGTACTTGAGTGAATGTACTTAGTCATTTCCACCATCTATGGGAGGTAAAGGAACGGGAAATAAATAGCATTTGAAACCCTAGTAAATTAAACAATTTGCTACGTGGTCACAAGGTGGAGCCATTTACACTTCTTTACACACACACACACACACACACACACACACACACACAGTGACAGCGCGGTATGACTGCGCATAAACAATCAAAATGCGTTTAGGAAAGTTGCAAAAAAGCGGAGACATTTCGAATTATAATGTTTACTTGAAGTTAATAGCTAACAGACATACAAGTCTGTCACCAAGTTTTGATTCATTTATTTGTATTTTATTTTTATTATGATTCAAACCTTTATTCAATGAAATGGAATGACTGACCTTATAAATATGTTTTCTTGTATAGGCTTTTTTCCAATAAAACTTGACAAAACAACAGAAATAAGTAGCCTATGTAAGACTCATACAAAGACCTTATACGACGTCATTGTAAATACAAAAATGATTTCAATCCATTCGATTAAAAAATAAAGAATACAATACGATCAATAAATCAAAAATCTCTGTCATGTCGGTTGTGTTTACAAGCATTTGAAGAAGCCGATCAACTGACCTGTGGAGTCCGGTCATGTGACAGACTGGAGGCGTCGCTATCACATTCACCCGTTCATCACACACACACTATACCAGGAACCCGTTTCACAATAAACGAATAAGGCGACACACACGTCTGAAGAACTACGCTTTTATCGTTCAATTCCTCACATCGCAATGAAATGAGGGGAGCATGGGGGCAAAAGAGTCGAGGATAGGATTCCTGTCGTATGACGAGGCTGTCAAGAGAGGTAAGAAGCGGCGAGCTAAATCCAGCTATCTTAGCTAACTGTCTGATGTTAGCACCTCTGAACCACCCATAGTAGACGTCATACTTCCATATCAACAAATACGATACGACTTCCATGCCACTGTCAACACCAAAAGTTTAATTCGGAATAAAAAAAATGAATTAGCAGAGCTGGCCGGCTTTTAAGCATATGTTATTTCAATAATACCTAAGTCGATGTTTACCCTCTGCACTGTGGAGAGTCTCGGATCCATCAGCAAAATATGGAGAACGGGCGCCTTATATTTCGCCCCAACATTTTCCTAAATGTACCTATCATAAAACAAAAACCGGAAGGTAACCAGGAAGTCAATTTTGTTATCCAAATATTTACCTTATTTAACATTACCTATTCTTGGTTAAAGGGTTGTCTTATATATCTAAAAACCTACTTCCGCTGTCGATTTTCGACGATCATCTCCCTCACAGCGCCCCCGCCTCCTGTTTACTCTGCGGCAGGTGAACCCCGGAATTACACACCCGAAGCAGATTTTCAAGGAACAAGAGGGAAGAAAGATCTTTTATATTGGGGAAAAACGTAATATTAAAGAAAGGGAACACGCCGTTAACTACGATAATAACCTAGGCTTTCTACTAAGCACTGTTTTGTTACCATTGGTACATAAAGGAATACGTTGTGTGATGTATAAAAATGCCCGCTTCCCATATTTTACGGATAACGTCGGGACACTCTATAGTGCGTAGCCTGATCTACGTTTCCCATTAATTTAACTTGATACAAATCATAGTTGTCACATTTTCGTCGTTTGCGTGCTTCCCGAATAACATCGTTGTTTTTTCCAGGTGATAAGTAAAGGCTGGTTGATGTATTTTGATGCGTGTGCTGATAAAAGGTTACGATAAACTGTCAGGTTTCACACAGTGCTGGGCTCTCTATAGCTGCGAACAGCGTTGTTTGCGGGGCAGCTCAAAAGACGATGGCGGTAGCGGTGCTGAATGACAGTATTTTCACAGGAGTTGTACAGACAGCCTTGGATGTTTAGCTAATAGATTTAGCCAATATGACAATATTCTCCAAAGCTCGATCGCCTCAGCTAACTCACGTTGAGTTGTTTGTTGGTTAGGCAGTTAGCTGCCTGGCTGCAGAGGGAAATGCCTGCAGACTGTTTGTTTTAGCCGTCTGGCGGATTTCTGGGCTCACCATGTGTTGTCGGCTAACGGTAATCGTCAGTGTCAGTGCTGGTGGACTGTCAGGTTGCTTTTGCTAAACTGAACACGTATCAGCTGGTTGTTTTGTAAGGAGAACAACAAGCACGGGCTTTTCACTGCTGCAGCTGCATTGTATTTCTTTATATAAAGCATATTATTAGTTGTTGCTGGAGATGCCCTTGATTGGTTTATATATTTTTATAAAATTTTATTGGCAAGAACTTAAATGCAAAGCTGAAATAACAACAAATGATATAGATTAAGCATATCATTCGAATTCATTAAACAAAATAAAGTGATTAATAATTGCAACAGAGAAAGGTCTAAAGAAAAGAAACACAAGGGAAATGGAAACAAAGGTTAGAACTGGTCTCAGTCTTTTTCAGTTTTTTAAATATTTTGTTTACACTCATTTGGTACAGATTCCAATATCTCAAAATAACATTAAGTATCTATTGAAATAATGTTGTGGAATTAAGTATTCTGGCTTTCTGATTATGATATTTTGACTATATATATATATATATATGTGTGTGTGTGTGTGTGTGTGTGTGTGTGTGTGTGTGTGTGTGTGTGTGTGTGTGTGTACATGCGTACTAAGTCTAGATTGATTGTTGTTTTTCTTTGAACCTGGCTTTAATATCTGCATCCAAGCCTCTTTTGTTTAAAAAGGACAACAAGGAGAATGTGCTTTTAGCCTTGTGTTTTTTGTCCTAAATAATTTGTCTGCCAAAATAAATCTACTGCAGTCCTGAATGTCCTGTTAGGTTTTTGATCTAATAGTAATGGCTGCATATATGACTGTTGGTGCACTTGGGTAAAGCATGAATGAGCATTCATTAGGAAATCTTATTCCTGATGGCATTCTTGCAGCACTTTGGTACCTGGGTTGGCAATAGCCGGACTTTGTTAGTGTGGATTCTAGGCTTTGAGAAGCTACTTCCTTCAGGCCTAATTTGCAGGTTGATTGTTTACTCTGCTCACTTTGTGTACAGTTTCTAACAATAGCAGAGCAATAGTTAGTATTACAGTGGGGCAAAAAAATATTTAGTCAGCAACCAATTGTTCAAGTTCTCCTGCTTAATGAGAGAGGCCTGAAAATTTCATCATGGGTACACAAACTATAAGAGACAGAATGGGGGAATGAATCCAGGAAATCACATTGTAGACTAGGAAGTCTGAATCTGCAATAGGTAAGCAGGTTGGTGTAAAGAAATCACAAGAGCGGTGAGCAAGAATCCCAGAACCATACAGGGGGACCTAGTAAATGACCCGCAGGGAGCTGGGACCGCAGTGACTGATCCATGAAAAGAATGAACGGGGCCATCTTTAAGAGATTTGGAGTGAAAACTTCCTTCCATCAGCAAGGGCATTGAAGATGAAACATTGCTGGGTCTTTCAGCATGGCAGTGATCCAAAACACATTGCCTAGGCAACAAATGAGTGGCTTCATAAGATCCATTTTAAGGTTCTGGTGTGGCCTTGCCAGTCTCCAAATCTCAAGCCCATCGTAACCCTTGGAGGGAGTTCAAAGTCTGTGTTGCCCAAAGACAGCCTCAAATCATTACTGCTATAGAGGAGATCTGCATGGAGGAATGGGAAGAAATGACAGCAACAATGGGTGAAAAACTTGTAAGAAAAACTTGTCATACGTCATTGCCTGAAAGGATATATAGCAAAGTATTCAGATGAACTTTTATCATTGACCCAAATACTTGTTTTACCAAGGAATTTACCAAGAAAGTCATTAAAAGAGATTTCCTGGATTTCCCCCTCCCATTCTGTTTCTCCGATTAACATTTACAGATCTCTCTCATCTTTGAGAGAACTTGCATAGCATGTATAGTTGCATGGTGGTAACTAAATAATTGTTGACCTCTGTATTATGTACCCTAGTATATTTCTGAAGTTGTAGAGATATTTATGTCCATCCATCCATCCATTTTCTATCCCGCTTATTCTCTTTCGGGGTCGCAGGGGTCTGCTGGAGCCTATCCCAGCGCATTTTATGGCGAGAGGCAGGGGGATACACCCCAGATGGTCGCCAGCCAATCGTGGGGCACACACACCATTCACACACCATTCACACACACACTCACACCTATGGGCAATTTTAGATTTGCCAATTAACCTGAGCATGTTTTGTATTGTGGGAGGAAGCCGGAGTACCCAGTGAAAACCCACGCAGACACGGGGAGAACATGCAAACTCCACACAGAAAGGCCCCAGACCCAGGCCCAAGGCGGTCTTGAACCTGCGACCTTCTTGCTGTGAGGCAACAGTGCTACCCACTGCTCCACCGTGTCGCCCCGATATTTATGTCCAATATAGAAAATTGGTCACAAAAACACCAGATTCACAAAGGTCTGCTGTGTTTTAAATGGAGAAGTAGACATGAGATAGAAATGTTGACCAATTATGAGTTGCATTAGAATTATTTAATATGAAATGGTACCAATGCAGATGCTTTGGACATCAAATATGTTGAGTTAAGCCTTTCTAAGTTGCTGGTATGTAGATATATTTATGAATTCTAATTAGCCTGTACAGGGATACAAGAAATTACAGCACTGACAGGGCTCTGGCAAAATAGCCAATCAGACACATCACACATGTTGTGAAGAGACGAATTTTGAGAAGCTGGAAACAAAAAAATATTTCTTTCTTGAAAAATGACTGAAACTATGAATCATTTTATTTTTATTGTTTCTCATTAATTTTCTTTGAATGGCCTGATCAGTTAATTAAATAATTGTTTTACCCCTACAAGTGTTGAAACACAAATTTAGATTCATAGTCCCAGTCATTACTAGATGCTGATTATCGCTTCAATATACCAAAGTGACTTTTGTGGTTTTGTGAAATTATCCAGAAGGCTTGTATGATTATGTTGGGTAACATTAAGGTTAATGTTTGAAATAATCTCTTTTTCATAAATGGCAATCAACTGTGGATAAAGAATATATCAAGAAGCTGCTACATAATAATACTCCAATTACTTTACCAGAACTGGGAAATGACCACAGAGGGGATTCTGAAGCCATATTTGAGCCTTCTAATGCTCATAGAAATCATGCTTAAATGTGATTTTATGGACAGATTGCCAGACTGTGTTCACCTTTCTTTATTAGACCATTTTCTAATGTGTATGTGTGCAGCTAGTGTTTCAGAAGTAGCTGTGCTGTTTTTTTAGCAAGCATTTCTCCTAGCTTCTAATCACATACCACTTTTCTAGCTACATGAAAGAGTGGACCTGAAAACAGTAATTATGTGTAAAGACACAGTATTAATGTATTGTATTAATAATGTTGTAATACAATTTATGATAATAATTCTGTAGGTTCCATGTCAATCCCTAGCTAACATTTTCCTAAGCCATTTGAACCCTGTTTGTTAACCACCACATAATTTTGTAATGTCAGAACCACAGGTATTGCTTTAACTACTTTGAGACAGCGCCTAACAGTCACCTGAGAAGGGCACAACATTGCATTTCTGGTTAATGTTAGTGTGCCTTATCAGCCTCGATGATAGGCCACTGCTTTGCATACTGACCTTTTGCTCCCTGGTTTGTGGGTGTCGATTTGACTACTGCTGCCGCAGTTGATCCCAGTGTGGTGTTTATTATGGAAACATGAACAGGCTGTTGTTTGGGCTGGCTGATTGTTGCAATTTGCATACTAGATTACAGAATCTTGCTACTTTTACCTTGGATAAGAGCCTGTTTTCTATGATAAATATCTTTATTGATGACCTGCATATAAAGCACCTGTTTTTATCTAATTTAATTAAGGATGCATGAAAAAAAACACTAAAACTGAACACTAAATATATTGAACATCACTTGCCTTTTTAAGTTTTTCGTTTTTTTTTCAATATGGCATAAATAGTCTTGAATAATTTTTTAGACATGTTTTTTAGAGAAAGATCTCTGGTAAGCACAAATTTGAAAGGGGCAAACAAAAAACGATGATGCAAAATGATGCAAAACCAAAAATATACAAACACAGAAAAACAAATGCAACAAATGCTGAGGATAAAACTGCTACCATCACAGAAACGAAGCAGAAGCAAAGACTTACAAACCAACAAAACTGCAAACTGCATACTACAAATTCACTCCACAGTCTACTCTAGCCTCACAAAAACAAAAGTGCATCACAGTCACATTCAAAGTAATTTCCACAAAAGGTTCAAAATCAGAAGTCGTCAGCCGCCTATGGCTAATGCTTTTAATTCTTTTTCTGGTGGATTAAGTTGACTGCCCAGCCACTCTGGAGTGAAATAAAATCTGCATAGTCCCACTAACTGAACTGATACCCTGTTGAACAATTCATGACCCCATATGCGAAAATGATCACTTTTAACACATTTTGAAGCTCTACAGTTTGTATTAACATTACTTTTTGTTTTAGCTTGTGTCTGATTAAACACAGGGTGTACCATGAAAACGTCATGTTTCCTTGACAATAGAAACAGATGATAACTTTGACAGCCACATGCTGCCATTTTTGAGATTCTTTTTTCAATATCAATTCAATTTTTAACGGTGTCAGCCATGGACGGAGTAGGCGCACTGTGACCAGCTTTCCTGCTGACATCTCTCTTTTGTACTTGGCATATTGTGCACTATTTGGCCTTCTTTTTAACTCACTACACTTAAGGCTGGATGTGCCTTTTTTTTTTTTTGCAATATTCAGCTGAATGCATTCGTCACCAGGTCACCACCTTGCCTAATGTGTTTTCTGTGGCAAACCTTGTAATGCAAAACAGAACAAAATGGTGGCGCTCTCATTGGCAGAGTGTGCGCTTTGCACACAGCACAGAGTATGAGTATGAAGTGTAGACACAAAGTGTAGCAGACCCTCAAGTGACACTGTGAAAACATATTTAGCAGAATGAGAAGACAGGCAGAGAGAGACAGAGATGAAGAGACAAACAAAAGTCTCCTGAAAGTTAAGACAAGGAAATATGACTAAGTGTATGTAGTGCTTGGTTCACTGTGAAAGACCGGTGTGTTACTGTGTCCTACATGTTGGCAGTGGAAAACCATGAAGCCAAATAAAAAAAGGCGTTACTTAAAAATACATCACCCCCCAATCACGCTGATAAGCCGATTTTTTATGTAATTTTATTTTTTGGTATCATATGGTTTGACATGGTCAGTCAAAAATGTTTATAGTTTAATTAAGGATTTAATTTTATTTTTGAATTTCAAATGCACTTTTCTGTTCCAGTTAATAAAGATATTATTTTGTTGTTAGTTGCTTTTGTTCTCTCTCTTAAATTAATAAGGATACAGTGTTATGCATAGGGGTACTTTATAACAATTTTTTCGCGGGGGCGTGAGATGTTTTCTTCTTCCATTGGGGGGTGTGACAGAAAATTAAATCTTTAAACCAGGGATTCATAGAGGCCACAATGATATGGTTATTTTGTTGAATCTTATTATATTGAATTTACTCTTATATGATGAGGGAATGCAGTTTTTTTCATGAAAGCCACATTAAGGTGGAATTTCATTTAGGTCAAACAGTGTCAGATTGCTGGTAATCTCTATGAAATGTTATCTTTTTTAGGGATGGACAGTGATTTGCGAATACCTGAACAGTCAGTTAAACCATAAATAATCATTTTTTGCATGTCTGAAAAAATATTCCTTTGCTTTACTGGCACCTCCCACATGGGGGCAGTATAGCAATTGATATGTTTTGTGACAAGCTAATGTTGGATTCTGCTCCAGAAGAAGAAACAGCTGTCAAGACAGATGTATTAAAAATGTTCAGCAGGCCTGCTGTTGCTCATGTATGTTCATAAAAACATGTTCAATTTTCTGTGTTCACAGTTTATGTGATCAAAAAAAAAAAACGCACACAACCACCTTTTCAGTTGTAGTTAAAAAGATAGTCAACATGTGTTTGGCATTTTTTTCTTCTGGCTTCCATCCTTTGAATGTGTTATATTATTCTTATAGTAAATCCTTGTCCACTGTGCTTAAATGATGCTGAAGAATCCCCTCTCAGGTAAAGTGGTTGTAAATCATAATTGCTCTTTATTAAATTCTAACTTTCTTTGGTAAATATCCAGTGTAAAAGAGGAGAAGCAGTATTGAGACATTCAACTTCATTACTATAATCTGACTTTTAAAATATTTAAGGTATATGGTAGTCATACTGGTTTAGTAAAATAAAATTACCATATTTCTCCAGATTTGCTAAACAGGATTTTTGTCAGGAAGGAATTATTAGCCTGGTCTCAAACACTTTAAAACAAATTACCCCGGCTATGGGGCAACCAGTCAAAAAGTAATCAATTTGTCCTGTGCAATTATTGATTAGTGTTTTTGCATCAAATGCCCATCTCTAAACTGTATATGAAGATAAGATATGACTTTATTGATCACACAACGGGTAAATTTGCTTGTTGCTGCAGCATACAGAGTAAAGAAAAAGAAAATAAAAGCTAAGAAAATAAAAGCTATAAAAAGTAAAAATACACAACATTATGTACAAAATTCGTAGAATTTGTTTGGACATAAGAATGGATGTCAAATATTGGCAAGGACAATTATTTTGACACTGTAAACCCCAGTTTTTATTTGGTCCACACCACTGGGGATACAATCACGTGTGGTTGCATGCAAGTGATCAGTCCATGTCCTGGGAGCTACAAAGAAGAGAAATATTAGCTAAATGTTGTCTCAGGACCTATAAGAACCTTTTGATAATTTAGCATTGTATTAATATTCACTACCTTTTTTTGTGTTCGTCTGGTCTCTCTCCTGGTATTAAAAATGGGCCAGTCAAGTTTTTTTTTCATTAGTTTGCTTTTTTATAATTTAAAACAAACCTTGCATGAATGCATATGAAAATAATCACACTCCAGATTGAATAACCAAGAAAAACACAACATTTTAAATGAAACACAATTTATTTATTTATTTAAAGACTTTCACAAAACACCCCAAAATCCTGCAATCTCATTGTCTACAACACAAAAACTAAATAACTCCATTCATTTTCTTATAAGCCAAATAAGCCAAACCAGATCACTCTGTTTTCTGCTGCTGGTTTGGGGATGACTGCCTTGCTCCCATAAACAGCTGATTCAGGGTGGATATGGAGCGATCTGGGAATGGTGGAATAATATTGATTGGAGGACAGTCTGTCTGTGGTGAATTAATAGAACAGTTTCCACAAAGCCTTAAACAACCCTCACTGGGATTTGTGCTGATATTTTATCCTTTGCTACTAGACTCCTCAGCAGAACTAAACAAACAGATAACTGGGAGTAAACAGTGGATAGACTGTGAAAAGGGTGTTTCTTTAGCAGAAATCTGCAATGGAATTGAGGTTGCTGCAAGATATGTCATGTTACGTCATGTTGTGCTCTGAGATATTGCGATTATAATTTTTCATTGTTTTCTGATCTTTCACAGATCACATGATTAATCAGGAACATAATCAACATATTCATTGAAATTAAACATTTTGAACAGAAGCTACAGTAAATAGATGGCAGCAGTGACATGTAAACTGGTTGCTGACCAGGTAGTGTGATCTGCCTCTTCCAAAGGAGCTTCTGGCTAAAATGTCAGCAGGCTTTCCATTAACCATTCCATTTTTGTCACTGTGGAGATTAAGTGAGCACAGGATTCACTGCAGTAAAAACATGCAGTCTAGATAATGAGCCCTTCAACCTTCGACTGCTGCTTGTTTATGGTTTGTACATGCTTTTTCTATGTAAATGGGCCAAAGTTCTTTTTACAATGTGCTGCAGGCTCATGGTCATCATCTCTTCTGAGAATTGTGATTACTGATATGGTGTGAACAGTATAGATAAGAGTGTGCTGTTGGTGTGTGAAAGTTGCACAGTGTTGTTACAAGCTTCTCACAGGCCTAATCTACAGGGCTGAAATTGCACAAAACCAGTTTGCATAGTGCCAGCATAGCATGTGTTTGATGCATTCACTGACATCACGGGAAAAAAGTGCAATATATTAGTGCTCTCTAATTGAATTGAAGCAGAAACTGAACATATGGTTTATTCAGGGCTGTCACAGAGCACGAAAAAATAATTACACTAATTTCAGACATTAGACTTACTAAAGTAAAAATCTTGGATCCCTGGCTTGTGTTAAGACAAAAAATATATTAGTCCTGTTTATATACAAATGTAGTGCAAATTTCTGTCAAGAATGTGTGTGTCTGAGAGCGGGCATGCAAGAGAGAGAGAGAGAGAGAGCCATGCATACATGAAATCAGTCTGACAGAGAGACAGTCAAGTTAAAAATTGACTTCTTAGACATGTCGCCAAAGAGAACTGGTGTCAACTACTCAGAACCAAAAAAAAAAAAAGGCCATGGCCTTCATGATCGTTTGTAACGGCAATGATTGAGGCTTTGATTCTTTTGGCTTCAGCTCTGCATCAGTGTGAGGCACTAGCTGATACCATGTTTACACTGGTATCGGCTCTGTAGGTTCATCCTTTCTTCATCTGCCTCCATTATTGCTGCTTCACAAGAATCACAAAAAAGAGGTGTTTTTTAGGGTGTTTCAGCTTGTGCGATGTGAGGGTCTAAGGACAGGGGATGTTGTGTTGCTTTTTGCACAAACTGAAAAGCCCATTGGGGCAAATCTGTGATTTGTGATTTTGGACTATACAAATAAAAATTGAATTTACTTGACTAATGCCAATACCAAGTTCTTAGGCTGGATGTTTTTTTTTATGAAGTTATGCAGTTTTGGTAGCACCTTGTCTGCGATATGGCTACGGCTGAGAATCTTTTACCTCGGCTCAGGTTTGCTGATAAGAAGCTGGAATCCCAAATTATTGAGTGGACAGCGATTGATTGGTGATTTAGGGCAATATACTTGGCAAGACATCTGTGATTTTGACTACATGTGGGTTGTTTTTAGACAATTGCTCTTGCTTAGCAAACATCTACTGCAGCAATGGTTGTCTGTTGTTAGTGTCATGAGTAAACTCCTTATATTGTGTATTTTTGTATGATTTCAAATGTGTATTGAGTTGCTAATTTTGCAAGTGGTAGATTTTTGCAAGTGGTAGATTTTTTTTTTAAATTTTTTTTTTTTTTTTTTTTTTTAAACCTAAATTAGAGGCTTTGCCCACAGTACAGCTGAGGACAATATGGTGTGTGTGTCATAAGAAATGCTGTGTTCCTATGTTGCCAATGTTTAGAAGTCATCACACAGAAAGACTGTGTGTGCAAGAGAAGTTAAGCTCATTGTTATTGTCATAGCTTATCACTGTTGCCAAGAGAAGTGCTAATGTACTGGATTTACTCACATTTCCAGAATTAAAATTAACCTAAAAGTTAAGTCCATTATTTCGGAAGATGTGACTTAACC
This sequence comes from Eupleurogrammus muticus, assembly GCA_036785175.1. Classification (NCBI taxonomy): domain Eukaryota; kingdom Metazoa; phylum Chordata; class Actinopteri; order Scombriformes; family Trichiuridae; genus Eupleurogrammus; species Eupleurogrammus muticus. The sequence continues at coordinate 23,682,985 of JAYKQN010000009.1, forward strand.
AGATCCAAATTTGTTGACAAATGTAAATGGAACCCAGAGGAGCCAGGAATCGAACCAACAATCCTCCGACTGGTGGATGACTGCCCCTGACAGGAAGAAGGGGTATGAATGGACAGTTTCCTGATGTGCGGGCAGCACTGTATATCTCCACCACCATCAGTGTGTAAAGTGCTTTGAGTGGTTGAATAATTACCAAAAGAGGCTAAAACGCATACAAAGGGCAACTCCAAAGTGGCTTCTTGTGGGTTTGTCATTATGATACATCTTTTCACTTTATTAGCAGTCCACAAAACACTAATTGGCATTACAAAATGAAAATGCTAATAAAATGTCTTTATAGTTGACCATTTACACATGAACACGTCAAACATGATCTACTGTCATGTATTATGTTTTTTGTGAGGTAGCTCTATTGGTAATTCTATCAACTGGTAGTGAAAAAAGATTGAATATTATTAGTCAATACTTTATAGTGTTTGTGATGACAGAGTGTAACATTCAATGTTGTGATTTTGAGAATTTAGTCATATGTGTAAAAGTTGTCATTATTCAAGTATAAAGTCTAATTTTTTAAAGGAAAAATGTGATTTTCTTTTGAATTAAGTTGTGATATTTACAGAGGAAAAAGTCCACATTCAATATTCTGAGTATAATGGAGGAGGCAAATCTGGTTTGTCATAGATACACCATCAAATAGTGAATTTTGCAAACATTTGAACTCAACATAATCAGGTTCTAGATTTCTGGCTGTGGATTAATTATTGTTATAAAATTAACTATAATTAGACAGACATAGGCATTTTTTCCTGACACTGCTTAGATTATTACAGCACTAACAACAAACCAAAACATCAGTTGTCTAACACCTCTAATTTCATCCCAACTGTCTCTGTGCCTCTGTAGTCACTGATGTGGAACTGAAGCGGCTGAAGGATGCCTTCAAAAGAACAAGTGGCCTCTCCTATTACATGACACAGCAGTGCTTTTACAAAGAAGTACTGGGAGATGGAGTTCCCCCTAAAGTTGCAGAGGTAAGCACAGTGTGTTCCTGGACTTCTTGTAACATTCTTGGACTTTCACCAGGACAAAATTATGTAATACAAAAGAAGAATTGCAGTATGTTCGCAGAAGGCATTGCATGCTATTGCAGTTATCATTACAGCCTTATGTGGGATCAGTGTCAACCTGGATAACATTACAGCTAGGGCTTTCTCATAACTGTAGTCAGTCACAACACAGACTTTCTAGCCCCTGTGTCCTGTAATAAAGACCATAGACCATCCAGTAGACACCCAGCACAGGTTTAATATCCTGGAAATAATTAAGAATATCTCTCAAATCCATACAGTGTCCTTATTTTTCTGCAGTCTTAGTCCAGACCTACATAACGCTATACTACTTACAGGTACTTTATAAGTACTCCTTTAATTATGAAACCTCAGAATGGGGCATGATATTAGGCTGGATGGACAAATACCCTGCCCCCCCTCTCCCCCGACTCAATCATAATCATCCAATCATAATCATCCAATGATATACTAACAGTATTGGAAATAAAATTAATAGAATCAGCAGTTCCTATGCTAAATGCTAAAATGCTACTTTTGTGCAGTGGAATCACATTTTTTCTGAAACCATTGTCAGGTCCTTCTCAGTGGTTTCAGGTTTGATTCATATATATGTGTGTGTGTGTGTGTGTGTGTGGGGGGGGGGGGGGGGTCTATCCATCCATCCATCCATCCATCCATCCATCCATTTATCCGTCAATGCATCCATTCACCCATGCATCAATGCATCCATATCAATTCTAACAGAGACATACATATTATTGGGTGTGGGCTTGCATGATTAACTTAATAAATTTCGTTACGCATGAGCCATTACATACAGCTGTATTATTTATTTCGAGCTGACCAGGGTGATGTAAGGCAGCACTGAGCCATACCAGCTTGCTTCTTCAAAAGAAATACTGATGAAGATAAATGATTAACGATTTATAAATACATACTAATTCATAAAGAGGCGTAGAGCGGATTTTTATTTCAGTTTTGCTGAGCATGATTTGTGTGAGGAAAATAGCCTTTTAATTAATTATCAATTGCCAGTCCCAAAATGACAAAAGCAATGTATTGTTTTAAGCCTGTTAATAGTTGACTAATACAGAGGCCCTCTGGTTACATTTAGTTAAAATTAATAATAATAATAATAATATTAAAAAAATAACTGGACTGGACCACTAACATTAATGTCCTGTACAAGAAGGGCCAGAGTCGACTTCACCTGCTGAGGAGACTAAGGTCCTTTGGTGTGTGCAGGACTCTGTTAAAGACCTTCTACGACTCCGTCGTAGCATCTGCCCTGTTCTACGCAATGGTCTGCTGGGGGGGCGGATGCTCAGACGGGGACAGAAGGAAAATCGACAAACTGGTACGGAAGTCTAGCTCTGTACTGGGATGTCCTCTGGAGTCAGTGGTGGTGGTGGGAGAGAGGAGGATGTTGGCAAAGCTGACATCCATCATGGACAACCCCCATCACCCTCTGCATGGGGTAGTGGGTGCGCTGAGCAGCTCCTTCAGCCAGAGACTCAAACACCCTCGCTGCAAGAAGGAGCGCTTTCGCAGATCATTCATCCCGACAGCAATAAGACTTTATAACAACACATACAAATAACCCTCACTGTAGTCACTGTCACTTTTTCACTGGTCACTTTTTTTTCTCTTCACACACACCCTGCACCTTAAGTGTGCATTGGCTATGTATGTGTACATGTGGGTATGTGCGTGGATATGTATGTCCATATATATATATATATATATATGCAAATATGTGTGTATGTGTATGTATGTAGGTATGTGCATGCATGTATGTATGTATATATGCCTTGCTTATGCATACTTTTTTTCTTACTATTTATTAGTATTTTCTCTCCATTCTATGTCGATAATGCATACTATGTATGTGGATCATCAACAAATTCTGCGAATTTGTACATTGTGTTGTGTGTTTTTTATTTCTATTTCTTTATAGTTTTTTTTTTATCTTCAGCTTTATTTTCTTCTCTTTATCTGTAACGCTGCAGTAACACACAAATTTTCCTGTTGTGGGATCAATAAAGTCTTGTCTTATCTTATCTTATAATGTGTGGCCACAAGGGAGTTATTGTTCTTATTTTCATGGAGATAGTGTTGATTGTCAAGTCAAGCCCAAAATCACAAATCACAGATTTACCTCAATGGACCTTGCAGTTTGTACAAAAGCAACACATTATCCCCTCTCCCTAGACCCTCACATTGTACATGAAAAACTCCCTTAAAAACCCCTTTAACAGAGGGAAAAAAGGAAGAACCTTCAGGGAGAGAAACAGAGGAGGGATCCCTTTTCCAGGACGGACAGCCTGCAGTAGAAGATGTGAACAGGATAGAAACAATACATTAGAACTGGAGAAGTTGACACTGACACAAAATAGAATAACATAAATATATTTAATCGTGGTGTAAGTGGAGGATGAGGTGACAGGATCCATCACAGCTTCCAGGTGAACCAGGACAGCAGCATAACCTCCAACAACAGAGGATCCCTCAGTGGCTGCACTGATGCATGGTATGTGAACAAGAAAACAGAGGGCAGGATTCCTGGAACACAACTGATTTAAAAAAGGACATCAGTGGGCCATGTTAGGGATAGAAGAAAGTAGAAGCTCAAAGTATCTCATGAGGTCCCAAACCTATCACAGCATAGCAATGTTCTAAGCTAGCCAGGGCCAGCCCTTGCTATAAGCTTTTACAAAAAGGAAAGTTTTTAACCTATTCTTGAATGTAGTATGGGTGTCTTTCCCCCAGACTGAACAGGAAAATGATTCCACAGTAGAAGAGACTCGTCCCATTTAATTTTTTTTTTTTTTCAGGGACCTCTTCAGGCATAAGCACAATAATTTTATTTTGTCTAAATTAAGTAGCACATTAAGAATGTCATTTGAAGCCTTTACCAGTGGCGTCTCTATGCTTTGAAGCATTTTAAATTCTGACTGGAAATCCACATATAAATTATTGTTGTGTAGAAAGTCACACAAAGGGAAAGGGATGGTTGGATTTAGGGGGTGGGTAGGAGGGGTTTAATTACAGCTACTCTTTTTGTTTTTTTTTCTGTTGGTGAGGAGTAATAAGCAGCTCTGGCATTACGTAGGGCCGTCCTGTATGTTCCAAGACTCTCTTTCCATATGTGGAGAGTTTCTTTCAGTTTGTTGGAATGTCATATTTGTCCAAGTCTCCGTGAGGTGAGGTCAAATTTACAGGTTTGAGAGATATACCAGGGCACCCACGACAACTGTTACTTTTTATTGTTGATTGTTGGTGTATAGCAGGAAACTGGTGCAGGTGACTATTTGTGGTGATGCCTTTGTTTAGAATGTTAAGTAACACTTTACTCGATGAGTAATCCATATTTGTGTAACTTGGATACCAACGTAATCTCTCCATCCATTGTAAATATTTAATGAATAACATGTCAAGTCTATTCCAAATATCACTTTACTGTAGGACTTGTGAAGTATTACCAGATGGGTATTGAAACTATGTTCTTAATATTTTCAATACCTGATTAACTGTCAACATTAAATATTTTAATCAATTTCAATGATTTTGATGTTGATTCAACATCAGACATGGTTTATTAATTAGCCATAGACTAGTGGAATTTCAGTTGTATTTCAGTTGATGTGGATAGTGAAATAACATTAAAATTGCAATGTAACTACAGATTAATGCAATTGTATTTCGATTAATACCAGTAGAAATATTTTTAAGTTAAAACTATTACACACAATACTATAAACTGTATCATGCTTTATCTAAACAGCCTAATTTAATTAGGAAGTCAATTTTGATGTAGTGAAAATGGCAAGCACACGTACTAATAAAAAAAAGAAAGGGGGTAAAAAAAAAAAAAAAAAAACTTTTTCATGTCCGGCACATAGTAAGGCCACTTAGGGCTTGCGTTAAGGTTCATTTTCAAGAAAACTGAACTATCTCTTTAATGCAAGTACACTTCTCAGTCACACACGCACACACACATTGCTTACTGCAGGGCTGCTGAGGCCACCCCTCTTCATGCACTGTGCATTCCTCCATCACATCGCAGATGATTCCTAGATCCCTGGAGGCAATACTTTTGAGCCCACAACACAACACTATTGACCCCTGCAACACTAATGAGGAATAAGTGGGTATAGAAAATGACTGCTCTTTGCAACCCTTGATTAGATACATGTTAAGTTTTGTTCATCCTATTTTTTTTTTTAATCATTGAGAGTAATGCTGTTTCCCTAACATAACACAGAGTAAGAAAGGATGCTCTCATAGAAGTTATTAAGCATATTCCTGCTGGCCTCTGCTTCCTACCAACCTGGATTGAGCCTGGTTTGAATACAGCATTAGTATATTCTTTCCAGTTTCGGTGGTTATTCCCCAGATAATGACAATTATTATGCACAATGTGAACCTTCAGCATTGCCGTTTGTCCTGTAGCAGCAGCATGGACAGCAAAAGAACATTGGTGCTTAGAAGTCGTGATCATCATTGTTTGCTCTTTTTTCAGCATCCCCCCATTTTTTCCTGTCTCTTTGTCACTATGGAGCTGTTACTGTGGTGACAGTGGACAGATGTAAGGTTACCACTGGTCTCTTCAAACAGAAGCATCGCCGCCACACATTTTTACAGTTCAAAGAAAGTCAGAGTCTAATGATCCAACCAACAGACATGTTGTGTTTACTTGCTGAATAGCAGCAACACTTTCAGGAAAATATAAAGCAAATTTTTATATTTGGTCAGATTTTATTGGTCAGATTATGGTGAACAGATACAGTGCTCAATTATGGCCATACAGGTGGGATACATAATGTTTACATGTACAGGATCAAAATAGTATTTCAAACAGTAGACAGATCCAATTTGCCTGCAGTCCAATTTGAGAATTTGTTTGTATTCTTGGTAGTGGAACTCTTCCAGTTTTCAGTTAGATGTATTCTGGTCATATAGTTTTAATACTGGAAAGTATAAGCATAGATAAACAATCAATCTGGGAAATGACATGAAGCTTTACCCCCCTCTGACCTGTTGCTAGGTGAATGATGACCGCTTAGCAACCATCAAGAAGTAGCTACTGTTCAAGATAGTTACTCACCACTGCTGTGAAGATAGTTACCTGATTCTGCTGTGAATATAGTTATCTGACTGACTTCCACTACCTGACAGTGCCTTGCAAAATTCCTTGGACCCCCTTTAACTTTTTGACCTTTTTCCACATTTCGGGTTCAAACATACAGACACAAAAAATGGATTTCTTTTTGGAAAGAAAAGTTAAAGCTGTGTATACTTATGTTTTTTGTGTGTTCATTTTCTTTTTCTGGCCTGTACCCATGTATTGGCTGATCTGTCCTTGGTCTTTGCACATCTGGTAGTCACATCTGCCCTGAATGATCTGATCACAAGTGGTAAGCTTATTGTGTGTAGATGGATTAGGATATTTATAATTTATATATAAAAAAACTCCTGCTATGAGAATATGGGCACTCTGCTATTCTGGAATCATTTTTTTAATGCAAGAGTAGTTCCTTGGAAAGTATTGCTCTCTTGCTTTCTTTTACTGAAAGCTCAACTCGCACAGTTACACCTGGAATATCTCTGTTGGAGCCACTGTTTATGTGTGGCTCAGGGGCAGTTGTCTTGTTGTAATGAAGGAATGCCAAGTGCTGCTCTTTTGCACACCAGTTACATTTAGTTACCCTTCCTGTCAGGAGGCAAGACCAGGAAGCAACCTAAAGGATCTCAAACCACTTCCTGTAGTGCAGTTTGCAAGGTTTGTCTTTTTCATTTCTTTTGAGAGTCATTGTGCCAGGACACAAAATATATTGTGGGGAAAAAAAGACCATGGCCATAGTCTCTGAAACTGCAACATTACTGTTTTTATAGGAGGTTTCTCTCAATGTTATAAATGTAAATTTATGCTATTACAGTGCCTTGCAAAGTATTTGGGCTCCCTGGACTTTTTAACCATTTGCCACAAGAATTAACACCAAGTGGGACACAACCGTTTATTGGAATTAAATTTATGCAACATTTAAACTATTACAAATAAAACTCAAAGTGGGGCATGCAATATTATTTGGCTCCTTCACTGTCAGTGCAGCCATCCCACTCCAGAAGTTCCCTGGGGATTTCTGAATGATCTAGTGTGGAGCTAAATGACTGATGATGATAAATAGGGTCAACCTGTGTATAATCAAATTTTAAGTAGTATGAATAAAGCTGCTCTATGGTAGTCTCAGAGGTTTAAACCTCAAACAGTCTCATGAAGACCAAGGAACACACCAGCCAGTTCTGAGATATTGAGATACAGTTCTGAGATAAGTTTAAAGCAGGATTGGGATATAAAAAGATTTCACAAGCTTTACACCACTTGTGGAGCACTGTTCAAGCAATTGTAATGAAATGAAGAAAGTATCAGACCAGTGCAAACCTACCAAGACCCAGCCATCCCAAAATTTCAGCCAAACAAGGAAAGACTGATCAGAGATGCAGCCATGAGGCCTATGATCACTCTGGATGAACTGCAGTGCTGCTGAGATGGGGGGGGGAATCTGTCCATAGGACAATATTAGTCACACACTGCACAAATCTGGCCTTTATGGAAGAGTGACCAAAAGAATCTTTCTCAAAGAAATCCATAAGTAGTCCCATCTGAAGGTGCCATAAGCCACCTGGGATACGCACCACATGTGGAAGAAGGTGATGCGGTCAGATGAAACCAAATTAAACACAGAAAATAAAGGCAAGTCTAAATGTTTATGGTGACTTATAGCCACCTATAGCTCCAAGATTTAGGGCTCCAAGTGCAACTCCACACGACTAAAATGAATGTGCTGATGTCATGGCTGACTTACGTGAATGTGACATTTATAGTAACCAGAGCTTTTTCTACATGTACCAATTATAAAACAATGGTCCTTAAAGCAATGGTTGTTGTCTGTCTCAATGTTTGTTTGTTTGTTTTTTCAAACTTACATGTCCCTCTAATCTCACATGTCCTCCTTAATTTTTCTCAAAAAGCTCTGTCTAATATGTAATTTTATGTTTCACCTGCTTAAAATTGAACCAAAGTTAGATAAAATTACAGGCAAGATAAAACACTTCTTATAGAAGAATCAACAATATTGCGGAAAACAATAGACATGACTTTAAATTGAGCACCATTTTTCTGATTGCTTCATATAGGAAAAGAAAGGTGAAATGGGAAAAAAAAAGCCTGTATCTCATTTTATGAATCCATAGATGAACCATGCGCTGTACCAGTAAATATTTCACCACAAATAGGATTCTATAAAGGAGTTTTCTGACTCTGTTAAAGGCAGCATCTAGGGCAGGCATGGGCAATCGTGGTCCTGGAGAGCTGGTGTGTGTACAGGTTTTTGTTCCAACCAAGTAGTCAAACACCTGATTCCTACTAATGAAGGTCCTTAGCAAGGGCTCTAATGATTGATTAGTAGAATCAGGTGTGTTACTGCTTGGTTGTAACAAAATCCTGCACCCACACAAACATTGTGGATAGAAAACCTTCTACATGAACTACGATCGCACAGAAGGCAGCGTTGCAACATCGCAACTATTGGCTTCTACTTCTCGTTATGTGATACAGCAACATCATCACTGGCAACAATACCGGATATACACTGCAATTCCACAAAAGCAGTGGTCAGTCTGGAACCTGTTGTCAGAAGATACCAGTCACCTAGCGTACAACGAAGGAGGCACCAGATGGAATCGGCCTGAATGTTTGTCGTAGTTTTAGATTTCTATGGGTGTGGGCGGGTCTTCATGCGTGAAGGAGAACATATGATGGCCACGAAAAAGTGTGACAGGCTGTCTCCAGAGCCATTGTTTGGTTTGTCCATTCTTGGATGCTGGTGAAACATTACGGTACAACTTGTATACTTCTGGTAAGGAAACACAATCTCTATGTAGATGTTTGTTTTACGTTGTCCTGTGTCTGCTTTGTGTGTTTAGGTGATCTACACCTCATTTGGAGGCTCTTCCAAAGGGCTGCACTTCAACAATCTGATTGTGGGTTTGGTGCTTCTGACTCGCGGACGTGATGAGGAGAAGGCCAAGTGTAAGTTGCTCTCAGGAGTCAAGGACGTTTAGAATTGTGGAAATTCATGCTTAAGATCTTCTCTTTGTGTTTTGTTGTTCTCTTAACTGCCTTTGTACAAGGCGGTTCCCTGGGAATTTTCAAAATGGGAATTAACAGGAATATATGAGAATAATTGGGAATAAATCAAGGATATATAAACTTAAAGGATGGCTCTTAACAGGAAACATAATGTAGTTGAGGAAAATATAGTGTAGAATAATCTTGACAAAAAACAACCAGGTTTAAAAAGGATAGTTTTGAAAATTCTTCCATTGTCTTTCCCACAGTAACAGAAAGTGGTGCTTTACCCTTTGTTGAGCCAGCTGTTTCCAGACCAGCAGAGAAGATTGACAAGCTGCTCAACTAATACCACAAGGCTATTAGTACTTATTAGTTTCTCTGATTAAACTCAAACTCAATTATCTCTTAAAGTGGTGAATGTGCAAGTCACAACTCATTGACCAAATATTTGGGAGTTGCTGGATTGTGAATTTGCTGAATTTGAGGCTACGCCCACTTCATGTACTGTGCATTTCTCAATCACATCACAGATATTTTCTAGATCCATGCAGGCTACACTTTTGAGCCCACTGGTCAGAGCATCGGCGGTTTGATTCCTGGGTGTGTTCCATATCGATGTGTCCTTGGGCAAGATACTTAACCCTGATTTTCCCCCAATGGCTGTACCATTCAGTGTGTGAATGTGTATGAATGATTAGCTTCCTGATGTTCGGGGGCCACCTTTTATGACAGCCGCCGCCATCAGTGTATAAATGTGTGTGTAAAAGGATGAATGAAGACTTGTATTGTTAAGCGCTTTAAGTGGTGAAAAATGACTAAAATAGCACTATACAAATGCAGTCCATTTACCATTTACCACTGGCTAGCCAGTAGTTAACCCACTTGGCTGGCGCTGTCATAAATTGACATAATTATCAGTAATGTAAAAAAAATACTTCTTACAAACCTCAGTAGATGCAGATCAGAAAACAAGAATTAATATAAGGAATTAGAAACCAAAGCTTGTCAAATACTCAGAGACAGCCAGGAGGTCTTAAAGGGAGAAGTCTTTTACATGTGACTCAACGCTTCCATCATCTTTCCTTATTTCTTCAATTAAGTGTACAACATGTGTAAACAATTTTTTGTTGAATTACCATGGCAACAAATGAAGCTCTGATGCATTCAGTATAGTCCTTTACATAAATGGCAGGACACAGGCAGGTGTCTAAGACACAACTGCACTTCTATATATGTATATTCACGATTAAATGAAGTACAGTGTATGACTTGGTCATCTTTGTCCTCACTTTGTTTAAGGTAGACAGAACTACTAAGTACTGAACAAATGTTTATTGCCATGTTAATATATTTAATATGTATGTTTCTCAGTTATGTTAATGTGTTGCAGTACCATCTGTCAGGACTGTATTGACTTTGTTGCTTCTATGTGTGCGTATGTGCATGTGCACACTTACAGACCTCTTTAGCCTGTTTGCCAGTGATCTTGGCGGATATGCTGCCAGGGAAGATATTGAAGCAGTTCTGCAAGTCCTGGATGGAGAAGTCCCAGCTTCCCTCAGGAAGTGCTTCAGCGAGGTCAGCAAACCCCCCAGCCTCTCTCCACATGTGAACATTAACTAACATGCTACTCACATGTTTCCATTAATTCATGTTGCTCCTGTTATTAACCATATTACCTACATCCCCTCCTCAGCTCATATCATCAGGATTTGTTTTCACACCATCCTAGCTGTTTGTTAAAAGCTCATCACTCAGCTATTGTTACTAGTTGCCCACACAAAGATAATACCAAGTTTGCCATTAAAGCGTGTTCTTGTGCAGGTGATTAGAATACAAACAACCTTTTCATCTTTTCCATTCTTTCAGCACACTATAAAAAAGACACAGTAAAGTAAAAGAGTTGTATTATATAGCAATAATTTATGGCGGTCAATGCATTCTGGTATTTGCAGAAGTGTTTATTGTGTATGTAACGTGTCTTAAGTTGGCCATTCATTTTCACTTTTCATTGTATCAAGCCTTGGAGATATGATTTTTGGACAGGGTTTTGCTGGCTGTTGATGCTTGTGCCATGATTTGTAGTCACTAGCTTTACTGTGATGGCCAAAAAGTCAGTAAATCTTCCCTTCATGGGAAGCTGGAAGTTATTTTTGCAATTCTTGCTTGTTGACTGACAAAAAACAATTAATTTCCTGTCCTGTTAATTGACTAAACAATTATAGCAGTAGTCCTACCACAATAAAAGGATTTTTCAAAGCCTAATCTCGATGTAGATGAGACAAGTTACCAATAGTTTCAGATCCATAAAAATTAAGACAGATTAACTGTAGTGTCCTTGTCGGTGTGCTGTGGCAGGGTGACAAGGTGAACTATGAGCGCTTCAGGAACTGGCTTCTACAGAACAAGGAGGCTTTTACTTTGTCCAGATGGCTCCTGTCCGGAGGAGTGTGTGTCACACTGACTGATGACAGCGACACACCCACTTTCTACCAGACGCTGGCTGGCGTCACACACTGTAAGTTTCTTTACCACTCTAAGTTAATGTTTACTCATTTTTCATGTCAAACGAAAATGTTTACTTCCTAAAGTATTTATTTATTACTGTGTAAGGACTTTGTGATTTTATTTCTTGCTTAATCCTCTATACTATTCCATTAATTCAAAATCCATCTTTGAGTAATGGCCAATTGCAATGATTCAATTTCATTGCGCTATGTTTAATTTTGTTTTAATTATAAAATACTCTAAGCAAAAGGAAAAGGAAAAGCGGGATAGAAAATGGATGGATGGATGGATACTCTAAGCAGGAACTATTGTGTTTAATGGGCTTCACTTTGTTGAAAAAAACTGGTAGAAAAAATTGAACTGTCTGAAGTAATTCTGTGAATTTGTGCTACATATCAGGAAAGAAAAGAATGATTCACTTTTAATGCCAATAATCTTCAGGAAAAAGCAATTCTGTTGATTGTAGCCTTACACTATATTCCAAAAAAAATGAAAAGTAGAACTGACTGCAATTAGTAAATGTGGGGAATGGAGTGCCTTTCAAGTTTCAACCCTTCATCCGATAAACTTTACATGTGGCGGGTGAAATGCTGAAGGCCTGTAGAAGTGCACTGTTGAGTGTCAACTGATCCTTCCTAAGCAGTCACTGTACAGTTTCTGTTAAAAAACAGGATCCGCCCAAATCACTTTGCACATTTTTAGAGGGTTGACTTAAATTCATAACTTGTTTCCTTGTATAATGGGATAAATATGCCTGTACAAATTTGGGGAAATATCTGATTCAGATCTGATTCTCTTCACTTTAGGGCCCAGGCAATTCTTTTTTGTGATTGTATTGCTTATATAATTTTGGTCCTGAAATCAGAGCCAGAACTTGTGTCACAGCCTAGTCTATCAGCGTCCTGTAGTTCAAGTGTTGTTTTTCATGCTGCTATGTCTTCATGATGTGAAAAAATAATTAGTGGCAGTCAGTGCCTGAGAAATGACCGACGGACAGGCTCTACATATCACACTGATTCATTCTTTCTCTGCCTTCCATTAATTTTTTCCTCTGCATCATCACTCAGCCAGGTTCCTTTCCTCCTACAGCTGTATATCCATTACATCTTTGTCTCTCAGCCATACAGACTGTACTACAGTATGTCACATGTCATTTTCGGCTCAAGCTAAAGTTGGTGACATAGATGTTGCGAAATGCTCCTATCATTATCTAACCTTCAGTCTTTGTTTAATTGTTAGTCTATTTCTGCAATAACTGGACTTATGACTGTTTTTACTAATGTTAAACAGTTTCTTAAACTCTAGGTTTAAAGGTAAAACCACTAAGTAAATCAGCTCTTTGTTATATGGTGCTGCTAAGCAAACTAGTTCAGCTAGTTGCTCTGAAAACTGAAGATCCAGACATCTGTGACTAAACTTTTCATCCATTTAAAGATATTTGAAAAAAATTACCAAGCTGTTAAAAAAAATAAGGAGAATTCATACAAAATTACACAATTGTTGAAAACATTTGGGATAATGAAAGTATTTCATGTTTACATAAGGGATGTAAACATGAAACCCATGTGGACACGAAAAATATGATAATTTTTCCCTTTTGAAAGGAGTCAAAATGTCTATTTTTAGAGGGTTTACCTGTTAAAAAAACTGCACTTGCTAATTTTAGTGTACAAAGAGTATTATTTTGTCTAACCCTAAGAATAAATGCATGAGATGCACTACAATTTGTTTACATTTCACACAAAATTATACCTTTATGTATTAAAGGTACTAAACACTTAATGTTTCTTAAGAAGTGAAGTGAATTGGAGGACAATGCTGTGATAAAACCTTGTGTTAATATCGACTTTGACCATAAATAAAATTTTGCATTTTACACATTGAAAATTGAAAAAAACAGTACTGAAAAGTCTAAGCGATTTTGTACCAATGTCTTCTAAAAAGAAAGTATTTGCGACATCTCCACTCCCACCTCACCCACTGGGTGTATGTGGAACCAGCCTGCTCATTTCTAAATGCTGATTAAGACACACACACACACACACACCTTTAGCAAACTGAGAAAAAACATTCAAAAGAGTCTAATCTGTCTATTTTCAACTTTGTTTATTTACTCGACTGGTTGTGGAAGGACAAGCTACTGGCAGGAGTGGATACAACAGAAATCCTCTTTAGCATTTGTACTGAACTCTACTACTCTACTTTAAAACACCAAATTGTGGTGTAATTGGAGCTGTACACTGAGATGTATAATTAAATGTAGAACTTTCTTGTATAATAATTTCCAATTTTTTCAGAAGCAAACTAACAGTGTATTGTCTTAAACAGATAATTTAATGTTCTTATAACTTGTGTTTTTGTTTGCCTTTTAAATCATCAGATTATATTAAACATTTGGGTGATATAGGTTGTAAACTAACTCCCAGTTTAGCCAATATGATTTGAAAGAGGAAATTTAATGCAAGAATGATTAGAGTTATAGGGCAAGTAAATTTAGCCAGGCTTTATTTTGCCAATTAGGGACAGAGGGTTGGAAAGAACCTGTCTTTCCAAAGAACCTGGTTGCTCACTTTAATCTGCCTGCTCCAAGTTTATCCTCTTAACTATGTGTTTCTGTAAGTGTGTGTATTGGCTAGAGAGAGAGTGACATGACTCTTTGTATAACAAGAACATAAAGCTTGACTCATGGCAGAGCTCAACAAAGTGAATCCACTGCTAACTTGCTAGCATCTGACACCATCACAATATTGTGAGTGAAGAAATCCTTTGGAATGCGGGATAGCCTGATGTGATTCCTATTAAGGGTTATTGTGGGGAGGTTATTATGGTACATGGTGGCTTTGGCAGCACCTTTCTAAGGATGCTCTCTGGATAATGGTATGGTATCTCTGCTGCCACTCGGAGAGAGTCGCACCTCTAGGTAGGTATCTAGATAAGATACCGTCCCTTGAGACAGATGTTAATTGACTTTTATTTGTTGTTTACAGTCACTCACTTGGTTTCTGTCATTTTGTCAAACCCTTTTAATTGTCATTTTCAGAAGAAGCTGCATGAACTGATTAGATTTAGATAAATAAATAGGACTTTATAATAGATTTCATGCTTAGATATGCACTTCAAATCCTTTTGGTGCTGGCAAAACATTGCATATATTATATAACATATATAAGAAAGGGAAAGTGCTGAAAACATGAATTGAATGCATTGTAGAATTTGTTCATATATTTTATTTAGGAAAATTCTGATTCTGATGTTGTAGTTATCTTCTGTATCTCAAGACTTTAAGTTCATTTACCACGAACACATGGTGATCTTGATAAAATCTTTGAGCATTTGGCAGTTTGGAATGCCCAAACTCAAAATGTTCTTCCTCAAAATGTTTTGTCATCATTACAGAGATGTAAAACCCAACAAAGAATGCCACTGATGTACTGTAACATTAAGCCACCACATCAATGTTTATAGGACATCTGCTTATAGAGTAAGTTTGGCTGCTTGAGGGCTTACTCCATAAGCATTTGAGTATTTTGAGGACTTGGGGGCTTGTATGTGTGTTTGAGTATTGCTAAGGAAGATTTCTTGTTTTTGTTGACTTAGCATGTCCAACTAAGCTTTGAAACAAAAAGAAGAATCTCTAGGGCTTGCTTTGTGACTTAGTCCATGATCCTAAATAATTTAATTTAAGTCTACATATAGTAAATAAATAAAATAATTGATTTTGAACCCTGCACCGTTTTAGTCTTTTTAACTTTAAATGCCTGAGCCAGTGGCAGCAGAAAGGTAACTGACCTCTAATAGTCTGGCCAATATGTAATGCCCTAATGTTCACTTCTGGACAACAGGAAGTCCCGACAAGGATGAATGGGGAACACCCTCTCAGACACAAGCATCACCATGCCCACTGAGTGGGAACTGTGGCCAGTAGCTGCTAGAAACAGACATTCAGGGAGGTTGCTTAATGGCCGGACTGGGAAGCCACTGTTCTTACTGTATCATCTCTGCCAGGAATTGTGTCACTCAATTCGTGTGTGTCATATGCACTGTCTCTGCCAGAAGTTAGCCAGCTATCTGTCTAATCCCCTTACCTTAAGCTGTGGATTAGCATGTGGAAAGAGGGAGGCTGGTTCAGTGACCCTAGCAGATTCCATAGGCTATATCTGTCTCATCTGTGTCACTTTGTTACAAGTTGATTCAAGTAGTATTCCATTCAGTGGCTATTACATCCTCTTACCTTAAGTTTGCTGTGGTGTCATGTGCACTATTTTAAAGTCACCCTGCAGAATTTGTTTTTTCTTTTTTAAGCAGTCTCCTTTCAATGTAGGTGAATCAACATTACACATACACATTTATAGACAAATCTTTGACAAATGTTGATTCTTCTATGTAGTTTGCTTTTATATAATTATTTCATGGCAGGGTCGCTTGTTAGCTAGTTTTTTTTTTTGCTAACATTAGATAACTTGTGATTTTTACTATAACCAATGTAATGTCTCTAAAGATTGTGACACACTAGTGTAAAGTGATTGTACATATTGATGTTACATTCTTCAAAATGTGTTTGGAAGAAGTTGAAATAGATTCTGATGATACTGCTATTAGACCACAGAGAGAAAAGGGGCCATGCTTAAGCAGGTTAATTGTGCATTTCCTTAATGATGGATTTCGTCATTCAGGTCTCAGAAAAGGAAAAAAAAACTACCAATTGCAATTTTCAAATGGCTACCTTTACATTGCTTTTTTGTGAGGTCAATAGTCTTGAAACAAAATTAACAAATAGATTTAGATAACTAAAATGAGTATTTCCTGATTAAAGTTGTTGATTACTTTAGAACTTTAATGTTTTTTTTTTTTTTTTTTTTTATTTTATGTACAGTGGAGGAAATAATTATTTTATCCCTTGCTGATTTTTTAATTTTGCCCATTAAACAAAGAAATAAACAAGTCTAGTATGCACTATAACTTTATTGGTAGGTTAACTCAAATAGTGACAGAATATATATTTTAAAAAAGATACACAAATTTGTGTTTTATCAATTTAAATAAATATTTGATCCTTAGTACTTGGTGGCAAAACCCTTGTTGGCCAGAACAGTTGTCAGACGTTAATTGTAGTTGATTACCAGGTTTGTGCCAGATCAGGAGAAATCTTGGTCTACTCTTCTCTGCAAGTCATCTCCAATCCTTAAGGTCGCTTTGCAACTCAAAGCTTCAGCTCCCTCCACACATCTTACATCTACTAGCAAAAAGTATCGAATCACCAGTCTTGGACGAGCACTCACTCCGACATTTTATTCTGTAGAACAAACTTGCTTCAAAAGCATGAGACAATAATGAAGTCATTTAAAAGTGAAACTCCATGGCATTCAGAAACACTAAAGGAAATTCATAAAAAAAACATTCTGGTAGTCAGTAAATGATAATTTTATAGACCAAACGCAGGGAAAAATATATGGAATCACTCCATTCTGAGGAAAAAAATATGGAATCATGAAAAACAAGCAACAAACCAATCAAAAACTCACTAGTATTTAGTTATATCCCTTCTGGCTTTTATGACAGCTTGCAGTCTCTGAAGCATGGACTTGATGAGTGACAAACAGTATTCTTCATCAATCTGGTGCCAACTTTCTTTGATTGCTGTTGCCAGATCCTCTTTGCAGATCAGACCCTCACTGTGGACTATTTTTTTTTTCAATTTCCACCACATGTTTTTAATTGGGTTGAAATCTGGGCTATTTGCAGGCAATGGTATTGAATGGATGCTTCTTTCTCCAAGAAATGTTTTCACAGTTTTTGCTCTATGGCATGATGCATGTCATGTTGGCAAATTATTTCATCATCCCCAAACATCTTTTCAATGGATGGGATAAGAAAACTGTCCAATTTGGATGTTTTCTTTAGATAGTCCTCTTTGTAAATCTTACCGGAATGGCACCAAACAGAAGTTCCAGCATCAAAACCTATCCAATGCAGTGATGATTTGTGATTCATCACTGAAGATAACCTTCATCCAGCCATCCACAGTCCATGATTGCCTCTCCTTAGCCCATTGCAGTCTTGTTCTTTTCTGTTAAGGCATCAATGATGGTTTTCTTTTAGCTTTCCTGCTTTCCCTTTAGGCGATTTTCTATAGTTCTGTCACATACATTGATTCCAGCTTCCTACCACTTTATTTAACCTGGCCTTTATTTTTTTTTGTCTTCCTTGGTCAACCAGTACGCGTGACTTAACAACCTTCCCATGCTGTTTGTACTTGGTCCATATGTTTGATACAGCTGACTGTGAACAGCCCACATCTTTGGTAACCATACGTAAAGAGTTACCTTCCTCAAGAAGTTTGACAATCCTCTTTTGTTTACAAGAGACATCTCTCTTGTTAGAACCATGATTTTTGCAAATCCACTTGGTCCAGCAGCCCTCCAAGGTGTGATAACTGGACAGATCTAATCTGAGGCAGGTGCCCAGTGAAGGAAAGGAAATTGACTGGGTTTGTCTTTATTTTCAACCTCAATATGGAGTGATTCCATATTTTTTTTCCCCTGTGCTTTGACTATAAAAGTAACATTTACTGACCTCAACAATGTTTTTTTTCTGAATGCCAAGGAGTTGCACTTTTGAATCGCTTCATTATCGTTTCATCCTTTTGATGCGAGTTTGTTCTACAGAATAAAATGTCTGAGTGAGTGCTCGCACAAGACTGATGATTCCATACTTTTTGCTAGGGATTGCAACGCCTTGGCCGTATGTTTTGGGTCATTGTCGTGCTGAAAGACCTACCCACAACCTATTGTCAGTACTCGGGTGGAGGGATGAAGGTTGTCACTCTGAATTTTATGGTACATGGCCCCGCCCATCTTTCCATCAATGCGGTGAGATCATGAATGCAGTGTTTCCACCTCCATGCCTGACGGTGGGGGCAGTTTTCTTGGGGGTCATAGTCAGCACTTTCCTCCTCCAAATATGGTGAGTTGAGTTGATGCCAAAGAGTCCAATCTGACCACAGCACTTTCTCCCTAGTTTCCTTTGAATTGTTCAGGTGTTCATTTGCAAACTTAAGACATGTACATGTGTCTTCTTGCAGGATTTTATTCAAATGCAGCGTAGTGTGTTACCTATAGTTCTCTTGGGGATTGTGGTCCCAACTGTTTGAGATCAACAGTTAATGATTCACCAATACCCTCTGTGTAGTTCTTAGCTCATTACTCATATTAATTCCACCTAACCCTTTGGCCTATTGTCTTCTAGCCCAATCCAGCCTTGTTCTGGTCTACAAACTTGTCCCTGATGGCTTTAGATAGCTCTTTGGTCTTGCCTAAGACAGAGAGGTTGGAGTCTGGTTAATTGCATGGACAGTTGTCTTTTATACAGGTCACAGATTGACACAGGTGTTTTTACTGCAGGTAACAGGTCTTCAGTGTGTCTAAGCAGACTGTTTGGCAGGGTATCCTGGGAATACTTTTTCACTCAAATAAATGCAAATCAAATTATATCTTTTATATATTGTGGTGAATTTTCTTTTTGTTATTCTGTGTCTCATTGTAAAAAGGAACGTACCTTTAAAATTATAGACTGTTCACTTCTATGTCAGTGGGCAAACTTGCAAAATTAGTGTGGAATCAAATACTTATTTCCTCCACTGTATTATATTACTATATTTCACTTTTATTTGATCTTGAATTTTTTTTAAAGCAACCAAGATACTTTCATTGTGCTGTAAAATTTTGTCTCACAAATTTATTCAAAAACACGGAACCCAGGTTTCTCACAGTTCAAACAATTTAAGTGTCCATTTCATTACAATATTCAGTACATTTAATGCACATCTATTTTATATGAAAGAGGGGTTGAAATTGAGCATTTAAAAATGTATTTAAGTAGGGTTAGGGTTGTTACTTTGGAAAGATATTTTGACTTTCCTAATTACAATTTAGCCTTATTTATTGAACTTTAATTTGGACAAAATGCCCTGACTTTGTTATTCATTCACTAATAAACTGGATTAAACTGCCATGATAACTTAATGTTCTTGAACTTGAATTTATTTGTGGGCATTGACAAGCGAAAAATGAATATGCAATTAATTTGATTAATTCATACAAATCCTGTAGCTCATTAGATATTTTTTCTAATTGCCTGACAGCACTATTCATAACTGTTATGAAGTGCAAAGAGTTTAAAGCAAATCTGAAGCTGTGGTTGGACAGCAGCAGCTTTGCCCAAAGGCTAAAAGAGAGAGAGAGCAGCTATGGTCAAGAGAGGAGAGGAAGTGGCAGTAGAGAGGGCAAAACCAATGAATGAGATATATAAATCATTTTTTTTTATCAGTGGTCATGATTAGAAGCACAAATAACTAAACATCAATTAATCAGCTTATGACTTACCTTGGATACAGACACTTTTTAGTTCCTTTTTTTCCTATTTATTTATTACATCCAGCTCTTGCAGCAGTAAAGAAAAGCAGGTCTAATGGGTCTAATTTGATCTACCTGGTTCCTCAGGTTTGGCATATAAGCAAACAGGATGCACTACAGTAGTATCTGAAACTTTGGAAATTTGGGTGGAAACTTTATATATTTTTAATTTTATTTTGAATTGGCTATACAAACAATTGCAGCATTTTTTTTCTTTCAATTCCTGAATAGCAAAGAGAATTTAGCACACGTTCTGTATTTCTGACTTTTTTTTCCTGCTTTCCATCCTGCAGTGGAGGAATCCGACATTATAGACTTGGAGAAACGCTACTGGCTACTGAAAGCTCAGTCCAGAACTGGTCGCTTTGATCTGGAAACATTCATCCCGCTGGTCTCTCCTCCTATCCATGCCTCACTGAATAAAGGTAACAATTTTTAAGCCTTTTTATGTCAAATGTTTATATGGAATCATATATTTTGTGTGTACACTTAGGTTCAGCATTGTCATGTGTGCTGTTTGTCTGCAAGTACTTAATTCAGGTCTTCAACAATGATTACAACTTTCTTCAACGTCTTGCTCTTTGTGTAAATGTTCTGTGTTGTTCTTGTTTTCCAGGCTTGTTTCATGCCTTTGATGAGAATCGGGACAATCACATTGACTTTAAAGAGATCTCCTGTGGGCTGTCTGCGTGCTGCAGGGGGCCCGTCGCTGAAAGGCAGAAATGTAAGCTGTCTACACTAGAACAGATAAATGAATCTCACACATAATCATCCTAAGCCTTACTATCATTAAAAGTGCTGTGTTCTCTTCTGTTGTCTTGAGCGTACACTTGTTTTTGTCAAGAACATTTTAATTGGAGCTTGAAGTGAAAGCCAATTGACATAACAGTATGTTTTTCACAGGGAAGCACATTGACAGTAAATTTACTCTTGAAGCTGCCCTAGTCTTAAAGTGATTAGTAATTATGACATTGCATCTTTAGTATTACTGTTGCACTTTTTATCTATATTTGTATTTCACTTTCTTTCACTGTTAGTTTGCTTCAAAGTGTTCGATGTGGACCGTGACGGAAGCCTATCTCGAAATGAGCTCCATGAAATGGTGGTGGCCTTGCTGGAAGTGTGGAAGGACAATCGCACAGACACACTCCCTGTAAGCTCACACACAAATCCTGATGTGAGGCTTTTAACAAGAAGAATTTAAAAAAAATCGTTCCCACCCCCATTAGCATATTATTTGTCACTCCAGAGGGGTAGGCCCCTCTTTGTTGGCATATTTCCTCCCACCGTTTTCAAGTCAGATCACACAGACATATTCCCTCATTGGAATACAAAGGCTGAGACAGGAAGCTGTGGCAACGGGACAGGTCTGTGTTGCAAGTATATGTTCCTGTCCAACATGACATCAGAAAGTACACTGAAAAAAAAGACTCCAATCAGTTGGAAGTATCTTGTATTTGGTAGTTAGTCCAATATTGAGTAGAATTTTGTGAATTAACATTTTTCTTTGTCAAATAATTGTATTTATTTTTCTTGATTTTGGTCAAAAAATATAATCTTATATTCTTAAAACAATATTAAACTGACCAAAGAGAAAACATGAAATAAGCAAAGTGAACTTTCAATGAAATACACAGACAAGGCTACTCTATTGGGAAAATTGTGTCAAAATCAAGATTTTCACTTGTTAAGATGAACCTTTTTGCAGTGTGATGACAAACTTTATCATGCCGTGACTGTGGTCATTTTTGAATCAATGAATCCTTTTGTGCTGCTTTGTAACCAAGCAAACAAACACACAATCTTTGATTCATATCACATTCTTAAATCCTTGATTGGTTTTGTTTGTTGTGTTATATTGTGTCATGTTCTTGTCAATAGTGGGTGGGGTGCCCGTTTGTCAGCTGTGTCAAGGTGATGTGTTTCTGGCTTGCAGGAGCTGCAGAGTAGTGTGTCAGACATAGTTGAAGGCATTCTGAAGATGCACGACACAACCAAGGTGAGAACAACTCATGGTGACAGAATAATCCTTGATGCTTATGCTGCCATATAATGTTGATATTTTTTTTATCCTTCATTCAAAAAAATGCACTTCTCAATGCTCAATTCAATCCATCCCACACATTCTCAGTGGCAGCAGCCCATCCCAGTTCAGCTCCTTTCCAGTCAAAAGCCTTCTTGTCTTACCGCAGGGCTATTTTCACCAACAGTAACAATATCAGATGAAAAGATTTTTTTCCACTCTTCAAGGTCTCAAAACCGAGCATATTCTGAGAAAAGTGAATCTGAGTATGGTGACCTTCTTTGTTGTTTAACTGCTCACTAGCTGGGTCATCTGACCCTGGAGGACTACCAGATCTGGAGTGTGAAGAGTGCTTTGGCCAATGAGTTCCTCAACCTACTTTTCCAGGTCACCCACCCAGTTGTTCAGTTGTATATTCATTAAATATTAAATTTGAAATTCTGCAATAATTATTTATTTTTACTGTGTTTTCTACATCATTGCAATGTCCTGGTGCAGGTTTGCCACATAGTTCTCGGGCTCAGGCCTGCTACTCCTGAAGAGGAGGGACAGATCATCAGGTATAAACATCTGATATCTTCTGCACAAAACAATATATCTTAGGACCTAGTGATTGGAAAATGGATTTGTGTTTATCTGTTTATCTGTGTGTGCGTGCGTGCGTGTAGGGGTTGGTTAGAGAGGGAGAGCAGACATGGGCTGCAGCAAAGCCAAAACTGGTTCCTCATCTCCATGGTGTGGTGGCAGCAGTGGAAGGACTATGTTAAATATGTAAGTTAAACAAGGACAATATGTATTGATATCAACATATCATAACCTCAATTGAAGTTGTTCAACATCATGAATGGCTGAGTTCAATAACCGAAGGTTTTCATTATTCAGTCTGATGTGTTCATATTAGCCATTTCCTCTTTCAGAGAATGTTATTTTGTCCTAACCAATTTAGTAATAACTGACACATGTATCCTGCATTGTTGTTTCAGCCTGTCTGATGCTCATATCCATTCTGTCACAGAAACTTTCTCAATCCTGTCTTTTCAAACAAGGAAACCACTATAGGTCATCACAACATCAGACTAATCAGAGCTGTAAAAAGTGATTTAGATGTCAGGAAGCAGGATTTATAAATTGTTTTAATTTTGTTTTCACAAAATACAACACACTTCAAGAAAATATTTAAAAATTATTTCTCTCTTATTTTCAGAATCATTTATTATGATCTTTACTACTACTCCTGCTGGCCTTTAGCCTACATAGCATTCATTAACTTTCCAGCATGATTAATGTGTAGTTTTGGAGAATAGTCATTGGAATATAGTATAATTAATCAATATAATTTTAGACCATTTCCTCTGCATGTCTACAAAATGTAGTGTTCACATTGATAGTTAACGTGGTGGTTTAGTATCCAAGCCCCCACCAGAACTTGAGAAATAGATGAAAGCAAACAAGGTATTAACCAGAGCTATCACTTTAAACAATGACAGGGCAGTCCCTGCTGTTGTCTCTCTGTCCAGGACCATAAAGGTATAGTGGTGGAGCAGCCATCCATTTTAAATTCGCTGCGAGCGCCGATGGCTGTGGCCATCGCAGAGCCTACTGTTCCAGAAAGACTGGTAGGACTGGGAGCCCTCAGCCCGGTCAACCCCACAGAGGAAAGATCACCTGATGCTGTGTCCAGTGCTTCAGAGGCTACAGAGACCGGTCAGTCATCACACTTGACATAGGCAGCACACAGCGTGACTGACAATAGATAGAATGGACAGATAGAATCATAGAATAAAACACTGCAACCTGACGACTTGATCCTTCTCCATCCCTCCCCTGCTGCAGCCCTTAGCCCACAGGTAGCTCCCTCCACTACGGAGAGCTGTTTTGCCCGTCAGCACAATGTATCGGACAATAACAATCAGTGTTTTTCTGGAGCGAATGGCCACCTCCCCTCCCAGCTGGCAGCACAAAGACCTGGAGCCATCGACAACCAAGCTCTGGTCAACACAGACCCCATGAAGGCAAGTGTGTGGATGTGCCTGTCTATGTGTATGTGTTGGTTTCACCTCTGAACCTTTGGCACAGTAGTCAACTGTATGGGGGGGAAATGATGATCCTGATGAAAAGCTGTCACCTTTTATAGCAACCACCATCTTCTGGATACAAATTTATATGAGCTCTCTCATTTCCTGCATTTCTACATACATTTATAATATTAACACTAAATATGCATAAGAACAAGCAGTCTTACTTTTTGTAATATTCCCTAACTATACTAAACTTTATATGTTTAGTTTAAGAAAGTACAAGAAAGTAGAAAGTGGTACACTATTAAGAAACTACAATGGCTAATGTAATTTATGACATCAATAACAATATATATATATATATATATATATATATATATATAACAAATATACATGCATACTATATATATATATATATATATATACACACACACACACACAGACAAAATTGTTGGTACCCCTCAGTTAAAGAAGGAAAAACCCACAATTGTCACTGAAATCATTTGAAACTTACAAAAGTAACAATAAATAAATATGTATTGAAAATTAAATAGTCAAAATCAGCCATTACTTTTGAATTGTTGATTAACATAATTATTTAAAAAAACAAACTAATGAAACAGGCCTGGACAAAAATGATGGTACCTCTATAAAAGATTGAAAACTATTTGACCAGAGTGACATGATTAACTCAGGTGTGTCCCTTAATTGACATCACAGGTGTTTCCAAAGTCATAATCAGTCAGTCTGCCTAATTAAAGGGAGACAAGGAGTCACAGTTTGGTGAAAAGGTGTGTACCACACTGAACATGGACAACAGAAAGCAAAGGAGAGAATTGTCCCAGGACATCCGAAAAAAAAATTAGACAAACATCTTAAAGCTAAAGGCTGTAAGACCATCTCTAAACAGCTTGAAGTTCATGGCTCATATTATTCAGAAGTTCAAGACCCACCGGACTGTAGCCAACCTCCCTGGACGTGGCCGCAAGAGGAAATTTGATGACAAATTGAAGAGACGGATCGTTCGAATTGTATCTAAAGAGCCACTGCTGGGAAAAAAATCATAATTTTTTGATTATTTAATTTTCAATAAATTATTATTTATTGTCACTTTTGTAAGTTTATATGAAAATCTTTCTTTTAGGAGTAACGATGCCAATACTTGATATGTTAGCTTTATGAGTCAAGTATGATGTTATCCTTATTCTATAAATAATGGTTACTGGCAGATCTTTTATAGTTTACCTCAAAATACACAACATTATAAAAAACATTTCTTTATCTCCCTTTAATCTCTATTAATCATAACTCCCTAACTGCCAAAAAAGCCAAAATTTCCTTTAGCTATTAGCATGATAAGGGGGGTTATGTTTTTGTTGTTACTGATAAAGTGTGTATTATTTTCAGTATTTATTTCTGCTGTATATCCATTGTATAATTAAATACAGTATAAAATACGTTTCAGATTTAATCACAATAACCTAGTGGAAAGGCTTAAAACCACACCCGCAGCCTTTCTTCTTTTGTTTTCTTCTTTTGGGAATTTTGTGTAATGATAGTTAGATACCAGCATGTGCATGGCATTGGGAAGCTGTCTCAATCTGTTTTCTGAAAAATAAGTTTGCCGAATGGGTATAAATGGCTGCTCTGTGCCCTGGCAGGCTCCCACATTAACCATGGAAGGTGGCAGGCTGAAGCGATCCCTGCAGCTGATGCCTGGGCGAGACTTTGAGACGGTACCGGAGCCGGTGTGGCGGGCACTCTACCACTGGTACGGCGCCAACCTCAGCCTTCCACGACCGGTAAGTAAATACTGCACACACACTCCATGGCTAATGAACCTTACTGTCTGTCAGGCAGGTCTGGACAGCAGGAATCATAGTTTACTTCACAGTACACTCTTAAAATCTTCAAGTTTCCTCATCACACCTTTATAAATTGAATATTAGACCAAGATTTGCACCAAATTGTTTTTAGGTCATAAATCATGCCTGCAGGCCCCACCTATTATAAAGAGATTTTTAATTAACTTTCACTTTCAGCAGGTCACTGTGCTTCAATTCAAACAATTTACATGCATCATTGTGTACAATAAAGTCAAACATCCAACAGAAAGCACAACAAAGCTCTACAAAAACAGATAATTTTTTGTCTCTCATCATTGTTAAAGAGCCTCCCCTTTTGGTTGATTTTGATGGCTCTTTAAGGGGGAAGGGGTGGCAGTAACTGTGTGGTTGTGACATCAAAACTCAAGCCATCGAGACAAAATTCCTGATGGCTCATTTAAAGGCACAGTTTCTGAAAACAGGGAGTTTTTTGAATAAATTCGCATCGCGAAGAGCCAAGTTATTGGAAGATATACACTATGTTCTCATATTATGTAAGTGCAGTTTCGACGTCTTATAGCAGATCTTATGGCAGATGTTGTGTTAAAAATCCAGAGAAAGTGGACCTGCAAGCACACAAAAAATAGCTTTGTATTTGTATTTTTTCGTTGTGATAATTCTAATTAGTCCTTGTTCAGATAATTTTGTTCAGTTCATTTGTGCAATCATTGCTTTCTGTTAAAAGGTGCCCTTCCTTTACCCCTGCAGGTAATCCTGGAAAGCAATACAGGCCAAGCAGAGCTGGAGCTCTTTCCCCGCTACCTACTTTTCCTCCGCCAACAGCCAGCCACACGCTCCCCTCAGTCCAACATCTGGGTCAATATGGGTATGGCCAGCCTGCGAATGTTCCCACCGTATTTACCCCCACCAAGAGGTAACGTAAGCCTGCAGCAAGACCAGAGCAAGCCCTCAACAAATGCTTCATTGAGCAACCTGCATCCTCCTCGTTTAATCCTCCTTGAGTAGACTGATCCAGCTGAAGCCGTGGACTACAACACCCATGAAGGGGAATCACTGCTAATAACTCTAAATGTTTTACAATCTAAACCTTTTCAGTCTTCACAGACCTTGCCATTCAAGTATTAGTTTTGACATCCTTTGATAAAGTGCTTTCAGTATACTGAGTCATAATAAAGTACACTTTTATTAGTCTCGCAAAAAGATAATTGAAATGTTTAGGGACATACCGTAATAAGAAAGTCATTGTCGTTGTGCATATTGAAAACCCTCATTCGGCTTCATGAGCACCCATCAAACATATCCATGTCATTTAAACTCTATTCCTCTATCTACTCCCCCTAAAATTTTCTGATCTGTTGAAAAAAAAAAAAGCACAAGCAAATACATCAGCTGGGAAAAGACAAAAGGATGGGGAGAAAAAAAATAAAATAGATAAAACAACTTATTCTAGGATATTTAAAATGGATGCTTGATGTTTATTATGCTCCTATATAAAAATTAATGGATACTATAACCGATTATGCCCAGCTGCAAAAACAAAGCAAACAACAGTGCCACAAAGTCCACACAGTCATTTGAGCAGAGCACTATTTCAAATGAAGGAAATATATCAGTTTTCACAGACCTGAGTCCCCAGTGAAGCTTTGGCTTCCATCAGGACTCTTGTTCTGCCTGATCAGCACATTGTCACATTAGGTAGGCATTGAATCACACTCCCATGTCGATAGATGTCGATAATGGGTCTGATTATGCACTAAAGCTATATAATTATACTGTTATAGATGGATAGATACATAGATAGATAGATAACAGATGTCTGTAATGGGTCTGATTATGCACTAAAGCTATATAATTATACTGTTATAATTGAATAGCAAGGCTGTGTTGGCAGAACTACCAGAAGTACCATTTTTTAATCAAACATTACAATCACTTGTTTTATCAATCATCTTGAAATTGATAATAATAATAGATAAAAACTAATTTAACAGGACTAATAATGATTGGTTTGAATTCGATTTTTATCTAATCCAAGCACACTAAATATACTAAGTTGATTTACTGATCAAGTCTGCTCTGATTGACAGAAACTTGATCCTTCTTGCTGCTTCCTTACAACTAATGCCCAGTTAGCAGAGTGCTGTTGTTGGTATTGATACATCAATGATTGATTGCATTATTGAGCATGCGCATAATACCAGAATATGTGGTTACCATAGCAACAAACCATAATTTAGAGACACATTTTAGTTGATGATTGTAATTGAGACATTACTCTTAAATGGCAAAGGATTTAAGCTATGCTAAAGAAAGTGTGTCCGTTATACAACGTTTCTTAAAAATGCCTGCCTCTCCTCTTTCTGCACCTGCAGCAGGTAACGTGCCATCCCCGAATGCTCCCTTGAAGCGGGTTTTGGCCTACACAGGCTGCTTCAGCCGCATGGGCACCATCAAGGACATTCATCTCTACCTTTCGCAGAGACTCCGCATCAAGGAGGAGGACATGAGACTCTGGCTCTACAACAGTGAGGTGAGCACCAGCAGACCAGACAAGAATGTGAGAGCTCAACACATAATGTACACAGTACTTCGCAAAGATAATACTAGTAGGTGTTGAAACCTTTAATAATGTGTTTACATTTAACTGTTAAATAGCAGTTTGTTTTTCAATGGAGAATTTTAATGTGGTTGTATTAACCTACTAGAGGCCCAGGGCACACATTTACTGTACTGTAACAGTGTCCAGGCCTACATTTGTTTGTGGTATCTGACCACATCTGAACAGTTCTAAGTTCAGATATGTTGCTGTGGGAGTTTGGCATACAGTGTACAGTCCCTGATTGGCCCAGGTATATTCCAATAATTTTGAATCGTTTTCAAAGGAGATAAATCCAGACTGGCATGTAAAGAAAAAAAATATGAGTTCACAAGGTCAGGACTGATCTAACCAGACTATGTCAATAGGTAATTTCTGCCTCAGGACTCCCAAACAAATTAATAGAAATATGGTTAAAAACAAAAAAAAAAAAGTGGGGTGATTATATTGTCTTGACAAATCAATGTAACATACTGTAAATTTGATAGAATTACTACTAGTTTCAGCATGCTACTTTTAATTTTGTTTTGTAGAACTACCTGACCCTCCTGGACGATGAAGACCACACACTGGAAAGTCTGAAGATCCATGATGAGCAGCAGCTGGTTATTGAGGGTATGAATTTCTCTCTCCAGAATGAAATAATCTCTTTCTGGACTATCAGTAGCACTAAAACTAAAATAGCATTGATAACTGGGAACAAAGGCTTCATCAGGCAAATGATTTTGTCTTTCTCCACAGTCAGAAACAAAGACATGAGTTGGCCTGAGGAAATGTCATTCATTGCCAACAGTAGTAAGATGGACAGACACAAAGGTATATAGCAATATGCTATTAGAAATCAGTAAAAAAAGATATTTTAGTGGTTATAAAAATATTTTCTTCAGTCAAGAGTTCCACTAATTGCAAACATCCTGGTTCATTTTTTACCTCCAGTTCCTACAGAGAAAGGAGCTACTGGCCTCAGTAACCTTGGCAACACCTGCTTTATGAACTCCAGTATCCAGTGTGTGAGCAACACCAAGCCACTCACAGACTACTTCATCTCAGGGAGACACCTCTATGAGCTCAACAGGTGCTGTTTCAGTGTGCCAGGACAGCGTCAATATTTCCACCATCATCCTTGAAGGTTATATTCTCACTGCGTTTATTGTTTACAGAACCAACCCCATTGGGATGCGAGGTCACATGGCCAAGTGTTACGGGGACCTTGTGATGGAGCTGTGGAGTGGAACGCAGAAAAATGTGGCTCCACTAAAACTCAGGGTCAGCCACACCATTTTATATGTCTCAGACATAAAGATGTTTATTCTGTTTGCTCTGACAACCTGAATAGTTTCGCTGGATTATAGTTTCAGTTGTAAAGTAGCTCTTTACTTGTTATTTATTAATTATTGGGTCTAATCAGGTCAAAACCAGTTTTTTCTCTCCATATCTCTTAGTTCAAAAAGGTTTATGGTATATGTTTTTTTCAAATACAGTAGCATTAGAAATCTATCATAACACTTATTTGATGAATGAGCTGAAAGTCTTTTTCTGTTACAGCAGTGCTTCTCAATTATTTTCTGTTTTCCCCGTCTATGGAAGAAGAAAACAACCCCCCCCCCCCGCGCGCGACTACAAATAATATCATTTGTCTATAAAATTGTTACAAGTAACTCTGCATAATGCTGTATCCTTATTAATGTATAAGAGAATTAAAAAAAAGAAAGAAATATAGACCAACTTACAACAATGAATAGCTTTTTAACTGTAACAGAAAAGATTTAAAGTGCATCTGAAATTCAAAAATAAAATTAAATCCTTAATTAAACTATAAACATTTTTTGACTGACGTCAAACCGTATGATACTGGAAAAAAAAATGACATAAAATTGCCTTATCAGCATGATTGGAGTGTAATGTCTTTAATTTATTTGTCCTCATGCTGTCCACTGCCAACATTTTAGACCAAGTAACACAACAGTCTTTTACAGTCAACCAAGCTCTACATACACTTCATCATATTTCCTCATCTTAGCTTTGGGAAACTTTCCTTTGTCTCTTTTTCTCCGTCTCTCTCCACCTGTCTTCTCATCCCTGTTAAATATGTTTTTATGGTGTCACTTGAGGGTTTGCTACACTTTGTGTCTACACTGCATACTCAAAAAATAAAAAAAAACATGTTCCCTGAGGTCAAATGTGCCCCCTTGATGGAGCCTCCCACTATTTGAGTACAGTACAGTACATTAGTGCTGCTACAGCTCTCTCAGGAAATATCCCCCCATAGAACTTCTTGAGTTCTATGTTTTTAATCTGTGATACTGTTATAAAGAGTTTTAAAGGTCTCTTTCTTTCTTTGACATATATTATCCATAATAACATATATTTAACAGGCTTTGTGCCCATAGATTTTGCATTTTTTTTACACCTTAAACAGTATTTAGCACTTATGTACAATATTAAATATATGAATAGCACATGAACAAACAACCTATCATGTGAAATCTTCTTCTCTAGTGGACAATAGCAAAGTATGCCCCTCGCTTCAATGGCTTCCAGCAGCAGGACTCCCAGGAACTGCTCGCCTTTCTGCTGGATGGCCTCCATGAAGATCTGAACCGGGTCCACGAGAAGCCCTATGTGGAACTGAAGGACAGTGATGGCCGGCCTGACTGGGAGGTGGCCTCTGAGGTCAGAGTATTATTACTATGATCCTCAGTGCATCTGTTGGTAGTTTGTATTTTTAAACTGTTTACAGCATCGTACACAACTGAGCAACTGAGAAACTTATTGAAACATCAATATATAACAAAAAAGTGAATGTACACATTCTCTCGTCTTGTCAACTGAAGTAGCACAAATTAAGGAGTCGATGACAGGTCTTTGCTGCCACATAAATTAATATCTTCACTCCAGTGAGATAACGGTTAAATTGATGTTTTATGATAAAATGCCTGAGGAAATAAAACTGAAGGTCACAGTTCATTGATATATTCATGGATTTAGTGTATCACAAAGTTCTTTATCAAAACAGCATTCTGCTCAGAATTGATGAACTCAAACTTTACTGAAGAAATCAATAGAAATTGTCGACTTGCACTGTCTACCTCATGTTTTTTGCTTTAAAGGTCCCACATTTTACACTTTTTTATTTTATTGAAAGTTGTTCATGTTTTAGAAACCAAAAGTCATCTCTACATAGTTTTACATTTCCTCCCAACCAACCATACCTACCTCCCAAATGTCTCTCTAGAACTCTAGAAAGAACAGATCAATTTGTTTCTGGTAATGTGGTTTTATTGATGTGGTTGTATTGATGTTGCTCTCTGTTTAACCCAAGATGATGATTTGCAAGATTAGTTGTCAATGATCTCCTTCACTGTATCTGTTTCTCAACCTAAAGGCGTGGGAAAATCACCTGCGTAGGAACCGCTCCATCGTGGTGGATTTGTTCCATGGTCAGCTCAAGTCCCAAGTGAAGTGCAAGACCTGTGGCCACATCAGCGCTCGCTTTGACCCTTTTAACTTCCTGTCTTTGCCTCTGCCGATGGACAGCTCCATGCACCTGGAGATCACTGGTAAGGAGACTGCTAAACTGGGAAAAAAAGGGTCTAAAATGAATGTTTTCTTTTAATATTATGACGTTTCTTGTCTGTCTGTCTGTTTGTTTTTAGTCATTAAACTGGATGGCTCCACACCTGTGCGCTATGGGCTGAGGTTAAATATGGATGAGAAGTATACAGGGCTGAAGAAACAGCTCAGTGAACTGTGCAACCTAAAGCCTGAGCAGATCCTCCTGGCGGAGGTCCATGCCTCCAACATCAAGGTACAAAGACTCTGCAGGGGGGTTCTAGGTAGTTTGATTTTGGATGAAAACTACATTAATATGAGGATGCACTTCTCTTATTGTGTAATGCAAGTATCTATTTTGTGTTTAGAATTTTCCTCAAGACAACCAAAAGGTTCGTCTGTCTGTCAATGGCTTCCTGTGTGCTTTTGAGATCCCAGTGCCAGGTTCTCCAACATCACTGAGCTCACCCACTTTGACAGGTGAGCCTGGCCACTCATGCGCTCTGGTTGTTCTTTTCACAATGTGTCTCATTTCACCTGTCGTTCCTTCCCTAGACATCATCCCAATAGCCAATGGCTCAGCTACTAATGGGCATCTGCTCAATATACCCACCCTAATCCCAAACGGTGGGCCCAGCACCATGGTGCCCTGCAGCCCAGACACACCCCTGTCCAATGGGGTAGCCAATGGGCACATCCCACTGGTGCAAGAAAGCCCCTTCATAGGATACATCATCGCCATGCACAGGAAGATGGTGAGAGCAAAAAAGAGTAACTTCACAGTTGTTTACTGCAGGAGATACTGTTCCAAAATCTTGCCATTGCTGTTTCTCAGTTCTCAATATCATATTCGCATGCTTTTGTCCCATTTCAGATGCGCACAGAGCTGTACTTCCTGTCAGCTCAGAAGAACCGGCCCAGTCTGTTTGGCATGCCACTTATTGTTCCCTGCACTGTCCATACCAGTAAGAAGGACCTATACGATGCTGTGTGGATCCAAGTGTCACGACTGGCCAGCCCACTGCCTCCACAGGAAGCCAGCAACCATGCCCAGGACTGGTAGGCTGATGTAGAATGACAATATATATATATATATATATATATATATATATATATATATATATATATATATATATATCAGGTCTTTCAAAATGTATACTTTGTGTTCATGTCAGTTTCTTGTGATTGAAAAGTCCATTTGTGTCACTTTTTAAAATCAAAATCATGATTTTGTGCATTTTTTTCACACAAAATGTTAAATGATGTGAACAGAAAATTATAAATTTAAAATATTTAATCCACCTAGTATATAAAACTAATCAATAGCATGTGTTTTTTTTTCCATAAAAACTTTTTTAAGAGAGTAAAAATATCCGGTACCAAGTTTTTTTATTTACACAATATGACAGTTTTGGTGTAGTCCCAAATGTATTTCATTTTTCTAGAAATGTTGATTCTAATAGGCTAGCAGTCCTAGCTAAACATGCAATTATACATACACCTTTGTATAGAACTCAGTGGCAAGAAATTGATATGAGCTGTCCAGAATGCAAGATGGTTTTTCTTTTGGGTTATTTTTGTAACACTTGCTTAATAATGGAACAGTTGACATTGAGACCTCATATTCTTTGAAGACCAAGTCCAATCACTTAGTTTTTCATAACTACAAGAATATGATTATAACTGGCCTGAGCTTATCTGTACAATCAGGATAAGGTCTGATCAATGTCAGCAATCTAGCATCTGATCCATTTCCAGCCTTTTGTCTAGTCTAATCTAGTTCATTGCAGTTTGCATGGAATCACTGACACAAACTGCCCCTCTTTAATCACTCATATAAAATAAAATAACTGTAGGGTGAACAGAAGAGTGGAACAAACTAACTCTTTAAATACTTATACCTGCAATAACAGTCAGCATGAAATCAAAAGCAAAACTAACTTGACCAGAAAAGGAATGCTTTGATTAATTTTCTCTTCTTTTAATCTCCAGTGATGACAGTATGGGCTACCAGTACCCCTTCACTTTACGGGTTGTGGGTAAGGATGGCACCTCATGTGCCTGGTGCCCTTGGTACAGGTAACTGTCTAGAATATTTTACTCGCACACACACACACTCATATACACATACTTACATGTAACAAAGTAAAAAAGGCCCCATCTAGCAGTGATTAGACATGGTCCAGATTTGCTATAATCACACGTGGTGTATTTTTGTGTGTGGTCTTCAGGTTCTGTAGAGGTTGTACAGTAGAGTGTACAGAGGACAGAGCCTCTGTAGGCAATGCTTATATAGCTGTGGACTGGGACCCCACTGCCCTGCACCTCCGCTACCAGACTTCACAGGAGAGGGTAAAACACACACACGCTTATATTCACATATGTAGGGGGCACTACAGTAGATATCACCCACAAACAAAGTGCAAAGCAAAGGGATTCCCTGCAGATTAAAAAAAATAAAATAAAAAAAATACCTTTGAAGGTATTGTGAATGTTGGTTGTTTCTTCTTCATAGTGATTTTTTTGACAAGTTAAGACAAACAAAATAACATTTTATAAAACATTCTAAACCTTAAATATATGTCTGTGAGTCCACTACCCGGTGCTTTACTGACATTTTCCTCTATCTGACTTTATTATAATTTTTTTATTGTATCATTGTCTAGGTGTTGAGCTTACCGAACTTGTGGAATTAAAAAGTTGCTGTAGTTCTGGGTTCAACCACATAGTCAGCAGTGAGTCAGCTAACAAATTAAGATAAAGAATACATTTGAATAATAACATGTAATGTAGAATAAAAGATATTTGCATGTTTTATTATTCATTAATAAGCCCAATGCATTCATTCATCATTGTGACTGAGTTGTGATCAAGCAGTAATTTTATTTCAGCTCGTTTGTGATTTATAATAATGAATGAAGTTAATGTTATTACTACCATAAATCACGTTCACGTGTTTTTACAAACATGAAAAGCACTCTGAGAGTGTTGCGCTCTGCCAAGATTATTGTGACCCTTACCCAACAACATTGGTTGCCCCAAACAATGGTGCCTGTTTGAAGGTCCAATAATCACAATGTTACGAACAAGCAACGACAGCAAACTAGAAACCAGGACTTTTACTGGATCATTATAAAAATGCTATTGAATCTGATGAAAAAGTGACAGGCCAAAACTGTTTGTCTGTTAGCAAAATAAATTAAACAGGCAAACATGATTGAAAACATAACCTCCTTGTCAGAGATAAGTGAGGATAGAAGATAAAGATGAAGATAAATTAACAGATAAGATAAATTCAAATATAATTATTACAGTATTGATGACAAGCAAGAGTGAATAACTAAAACAGAATAAACAAATCAAGTAAAAACAAGAACATAACAGACTTAATTGAAAGAAAATCTGAAAGTATTTTTTTTAACTGAGAGCAGAAACTAGAGAGAGACTAAGAGCCTGGTCTCCTGCAGCCTCCCAACTCCTATGGCTTTGTTTTTACCCCCACCGTACTTAAGAATTGCAAACTGACCTCAGTGTAAGGTTTTCAAGCTGCATTGAGGCTCATCAGAGGTTAATAATAATATATTAGACTTATAGCATCTTTAAATTAGAGATATAATGAAGGGCCAATACCAAACATTACATTTATATTAATCATTAAAATTTTAAAATGAATTATCAAACATACACCATTAGAAATGGTCAAATAGGCATTATGTGAACTGTTCTATTGGATTGAATGACTGACTTTATCTTAACTATAAATAAAACTGTGAATCCACATAAAGCCTACAGATGCACATACAGCAACCTGCATCTACTGCCAATTAATTAAGCAGCAGACACTGATTCAAAAAAAAGAGCAGGTTGAATGCCTCCACACCTCTGCTGTATGATCATCATAGTGGTCTCCCTGCAGATCGTGGAGGAGCACTGTAGTGTGGAGCAGTCCCGCCGGGCACAGGCTGAGCCCATCAGTCTGGACAACTGTCTGAAGGCATTCACCAGTGAGGAGGAGCTGGGTGAGGATGAGCTCTACTACTGCTCCAAGTGCAAGACCCATCGGCTGGCCACCAAGAAGCTGGACCTCTGGAGGCTCCCGCCCATACTGGTCAGTGACGTCCTCAGCTACGTTTTTGTTCACAGCAGTATTTAATATACAATTGGAAACCTGATATTCTATAAGCTTGTGTTACAAACTAGCTTATAATGCATGATGTTTGTTCTTCCCTTTAGATAGTCCACCTAAAGCGCTTCCAGTTTGTGAATGGTCGCTGGATCAAGTCCCAGAAGATTGTCAAGTTTCCACAGCAGAGTTTTGACCCTGGTGCCTTCCTGGCTCCCAGGGACCTGGAGCAGCACTGCCTTCACTCCCACAGTGAGAGTGAGGATCTGTTGAGGATTGGGGAAGACAACCTGTCCTCCATCTCTGCCCCAGCTGGCTTCTGCAACCTCCCCAAAGGTGCAACATCCAGATTTAACACTGATGCTTAGTTACTTTAAGCCACCTTTTTTGTTTGTTTGTTTTTTAATTTAGTTTGTTTGTGATATGTTTCAGATTAGCTTGAGACAGCTAAGGAAGTATCTTTAACCCTTTGTTTTCCAACAGCCTCTCCCGCCTCAAGCAGGAAGTCAGCACCTTCTCTGAGCCGGACCAGCAGCCCCTCTGGTAGCCCTAAGATTGGCAGCGGAGGCCGCAGGCCAGGCCGGTTACGTCTGCCTCAGCTGGGCAGCAAACACCGCCTCTCTAATAGCAAGGAGAACCTAGAGGGAGCTGCTAATGCTGAAACTGAACCACGGGACAGTGCAGCACAGGGAGAAACCGAAGGCAGTGCAGCAGAGGCATCAGAACCAGTGTGCAGTAACGAGGTGTCTAGCAGCCACTGTGACTTGGTACTGATGAACGGTGACAGCAGTGGGCTGAGCTCAGACTGCAGCACAGAGAGCAGCATGGACCCCGACAACTCATTACTGCAGCACAGAGACAACATGTGTCTGGATGCCATTTACAACCTCTATGCAATATCAGTAAGTACTGATGGCTAACAACGCATGCATGCATGCATTTATATTTTATATCTAATATATATATTTATATATATTTGCTTCACTACTGATTTGGTATGACATCATGGGGCGGCTGTAGCTCGGAGGTGCAACCAAAGTTGTTCCACTGCTGTTTCGGGGCCAGTGCTTAATTTGGGACCAGTTTTTGCTGTTTCCACCAACAAAAGAACTAGCCCTAGGCCAGAAAAAAGCATTTCCAGAGTAACCGGTAACGCCAGTAGAAAGGAGTGGAGTTCTAGACCATTAACATTTAATAAGGGTGCCATTTTTAGGAAAAACACAGAGAAATATGGATGCAGCAAAGAAGCAGTGGTCTGTGGAGGAGACAACCTGGTCCTCATCATGGGTACAGGCCAAACTGGAGGGGGCTACACAGACCTGAACTCCTGAATGAGATAGCTACTGCTGGGTTGGAACAGTCCATAGAACAAATAAATAACAAACTCAGTAAACATACATAGGACTACCAGGACCAAAAGAAGGACCTTGCTCAGAGAACCCCTACTTTGATATTGTGGATTCCATCCTCGGTGATAGACTAGCAAAATGCTACCATTAGAGTCTTAAATTCAATGCTGGAGGCGACACAGGAGGACACGCTGCTAACATTAACAACTGGAACTGCTTTATTCAAAAGGGAGTAAATGTAACCAGTTAAATAAGGTGCTAATGTGACTGGCACTGGTGATGAATCTCAGAAACACATGTTGAGCCTCTTGATTTTACTCCTGTTCTGAATTCTCTTTTTATCCTTTCAGTGTCATTCAGGAATCCTGGGAGGAGGCCACTATGTGACATATGCCAAAAACCCCAATGACAAATGGTACTGTTACAATGACAGCAGCTGTAAGGTAAGGTGTCTTTTTTCCAGGATTAACATCTTATAAATTACTGTATTTTACCTACTGTGTATACCTATCCAAGTTTAAAGGCAGTAATTATAATCTATTTATTAGCGTTTTGATGGAACTAATGAATTAGTAGAAATTATCTAAGCTCTACAAATCGTAATATTTTTGACAAAAAAAGGGTTGAAAAATTGCATTACAAGGCCTGTCTGCTTTATGCACAGTGATTGATGGAGATTGGTTGCTATTAATCCAGGGCTTTTAATCAAAAAATAACCAGAAGACTCTCTTACTGACCTAATTCACTTCATGCACATACATTTCTGTTGAAAATAATAGCAGTGTGGAAAAACATGAGTAAAGTCAGAATCTTTATTTTTATTTTTTTTTCGATGCATTAGGAACACTACATTTTATATACTAAATCAAAATTTAAAAAAAATTACAGAAAATGAAGAAAAAGTCATATTAGGCTGTTCAAAAATAGCCTAAACGCTCAAAAGTTTATCATATGAACTGAAAAAAATCTTCAGGATTTTGCATTTCTGTGGATCTCTAAACCAATATTTAGTTTTTATCATGATACTTTTCTAAAGTTACCAGCTGGTACTGTGACAATTAGTGAAACTGATGTATAGACAAGAATCTTCCACAAATTCCCATTTTAGAGCAATTGTGAGGCTGAAATACCTGTTTTGTTGTTTTTTTTTCAAAGGTTTCTTTATTGATTTTTTCAATGAGAATACAAATGTATCAGGTGATATGTGGTATATGTACAAAACACACTAAGTAAAGCAAATTTGAAGATGACATTAAAAGTGAAATACCACACATTGGTTATAGAACAACTAAAGAGAGAGAACAACCCCAATCTTCCCCTACCACCCACCAACCCTATGCGGTACACAAATTAACACAAACTAAATCAAGACAACATAAATAACTAAATTGTTAGTAATAATAAAAAAAATATATAATAAAAAAAAAAATAATAATAATAATAATACACAATATATACACCTATATACATACATACCTATGTACATGTACATACATATTAGGGAAGAAAAAAAATAAATAAATAATCCATCCATCCATCCATCCATTGTCTATCCCGCTTATTCCCTTTCGGGGTCGCAGGGGTCTGCTGGAGCCTATCCCAGCGCGTTAAGGCGAGAGGCAGGGATACACCCCAGATGGTCGCCAGCCAATCGTGGGGCACACACACCATTCACACACCATTCACTCTCACACTCACACCTATGGGCAATTTAGAGTTTACCAATTAACCTGAGCATGTTTTTTGTATTGTGGGAGGAAACCGGAGTACCCGGTGAAAACCCACGCAGACACGGGGAGAACATGCAAACTCCACACAGAAAGGCCCCAGACCCAGGCCCAAGGCGGTCTTGAACCTGCGACCTTCTTGCTGTGAGGCAACAGTGCTACCCACCGCACCACCGTGTCGCTAAATAAATAATACAAAATAATAATAATATTAATAATAATAAAAAAAAAAACATACACAAAGCCTGCAATATTACACATACGTTAACCACAGTAGTCTATTGTCCGTAAAATGTGCCTCCAGTGTAGTTTGTCACTGGTGGGAGGTTCGACTCGTCAATATAATCAGATAAATATTCCCATGTTTTAGTGAACTTGCTGGTAGAACCCTTCATGCTCCACCTTATTTTTTCTAGCTTCATAAAATAAAGGATGTCTTTGATCAGGGAGCTGAATGAAGGGGCATTAGGGGACTTCCACCTCAGCAGAATTAGATGTCTTGCTATTTAAGTGAGAAAGGCAACAAAATCAGATTTATATGATGATAGGGAGATTGTAGAGGGGAGAATGCCAAACAGTGCAATAAAAGGAGAAGGAGGAATCTTTTGTTCTAATACGTATGACAGGATGTCAAACACCTTGGACCAGTATTCAAATAGTTTGGGGCAGAACCAGAGTGTATGAGACAGAGTTGCAGGTGCTGAGTGACAACGCTCACATGTGGGGTCAATGTCTGGGGAAAAAGTGGTTCAATTTCACCCTAGTCCAGTAACAGCGGTGGACAATCTTGCATTGAATGACGCTATGTTTAGCACATATTGATGATGAATGTACTCGTCGCAAGATTAAATCCCACTCAGCATCTAAAATTTTATCTCCAAGATCCTCCTCCCATTGAGTCTTAATTGAATTAAGAGGTACAGGTCGTAAGGCATACATTCTATTATAAAAGGAGGAGTCAATTGGGTTATCAGATGGGATATTAGGGAAGTTGGGATATAGGGATTAAACTACATTGCGTATCTGTAGATATCTAAAGAAATGTGGTGTGGGTAAAGAATATTTTTCAGACAGTTGTTGAAATGATGCAAATACTCCATTTACGTATAAGTCTTTCAAAGACTTGATACCCAGACCAGACCACAAAGACAATGCTCCATCAATCAGTGAGGGTGGAAAAACAAAATTTGAAGTGAGAGGTGAGTGGATGGAAGTGTCACACAGATTGAAATGTTTTCTGAATTGGTTCCAAATTCTCATTGAAGTTTTAACACATATATTTCTTGTGTATTCAGACGTTGAGGATCTGAGGGGGGAGTAAAATAAGGCCTTCAGGGAAGTGGGTTTACATGACAAGGCTTCCATCTGAAGCCTTGTCGGCTGTGGACTGATAATGTCTGAATGCAACCAAAAGTGTAAGGTTCTAATATTGGCAGCCCAATAATAGTACTGCAAATTAGGCAATGCCATGCCACCAAGTGTTTTAGGTCTTTGGAGGAGCGTTTTACGGATTCTAGGTGGTTTCTTATTCCAGATAAACTCTGTTATTAGGTTCTCAAGCTTACGAAAAAATGTTTGTGGTATAAATATGGGGATGGTCTGGAAAAGATATGTGAACTTTGGTAGGGTGTTCATTTTACCAGAATTAATTCTAGCTGGTAGGGATAGGGGTAAAATTGCCCACCTTTCAAAATCTTTTTGTACACGGGATAGCAGACTTGCGAAGTTAAACTTAAACAGATCCTGGAACCTTTCTGTAACCTGT
Organism: Eupleurogrammus muticus; assembly: GCA_036785175.1. NCBI lineage: Eukaryota > Metazoa > Chordata > Actinopteri > Scombriformes > Trichiuridae > Eupleurogrammus > Eupleurogrammus muticus. The sequence continues at coordinate 23,724,108 of JAYKQN010000009.1, forward strand.
ACACCCAAATAGGTAAATCTATGACTTGCTATTTTAAATGGAAAAGAGTGGGTAGGATATGCTCGGGCTGCGGCATTTATCGGGAACAACTCACTTTTACTAAGGTTTAATTTATAGCCTGATATAGAGCCAAATGCTGTAAGGGACTTAAGTGCTGCAGGTATGGATGTGGAAATGTTGGACACATAAAGCAAAAGATCATCGGCGTAAAGTGACACCTCAGCTTCAGTCGTGGTCGATGAGGGTGGACTGTAAATAATATTATAAAGACGTCGTAAATTGTAAAATGAATGCCTATGCCTGATGAACCCTGTCTGGTCTGGGGATATGATGGACGGTAATATGGGATCTAAGCGTAGTGCTAACAGTTTAGAAAGTAATTTTAGATCTACATTCAACAAGCTAATGGGTCTGTATGAGGCACAATCCAATGGGTCCTTGTTTTTTTTAAGAATCAGTGATATGGTGGCATGGTTGAGAGTAGAAGGGAGGGTATGATTTTCAAATGATTTGTTGTACACATCAACAAGCAAGGGGGCCAATAAAGGAAAAAATGTTCTATAGAACTCTACTGGATAACCATCTGGCCCTGGACACTTACCGCCCTGCATTAAAGCCAGTGCAATCTTAAGTTCTTCTACAGATAGAGGTTGCTCTAAAATGCTAGCAGCCTCTTCCTCCACCTGTGGAATGTCCAGTGAGTCAAAAAAGAGATCAAATTCAGAGGAGTCTGGAGTGTGCTCTGGAGTGTATAGTAAACTGTAGTAATCTTTAAAGCAATCATTTATTTCTTTCGGATCTGTTGTCGTGCCAATAGAGGTCCTAATTTGGAGTATTTGGTGGGAGAATGCTTCCTTTTTAAGTTGATGTGCAAGCAGTCTGCCTGCCTTGTCGTCATGCTCATAATACTTATATTTAGACTTAAGTAGCATTTCTTCCTCCTTTTGTGTGGAACAAATATTAAAGTTTGCTTGTAGGGTAAGGCGTTCTTTATATAAATCAGGGGAGGGATTGGCTGCATATAGCCTGTCAGTTTCCCCAATTTTTGTTATCAGCTTAGACAGTTCCTCTTCTCTTGTCCTCCTCTCAAATGCGGTATATGAAATGATATTCCCCCTGAGATAAGCTTTCAATGTCTCCCAAAGAGTGGATGCGGAGATATCGGGAGTTTTATTGATCTTTATGAAAACTTTGATCTGTTCGGTCATGAATTTAAGAAATGATTCACTGGATAACAAGCGTGTGTTAAATCGCCAAGAAGGGCGGGTAAAATTAAGTCCATGGAAGGTTATTGTGAGAGAAATTGGTGCATGGTCAGATATTACAATGGGATTGTAAATTACCGATTTAACCGAGGACAGTAAATTATTCTGTATTAAAAAGTAGTCAATACGTGTAAATGTCTGGTGAACAGAGGAGAAAAATGAATATTGTTTACCACTTGGATAGAGAAAGCGCCATGGTTCAGATATGTGGAATTCCTCCATAGTGGATTAAATTAGTTGTGCAGATTTGGATGGGGAGTGTGTTTTGGTAGAAGAACGATCAAGGGTTGGGTTGATCCAGCAGTTAAAATCCCCCCCAAGTATGAGAGAATGTGTTGCAACATCTATAAGCTTAGAGAAAAAAGATCTGAAAAAGTTATGATCATCCCAATTAGGTCCATAAATATTTGCAAGGATAAGGGGAGTATTGTGTATTTTGCCAGTGACAACAACATACCGCCCATTTGGATCTGCTAATACATTAGAACATATAAAAGGGACTGATTTGTGTATGAGAATAGCTGTACCCCTTGCCTTAGACTGAAAATTTGAGTGATATATTTGACCAATCCAGTTCTTTCTTAATCTAATTTGGTCCATAACTTTAAGATGTGTCTCCTGAAGATATATAATCTGGGCTCCTAATTTCCGAAGGTGACCCATAACTTTGTTACGCTTCACAGGTGCATTTAGTCCCCTGCAATTCCAGCTGACGAAATTCAGCTCATTCCTATTGAACTGCTGCATAAGACATGTTTAACAAAGCACTGACTACTGTAGGTTACCACTATAATTGAAAACATATTTAAGCAGGCATAAAAAAACAAAAAGATACATAATCAAAGTATGAAACAAAAAACAAACAGAATTCAAAAGCCCTATCCACCCTGCTAGAGCATCAACTGAACATGACGCGCGCATACCCCCCCTAAAACTCGACGAACCAGCTGAAGTTGCACAATTGCTCATGGAACGAAGGAGGCGTTTTGCCTCCCCAAACTGTGCACGTTTCTTGGCCACAGCGGCTGTGTAGTCAGGGAACAACCACACTCTCCTTTCTTGGTAAACCATGGGGGAGTTCCTCGGCTCTGCGTAGAATTCTGTCCCGATCTTGACAGTAGTGCAGACGAATGATGAACGGCCTTGGAGGGTCAGTTGGCTTGGGCTTCTCGTGCAAACTGCGGTGCGCTCTGTCCACGATAGGCTTGTAGTCAAGTTTCAAAAGGTCTTGCAACAGTCCAGAGATGAATTCGGTAGGGTTGGAGCCCTCGACATTTTCCGCAATCCCAACCAATCGAACGTTATTTCTTCTTGAGCGCCCCTCTAGGTCCTCACATTTAGCATTGGCCTGCGACACTTGTTCTTTCAGGGCTTGCACAAGACCCTCCAGTTCGGTTATACGATCACCCTGGTCTGAGGCAGCTTGCTCCAACTCTCTGATAGTGTCGTCGTGTCTATCCACCTTTTGTTGTAATGGCGTTATCTAACTTCTCAGTTCGCCTCTTACTGTTGCAATCTCAGATCTCAGTTCAGAGGACAGCGAGTCAATTTTACCACATATGTCATCCCGGATAGCATGCATCATCTCTTGTAGCGAGTTAGCATCCATCTCACCGACTTGTGAGGGGTTCTTTTTGGGTTTCACCGAGTCTCTCTGTCGTGATGAAGCCATTATTCAAGCTCAGTCTCTAATATGTATTACTGATTAAGCAAAAGTAGCCGTACAGTCGGATATTCTGTTAAAATAAATTACAAATAGGTCACCTAGCCTCGGAGCACTAAAACACACGTCCTACATGGTCTGTGTCACGTGTCCATCCCCCTGGAATACCTGTTTTTAGGTGCTAGAAGTTGGTCAACTTCATGCAACACAGATGTAAAGAAGTTCTCAAACGCATGATGTAACAACTAAACCTCTCTTTAGTGATTTACATAGTTCATACAGTCAATAGAGTTTTGCAACATTGCTAATTCTTTTACCAGTATTTACTTGATTTTCTGTAAAGTAATTATAAAATTGACTTTTTCTTGCAAATGCTGTGTTCCAAATGCATCACAAAATGATTATAAGGATTTTGGCCTTACTCATGTTTTTAAACAAACTATTCTATTATTTTGAACTCAACTATATATACATTTTCCCCTTTTAATCAACATTAGATTCTATCCTTCAGTGCAGGCAAAATCCCTGTTGGTCAATGTACATCTTTAGCTCAGTATTTTTTTGCTACAGTGTTTTCAGCTGCAGAAATTTATGTGTGTGTGGGGGGGTGTAGAGTGCAGTGTTTGTGTATATAGTGTACAGTATGTGTTTTATACTGCATATATACCCACCAGCCACTTTATTAGGTACACCCGTTCAACTGCTTGTTAACACAAATTTCAGCCAATCACATGGCAGCAACTCAAATGCATTTAAGGCGCGTAGACATGGTCAGGATATTCTGCTGTGGTTTAAACTGAGCATCAGAATGGGGAAGAAGTTTTTAAAAGCCTCAGAAATCTTTTGCAGGTGTTTAGAGTTAACTTGTTGATTCAGATGATTAGGTCCATAGCTCATTTAGAGCACCTTTTAATGATATGCTAAATTTTCTAGATAGGAATCTGGAGTTTTCATGAGCTGTATGCCAAAATCATCAGTATACAAAACAATGCAAGACCTGAAGCATTTCACTTGGTGTGTAATGAATCAAAAATATATGAAAGTTAAATTTTTATCATGACATTATGGAAAAGAATGAATTTTATCACAATATTCAAATTTTTTGAGAAGGACCTGTATAATGAACGCATAGGTTTTTGGACTGGAATTTTAACATGTAGGGAGGAGCTGGAGAGAGGCAGGAGGAATAATGGGTTTCAACACATTTCTACTGGCTAAATCATTTCCACATAGCGTGGAGTTTCCAGGCTAGCTAAGTAAAGAAGATAAGCTAAGGAGCTAAGCTACATCCATGGATGGACAGCAAACAGACTCATCTTGTTGATCCACTCTGAAATGACGTTTGCACTATTCAAGGTAAGTTTTTAAGCCTGAAACTACACAACAACTTGTAATTGTGATTCAACTTTTATTTAGACAGATGCTTAAACAGGCTTTAGCTTTTTTGAAAAAATGTTAAAATAATTAATGTTAACATTAATAAGCTGTGATGGTAATGGCGGTTATTGAGTGTTCTTACCATACATATTACATCTTATATTGATTAGTGGTTTTCATAGATATTATTATTGCAGCTTTTTGCCTATTAAATAATTGCCAATAACCCAACAAGACATTTTGAAACCTGCAGTAGGGTTCTCAATGTAAATGCTTAACAGCTGCAGTAACTTTTAATAAATAAGATTTAAATAATTTGTTATTATTCCCACAGAGAGCGTTTTTATGATTTTGACACTGATCAAAGTTCCCAGTATCACAGCACTGTCTAAGATTATTATCTTTAATGCATGATGCCTGTACCTGCTGCACAGCAAAACCTGTAAGTTCAGTCTGAAGTTTACTTAGCTTTAGATAGTAATATTTGAATGCCTTTGATGAATGTATTTAAAGAACATTTTATCCTACTGATATGGAATAATAGGGAGTATCTACCTAAAATATAGCATTTATTTTTTCATTATACTCATTTATTTTCTTTCTCATAGGCTCTGTGTGCATCATTAGTGACAGCTGTGTCAGGCCTGGTGCTGCTGAAACTAGACTTTGCTGGTTCAGTTGGACTGTGGTGGAAAAGCCTTCACCCCTTCTTCTTCATCTTTATCTGAACAAAAGCAGCTCTGAATATCCTCTTCATCTATTGTTATTATTATTGTTTTTACATTTCAATAAATATCATTTATATGTGTACTGCCTTTGTCTTTAATACTGACTGGAAATATTAGATTTTACATTCAAATTTCTGTTGAAAGGACTACTAATTCTACAGTACAGATTCTGTAAAATTTGAAGCGCTGTTGCTATTTATTTACATTTATACAATATTTTAAACTTTAAAGAAAAAAAAACTGTGAAAAGTAGGGTGTGCAATACTATTTTTCCCTAGTGCAGCCAACTCACTCCAAAAGTTCCCTGAGGATTTCTAAATGGTCCAATCTTGACCTAAATGACTGATGATGATAATTAGTATTTTCTTTTAATTTCAGTATGAATGCGCCTGCTCTGCAATAGTTTCAAAAGGTCTAAACTGTAAACAGCATCATGAAGACCACAAAACACACCAGGCAGGTCAGGGATATTGTTGTGGAAAAGTTTAAAGCAGGACTAAGATAGTAGTAAAAGATTTTACAAGCTTTAAACAAAGGCAAACCAGGGTTAAGTATTATAGTTAAGTTATCAAACCACTGATCGTTTGATCAGTGGATAACTGTTCTACCTCTGAGCCACAGTCACCCAACAATTTCTCAAAGAAAGCTCCCTTTTGAAGTTAGCCATAAGACACCTAGGAGACACACCAAACATTTGGAAGAAGGTGCTCCATGCAATGTTTGGCATAAAAGTAACAGACAGGAATGACAGGAATGATGGTTAAAATTGATGGGAAGATGGATGGAGCCAAATAGATGGATGGAGCCAAATAAAATTTAAATAAGATTTCAATCTTTACATGTGCAAAAGTGATAGACATACCCCAAAAGACTTGCAGCTGTAACTGCAGCAAATTCTATCTTTAGGCTCTTAGCTCTTATGGCTAATTCCATAAAGTATTAACTCAGCACAGCTAAGTAACTTCTAACCCCGCACTTTTCCGTTTTTCATTTCTAAAATGAAGTTTAAAATATTGTATAAATATTGTTGCACCTTAAATGCTGTCTGTTCTGTTTGTGCAAAACTATTTTCAACTTCTACCTATAAATTAAGTTTTATGTAGCAGTAATTTTAATTATTGAACTAACATGATTGGAAAAACAGAAGAAAAATTATGACATAATACATAATGAGCATAATATACAGTTTTATGAAAAAGTTTGGGTACCCCTGATGATTTTCAATCGTTGGTTGAATTAGCAATTTCAGTTTAATATATCACAGACAAACAGTTATATTGAAGAAAAGAAATTTGGTTTATAAGATTTACAGAAAGTGTGAAATATTTACTTAAACAAAAAAGGCATGTGCATTAATCTGGGCAGCTTTGTTTTATTGATTTGAGCACTAATTATTGATCACAAAATTAGTTTGGTAAACTCATTTCTGAAGAGTGGCAACATGGGAGCCTCAAAACAACTGTTGATTGACCGGAGAACAAAGATTGTTAAACATCATGGTTTAGGGGAAGGATACAAAAATCTAGCTCAGAGATTTCAGTTGTCAGTTCCCACTGTGAAGAAAATGGTGAGGAAATGGAAGACCACATGCACAGTTCTAGTTAATGCCTGGAATGGCAGATAAGCAGAGGTGAAGGATGGTGAGAAGAGTCAAACTCAACCCACAGCCTAGCTCCAAACACCTTCAACATGATCTGGCTGGTGGTTCCATCGTGCTGTGTAGCCAGTGCAGACACTGCAATCTTGTCAAAGTTGAAGACCAGTCAGTATCAGCAGATTCTTGCAATGTTCAAAAATCAGTGACAAAGTTGACGTTGCACTGGAGCTGGATAATTCAACAAGACAATGACCCTAAATACTGCTCAATACTACTAAGGCATTCATGCAGAGGAACAAGTAGAACTTTCTGGAATGGCCATCTCAGTTCCAAATCTGAATATTACTGCAAATCTGTGGTGTGATTTAAAGTGGTCTGTCCATGCTTGGAAACCATAAAACCTGACTTAACTGGAGATTTTTTGTAAAAAGGAATGGTCAATATTATCTTTATCCAGAATCCAGACCCTCATTCGGAGCATTGGGAAGCATTGAGAGGCTGTTATTTCTGCAAAAAGAAGGATCTAATAAATATCAATGGAATTTTTTATTGGGTGGCCTTTTTGGGGTTGGCTCTTCTTTTTGAGGAGGCTTAATTCCTTCGATGTCTGTGATGGGATGTTGGAAATGTTCTATCAGTCAGTGGGGGCAGGATCCATCTTTTTGCTTTTTACCATGGGAGAGACAACAAAAGGCTGAACAAGAAGATCCAGAAGGCCAGTTCTGTGTTGGGAAGGTTCTTGGATTTACTGGGGTCTGTCAGACGAAGCTGATAGCTAAGCTGACAGACACATAACAGATGACCTCTCATGGACTAAGAACACCATACACATCACAAAGAATATTTCATTCTATCTACCTCATATCTACCTCATATTTATTAGGACAGTCTGTGCAATCTGTGAAATCACACCACTAGCCACAGAGCTCTGAAGCTTAAAAAAAAAAAAAAAAAAAAAGCCATGCCCTGTCTAGAGTGTCTGTCTAGGTCACTTCAACGCTGACCTATTTTGTTTACAACTGTGTTTTTAATTCATGTATAATATGATTGAGTGTGTGGGTGAGGATGTATGTATAATGTATGTATAATGTATGTGTGGGTGAGGATGAGGGCGGGCGTGAGTGAGTGTGTGTGTGTGTGTGTGTGCGTGTATGTAAGATAAAGTGTGTATGCAGGTATGTTTGTGTATAGACACGTGTGTGTTTGAATCTGTACAGTGTATTTAGGCACTTTTTTTTCTTTTTTATCACCAATTGCTCCCGGTGGAACGCTGTCTCGTCTCACTATATACTGTGTGTATGGCTGTGTGTAACGACAATAAAAACCTGTGGCTAGCAGCGCTGCGTTCAAGGACTGAGTGTCACATGTATTGTGAGTGTGCTTGCAGTGTGAGCTTTGTGACAATATAATTTCCCCGAAGGGATAAATAAAGTATCCACCTACCTATACATTATGCATATGCTGATGGAAGGAGTTTTTTGCTTAAAGTCTCATGATACATGAACCTTTTCATTCTTTCCTTTATACAGATTAGTCATCCTGGTCCATTTGCAGAAAAACAGCCTGATGCATGAGTCCTGGTGGCCAGTTACTGAGAGTAGCCTTTGTTATCTTGGTTTCAATTCTTTGCAGGTCATTTACTAGGTCCTCATTTACTAAAATCTCAGAACCATGTGGTTCTGAGATTGTGCGCACTGTTCTTCTGATCATGACCCTATGGGGTGAGATCTTGCATGGAACCCCCAGATCCAAGGAGATTATTGGTGGTCTTGTATGTCTTTGATTTTCTAATAGTTGTTCACACATTGATTTCTTTACACCAAGCTGCTTACCTATTGTAGATTCAGTCTTCCCAGCCTGGTCCAGGTCTACAATTTTGTTTCTGGTGTCTTTTGACAGCTCTTTAGGGTTTGTGTGACTGTTTGAGGTATTAAGAGGTATCTTTTATATGGATAATCAGTTCAAACATGTGCCACTATTACAAGGCTATAACTCTTTTAAAGAAGAAAGAAGTTACAACTCTGTGAAAGCCAGAAATCCTGCTTGCTTAAAGGTGACTAAATACATGTTTCACCAAGGAATTCACCAATCAAATCCTACAATGTGATTTCCTGGATTCTTTCCTCCCATTCTGTTTCTCATTGTTAAAGTGTGCCTATGATGAAAATTATAATCCTCTCTCATCATTTCAAGTGTGAGAACTTGCACAATTCGTGGCTGACTAAATACTTTTCCCCCCCTACTGTCCAAAGGTGTGTGTGTGTGTGTGTGTGTGTGTGTGTGTGTGTGTGTGTGTGTGTGTGTGTGTGTGTGTGTGTCTGTGTGTGTGTGTGTGTCTGTGTGTGTGTGTGTGTCTGTGTGTGTGTGTGTGTGTGTGTGTGTGCACTAATTTGTAACTCTACAGCAAGGAGAAATAAAAAATCTGCCTGTGATACACATACAGTACTTGTTTGTAGATCAGTTCATGGACAGACTTGACCTTTAACTGAGCTCTATTCTCTAAATATTTCAAAAACACATTTATTTTTTTAATTTACAGGAAGTGAACTCTGAGGAAATTGACACAGACTCAGCCTACATCCTCTTCTATGAGCAGCAGGGAGTTGAGTACTCCCAGTTTCTGCCAAAGATTGATGGAAAGAAGATGGCCGACACCAGTAGCATGGATGAAGACTTTGAGTCCGACTACAAAAAATACTGTGTCCTCCAGTGACTGCACGTTGTCTTCCATCATAAGCACTACACCCCGCCCTCCTGCTCCAGAAGCACTGGCTGCTCTGATCATTCTGAGGAATTATCACAAAGAGCCCAGACTGTACTCTCATGTCTTTAGAGATGCGTTCAGCACTTTCTACACTTGATTAAAACACTGATTTCAGTGCAATGGTTTGCCAAGACAACAATGAAGTCCTGGTAAAAGCACTAAACTGGTGCACTTTGCTGAGCCTGACAAAACAACATACCCTATCCCTCCCATCCTCCCCTCTAACCATAACATACATGTAACATACTTGCATACTCACACTCTGAATGTACGCCAAGTATGGCCCAAGTCATGAAGTAATGTTGCTTTGTTTTACTGTGTATTTATCACTTGTGATGTCAGAATGAAACTTTTGCACCTGGAGTTAACATGTGATCTGAGCCTAAAGATAGAAAAACATACCAATAAGACCACAGACTTCAAGGTGTGAATGCATGGCCAGTGATTGGATATGGTTTGAGTTTTAAATGCCAAGTGTGAAGACAACCCAAAAGTTAAAGAACCTAATTGTCGGTATTGCATTTGATACTGCAGGTCCACATGATGTTTAAACATGGTATCTCTTCTGTCAGGGACTGTGAGGAGCTTTTTTCCCTTTTTTTAATGTTTTCTCTAAAGGTTTTATTAGTGATAGTGTCACTAGGGGAAAACCAATCATATGCTACCTCATTGATTCCTGCAGTTTATCAGCTAACAGCACCCTCAAAATCGGTGTCAGTATTAATAATAATTGAATGCCTCCTTCCAGTGTAGGAGAAATGGTACAAACATTTCAGGAAGGCTCCCAAAGTCTCTCTTATCCTTCTAGGACACTCACACGTGTCCTGATGTCCACATGAAATTGGGCTCCTTTTTTGCCAAAACTGTGCTCCATCCCACAGCTGCCAAATATCAGTGAGATCTGTGCACTTTGACCTATGTGTACCGATAACTCCTCTGATACTCCCAAGCTTTGATTATGAATCGTGGTTGTGTGGTAGGACAGGTGCCATGTTTTCAAAAGAGAGACACTTAAAGAATAATATACTGTACGTTTACGTTTTTGGGTTTTGTTTTTGTTTTTTTTGGGGGGAGGGGGGAATTCTGAAAATGCAGTGTTTTAAAAGATTTGTTTTATTGTTGGGATTTTTTTCGTAAGACAGTCCTCCTGATCTTCTGTTATGTTGTAAGAAAATGAAGCCACTTCAGATCTTAATGATATTTAATTCTAAACCCCAGATACATGGAGCTTCTCTTCACAGTGATCTCTTCAGCTCAAAGTTGATAAATATTTCTGGACAACAAACCGGAACACAGCATGTTTTGAGAGAAACGCCTAAATGTAGTAACACAAAAATTATATGTATTTTTACTTTCCATTTTAATACATTAGTTAGATGCCACTCGTAAAACATTTCCACGTTGCCATAAATATATTTTCACCCTAAGGTGTCCCCTATAGAAACCTTTAGGAATTATGCCCTGCTGAATATCTGTGGAAGCTTGATCTTATGGGTCTCAGCATCCTAAAGGTCTCTCTATTTTTTTCTTTTGGATATTTGCAAATCCTAACTGTTATAAAATGAAATAACGAGAGAGCCTGTAAAAGTATTTTAACTCTGAAAGGCAGCTCCTTTATTTTTACCAAATCTTGAGGCCATGTCATGTTGTGTCAAAAACCTTTATATGTGTTTTGACAGTTTGATTATTCGGTGCATATTCTTAAGTACAATAGGTAAGAAAGAAAATATAAGAAAACTGCCATGTCTTATTCGCCTTGAGCACTGTATTAAAGAGTAATTTGAGGCAAGAAATTACACAAATGATTCACAAAGAGATAGGGTCCGTTTATTGGGGGAAAAAAAAAACATATGCTTTATATAGCTTCTATAAATTGCTGAAAATAAGTTCTGTAAGTAAAAAGGATCTCTGGAACAATGCAAGTTAATGAATGTGATGGATCATACATAACATATTCTTAATTCATGAACATCTCCTTGGCATATGAAGGAGTTTCATATATTTATAACATCAATTTATGCATTATCTGTTTGACCTTTAACCTTTTTTATTAGGGCTTCTTCCTATTGACATCTTTGAAAGTTTTGGAAAAAGTAAAGTCTTTCCAGGACAGACCCTATCAGCAGACCTTCTGATATCAGATGGATTAAGTTTTCTGTTCATGTTTTTGAAAATGACCAAAGCCCGTGGAATCCTGTTGAGAGCTCCCCCAATTGTCTTGACTGTTTTCAGTCTGGACTGCATTTAGATCTGTAAAAGCTTCATTACATTACTGAGTCTGACATTTAAGTTCACGTAAAACCTTAAATTTAACATTGCTCATTCTTTTTTTTTTTTTTTTTTTTTTTAACTGAAGATTTGGCTTCTTTGACATAGCTGTTTAAATTAATTTGAAACATGTGGCAGAGCTTCATGTCTGGTGTGGAGCAGCAGGTGCTGAGCTCAGTCTAATCACTGTGAACAGACAGCACACTGATAATTCTCTATACTTCCCCCCTTTTTTAGCTGCTGTAATTATGAGGAGAAGGGGGTGATGTGGATGCATTTAAAGAAATATGTCACCGAAAGAAACTTATTTTCTTTGCAAAGAGTATGTTTGTTGAACAAATGGAAATGATGGTGAGTGCTATTTATGTTCGCTTGCTTCACTCCCCCACCCCACCCCCTGCCTTTCCACCTATGACATCTGGTTGTCTCTGCACTGAAACATCATCATATGCCTCAAAGGGAATATTTTACTAAGGATTTATGTCTTTAGTTTCTAATTTAGTTTATAATGTAAAAGGTGCAATAACTGTCTTTCTCTCTCTCTCTCTTTATATACATGTGTGTGTGTGTATATATATATATATATATATATATATATATAAAGAGAGAGAAACTTACCAGACAGAAACTGTATTAGGAAACAAAAACAAACTATTTTAAGTCAGGGTTAATTTCAGCACAATATTCTTCATGCATTTTTTTTGCTCAACCTAACTGAGCTGTGATGTCATTTTGGGCAAACTACGATCCTGAAAACCACTGGGCAAATATTATAAACCCCGTTCCTTTCTTTAATATCCCGCTCCCTCCAGAAGACTAGCCCGGAGTGCAATCTACTACTGAGCTGTCGGTCAGTGTCTGTAGCCTCTTTTTATTTAAATTCTTTTCTGTCCAATCTGAAACACGTTATTTAAGGAACTTTTTTTTGTAAAGATGTTTGTTTAAAGAGCAAACAGTGACATTGCACTGACATGAAAACATGTACATAAAAATGTGTTTTGTAAATAAGCCAATGAAAAGTATGTATTTGATTATGAACTGTACAAAATACTGTACTTAGTAGTTGTATATGGAGTGAAACTGTTGGTCTGTAACAAATACCCAAGCAACAAATTAAATTCTGCAGAGGAAACAAAGATGACACCAGGCTGAAAATTTATTTGTGTTCACAATGTCTTGTAATGTCACTACCAGTGTTGGCTCTACTTTCACTGTCGAACATTATTACAACTATCTTATTTAAATTTATAATGCAGTGGCCAGTGTAATTATTGTGATTAAAACTCTGTACTACTCTCCATCTATCAAAGTCCCAGTAGGGAATGTTGGTTTCTGATATCATCATGACTATAAGTTGCACTTAGTTTGACAAAGTGAGGCTATTTTGAAGAGTTACTGTTGCCTGTTATGTAAAGGTCAAGATTTAACAGCATTTAGTGAAACATATATATCATATTTGTAAATACATTTCAATTTGTATATAATTCAGCTTTTCCAAAAGAATCCTTGCTGCTTGTATTCTTTTGAAATTAGCACTGCTTATACCTTAATCTGAGATAGTCACCATTCTAAACATTAAACCTAAACATCATTAAAGTGTAAGCATAAAGACATTTTTGTTGCAGCGTAAGATGTGCTGTTGCTGCAGTAAGTGTGCATGCAGGTGAAAGGAAACCACAAGCAGGGTCTTTGCAGCCCTTTCCAGGAATTTACCTCTGCTACTCAAACAGATATTCATTTCACATGTTCGCACCATGTGAAGTTGTTTTGTTATCTTGACTCTCTTTCTCAAGCCATATATAGGGCCATAAAGAGAAACTGGTAGTCAGTGTTACTAGTCAAACTGTTGGTCTGGGAATGTGGATGTTGTAGTTCACTCAGGGGTTCACTGGTTGATGTACTATTTTAAAATCTGTTGTGTTCCTGGAGTCCTGCCCTGTGTTTTCTATGTTTTGTCATTCACAGAACATGCTGCAGTGCAGCCACTGAGAGATCGTCTGTTGTTGGAAGTTCTGTTGATGTCCTGGTTCACCTGGAAGTTGAGATGGATCCTGTCAACCCATCCTCTACATACAAAATTCAATATATTTCTGTTATTCTATATAAAACCATATCCAATTTTTCCTATTGAAATTTATTGTTTCCATCTGCACACATTACTCTTGCAGTCTGCCTGCCCTATAGGTGTCCTCTGTTTCTCTTCCTAAGCTTTTTTTTTCCCTGTTAAAGAGTTATTAACTTTTTCCTTGTATAGTGTTAGGATCAAACTGTAAAGCCCCTTGATTTGTGTTTTTTGTTTATACAAATAAAATTGACTTAAATTAAATAGAAACCTTATAATAAAACAATTTAATAGAATGTAAGGTTGTTTTTTTTATATCAATACATTCTACAGTGTAAGCATTAGCGAATCACTTGCTCTCAAGGAGTCTATCTTGCAAAATCAAGATAAGATTTTAGAATTGTTATTGAGCAAAAAGGAACTAACTGCATTTTCCTGAGTATATTTTGATGTTTTTTTTTGTTTTTTTTTTTACATTTACCATTTAGATCCAGGATGTCAAAATCAATTTTGTTTATGGGCCAAATACAGTGCAATTTGATCTTAAATTCTATCTCCTGCCTTACAAACCATTTACTAATCAAAATTGTAAATAATTTATCCCTTGAGCCCTGAAAGATTCTCACTGATTTCAGGTGATTTCTGTGAAGGAAACAGGAACTTCTGGTCTGGAATCCCCAACAAAAAGTGTTTCTCATGTTACTTGTTTCTTCCCCTTCAAAAACAAAACAGATCAGTGCAGTCACAGCTTATTTCTTTCTGTCTATTAATGCAAACTTTAATGATTGGGGAATTGCTTTGATCATTGAGTTGTGTGCAGTGACACCTACACTGAACATCATATGGAGTGTAACATCACTCTAAACCACTGCTGCTTCTGTTCATTTCCTCTGCTTGTCTTGTGGTGCGAAATGTGTTCAAAGGTCCCGCTGGGGACAAATTGGACTGTTTAGACATTTACACAACACATGCGTTCATCCTTGAATGGTTTTTTTTTTTTACTATATTTATGTAGCTGCAAACAGAATAAGAAGTTTATTTTACTCTCTCTCCAGCTGGTATGCGATCAGGATTTCAGTAAGGGATAGTTTAGACTTAATTAATCAGGGACCACTGGTAAGGTACATTTATTTTGTCATAGAGCATTTTATGAAACTGTACAAGCTTGTTTTGGATTCATTTCACTCAGTGGGTTGTCATTCCCTTTTCTTTGATAACTGATGTTATTTTTATTGCTGCAGTTTTACCTTCCTGATTGACTCTTCTTTTTACCCGCTTCGCGGAGCAGATGACCTGATGGATAATCATTGCAGCTGCTCAGGTGAGATCTCAGGTCTCACAGGTAACATTTACTGACGTGATGATAGTATTTGGAGGTGACTGTTTCAGGCTATTTCAGATTGTTCCCTGACCTCCTACCTCCAAAAACATTTTTAGAAGCTAAAAACACTTGAAATGTCAAATATCTTTTAGACTTTAAGTCTACCAGTGTCCTTGTATGGCAATATCTTTATGGGGGGAAAAAACATCCTTTAATACAGTATTAAATGAAACTAGATAATATGAAAATACAAGATAAAATAAATAAAATACTCTCCTCACAGTAGGTAAAGCATAAGTGTGAACTTGTTAGATAACCGTGTCAACATGCCTGACACATTTCACTGGCCAACTATTTTACTTTCCTACATTTATTATTATTCCATCTATCCATCTATCCATCTTTCCATCTATCCTGTCCTGCTCTTCCTATCTCTCCTATTAAAAATGTTCGCTGACTCTTCGCTGCATTTTTGTAAAACATTGAATTTTTAACCTGCTCCTGTGCCCACATTTTTCAAGCTACGAATGAAATAAAAGATATATCCACACGACCAGGAGAATGAATTGGGGTTTTTGAGTTATGAGCAGTTGTTCAGGGTCTATTTTGGCCCTTCCAGAGCATCAAACAGCCGTTTTCCCCACACTTTGGGACAATAATTTGTTGGTTGGATCTTTGATGGCTCGTCTACATCAAAGAGCTGGAGCAGGTGTGTAGGTTGCCGTGGCAACGGCCCTGGCTTCTGCAACGACAGACTGAGAGCTAATTGGCCATTGTTTTTTCATTAATAACACACATAACAAACTTGCCAGTAATGATGAGAAGGACATCAGCATCCCAACTATGGTGTTAAACTTCTGTATTAAGCCACAGAAGAATCCCGAACTCTTACAATTGCAGCGGGAATTTTCTAGTTATTATTAGTTACTGCTGTTATTATTATTACTATTTTAAATATATTCTTTTAGTCATCAGCATCAACAACATTTAAAGATGTAAAAGTACAGATAAATAAATATACAATTCTAAATGTTACATAAACACATACATAAACACCATCAAATATATAAAGATAATACTGCAATAAGAGATATAATCTTGTAACACCTTGTTTATAAATTACAATATCTTTACAAATTAAAAAAAATGCAAAAGTACCTCTAGATTAGAGAAGAGGAGGACTATACTGTATCCACATGAAAGCAGGTGACACAAACATAGTACAAATACATAGAACATTGCTACACACACACACACTGTGTATGCTGTATATCTGTAGGTCTATGTTAATAAGTCAACATGTGAACATTAGTAAAGTTAGCATTGTTCCCTCAAAGCAACAAGGTCACAGGTTCATGTTCTTGAGCTGGGACCTTTCTGTGTGGAGTTTAATGTTCTCCTCATTTCAGCATGGGTTCTCCAGGTTACTCTAGCAGTTTAAGAACATGCAGAGGTTGATTGGAAACTCTACACTGCCTGTAGGTGTGTGTGTTCTAGTGATAGGCTGGTACCTCTCTGGGGTGTATCCCCTTCCTGGGATTGGCTCCAGCAGACCCTATTGTGGAACAAGTGTGTATAGAAAATGGATGGGTAGATGTTGTAAATGGTTACCCTAGTCTCTTGTGTATGTTCTGTAGAAATGCAGGAAATTGGATTCAAATCATAGATTTTATTGTGTCCTTCTGCCAGTCAACACCCTTGACCTATAATGTGTGTGTATGTGTTTTACAGTGAACTCTGTCTTGCAGGTATTGCTCTTTGGTCCGTACTGTTCGAAACCTGAGGGGGGGGATGAGTTGTTATTGAATCCTCTGCTGGAAGCCCCCATCATTAGGCCGGTCCCCATGGTGGTGGAGATGCAGGAGGATGAGGAGCCTCCTCTCCGAGCTAACTGGTATCAGAGCAGCAATGCTCAATCTTCCAAGAGACGATGGAAAGGCCTGCAGCAGGTACTTAATGTCATGCTATACAACCAGCACAACACAGAGTCCTTGTTTCACCAAGTCCGACCTGAACATGCTGCAGCTGATCAAAGCAGGAAAGGAGGGCGTCTACTACCAGGCCAGGATGAACAGAGGGATGTGTAAAGGTCACAGCTTGTTTACATGCAAGCTCAGCAAAGACGGTGCAGATTTTACCTTTTAAATATCTTCACACCATGTATACAAACCTTCTCTGAGGCAGAATTATTCTCATTTTTTTGGTTGGGGACAGAAGTAAGTGCTGTCTTACTAAGCTGCAATTAGACTAATAAATATAATTTTACATTCAAAATAAAAATGATATTTAAGAAATTATCCTGGCTAAAACCACAAGAGATGGCACATTCATACAATAATCAGTTTATTGTTCTGTAAACTAAAGGAAATCTTAAAATGAAAAGTAAAAGGAATCATTGAAACCTCATGTATTGAGTATGTTTTTTCTAAACATTATAAGCACATATGAAAAAATGCCTACTGTTTGTGTTTAGCAGGTTAAAGCTGTGGTAAAGTGTGGAGATAAAAAAAACTCAACCCATCTTCACTTCCTCCCCATTCAGCCAGTGCTGCTGCTAACTTTTCTTTTTTTCAAATGGCACCTACCCATTTTAAATGTTCCTTCATTACAAAATTGAGTTTGAGCATCACTACAATTACTGTATGAAAAGAATACCATACAAAAAACGTGATGAATGGGTTGAGTAATAATAAGGTTAGTGTTTTATATAAAAATGAACAAGTGTGCCATGTCTGAAGGATGAGGAGGTTGACTCCTTGGTTTGTCATGAAAACACAATAATGATGAAAAGCATTGTGGTTTAAGAACAGAGAGCCATTATAGGCAATGATGTCACCATAATAATGAATTTAAATTTCTGCAGGACATGGGAAAATGTTCTATAGATAAAACCAACTATCTGGGACAGCACAGAAACTAGCCTGGCAATATGAATTTTAAAGGTACCAAATATGGAGACATTCTGGTACTCTCCACCATCCTGATATACAGCAGTGAGTGGATGTCAAAATCTCTTCTATAAAAGAACATGAAATTGATCTTGTTTGGATTAAGTAGTGGTTTCAACTCGAAGAATACATGCTACTGGGTGTCAAATGCTACCTGCAGGATTCCAACAGCAGAACAGTAGAGCTGCATCATCAAGTGAACCAAATAAAGACTTTGTGAGAAATTAGATAATTAAATAGCATGGTATAAATCTATAATATTAAATAGGGAATATTCCCCTTAACATACACACACACACACACACACACACACACAATAAACTTTTGAGTCCAGAGATTCAGGTGAAGGGTGATAACATGATGTGTCTTCTTACCACAGGTGTCCGCCTCAAGCATGTGAACATGGAGGTTTCCATCATGAGGAAGCTGGTGCACCACACAAACATCCTTCAGTTATTGGACTGGAACACCACTGAGGGTAAGGGGGGATTTTTACAGCTACTAGATGGAAATCGATGAAATCTTGGACATTTGCCACCCTGTAAATATACAGATTGTAGATGTCATTTACAGATCAGTGTCTTTTGCTTTCTTGCAGAGCCTTACATTCTCATCATGGAGTATGTGAGCTGCGGCACTCTGAGGACCTTTCTGCAAACTAACAGAGTCCAGCTGAATGCAGAACCTGAGCTGCAGAGCCGCCTTACAATTGCCTCCTACCACATCGCTCTAGGCATGCAGCACCTTTGCTCCAAAATGGTATGTAAAATGGTAAATGGCCTGCATTTATATAGCGCTTTTCTAGTCTTTTCGACCACTCAAGGTGCTCTAAACTACAGGTGTCCATTCACCCATTCACACACTGATGGTGATATACAGTGGCACCCACACATCAAGTAACTAGTAAGTAACATAACATTCATACAATCGGGGTTAAGTGCCTAGCCCAAGCATACAATGATCTGAAGGAGCCAGGAATCAAACCGCCGATCTGCTGGACGACTGCTCTACCTCTGAGTTACAGCCATACGTTAAAGTGTCATTAGCTGTTGAGCACCACAATTACCACCACATTACAATTAGGCATTCCAGACTATGTCTTTATACACTGCACACACAGAAGACCATTGTTGAACAGTGAGGTTGTGCTTTGCTGCAGATTGTCTACTGTCCACCTAGCTCTGAGGAACGTCATGATCAATAAGTTTCCCTGGGAGGTGAAAGTGGCAGAGTTTGGCCTGGCCCAAGACTTAACAAACATGAGAAGTCGCCGCCGCAGCAGCCGCTGGAGGAACCCAAGGGTCAGATGACACACACACACACACACACACACACACACACACACACACAAGCACACACAATCTACTTCTTCAGTATTGTTTGAGTTAGGATTTCAGGGGGTTTTGTACAAAATTTCATTATAAGATCTTAATAAATATGTTTTTATACCAAGTGCTGAATTTTGCATCATTATGGCACAAATCTTTATGTGTTCAAAACTTGTCTTTTAGCCAAACCTTGTGCCACTTTTCAGCACATTTTGTTTCAGGATGTCTGTCTTGACAACATCATATTATTGCTACACAAGCTTGCAGCCGTAACGTATTGTAAATGTGTAAACTATTACAAATCATTTATTTGTCATGAATAAGCCATTTAGCTTAGAAAATACCTGGACTATACCTTTTAAATGTCTCATAGTGTCCACAATTCTGGGTTCTATTTAAGGTGCATTTGTCATTTTGAGAACCAGAAATCATTACAATATTGTTTTCTCTTAAGCTTCTCTCTGCAGCTTTATAAAGAACAGTATTTTATGTGTGATGGTTCTGACAGTAAGTTTATTTTAAGGCATAGTTTCTAATTAAAGGCTATGTGTGTGAGAGAGAGAGAGAGAGAGAGAGAGAGAGAGAGCGAGATTGTGTGAGGAAATTCAGAGACATCCTCTACAATGTGGTCTTGACGTTGATAAAAATCAACAGTATGTCCATAATTTCTAATTGCCTGTCATCATTTGACTGAAATCATACTAATAACTTTCTATATATACCGATGTTTGAAATCATTTTTAAAATTGTACATTTATCTCTGTTGGTGTGTAACTTGTGCAGCAGCGTGTGCAGCAGCGTGTGCAGCAGTGTGTGCCGCTCCGCTGGTACCCACCTGAGTACTTCAAGAACAACTATTACAGCTTCAAGGGAGATGTGTGGGCATTTGGCATTGTGCTGTGGG
This sequence comes from Eupleurogrammus muticus, assembly GCA_036785175.1. Classification (NCBI taxonomy): domain Eukaryota; kingdom Metazoa; phylum Chordata; class Actinopteri; order Scombriformes; family Trichiuridae; genus Eupleurogrammus; species Eupleurogrammus muticus. Next base: position 23,744,333 of record JAYKQN010000009.1, read on the forward strand.
AGATATTTGTGGCAGACATTTGGTGAGTTTGGTAACAGAGAAAATATTAACAGATTGAATATGTGGCACAAACTGGTGAAAAGTATGAGGCTAGACGAATATAAAAGGCTGCTATGATTATAAAGTGAATGAGTGGAAAGTCTGCTAGTCTTAGATCACAGCTGTAGAATTCTGTGTGTCTGGTTGTCTCTTTAGGTTTTCAGTAGCCTGAATTGTTTTAAACACAGTCTGCACGAACAATGTATATATGATTAAAATGAACTGACACTGCATATAGGTTGTAATAACAGTGGAACTTATTATGTGGGAGGATGACTAGGCCAAATCTTGCAAAAGAGTGTAACATTAAAATCAATCATCAAATCGTCAAAAGTTTAGCTCGCTTCTCCTCCTAGGGGAAAGAACAAACCCTCACAATATTTATATCAAATCGACCGGCTCGATCGGGAATCGTGTGGTATGTCTTTTGGTGGCGATATTCGTTACTATGGCGACGTAGTCGCAATTTTTGTGCGAGATTTTGGCGCAATGCATTCCGGATAGGTAGTCCAGAGTTGTGATGTCATCGGCAGAGTGTAAAAGAACAAAACATTTATTTGAAAAAAAAAATTCTAACTCGTGGCCAGAGCCACAGTTTTCACAGCACGTTAATAATTTTTAGATCACAACGTCGGCACGACCCTCCCGATCGCTCCTATGTGAGTAGCTTCGCGCTCCTGCTCTTACTATCTCTCCCATTATAAATTTTTGCTGATTCATCCTGCATTTTAGTAAAACATTGAATTTCTAACCTGCTCCTGTGCCCACATTTTTCAAGCTACGGAAAAAAAAGATATATCAACATGACCAGGAGACCCTCACCTCTCAGACAATATGTCATTTTGTTATTATGAGTTACGGTTTTTGAGTTATGAGCAGTTGTTCGGGGTCTATTTTAGCCCTCTCAGCGCATTAAACCCGTTAAAGCCGTTTCTCCCCCACTGTGGGAGAAGAATTTGTCAGTTGGGACTTTGATGGCTCGTTCACATCAAAGAGCTTCGCCAAGTGCGTGCGTAACCGTAGCAACGGTCCACAGTTCCAGCAATATAACAGACTGAGAGCATTTTGGCTGTTGGTTATTCCTTAATAACTTTTGATATAAAGGTTGCATGCTCACCAAACTTTGTGAGAGCAATAAAATAAATGCTCTGCACCATCCCAAGCTAAGTTCTGTCTACTACAGTGATGTATTCGATGTTTCAGTGCAAATTCATTCCCCATTTATTTTTATAAAGATAGTCTGCAGCACATATGATTTGTGTTAACAGATACTGTAATTTATATCATAATCACCAGAGAAACAAAACAGCTTGGTGGCTGAGTAGAATACTCCATCAGGCTGAAAGCTGATTGGCTGCTGATTTTTCCTTAATAACTTTGGATCTTAAGGTCCTATAACTACCAAACTGATGACTATGGTAACTCCAGCAATATGACAGACTGAGACCTGATTGGCTGTTGGATTTTTCCTAATAACTGTATGTATTGAATTGACCACATTTGTATAGTGCTTAGTCTTTTCGACCACTCAACGCTCTTTAGACTGCAAGTGTTCATTCACCCATCCTTCTCACCCCTCTCTACTTCTGAGCGACAGCCGCCCCCAATGTAAATTTAAATGACCCAATACAGCTCTTCATGTGTGTAAACTTTGCATTTTTATTTATATTTATGGAATTGATTTTCTTTTATTAACCATAAACATCGAAGTGCTTTATTTTGAAAAGACAGTTGACACACTTCTTATGTGTGTGAATTCACAGATGGTGACAGCAAGCTTTGTTATCTCAAGATATTAAATAATGAATTTCTAATCCTGAAATGATGTCATTAAAATTATTGCAACCGCAACAGTTTAAAGTTACCTTAGAGTTACCTTTTAATTAAAAATAAAGAGAAATTACATTAAAAACTATTATACTTTGTTATTTAATTATTAATATCTATCTCCAGGTATATTATCAAATAAAAAAAAGATATTGACTCACTAATATAGGACTGTTTGTTTTCCACCAATACAAGATATGATGAAGCAGTTTAATTTCTAACCATCACAGACTTCATGTCATGCAGCAGTGTTGGCTGGAGCCATACACCCTGAGACCTTCATTTACAGATGTCGTCCACAAACTGGAGAAAGTCATGGAAAATGCTGCGGTGAGCAGCATCCGAGATATAGAAATATGTTTTGCTTTTTCAAAAGTATGACATTTAGTCTTCTTTTGTATCATTCTCCTTGTCTTGACTTCAACAATAAACAAAAAACAAGCGTTTTGCAGTTTTGCTACTGCAGTTGGACAAAACAGTGAATTTCAGTCTTTTACTTTTAATGGTAGTTTTCTAGCAATTTAATAAAGCCTATTCTTTTTTGCAGAATTATATGGATATTGGGGCGACACGGTGGAGCAGTGGGTAGCACTGTTGCCTCACAGCAAGAAGGTCGCAGGTTCAAGACCGCCTTGGGGCCTGGGTCTGGGACCTTTCTGTGTGGAGTTTGCATGTTCTCCCCGTGTCTGCGTGGGTTTTCACCGGGTACTCCGGCTTCCTCCCACAATACAAAACATGCTCAGGTTAATTGGCAAATCTAAATTGCCCATAGGTGTGAGTGTGTGTGTGAATGGTGTGTGAATGGTGTGTGTGCCCCACGATTGGCTGGCGACCATCTGGGGTGTATCCCCCTGCCTCTCGCCATAAAATGCGCTGGGATAGGCTCCAGCAGACCCCTGCGACCCCGAAAGGGAATAAGCGGGATAGAAAATGGATGGATGGATGGATATGGATATTGAGAGTTTACAGATATTCGCGAAAGAAGATGTATACCATGAAGCTCAGAAGCTTTGAGCATCCAGCATTAAACCCATCGAGCCACCAAATAAAGCACTATTCTGAACCTTTTAGGCTACATTTATCTACAGCCTTTTAGTTGGTTGGAATATGACATCTGTGACATGATTACATTCAGCCAAATAAATAGCTACTGTGTAATATAGTACATGCATAGTAAGAAAAAGGAAAAGGAAAAGAAAAACGTTGAATATATGCAATGTAAACCATTATGTTCTGTAGTTGTACTTTAACCTTAGATTGCTTTTTTAAATCACATATAGCCTGTTTTATATTAAATTATTTTGGATTTTTGTGTTAAGCTTCTGAAATAAATCCATGCCTGTATTTATTTAGCTGATTATTTTTGCCTTTTTTGTCATTTATTATTCATTATTCTACTTTAAAGCTTTATGAAACCAAGAACATATGGAACATATTTTAAATATAATGTGAATATTATTCAAGCAAGGTCCCTGAAGCAGCATAAAAAAGTACTGGTACAAAAACTACTATAAAAGAGTTGGAACATTTACGAGGATCACATGAATGCAGCATACTGTCTCCTGCTGCTGACTAGCGGTACATGCATGAAATACCCGGGAGTACCCCAGGCTGTTGAAGGGGCCCAACGTTTAGCAAGGTGCTGTCTGGTGGCAGGGACGAAGACGGAGAGAAGAATAAGAAGTCGGGAAAGTACGCAAAAGTACTGCGAAACAGTTGTAAGCAAGCGTTTTCTTTTGTTTTACCAAACAAACATGTCATTTTGTAATTCGTTTATGGGTCTGGAATAACAGTAACAGGATAATAGTTGTCACGTTAGTAGCAGTTATGTTAGTTTCTCATGGAGACAAACATTATCATCCATGACATGAATCAACATATGATGTTAAGGTGAAAAATTGTTTAATATTTTTGGTCTTGTGAATTTCTAAGTAATCATTTTGTGTCTATTCTTTTCCTCCGATATAGACCCATGTCAGTGTACTAGTGGATGGCAATAAAAGAAAAACCTGGAGAGATGCCCCAGCAGTGTCAGTTCCACTGTCCATACTGCATCTGTTCAAAGCAGAAATTGAAATCCATATTGAAGGCCATTCATTCCTTGAAGATAGAGGTAGGCCACACTTACAGTGTTACACATATTGTAAACATAATTATGAACCGTAATCCTCTCATTGCTGTCATGTCCAGGGAATCCAGCCATGTATTCTGTCGTCTCCAGTCCTGACTTCAATCATTTCTTTCTTTATTTGATTTATTTGACAAATGTTGCCTGATGTTTATATGTGTGGCCTGATGTTCATATAATAGGTAATACATTTTCATATTATCACACCAAGTTTATTGTCGATTTTACAATTCAGTTTAATAGGACTGAGTGATAAATTTCATTATCACACAAAGCTATAATTGTTATACATTCTGTAAATAATTATTGTTTCCCTGTATAAGAATAAACTATTTCGTAATTTTAGGCCACTGTCCATAGGTGCTGCATTTACGTTCGTGAATGTAGTAACAGTTTTTGCCACAAGAGAGCGTCCTGTTAAAAGTTAAGCTCAGCCCCTAAACGTGCCGCGGCCAGGGACAGCTCCTCCCCTCTTTCCCTCCGCCAGCCAACGAGAGCTGGCGTGGGAACACGCGTTTCTACGGCACAGCTCGGTCAATGTCGGTACATGATGCAAGATGGCTGCTCGTCTCTTAGAAATCCTGTTTTTCTTTTATTTTGCTTCTCATATTCCCATCACGTTCTTCTTTGACCTCCAAGCTCTTCTGCCGGGACAGGCGTTCCCTGATCCGGTCAGAGCTCCAACCGTCACTTCATTAGCCGCCGCAGCTTCAGCCGGTGCTGACTTTCTGACGCTTTGTGCGTGTGAATCCGTTTTGTCCTCCAGCTCAGAGACCTGCTGAGATGGTACGCGGAGGAGTTCAGGGACCCGATGGTGCTAGATCCTCCTGAGTGGTTCCGGTCTCTGATTGTCTGCGAGGCCTTGTTTCAAACACCTTTCTTCCCCGTGGCATAAGCGTACGCTTTCCTCAAAGGTCAGGAAGTGACTACTACAACCCGGACTGAGGAAAACTACATTACTGCCGTCTAAAATACTCAATTACAAATAGGTGCTATACTTAAAAGTACAAAAGTATTATCAGCAGTATGTACCTAAAGTGTCAAACGTATAAGGGTCAATGATAAGGCGAGATGAGAAGGACAAAAACTTTAAAATACAGTTTCAAAAAGCATGAGGTCTCTCAAAATGTATATTTTGTGTACATGTTGGTTTCTTGATTTTTCTAACATTTTTTTTAATTAACAATTTTGTGTGATTTTTTTTTTTTGACATACAATTTCAAATGATGTAACCAAAAAAGAATGATACATCTAAAATATTTAAACCACCTAAAATATAAAGCTAGTTGATTGAAGAGTTCATTAATTTAATACTTTGTGTAGATTTATAGTACTGCATCTTAATATTTGACACCCCTGACACAGAACAAATTTAAAACATAAAAGTTTAACAATTTTTTGATATTTCATACAAAATATTTAAAACATATATCCAAATAAATACAGTTTTTAGATGAATATAACAGAGGTTATATTATACTGTATTACATTATAACAGGAGGCCATATGTTTTTCTGTGTATGTATACATATATATAATTTATTTATTTTATATTTGTTTTTGCCACATTATGCCACATTCATTATTTGTGTATTTATGTTTCAAATTTAGATATGTCTGAATTATATCATTGATACAATTGCAATCTTGTAACAGTAGTATACTTTATTACACACACATGCACACACACTCCCAACAGACCTCTCCTGAATTTTTACAGTTAGCACCAGAGTTATTTGTAATAAAGGTATATCGACAATTTAATTCAGATAAATACATTCAAAAATAAAATATCCTTTTTTTATATCTTCACACTTCTGATCATGTTAGTTTTGCGTTAATTAGTCAATTAGACAACACAAATGTTGATGATGAGTTCTCTGCTGCCACTCCAAATCAATGAGTCAGTGTTATTTATTGATGTTATGTGCTTTCTTTTCAATGATGACTGTAGGAGGGTATGGTTGTAAATTGGCATTCTTGCTAAATCTGTATTTGTATTTCCAACTCATCTTAGTTCTGTGAATTTTTTATATATCCAGAATGACTCTATTTGTACTATGGATAATCTATAAACATTGCTGTTCTTTGTGCTTAGGACCTGCTGCTATTTTTTTGTTTTGCAGGTGGCTGTAAGTGGATCAGGACTCCTGCCATTGTATATTCTACACATGTGGCCACTACCCTGATCCCCATCCTGGCTCATATCCTCTGGTATCAGTTCCCTACGGAGCCCCACCCCGGTCCCCAGACCCTGCAGGAACGCTTGTTGCTGGTCTGCATATATGTGCCATATCTGGTGGTGCCTGTGCTGCTGCTGCTCACCATGCTGTTGTCCTCCACATACAATCCCACCTCTGAGCCTGGAAACCCAGCAGCCAAGAAAAAGAACTGAACCAGTGACTGACTATAGCTTTCTAATAATTGTAATTTTTTAACACTTTAATTGTTGTGAGATCCATCTGAGTATAGGTTAATAACACATTTTTTATACACCATTAGTGATAGGAAATAGCCATTGTGAAACCAGACAGCATGCACACTTTCAACACAGAAATAAAACCCTTCTTTTCCTTAACCATATTTCACGCTTTTGTCAGCACTACAGTGATTTTAATAAATTGGAAATAGTAGAAAATACATGCATAAGTTTACTTCTTTCATCAAAATATTATTTTCCATGATGAACTTATGCATAATTGTCGAAAGAGTTGGCACAGACAGAGGTCCTAGTACCTTTGGATCCAAACATCTTATTTGTGTTTTTTTTGGGGTGGGTTTTAACCTATGCAGGCAAAGGTTGCTTTTGTGCAAAAAAATTTTGTAACTTTCTCTCAGCAAACTCAGCAAACCAAATATTAAACTAGTGCCAGGCTAGTTAATTACCAAACATAGCTTCCTGTCCCCTAACCTTGATGTGAGGGCAGAATAAAGCATTTATTTTAAAATCTTTACTGCACTGCATATAATGACTTTTAGGTTAAAAGTCTCCATAAATACTTGTGTCAGTTTCACATTACTTTTTTCTAGAATGTTTCAGTTTTCTGTATATCTTGCATATAAAACATGATTTTTAAACATTTATCAAAGGCTAATATGCCATCTGTATTGACTGATCAAACAATTATTTGATGTATATAATTTACATGCACATAATGACAAACAGTCATGGTCAAGAATACACTGGTCATTGAGAAGAATAAAGTGCAAGGTAAAAGCTAATCTTGAAAAAAATAGAGGAAATGGAAACCAGAACAATAGAAAGAAAGAACACAAATTCTGCTGTGAGAATATGAGGAGCTGAGCCAACAGATGAGCAGATGACCTGGTGATTGGGAGGTGGAGGGGAATATTAAGAGCTGGAAAGGATTTCTATTAGAATTACTTCTTTTTTTTACCATGATCCTAAACTCCCAACTTTAACCCTTAATCCTGTGACATGATATTCATGTGTAAAATAGGTGAAATTCTCAATCCTATCCCAATCACAGCAGAAAAAGACTTGCAGTGTAATCAAAGATTTCACAAACCAGTGAAAGATTGTAACAGTTCCTGTAATCATATAATCCTCTACTTGCACTTTATTGTTGTAATTTGTATTGTTGTCTAATTCAGTACCCAGAGTGACCAGTTTATAAAGACATATATAATCTGATGCAATCCAATACAACAGCTGCATAATGTTTATAACAGAGTTTATTACAATGCAGTAACTGTTAAATCTCTCCAGAGTAAGTAATTAAAGCTTTAATTATAGAGCACATTTTACAATGACTGTGGTCATACCAAAAACTTTTCAGAAAAGAAACTGATTAAATTGGGGGATATTACACATGTAATAATAGACTTTAAAAATACAAGCATAAAAGGACAATGTGAAGAGGCAAGCCATTCTAGCCTAGGGTTGGCTATCCCAAAATCTCCATCATCTCTGGTCAGCCAACCTCTGGGTGTAAGTAAATATAGCCTAGCTAGCCCAGATTTGTGACACCACAAGCAGTATAACTGATGCTGATAACTGATGTGTAAAAATATTAAAAAAAAAAAAAAGTCTGCTAACTAGAGTCATTTTTTTGGGGAATTTCGGACACTACAGGTGTAGTCACAGTGTCCAGAGTTGTGTTGTCCAGTATCAAGTATGCCAGTGTGTCACTCTGGTGTCACAGAATCAGGTAAGAGTTGAAATCAGTTTGAAGTATGTGTGTCATGTGTTTGATGTCTCTTGTTGTAGCTTTGTTGCTGTCTGTAAATTTTCTGTCTTGCTCAGTTTCTCCATGTTTGCGCATGCTTGGTTGAGTTGTGATGGAATGACAGGTACTGTTGTCATAGGAATGTCACATGGCTGAAGTTCCAATCATGCAAACTTTTGGAAGGATTCATAGTGAACTGTGGGCTGTTTTCAGAATGTACAACTTCAGATATCCTGTAATGAGAGGAAAAGATGATGTGACATGATGTGCTCAATCACACTTTCTGATGATGTGGATGTTGAAGTTTGGCTATCACAAAGAATCTAGAAAAGTGGTCTACGATGATTAGGTAATGTTTGTTCTCTATCTGAAACGGGTCTGCTCAAACGATTCCCTTGGTGGGAACTCAGTAAGGAGCACTGTTCCTCTGAGATTTGTTGTTTCACAGGCACAGGTCATTTTTGACAGTTCTTTGCCGAGTCCATTTTACAGGGCATAAAAAATATTGTTTGGGTCCAGTTTCCGACTGACCCAGTCAATTTAATTTGATGAGGTTGAGGAAAATCTTTGCCTTTGCTGCATATAAGTCATTCATAAAGACAATGGCTGTCATCACTTACAAAGGTACTATATATGGCAATATGCACAGCAACTAAAAGCCTACGAGAGTAACCACAGACTAAGAGTTAACATTCCCCCATGACATTCAGGCTCTGTTTACAATAATGGACATGTATAATGTTGATTATTTGTCTGTATAACGGCATTACATCAATAAAATTTTAAGGTTAGGTTTAAAACATCTTAAAGCATCTTGGTTTGCTTGTCAGTGGGTTTGTGTCTTTCTTTCTATTAAACATTTAACTTTTACATGCAGCCGGGAGCCAGAATCTGTGCCCTTCACACTCATTTTCCCCACCAAAACTTTCATATGATAAAAACGAAGAATTGAGTAACAACACCCAGAATGAGCTTTTTAATTCTGGAAAACACAAACCATAGCTCATATTTAGTAAGTGAATTGTTATTATAGAATGCAATCTTTCTACTTTAGCCACATGCTTTACTGAGATTTACAGCCTACATAAATAATGTTTGGGCTGTTTTGTGTTAGATAACATAGTAGAAGCTACGTGCAAGTATATGGCCTAATTGTAAACTACAATAAGTGAGGCATATATTACATATAAAAATTTTAAAAAGTGATCCATATAGTTGTTCAAAAATGCTGGAGTTGTTCTGTGTCCTATTTGTTTGTTTATAACTTGAGGAAGTATTAGGTCAACTGGCATGATTAAACTATTGAGTAACATCCATCCATCCATCCATTGTCTATCCCGCTTATTCCCTTTCGGGGTCGCAGGGGTCTGCTGGAGCCTATCCCAGCGCGTTAAGGCGAGAGGCAGGGATACACCCCAGATGGTCGCCAGCCAATCGTGGGGCACACACACCATTCACACACCATTCACTCTCACACTCACACCTATGGGCAATTTAGAGTTTACCAATTAACCTGAGCATGTTTTTTGTATTGTGGGAGGAAACCGGAGTACCCGGTGAAAACCCACGCAGACACGGGGAGAACATGCAAACTCCACACAGAAAGGCCCCAGACCCAGGCCCAAGGCGGTCTTGAACCTGCGACCTTCTTGCTGTGAGGCAACAGTGCTACCCACCGCACCACCGTGTCGCCCCTATTGAGTAACATGCTGAATGATATTTTGAATAGGTGTTAGTCACAATATAAACTTGGAAAGGCTTAAAAGCATGCACTGATTCTTCTATGTAGGGCCGGGCAGTTAATAAAACCAACTGTACGAAATGTTAATGGCCAATGATTAAGCACATGCCTATCAATTGTTTAGTACTGCTACCATTATCAATTAAACCCTTTATGGCACACTACCACGTGTTGCCATAGGATTTTGCCCTGTTAATTCAGTTAAAGATGATTTTGATTTGAAGCTCTGATCAGTCCTCTCTGCATTATTAGAATTTGGCGAAATCAGTCACTATGGAAAAATATGGCTATCGTGATCAAATGCCATAGCAACAAGCTTTACAGTGTGGCTTACCTCCTTCTTTAGCCATGTACTAAAAATGTTGGCATAATATATATTTTTACTGTAATTGCACTAAAATTAAATGTATGAAATATATACATATTGTGATGTTGTAGCGGTAGCTATTCATGGACATAATTCCCCCTATCCGTTCCGTTGAGTGGGCTCTCTGTTACGTTGTTGAACAGCACATCACACGTTACGCCCCTCCCCCGAGAGCACGGTCTCGGCGGGCAGTTTGTATTTTAGTTCAGATTCAATAAAACCGTTCTATATGTTGCATGGCAACTACATACGCAGAAGTGGTCTTTTTATTGAAATACACACTTCTACACTGGTGACCCCGAACGTATCGAAGACGGTTGACGAACTGCCGTTTTCCAACGAGGCAACTTCGCTCGGGGCTAACATGGCGCCCCCACAGCCCACTCCGCCGCCCGCCGGGTCAGCCTGCGTCGGAGCACCACACCTCAAGCTGCCGTCTTTTTGGGAGACTTCATGCGTGGTTTGTACACGCCGAGTCGGAGTTTGCCGTGCACGGCGTCTTGAGCGATTTTTTTCATTACCACCTGGTGGTGGCAGCGCTTCCCGCGTCCACCGCGTCCAAGCTGGTGGGATTGTTGAAGCACCCTCCCCCGACCGACCGTTACGCCACTTTAAAGCAGCGGCTGCTGTACGCTTTTGGACTTTCTGAAGCTGAGAGGGCTGATAGGCTACTCGCGATCGATGGACTGGGTGGAAGACGTCCTTGATGGATTACATGTTGGACTTGCTCGGTGAACACTCTCCCGGACTAATGTTCACACGTGTGTTCATGCGTGCGTTGCCTGGACACGTGAGGTCAGCGCTCGCCAGTTTTCCGACGACGGATTACTACACTTTGGCCCAGGAGGCTGACAAAGTTTTCCTGGCGGCTCAACAACCGGCAGCGCCGCTCCGTGGCCTCGCGCCGCTCGCCGCTGCTGCTGGTGGCGCACGGGTCGATACCGCCACCTACTCCGCCCGTCCACGTGCGGTTGCCACACCGCAGCAGCAGGCGGGGTTGTGCCGCTACCACAGAAAATTCGGACACCTGGCAGAGAAGTGCCGTCAGCCCTGCTCGTTTGGTGTCCAGGGAAACTACGCGGCCGGTACTCGCCAGTAGCGGTGGGTGCCGGCGGGGACAACACGCTACTCTATGTACACGACAGCTTGTCCGGCTCCCGTTTTCTCTGCGACACGGGTGCTCACTCTAGCATGGTGCCCGCCTCTCCAAACGAACGGGCGCGACCTAGCAGAGAGCACTCAGCGGGCCGGCTTCCACAGCTCGTCAACGTCAGCGGTGAGGCCGTACGTGTTTACGGAAGAAGATATGTGGAACTTTGTTTCGGCGGTTGGACGTTTGGATGGAACTTTGTGACTGCGGACACCAGTTTCCACATTCTCGGTGCAGATTTCCTGCGTTCGCACGGCTTACTGGTGGACTTGAAAAACAGGCGTTTGGTCGACACCGACACACTGATCGCTTATGCATGCACGCCAAGCGACGTCGGCGCTGTGCAGTTGGCGACTGCGCCGGTGACACGGGATGCCTACTAGCAGCTGTTAGTGGAGTTCCCCACACTCTCCAACCCAGACTTCGCGTCTCCGACGGTGCTACATGGCGTCGAGCACTTCATCGACACGACGGGCCCGCCCATTTACGCACGTGCGTGCCGCCTCGAGGCATCCAAGCTCGCAGTGGCGAAAGCGGAGTTCGCAGAAATGGAACGGCTGGGCATCATACAACGCTACAACAGCCCGTGGGCGTCGCCCCTGCACATCGTGCCGAAGCCTAATGGAGGTTGGCGCCCATGCGGTGATTATAGACGTCTCAACGATGTCACAACGCCAGACAGGTACCCAGTCCCGCATATTCAGGACTTTTCCACGCACCTGGCAGGGGCAACGGGGTTTTCGAAGGTGGACCTGGTGAGAGGCTACCATCAGATTCCAGTACGTGCGTCTAACGTCCAGAAGACCGCAGTTATCACGCCTTTTGGATTGTTTGTATTCCTGAGGATGCCATTTGGCCTCAAGAATGCAGCTCAGACATTCCAAAGGCTTAGTACTGCGCGACCTGCCATTCCTTTACGTCTACCTCGACGACATTCTGGTCGCGAGTGAGTCCCACTCACAACACTTGGGGCACCTGAGGACACTTTTTGAGCGGCTGTCACGTCACGGGCTAGCCATCAACCCCGACAAGTGTCAATTTGGGCTCTCTACGGTGGACTTTCTGTTTCACTTCCAAAGTGGAGGCGGTCGCCAACTTTCCACGGCCGACCAACATCAAGTCGCTGCAGGAGTTCCTGGGGATGGTCAACTTCTACCATCGCTTCATTCCCCAGGCAGCCCGCGTCATGCAACCTTTGTATGAGGCGCCTGGCAGCCTTTGGCCTTCTTTAGCCGCCAACTGCACCCCAATGAGCAGAAGTACAGCACGTTCGACTGTGAATTGCTCGCCCTCTACCTGGCGGTCAGACATTTCCGGAACATGTTGGAGGGGCACCATTTCACGGCTTTCGTAGACAACAAGCCACTGACTTTCGCCATGGCCAAGGTGTCGGAACCGTGGTCTGGTCGACAGCAGCGCCATTTGTCCTACATATCGGAGTTCACCACAGACATACGCCATCTGGCGGGAAAAGACAATCGCGCGGCCGACTGCCTGTCGCGTGCTGTGGCCACTGTGGCTCATCTGGGCCTGGACTATGGGCGCATGGCAGCAGACCAGGCCACCGCGGAGGATGTGCGGCTGTTGCGTGTGGCGCCTACAGACCTGCGGCTCCAAGATGTGCCTTTTGATGGTGCGGGAGGCCTGTTACTGTGTGACGTATCACTACCAGACCCCCGCCCGGTGGTCCCTGCCACGTGGAGGAGGCGCGTGTTTGACGCCGTGCACAGCATATCTCACCCTGGCGTGAAGACGACGGTGAAGCTGGTGTCCGGCAAATTCGTGTGGCACAGCATGAAAAAAGATGTACGCAACTGGGCCAACACGTGCGTCGAGTGCCAGCGGGCCAAAGTTCACCGCCATGTGAGATATCTTCGGATCGGGGACCGCAATTCACGTCTGAATTGTGGAATGCTGTGGCTCAAAACTTGGGGGTCGAGGTCCATCACACGACGGCGTATCATCCTCAAGCTAACGGCCTCGTAGAGCGCTTTCACCGGTCGCTGAAAGCGTCATTGCGCCAGCCTGGAGGATGCTGACTGGGTCGACAAGCTGCCGTGGATTATGCTCGGTCTCAGAACAGCACCTAAAGAGGACCTGCGCGCCTCTTCTGGGGAGCTGGTCTACGGTCAGCCGTTACGCCTGCCTGGAGATTTTGTTCCCGACCCCTCCGAGCAATGGGATGCTGCGCGCCAACGCACAGGCCTTTACGCTGATGCCAGGCTTTTCGCGCCCTTACCAACATCACGTCATGGCGTCCTGCAGCCGCGTGTGCCCCCGGAGCTGAGGGGCTCGGATTATGTTTTTGTTCGCCGTGATGCTCACAGGAACCCGCTGCGTCCGCCATACGATGGCCCATACCGGGTGATGGATTCGGGGGACAAGCATTTCCTATTGGATATCGGCGGCAGGCCGGAACGAGTGTCTATCGACCGCTTGAAGCCGGCTCATTTGGACATTGACGCTACCGTTGGGCCAGCGTTGCCCCTGCGCCGCGGCCGGCGGCCGGGTTCGGTTCTCAATCCTCGGGCACCGGAGTTCGCCCCGGCCCTGTCCCCTCAACCACCAACTCCTACTGCTCCACCGCAGCGTACTCGGGGTGGTCGGGCCATCCGCCCGCCTGGCACACTGTCGGACTATGTGCTAGGGTGAATTCTGGGGGGGCCTGTGTAGCGGTAGCTATTCATGGACATAATTCCCCCTATCCGTTCCGTTGAGTGGGCTCTCTGTTACGTTGTTGAACAGCACATCACACGTTACGCCCCTCCCCCGAGAGCACGGTCTCGGCGGGCAGTTTGTACTTTAGTTCAGATTCAATAAAACCGTTCTATGCGTTGCATGGCAACTACATACGCAGAAGTGGTCTTTTTATTGAAATACACACTTCTACAATGTCATGAGAGGCAATCCACGTTCAGCAGGGCATTCCAAGAAGTGCACGGAGACAAAGATTCAAAATGCAGTTTCTTTTACTGGTCAAAAGGGTTTAACAGAAAAGGCTTTTCAGCGCAAAAGGCAAACTAAGGATTTCTTTTCTTCAGCGGGTTCTAATCTAAAAAAAAAAAGTCTCTTAATCAAACTCAAAGGTCTTCCTTCAAAATAAAGTTCACTTCACAAAACACAAACAAAGTCCTTTTCTTTTTAGTGGATTTCTTGGGTCTTCACCCCCACAGTACCTCCACACAGCACAGCGAACGAAAATAGTCCAATACCAACGAATGAATAATCCAACAAAAGGAGTCTTCTCTTTAGCAGGTTCTTCAGCACATATCATCCACCCAGATCAGCGTCTGCAGCTTCTCTCCTACTTGCCACCCTCTACTGAGAGCTCTGGTGTCCTAATAAGCCCTGCAGTTTTACTCCAGGAGGTTGGCCACAGGTGTGCCTCATTAGGCAATCAGTGTTCAGTGGATTGGAGTGCCGGGTGAAATTCCTGGCAAGTTCCTGGCTCCACCAGCAGATGGAGCCATGTCGGGATACTGCTGTAGCCATCTCAAGGGGATGTAGCGCCCCTCCAGGACCTGGCCTCTCGTGACATCACAATATGTATAAAAGTTACATAAACAACTTTAATATTAAATACCATTTATTTTTTGTTGTATATACGGTAACAAATTCCCTTCCCCTTCCTATGGTACATCACAAACCAGCTGGCTGTGATATATGAGGCATCTCACTACCACAGATCTGTAATTCCTCATCCACTGTGCTGGAGCTTTGAAGGATACAATGAAGTAAGACAAAAAAGAGCTGTTCTCCTGTGATCGGTTCCTGCTGCAGTTCTCTCTGGTGTTTGAACTCCAGCCCCACACCTGTGCCAGGGACCAAGCCAAGGTGGTGTATATCATCAGCCTGCTCTCTGGACGTGTAGCACAATGGGCCACTGCCATTTGGGAGCACAAGCTCCGGGTCATCTCCACCTACCCGACCTTTACTGCAGAGATGAGGGCAGAGAGGCAGCCAGCTGATTGTTATCAATCAGACAAGGCTCCCTGGCCAACCGCATAGACAACAGAATAAGAGAGAGACGATGGGAATGGAACAGTTGCCAAGAGACACTTTATTTTACTTGCAGGTACTGCATTTACAAAAATGTAACCTATGTAAAAATGGATATGATAAACTGGAACTCAGAAGATTCACCAACAATAAGACATTGGATCAACAAACATTTCCCCTACTGTACACCTAAAAAGATATAATGAAATCTGACAGGGAAGCATACAGTTTTTGGAAAGATCTGTGCCCCTTCATAGGCATTCTGACCTTTCTGGGCCTGTGTTGGGTTATTGGTTGATGGTTGCTGATGATGATACTTTCTGAACCAACTTCAAACTAAACCCTCTGTATTACTTTCTCATTGTTCCATTTGTCGTTAGTGATAAGCTGATTTATAAACCTGAATGTGAAAAAATGGACTGTGGACTGTGAAGGTTTTCATGTAGTTTTTTTGTTTATTTTATTTATTGTTTATTTATTAAAACATTTTCCATTGTATGATGTGTTTGTTAGGATATACATTTAGGTATAGTATGAGTAAGTATACTGTAGAAGGGATTGATCTTATTGCAACTCTATATGCTAACTGCACTACAAACATCCTGTCAACACTTTTCATATTATTAATACAAAAAATGTTAAATGTCTTCATATAGCCCAAAAACATTATATAAATATTTCACATCATTTCTCAGTGCATATCAGAGGAAGACAAGGTATTCAGATCATTTACTTAGTTAACATTAAAATACTGTCACCTAAAAATACTCAAAAAATAGTGTTTAGCACAAACACACTGAAAAGCATGTTGTAGTTCACCAATCAATTTGGAGCCATATATATATATATATATATATATATATATATATATATATATATATATATATATATATATATATATATATATATATATATATATATATATATATATATATATATATATATATATATATATATATATATGTCCGCAGACGGACTAACCCTTGCAGCGGAAGAAAAGGCCATCGCGGAAGGATCGCATATAAAGCAGAAACAAGGCACTATCTGTCAGTGTTGTTAGCTCCGCGGCAGGACTAAGCGACAGATTTACGTTTTGTTGGGATGTAACAACGGTCCGGGAGAGTTTATACGAGTAGATTAGCGTCCAGCAGCTTCGACGCGGATGGACATATACTGGCGCTAACAGTAGCCGTCCTAACGGACTTGACGACGAAGGACACAGTGGACATGTGCGATTAGATCTCACGGATGATATGAATGCGCTCTGTGGAGACGTCCGTGTTTTTCGGGAGGACAGATATGTTTGACTTGGACCTTTACGCGAAGAGGACAAACAAGAACAACGACTTCAGATGAACAGCAGTCCTGTGCTGTTGACATTCATTATTGCATCCTTGGGGATTGTTTAAAAGCTAACGGGGACTAGCTGGCTAGCTTCAGGGGTCGCTGCAGCGTGTATTCTCATACAGAAGAATCTTAAATCGACAGCCTAACAACAACAGGGGGACGTTATTTCTCTAACGAAACTAGCGTGTTTGCAGAGAGCCGTTCTGGGCAGCAGCAGCTATGACAACCATAGGGTTATGTCACTGGCAGGCTAACAGATAACTCGCTGTCTGCATCTGCAGCAGCTTTGCGTGGTCATGTCCTGTAGGCTTGGCATCATGTAGACTGTCTCTGAACAGAGGACTGGGGACACAGTGTTGGTGAATAATGAAAATCTGGTTGCAGTTATCCAACTTGGTCGAAGACTGCCAGCTTGGCATTGATAAAGTTTAGCTCAGGATTGTTGTTAGCCGTATTTAAAGCCACCCGCTCTGTTTAATATCCCAAACACCCTTACCTAGCTAGTAGCAGGGATCAACATTAGCACCGTTTAAAAGCCAGACGCTGGTGGAATGGCTAGTGGATTTGCTTCACTCACGAGGCAAAAAATAAAATGCTATTAAGTGTCTAATCCATTTCGTTGGTGGACAAAAAAACAAATTTGTACCCTGCTGTACACTTCTATAATATTAGTATTTTGATTGGGGATTTCATGTATTATTATAGAATCATAAATAGTAATAATAGCAAATTGCAACAATAAAAAATATTTATCTTAATCTGTTCATCTTAACTTTGGAATCTTGTTGTTGAATGCATCATGTTCTGACTGCATCTCTCATTTATGCAATAAGACACATCAATGCAGTCTAAAATAAAATAAAGCTCCAGTGCCTGGACTGAGTGGACTATTTGCTCTAGGATTATTCTTTGACAAGAAGAGAAACGTTCAGAGCTGTCCATCACAGTACATACATCAGCTGGACCACCCTTCACGATGGAGACGGTGGGAGATTTTGAGTACAGCAGAAAAGATCTAGTCGGACATGGAGCCTTTGCTGTGGTGTTCAAAGGACGGCACAGGAAGGTAAATAAATAGCCTGCTCAACAATGCTTTTTGTTCAACACTGTATTTTGAGGGAAAGACGGGGAAGACGGGCAGCTTCATTATCAAATCTGGGTCAATGCAGAATACAGTTCTGCAGCAGCATATGTGGGTTGATGCTTTAATGACTAAACACCTAGATCCAGTGTGATGTGATTACCAGTCACCAGTATCGGGTGGTTTCAGTGTTAGTCTATTGGCTTGATATTAGTTATGTGTTTATTCCGCTCATTCATAAATGGATGAGTCAGGCAGAAGTCACTGACTTGCTGATGTACTGAGGCAGCAGAGAGAATGGCGAGCAGTGCTTTTCCCTTTGCTTCTTTGAGGATCCAAGCATACCTTATGTAAGACCCACACAGGGTTCTTTTACACTGAAGCTCTCAACCCTGTTTTATTAACATGCTCAGAAATCATAACATTTGACGGCATCTATTACTGAAAAATGCATAGATGGTAGTTCATGTGTGGCAGATATGACATTATATTGCTGCTGGTAAAAAGCAGATGATCCTGTATTCCTCAATGAAAGCCACATCACAGCCCCCTGCTCAGCTGTAGCCTGAACAAAGCAATCTCTCTTATCTTGAGTAAGTAACTATCTCAGATTCTTGAAACTTATTTGAATGCAGGAGGCCTGCCAACACCAGCCCTCCTCATCATTGGAAGTGTTACATGTGTGAGTACATCCGGCCACTGCTCTCATGTCTCCCAGTAATCTCAAAATGTTTAATGTTTAAGTCGTATCATCTGTATTCCATTTAGCCTATTTATAGTATTATTTCCCCCTCAGAGGAACATGAAGTTTAGAGCACACAACAAACATGATCAATTGCCTCATTGCTTCAGCAGTGTTGGATGTTACAAGCTCCTGTTACACTGTAATATCATGTTATCATTATGTAAAGGTTCAGATAAGGACAGGAGATACATTATGCTTGGATTCATTGCTTTAGGGTTAATCTTTTTACATTTATTATGGCGAGACACCGTGATATAATTATGATGATATACTTTATTGGTATCTTTGTGAAATATTTAAACATTAGACATGTAATGACATCCACTAAATATGAAGCACTGAGTCAAGTCCAGGTGCAGCCCATCAACCAGTGAATGTGTTGATATAAGTAAGGTTTGTTTCTTTCCAAAAAAGAAATGACTTGAGATAAAAAGCTGAAGCCAGCCTTTCACATAGTTATACACTCTGCCTGTAACTATGTACAGTATGTTAGGAGCAAGCATATTTAAAAAATATTATAAGATCATATCTTGAAAGTAGTTTTCCTCATCATTTGCCAAGTAAGAAGTTTTAGAAGATAGATTCATCACATATTTCCAAGATACAGAGAAATGTTGATCCTCCTACCCACCTTCCAGCCACAGCAATATCCCTTTTTTTTATATATTTTTTCTCCTATGGGTAAAAAGTGTGTGGCTAAGGCACACATGGATGGGCACCCTATCAGTGAGCAGGGGATGGATGCAGTTCAGCTGGTAGCACATGACACACTCCTGTCACTCTGATTAAATCTTACTTCCAACCCAGGCTCTAGGAGGAGAGCGCCTGTAGAACAAGACCATGTCCTATTAGCCTAGATTAATTTGGAAAGCATCACTTTTTATTCATAGAATTCTTTCCTCCTTGGACTCTTGTTTAACTGACTATGTTGATTTCATTTGTGCATACTGTTCTTCTCATGGGTGTAAAATAGTCTTGATTCTTCTTGATTTATTTCAATGTTCTGCTTCAGATGTTTGTATGAACAGCAATGTCCTGAGAGCCTCTTAGGTCACTTAAGCTCCAAAAGTCTTATACCCGTGCCAGGAGCTCATCTGGAAACATGGTCTCGGCTCAGAGAAGAAAAAAAAATGGTTTCTCTCACTTGGCTTTCATTGTCAGTAGGCTGGCTGCTGTTTAAGGTGTCATCCTCATCAAGTGACCTGATGTCATTGGATTAAATTTTCTCTGTTCTTCTTACCAGCCCTTATACAGACATACTGACAATGACGTTAAGGCCAGAGGGCTTGACTTTACACACATACACACCGCTAGCCTCCACTTAAATGTCACATTGTTAAAGGCATTTTTTCGAATAGCTCTGAACTTGTTTGGGTGATATGAATGTTGTACAACCATTTATGTCTATGGTTTATGCTATCTCCTACTAAGTAAATTGATCATAATTTAATATGCATCGATGGGTGGCTACTTCAGCTTAACCTTTTGCCGTGAATGATGGTTGATGATGAACAGACAATACGTCATTAAAAAGTACTGACTTTTACTATTTACTGACCTTTTTTCCCCTCATTCTTTCTTTCTGTATTGTGCAGAAGACAGATTGGGAGGTGGCCATCAAAAGCATCAATAAGAAGAACCTATCCAAGTCCCAGATTCTTCTTGGCAAGGAAATCAAAATCCTGAAGGTGAGCATGATGCTTAATAGCTTCTTACTTATATGTATCAGAATTCTCTGACACCATGTGTGAGTCTACCAGGCAAGGGCTTTAACTTGCCTGGTAGAAATTTCCACGAGAGAGATCCCCTTAGCTTCCCTTGTGGTAGGCCAGTTAATGCCCCTGCTAATGCATCTTGTTTCCCTTTTCTGTTTTTACCCAGGAGCTTCAGCATGAGAACATTGTGGCACTTTATGATGTCCAGGTACGTGCATAAGGAAGAGTTAAGTAAATGTGACTTTTAAGTGACCGTCTTTTCTATTGAACAAGTATTTTAAAACTATATTGTTTAAGAGATGTGGCCCTCTACACATCCTGTTAATGTTTCAAGAGAATCAATTTTGCTGAATGTGGCTATCTTGTGTCTATTTCTGATTCATGGTCATACTATTGTAGTGGTTTGTTCCATTCAGTCCGGTTGTCAAGTTTTTGCTGTAGATCTTCTAGTATGAGAATGAAATACCCGGACAGTCTATTGATATACATCTACAGAACAGCAGATGAACAAACTTTATTTAATGCGAGTAGTGTATCGATCCTAAGTGCATCTTTCAAGCACTTATCTGACTTTCATGCATATTGAGTGTTGGATGTGAAACTGCCATTTCATGCATTTTAACAAGACTGCATCACCCAAACAAACCTCTTTCAGCGCTTCTGGCGAAACTATGAAGCCAGTGGAAAGGAGGCAGTATGACTCAATGGAAAAAGAGTGCATTGTGCTGATAGTGAAAGGCCACACTGTCAGTACACTGTCACATATACAGAACACTGGTTGATGCCCCCATGTTGATCTGCACATGTTAAATGAGCTCAGATCTTCTTTTGTCTTTGGGTATCTCACAGAGTCGCATATCACATTTTCTTTGCCACAGAGTCTACCTTAAAAGCTTCTTATCAAAATAATAATATAATATAATCAAAAATAAATATTCAGTGCTGGAGACTGAATGTTACTTTGTTTATTTCCAAGCTTATAGCCTTCTGCAAATCCTATTGCTGGTTCTTTTTGTACCTATGTAATGTATCAATGTTTTTTACAATGGGTCCCTCGTAGGCAATAAGAGAGCCATTTGACTGCATTTATTTATAGTTAGTTTAGTTAGTTAGTCATTTTAAATAGAACCTGTGGACTTGCCAAGTATAACATCGTGGAAAAGAATCACATCTTTAAACCAACAAAGATTGATTGTCTTGACTGCTTTCCTTGTCACTCATGCTTACTGTAGATTTATTTGGACTTGTTTCATTTCACTTAATGAGCACATTCTGACCTCAAAATGAAGTTTTATCCTTAGGTCTGTGTTCCAAGGTCCAGGATTGGTTAAAGCTCCTTAGATCAGTGTGTCCTTCCAATGATGAGATCTACAGGTCAAAAATGAGCATATTGTGATGAAGTTCATTATTTTCTGTAATGTACTGATAAACATTAGACTTTCATATATTTTAGATTCATTACACACAACTGAAGTAGTTCAAGCCTTTTATTGTTTTAATATTGATGATTTTGGCAAAAAAAGTAAAGAAAAACCAAAAATCCCTATCTCAAATTCGCATATTTCATCTGACCAATAAAAGAAAAGTGTTTTTAAAACAAAAAAAGTCAACCTTCAAATAATTATGTTCAATTATGCACTCAATACTTGGTCGGGAATCCTTTTGCAGAAATGACTGCTTCAATGCGGCGTGGCGTGGGGGCAATCAGTCTGTGGCACTGCTGAGGTGTTATGGAGGCCCAGGATGCTTCAATTGTGGCCCTAAGCTCATCCACAGTCTTGGGTCTGGCGTCTCTCAACTTCCTCTTCACAATATCCCACAGATTTTCTATGGGGTTCAGGTCAGGAGAGTTGGCTGGCCAACTGAGCACAGTAATACAATGGTCAGTAAACAATTTACCAGTGGTTGGCACTGTGAGCAGGTGCCAGGTGATGCTAAAAAATGAAATCTTCATCTCCATACAGAAGGAAGCATGAAGTGCTCCAAAATTTCCTGATGGCTATCTGCATTGACCCTGCTCTTGATAAAACACAGTGGACCAACACCAGCAGCTGACATGGCACCCCAGACCATCACTGACTCTGGGCACTTGACACTGGACTTAAGACATTTTGGCATTTCCTTCTCCCCAGTCTTCCTCCAGACCCTGGCACCTTGATTTCTGAATGACATGCAAACTCTGCTTTCATCCAAAAATAGTACTTTGGACCACTGAGCAACAGTCCAGTGCTCTCTGTAGCCCGGGTCAGGCACTTCTGCCGCTGTTTCTGGTTCAGAAGTGGCCTGACCTGGGGAATGCCGCACCTTTAGCCCATTTCCTGCACACGCCTGTGCACCGTGGCTCTGGATACTTCTACTCCAGACTCGGTCCACTGCTTCCTCAGGGTCCGGTCACCTCTTCTCGTTGTGCAGCGTTTTCTGCCACACTTTTTCCTTCCCACAGACTTCCCACTGAGGTGCCTTGATACAGCACTCTGGGAACAGCTGATTCGTTCAGAAATCTTTTTCTTTGTCTTACCCTCTTGCTTGAGGGTGTCAATCATGGCCTCCTGGAGAGCAGTCCGGTCGGCAGTCTTACCCATGTTTGCGGTTTTGAATAATGAACCAGGCTAGGAGTTTTCATTCCTCCATCAGTACTGCTGATCTAGTAACCTCTTCTTGAGGCCAATAGAGGAACTGGCAATAACTCAACTTTTGTCAGAGACAAGACTAAAGAAACTACTTTACTTTACTACTACTACTACCTGAGTTTTATATTCAACAAACCTGATTTTGTTTTTCCTCCATTAGGTAATATAACATGTGTGCATTATTTATTTATTTATTATTGCAAGCATGAACTGTATACCCAGTGATCAGTTGCTGCTTTTCTTTCCCTCTTTTTCTTTTATTGTTTCCATTTTTTTTTAATTCAGTATTTTATATTTAGCTCACTTTTTTCACATTCTTGTTTCCGCATTCTGCTCTCGATCATCACTCTTTGTGGCTTCTACTTGGCCTCATCAGCTGTTGGTGTTGGGGCCACGTGTTCTATGACTGGTTTGATCGAACAAAAAAGGAAATGTAACCTGAGCTGGTTAAATCACTACTAGACTCCTATAGATTCCTCCTCCGCTTGTCAGAGGACATGTAAGACTTTCAGTTAAACAACTGATACAGTTCAAAGAAAGGTTTATCTGAATGTTTTTGAAATTGCTTTAGTTTGTTGGCTTAATCAACAGGAATCGGGCTACCTACTTGAAGTATAAAACAAATGGCTCAATTACCTTCTGTTTCTATACACTATGGGTGGTTACTGATAGCTCTGCTGAAGAGGTGAGGTGCTATGACTGGGCAAGTCTTTGAATCGAGATCAGCCTCATAAAGGGTGGTGATCAGAGTGCATGACCTTTTGAGAAGTATGAACTCTATCTGCAGTGGAACACATTAGAGTTGGGCGGTATGACCAAAATTGATGGCACTGTACTTTTTGAAATTGAATTGGTGTCATAGTATTTGACTGTATTTTTTATCATGCACGTCTCACTGTTTATCTTATTTTTTAATAATGTAGAGAATGATTGCTTCAGTAAATTGTCTTAGGATGACCAGACTAGTATCAACACAGATTTAATTGGCCCCACTGTTCACATATAAGTTGTATCAGGTCCCTTAGCAAACGTGTCTGTGAGAGACGTCTGACTCTACTTTTGTGCTGCAGCAAAAAAAAAAAAAATCATATTATGAAACTGCTGGTATTCAGTATGAAACAATATATCACCCACCCCTTGAACCCACATGGTTCAGGGCTGAGATAAATACTTGCACACAGAGCTGTCGTTGAAAGGAAGAAAATTGAATTTAACCCTATTCCTAGGCCATGTGTAGTTGAATTGGATATAACATGCAAACAGGGGTGATCTAATGTATTGTCTCCATCTCGTTTCACGTCATCTTTTGCAACCATTTTGTCCTGGAAGAGGGATTCTCTTCTGTTTCTCTTCCTCAGGTTTCTTTCATTTTTTTCCCCCCAGTTAAAGTTTTTTTTTTTTTTTTTGTTTCAGGGAGTTTTTCTTTCATGATATGAAGGTCTAAGGACAGGGGATGTTGTTGCGTTAGTAAAACCTGTAAAGCTAATTGGGGTGAATATGTGATTTTGGGCTATACAAATAAAATTGACTTGACTTAACATTCAGTGATATTCAGTTGAGTCAGACTTTATAGTTTGAAACATTAAAATTCTCAAATCTTGCTGTATAAATATTCCAAATACAATTGTTTGTCAGCTTTTCTCAAATGCAGTTAACCTTGCTTGTGAATCACCGGTCGTTTCAGTGGGCCTTTCTCTTAGAAATGCTGAGCAGTGATGATGACAAAGACTGTGGGGCTACATTTGGTAATATATACACCTGTGACAGATTGAAGGTCCTCATTCCTAGCACTGTAGTTTGGAGAAGCTCTGCTCTTTTGCTGCTTTTAATGACAGTCTTAAGCCAATGGTTGAGCGCCACTCATCCTCCTTTATAGAGTTGTTATTGTTGAGCTACCTGCAGTCGATGAGGTAGCTGAGTTCAATTGCAAGGTGTCCTGCTGTGTCAGGTCACTGTGGCTTGGTCTGTCACTCAGGTCTCATTTAAATGACTGTGTACTTGAAGACAGGCACCTGAAACTGTGAAAAAAATTTTCCCCCCGCATACTCATCCTCATGCCTTGAGGATCTGCATTAAAAATGCTGTAGTATCCATGTCAGTCCAGTAGCTTGTAACTTTGTACCACAGCTGAATTTCAACCTGTAGATGCTTACTAATCGGGCCAAGGAACGGCTATGCCATGGTTTAGCTCCATTTTCTGTACAGCGTCATTTCATACCGGTAGCATAATGGCACCGTAGCAGAGACTTTGGAGTCAACAATAATTACGTGGTTGATATATGGTCTCGCAAAATCGTGATATTGCAATATCGCGGAGGCTCACAGCTGCAGCTGCTGCTTGTTAGTGAGTAATAGCAGAACGACAGAAGTCGGGCTTCAAACCCTAGGACTATTTAACAAAGGTCACTAAGATATTTGTAATGTCACTAGATAAACTAGTCTCGGAATGCGAAATACGCTTTAGGTGTGAGAGTTTATATTTCCAGGTTGCTGATTCACTCTTTTCACTGTCAATCAGAGTGATACACAGCCTCAGACAGATCATCCAAACATCATGCAGACATTCTATGTCCAGACTCACCAAGGCCACGCCCATTCCCCATAGACCCCCAGAGACACTTAGTGTACAATACAATATAGTACATGTATTCACTATATTGCCAAAAGTATATGTTCACCCATCCAAATAATCAGAATCAGGTGTCATTTTAATCACTTCCATGTCCTCCAAACCTTCTCTGGCCTTCAGAGAGCATGCCACAACTGGACTGGAGAGCAGTGGAGTTCTCTGAAATTATGAATCGTGTTTCTCAAACTGGCAATCAGATGGACAGATCGGAGAATGAAATTTGTCTTGAGATGCTTTGAATGGGATGTCACTTAAATTCATATTTGAGTTAAAGAAGGGTAATGATTACTTTTGGCAATATAGTGTATGGTTGGTGCATTGTTTTGAAAGGTAACAGGGGTGGAAAGTAGTGCAGTGAGAAGAGTAGAGTGAGTGAGTCTAGAGATACTTATAGGGTTGTAGGCAACTGACAAAGAGATTGTGTTAAAAGCTAGTAAGTGGACCTTCAATTTGGCTAACAAGGGCCTTCAAGCATAATCATATTCCTGATATGAGTATACTTCGTAGGAAATGCAGTTTCCATGAGTTTCTCTCTCACACACACAGACCTAAAGATAAAAAGAAAAGAAAAAACTAACAGAATTATTGAAGAAGAAAGTTGATATAAAGGCAGGGGTGAGAGTTTGTTTATGTGTTACTTCTCAGGGAAGTAACACATACGTGTTTTTGTGTTTGAGACAGTAAGTAAAAGCTGATGCTGCTCTAAAAGAACATTGTGTTCTAGCCTGGAGTGAGGCCCCTAGCTGTGCTTGTGTGCGTGTGTGTACCTTTATTACACAATGTATTGAAGCAGGACTTACATGAACAGAGCTGAAATTTAAAAAAAATGGTCCATTGGGTACATTCTGGGAGGATTTTTGGAGCTCAGCAACCTTTTCCTAGAAAACCTGTGGCATGAACTTGTGTGGCCTCAGTCCACATTCCTTTACAGAGCTTTGCTTTCCAGACATTTAACTGCCTGGGCAGAAGCTCAGTAGAAGACACTGTTACAGCTCATAGCGGCACTGGTATATATATGTATGTATATATCTATATATGTATGTGTGTGTGTGTGTGTGTGTGTGTGTATGTATATATATGTGTATGTATATATATGTATATATATATATATATATACACACACAGTCAGACACACTTCTGGAAGGAACAAACCTTAGTGTGTTACATGTTTGATCAGCAGATAAGCATGAGCAAATATTTCCTTTCACATGATCCTCAGTACATGCAGTCTGTGCTGTTTTCATTCATAAAGTGTCTGCATGAACCTAAAAACAACTCGGAAGATTTTGAATACAAAATTCAAAAAAAGTCTGCATTTGATTTTCTTGCCTGTAAATATGCGTTGGACTCTTGCTACAGCAGCAGACACGTGCAACTTGATGGGATGTTCTGTTCCTTTTCATGCTTGACTGGATCAGCGGTGGTGTGTTTGTGGTCATATAAGCATGACTTGTCTAATAACAAGTTGTGCAGTTGCTCCACCTGCAAAATAATGAACACCATTACCCAAGAAGCCACTGAGAATCATCAAGCCACTGAGAATCATCAAGCCATGCTGCCCTTTTGTTCTCTGCACATTATTAGTATGTTTCTACTGCTGTCAGTGACAGACATCCATGATGAATGCTGCTGTTATGTCAACACATGTTTACATGACATGTTTACTCAGAATATCCTGGATTATTTTGGTTACTTGTATGAATTAAACCCTCGGCATCCTCAAATACTACCCTTCCCTCCATGCCAGTACCCACACTTCTAGAAATCGTTGTCAATGTAAACAGTGTAAGCAGTGGTCACTTTTATATCTGGAAGCTGCAACTTTCTGTAAAATCTCATAAACAGAGGCTGCCCTGTGTGCTCCTATCACCACCTGCCTCTTGAAATTCATCTCACTTCTGCGATGCAATGTAATTAGGCAACCAACCAAACTGGGGCAACTGCAGCAGCTGGAAATGAAAAGGCACCTGCAGCAGCTGGAAATGAAAACATGTGATACACCAGAAGCCCCTAGAGTGCCTTCTTTCTCTGCTGCTGTTGACAGTGGACACTTTAGTTTGTGATTGTGTAGGAGTGTCCCTCGCTGACGTATCAATGTGTCGCTGTGTCCCCCCTCCCATACTCTCACTGTTCCCCCTCTTCTCCAGATTTACTGCAGAATACATCCCCCTTATATAATCCCCCCATAGCCCCCTCTCAACACACACACACACACACACACACACACACACACACACACACACACACACATTCTCACAAGCATAGAGTCAGACACTGGTGGCCCATCCCCCACCACCACCTGCCCCAGTTGGAGAAAACACAGTGCAGGACTGGAACAGACTGAGCTACTCACCAACCAAACAAACAAGCCCATTAGCACGGTGGCACACAGCAGCTTATCTACATAATGACACAGTGCTGCTGCAGGTAGTGGTCACACCATGGTCACTTACTATCTGTATGTACAGTTGTGCTCAAAATAATAGCAGTGCACTTAAAAACATGAGTAAAGCCAAAATCTTCTTAATAATTTTTATTTGGATGCATTCGGAACACTGCATTTATATCCTAGATCACATATGTCAAAGTCAAGGCCCGCGGGCCGGATGTGGCCCGCGGGAGGGTTTTTTCTGGCCCCAAGGATTATATACATTTATTATTAGAACTGGCCCGCAGGCAACTGCACGCCAGCAGCATCCAGGTACTTTACGCGCACTAACGCAATACATTTCCCACAATTCAACGGTGGCGCTCCGAGCAGGAGGCCACTTCCTTTCATTATTCATCAGCGGGCATTAGCGTCACTTCAGAAGTTTCAGATAGCCTACCCTTAAAAAATGGCAAAACGGAAGGTGGACACTGCGAACCGGACTTTTAAAACAGGGTGGGAATCGGAGTACATGTTCACGGAGGTAGCTGGAGAACCTCTGTGACTTTTGTGTGGAGAAAGTGTGGCAGTGATGAAAGAGAATCTGAGACGGCATCATGAGACAAGACAGAAGAGATCGCTAAATTAGCCGGACATTGATGAACTTGTTCAAAAGAAGAGACACCACCAAGTATCAGCCACAGCTTAAAAAAAAAACATTACTGTGCAACATATTCAGAGTTTTTTACTCAGTTAAAGTTTAGAAGTGAACTACTTGTTTTCACACCACCTGTGACTTTTCCTTTTCCTCATGTTTATAGCTTTTTGCACTTTATTATTGTATTTCAATCCAATTTGTTTTGAAAATATTTCAATTGAGTGAATTATAGAAAATTGCTGATATTATGTATTTATTTGAAGTAAATTTAGGCCATTTTTGCTATTTCCCTGAGAAGTAATACTGATGGTGCCTTGAATAATACCGCTTCATTCATTTAATGTTCATGTTTTGGGGATTTTTACACAAAGCTTTTGTCTCTGTTGAAAATTAAAATTTACTAACGGAGCCATAAGAAATTATTTATTTATTTGATCATATAGTAATTATTAATATGTTATAGGTATTATTTTTAGGGTTTCAGTCTGTTTAATGGGGATCACTAGACTTTCTTTAAAAACTTAGATTTACTGAATAATCTTCAGGATTTAGCATTATTGTGAATCTCTACACCAATATTTAGTTTAAAACCATGCTTTCTCAGAATTGCTTCACATCTGTGTTGCATGGAGTTAACCAATTTCTGCTGAAAATGGATATTAAATATGTTTAGACCATTTTGGACAGAATTCTAGTAGTATTTGGAGTTTCCTGTTACATAGACATGCTGGTTACAGGCACACACTGTCTCATTCTCGCTCATAAAGTCAGAGAAGGGCCAAGTTTGAGCCATGTGTTTTTCTTGATTTCATTTGATTTGAGAGTCAAAACAAAAAATGCCATAACTAATGTTTTTCCTCAAAGATTTTTTTTTTTAGCAGTGGGAGGAGCCTATGATTCCTTTAGATTTGTCTCCTCTACTCTCATCTCTCTCCTGGACCATCACTTTTCTCTGCTCCTTGTCTCCTTTGCTCTTTGCTGTTTAGTGTTATATGTCTTATAAGATAACCTAAAATGTAAATGTTAGACAGCAAAGTGTAAACACATTTATGTATTTATTTTTTATTGATCATCAACCAAGAAAAAAGGCTACTTGAAAGGGCTACACTTGACTGGTGTTGTTTTTATCTGGTGTCTTTCTCCTACAGAAATATTTCAACAAGATCATCTATAAAGGAAATGAAATCAGTAGTTACATGACTATGTGTAGATGTTATTGGTAGCTTAATGCTATCCTTGGTATATTGATATTAGCGACAAATAAGTTATGCTACTTAGTTATCTGGCATCAATAGACTGTGAATATCTGTTTAACTTGTGGAATATATGTGGAGTTATATTGGACTCATAACTTTAGTCTTTAACCTTTTTTGGTAACTTGCTGTGTTACCCTCCATTGATAGTTACCCGACTCTGCTGTGAAGGTGGAGAGATGCAGCAGTGCTGGATTTGTGTCAACAATTTTAAAATATTTATAGACATGTGTAAAATAGTTGATGAAAATAGTACTATGGCAAAAAAAATATCATTGTTTTGGTGACGCATGTTCCATTATGTTTCACTTACCAGTGAGTTCCATGTGTTTAGTGTTGACTTTCTGTTACTGGAGAGTTGTGTAACATTGTCAGTACAACATCCCCTATTACCTGAGTCATATGCAGGTGGCGCAAGGGTTGCAGTGGGTAGAGCAGCCGACCCATATAGGGAGGCTACCTCCTGCATGTCATTCCCCCTCTATCTGCCCCCCACCTTCCTGTCTATCTCTATCAAGTGAAGCTGAGTCATACGAATCACTACTCATCATACAAGCAAGTGCTAGTAGACACATGTTTGTATGTTTTTTTTTTTTTCCCTTCTGTTTGGTCGTGTGTGTGTCCTGTAGCTGACAGTAGCTTTTATAACAGATTCTGTGTCTCTTCTCTTCCAGGAAACGCCCAACTCTGTTTTCCTGGTGATGGAAGTAAGTATTGACATTCTGTACTTTAGAACTCCTTTTTTATCATTATGTGCTGTCACTTGTGTCAAAAGAATGTCTGTTTTTATTGTAATGAGTTCCTCATTAAAAAGTGATGATTTAAATAATTAGGAATGTCCACAAACAGAACTCTTAGCATACATTAGTTCTGTTTCACCACAACTCTTGCAGTTAGCATGTCAGCACACAAACACACACACACACACACACACACACACTTTCCTGTACTGTGTTTACCTATTGTTTCTTTCACATTGTGACTTCATTTCCTCTTGGCTTGCTGACTGCCTCCCCCTCAGCACCCCCCACCCTCTACTTCTGTAATCTTTTGGAAGCTTTCGATTAACAGAGTTGAAACAGGTGAAAGCTGAGATAAATGGTCATATTTTTGTTTTATTGCTCTCATTCAGTCAGGCAAGGTGTCAGATAACTTGCTGCATACCTTTTTGTGATGTGCAGCTGCTGAAATGCTGTTACTATTTTAACATGAAGGTGAAAATGCAGATCAACAAAAGCATTAATTAAATCGAGCTTCATCGTAAGGTTTTGTGGTCAGATAGTATAGCAACAATAAAAGAAGGAGAAGTCTTGTTCTTAAGAGTTCGGAAACTACTAATGACTTAATGTTTAATTCTTTGAATCCTCTTCTCCTTAATTTAGTAATGCTGTATGGATGTCAAAAGAAAGTAAATGAATGCAGAAGTCAGGAGGGGACAGTGAATGGTTTGATTAATATGAAATGATGTGAATCATATTCTATGACTTTTATTGTCACCAGTTTCAACCCAAATTAACACTTATGAGAGATTTTTGATGTCTGTTAGATTTAATTTATAGGTTAGCTGCAGATTTCTCCTGTTGGTATAACTGCACCAGTATTAGATACATATATCATGGTCATATTGTGTTCTGATTGTTCCTCATTGTGGCTGTGTTTGACACACTGTGAATTGCATATGTAACATCCATCTGGGTGGTGTTTTTAACAACAAGAAGGAAAGCCAAAGCATTTTGCCTATTCACCAAAAAAAAGGACTTCAAACACCAAACTCCTGTTTTCATCTCTCTGTCTCACACCAATTGATGAGCCGGCTGATATCTGGGCTAGGATACTCACACACATATACATGCGCACATCAGCATGTATCATAACAAAATATGCTTGTCAAATCTGACTAAATACTGTTCACATATTGTTACTGATGGTGCTTATTTATATCCCCTCAGTACTGTAATGGAGGTGACCTCGCTGACTATCTGCAAGGTAAGCGTCACACTGATCCGCCTGCGGCACTCACACACATTACTTTTCATCAAAGAAAAATGATTAATGCCATAGTAGGGGCAACATCAGTGTGTGTGTGTGTGTGTGTGTGTGTGTGTGTGTGCGCCTGTGTGTGCGCCTGTGTGTGCGCCTGTGTGTGCGCGTGTGTGTGTGCGCGCCCTTCCTTCTTCCTTATCTGGTTTAGGACTCATTGGTACACTGTTGATGCTGTGATAGTTCATAACAAAGGTCAGCATTTCTGGTCATATAAAGGGGAGCTCTATCATGACTTGGCAAGTTCAAACATCAAAATGGTGTTTACTGAGAGTCAACTGAGGTAGCTACAAGGAAGTTGGATACATTATGTCGCCAAAAGTATTTATTCACCTACCTTTATTCACACATGAATTTAAGTGACATCGACTCATCTGGAAAGTCCACAAGGTTTAGGTGTGTGCTCATGAGAATTTTTGACCATTCTTCCAGAAGTTCATTGTGAGGTGACACACTGATGTTGTTCCAGAAAGCCTGGCTCTCAGTTTCTGCTCTAATTTATCCCAAAGGTGTTCTATCGGTTTAAGGTCAGGACTCTGTGGAGGCCAGTCAAGTTCATCTACACCAGACTGTCATAAATGTCATTATGGACCTTGCTTTGTGTACTGGATAGGTAGATTTTGATAGGTGAGCGAATACTTTGGCAATAGACTGTATGTCTGAATGTTTGTTGGGACTGAAACTACAAGTTTTTTAATTAAAAAGAAATTCTCCTATGGAACTAGAAAGATGTGGCATTACAGGCTTCTATAGAATAATAAGAGACAGCTGCAGAAGTTTAAACTCTCTTTTTATCCTGTCCATCATGAGTCTAACTTTTGTGTTGGTGGTTCACAATGTAATGTAATCTAATTCCAAAAAGTAAAGTATGACACTTCCATGTGTATACATGTGTACATCTTCATACAGCCCCTCTCAAGGCTGATCAAAACAAGTCAAACACTGACAGCTCCTATTGTTATGCAATTTCAATATTTAGTTTTACATTACCTTTACAGTAGCTAATAGGGAAATGGTAAAGTAGGAAAATCAGAATGTCAAATTTTATGTTTCTGCTTTGGAGTGTAGAGAAGAGAGGGAGTGATTTTAATCCATGTCACTAGTTTTTCTGGAAGTAAGCACCTAGGACACTTTTGAGCAGTCCCTTTTATAGAGGAGTCTCTATTTCTAGATTCAAAGACAATTGCCTAAATTTGAGTGAATAATATTCCTGTTTATTTCAATTTCAGACTGATGTACAGTCAACTCTAAACCTGAACTTTCCTTAAATGTTTTTCTTTAGATCTTTACTGGTGTACAGGTAGATGAACATACATAGTCAAAATGTTCTGATCCAGGACAAACACTGTTGTGTATCTGTTGCTCGCCTATAGAATGCAGTGTTTCGAAAATGAGGCGAGCTGGTATTGGGGTGGGGAGGGGGTTGCTGTTAAAGTTCATTATTTCATTTAGGTGAAAATAAAGAACAAGAGCACTGTTGACGTTCACTGTAAATGCTGTTTATGAATAAATGAATTTAGGCTCAGATTCTATTCTGATAGTTTATATTGCTGGGATTTCCTGCTGTTCTGTGACTGCATTAGCTAGCGAGTAGTGTGTTTCTCTGAAAAGAAGAAAAGATGCAGCATTCTGAAACTTTCTTTTTGTCTTACAAATTTTGTTGTTTTGGGTGTTGAGGTATGGCCACAGTAGCCTGTGTTAACATGAGGACTGAAGTAGCAGCTTGACTGAAGTAATGGCTTAACATGTGGTTTTAAGAGACATTACTATCAATTCTATGCATGCAGGAATGCAGAATGTTTCACTTTTTTTTTTTTTTTTTTTTTTTGCAGAGGGGATGTAGTTGAGGTGGGGGGGGCATCTGTTGTAGGAGCGGCCTAGACTATAAAGTGCTACGGGAAACCCTAGAATGATTAACTCAACATGTTTGACATTGATGTTGTGTGTCTCTAGTTACATTGTTCAGGTCAGTTGCTGGAGTCTCGAAACCCGCTGAACGATTTGCAGTGTGTGTTTTGCCAATACATCTGTTGGATACACATAGATGTTTACACCACTGTTCCATAGAAGCACTGATTGTGTTGGTGGAACAGCTGCCTTATCACTGGACTTTTGCATAATGAACCCGCCCCACTAGTCCACACTTGTTTTTCACAGACTGGGTCATGGGCACACACATCTGTAACATTGTGGTCCAGCAGCATGAATAACACTTTTGATTGTGAAATTAAACTATGGGGTCAGATATACATTAGTGTTCATGGTGGCAAAATGCACTGGTGAGCCAACTGTACTTGTATGACTGCACGAGCACCATGAAGTCTTACATTAGTGTTACTGGGTTCTTATCAGTGTGGGCTGCTGCGTTCCCTCAAAGATTACCAGTTTTCCTTTATGTAAGAGGATATCACAAGTGATTTGTAGAGAGATGAATCCTCTTAGTCTCACAACGGACTACATTTTTTTCACTGCCACCAGGGAATAGCATACTTCAATTTACACTATTAACCTCAGGATTTTTAGTTATATGGTAATTATCTTTAATTAAATAAGGC
This sequence comes from Eupleurogrammus muticus, assembly GCA_036785175.1. Taxonomy (NCBI): domain Eukaryota; kingdom Metazoa; phylum Chordata; class Actinopteri; order Scombriformes; family Trichiuridae; genus Eupleurogrammus; species Eupleurogrammus muticus. The sequence goes on from JAYKQN010000009.1 coordinate 23,778,795, forward strand.
TGGTGGGCATTTTTCATGGAGTTCTTCTGGTTTAGAAATATACTTATGCACTGTTTAAAAAAAAAACTAATAAAAAATTCATCTAAATTAATGGCCATTCTTTCTTTTTTCATCCCTTTACTGTAGCTAAGGGGACCCTGAGAGAAGACACACTGAGGGTTTTCCTCCAGCAAATCGCTGCTGCTATGCGCGTCCTCAACAGCAAAGGAATCATCCACCGTGACCTGAAGCCCCAAAACATCCTGCTGTCATATGTTGGGCGCAAGAAGTCCAACATCAGCGGCATTCGTGTCAAAATAGGTACCAAAAACCAAAAAAAGGAATTTTATTCTGATGTTAATTAGTGGTGTTTTGTAACTGTTCAAATCTACTTTTTATATAATATCCATTAAATTCAAATTTAAACTTGAGTATTCAGAAATCTGAAATCAGGTGTGAAAGAAAATGAATTGGGCAATAAATATTTCTGGTCAGACACAGAATGAGAGGGGTGAAGTTCATTGGGTATGTGGTAGTAGTTCTAGTCATTTCAGCAGCCAAAAATGTTGTGTACCCAACCTTAACCCTCAAGTAAATGTCTACTCTTCAAACTCAATTTATTTATTGATTTTATTCCACTGCCTTCATTTTGTTTAATGCCTAATCACTGGTTCAAATGTTTGTCTCCCAGACAAGTTTAATAATAGCAGTTAATGTTTATTGGTAATAACATTGTGTACTGATTAGGTTGTTCTGTTTCTATGTGTCCTGCAGCTGACTTTGGCTTTGCACGCTACCTCCAGAGCAACATGATGGCCGCCACTCTTTGTGGGTCACCCATGTACATGGTCAGAGCATTTTACACTCCTTAGTGTGCTTGGTCATGCATGCATGTGTGTGTGTGCCTGCGTGTCTACAGTGAGCTGTTTTAGGAAGTGACCCGTCAGCCTTTTCAGATGATTCTGTTGCATAACTGTACTCTTCCCTCAGGCCCCAGAGGTCATCATGTCCCAGAACTATGATGCCAAGGCAGACTTATGGAGCATAGGGACAGTGATATACCAATGTCTGGTTGGAAAGCCACCTTTCCAGGTCATTACTTTGCACAACAAACTAGTAACAACTGTGTTTGTGTGTCTGTGTGTGCTTCTAAATCTATGTTGATATTTTCAGGCCAATAGTCCACAGGACCTGAGGATGTTCTATGAGAAGAACAAGAATCTACAACCTATGTAAGTCACAGAAACCAAACTGGTGTTTTGGAGAAACTGTAATTCCTCTGTAATTTCACAAGGCATCAACACTGTCTTGTTACCCAGCATCCCAAGGGAGACATCTGCCCAGCTTAGTGAACTTTTGCTGGGGTTGCTGCAGAGGAATCAGAAAGACAGAATGGACTTTGGTGAGAGCCATTATTTACTAAGTAAACTTAAAATGTTTAATTAACTGTTCAAGTTTAGTTCTACACACACTATGCATGTCTTTATGTTCGTGAGATCTGATCAGTGTCTTTAATCCCTCCCTCTCTACACAGACACATTTTTTAGCCATCCTTTCCTTGAGCCATCTTCCACCATTAAAAAATGTAAGCTTAATGGTCACATTCAAAATAACTTGTACTACACATACGCACCATCCAACTTGATTACGTACTGATTAACAGTATATTTACTGCCCTCAGCGTGCCCGGTGCCAGTCCCCAGCACCTCCAGTGCTGTAACCGACAGTTCCTGTGGCAGCTCCCCATGCATCCGCTACAACTCCCCTCCTGTGAGTTTGATATTACTATATAAATCCTCATTCACTGAAGATTACACTTTCATGGTGTAGTAAAATATTAACCATTCTCCTCTGTTTCTGCTAGTATCAGTATAGTAAGAGCTGCTGCTACTAATTATTATTATTATTATTAATAATAATAGTTCTACTGCTAGTTATAACAATCTATTTGCACACACATGACACATCTTATTTCCTAGCAGTGGGACTTAAGGGCAAATCAGTTTCCCAGTATGTCAGTATTCTCTGCACATTCATTTGACAGTTGGCACTGCTCAGCATGGAAGCCTTGAAGTCTGTCTGAAGCAATTATTAGTATGAGTTCACCAGAGAACTATCTTTACATTAACTATGTAACCATCCGACCACATTCAATGATTACAAAATTGCCAGTATATAAAATTAGGCATCATAATCATGCTTCTCAGCTCTCGGATGGTGTGTCTGCTGAACTCCCTTATAAAAAATACACAATTGAAACAGCCCTGCTGATCATATGAAACAAGATTCTGTCACTACATAACCTATTTCTCACCTCAAATGTTTTAGATTCAACTTTTAATGACTGTGAAAATTAAAACCAAAGCACCACCAAACTGAGAAGCCACTTTACAACTTAATGCCTTTTCTCTCTGTCACACAGTCTCTCCAAGACATGCAGACCCTAGCAGAAGATGGTCTGTCGTCCCCTCCGCTTGGTCCACCAAACTTTCTGCAGCTGTCCAAGGAGTCTGCAGAAAGCAGCAGCAGCAAGAACTCCTCCTGTGACACTGATGACTTTGTCCTGGTGCCTCACCTATCTGCTGACAGCTGTAAGTTCCATGCCACATATTCACATAAACATGCACTGTGGGCTTGTTGACTAGCTGAATTTTCTCTTTTATGGACAATGCAGAAATGGTATTAGCTCTTGAACATGCTAGAAACACTCATAGAAACAAACTTAAGTGGCACTAGAGAAAGATGAGAAAATATGTTGAATTTCAGAATTTTAATATTATATAATATTAATTAAATAAAATACATTACATAAAATACACTGTGTGTGTGTGTGTGTGTGTGTGTGTGTGTGTGTGTGTGTGTGTGTGTGTGTGTGTGTGTGTGTGTGTGTGTGTGTGTGTGTGTGTGTGTGTGTGTGTGTGTGTGTGTGTGTGTGTGTGTGTGTGTGTGTGTGTGTGTGTGTGTGTGTGTGTGTGTGTGTGTGTGTGTGTGTGTGTGTGTACTCTAAAAGTCCTCCAATCAAACAATAGACATGATGTAGAACATTGAGGGTGTCAGCTGGCATTCTGAGTGACATTTAATCACCTAATTACTGCAGGTTCATACATTAGTGAGCCTGGTACACCTTCATCATTCTCTTCTTTACTCTCTTCTTCACTGCTCTTTCTCCTCAGATGACCAGCAGGTCATGGTAGCAGGACACCGGCCTCCCAGCGATTTCCTCATGTGTGGAGGGTACGTACAAAGCTGTCTACCAGAGACTTTTAGAAGAGAGTTTATATAATCTTCTGAGAATGGAACAACATGGCATTACTTGATGTTATTCTACAAAGTGTATACAATAGGGGTGGGAAGGTTTACAAAAAAAAAAGTAGATGATATTCTGGCTGCAAGAGAGGAGACATTGATAGTTCAAACATGTTTTAATTATTAGGGAAAAAAAAGTTATCAAAGCATGCATCAGATGCATGTCGTTGCATGCATGTCGTTGTGTTTTTGGGCAAGATACTTCAACCATGACTGAGTTGTTTCCTGATGCGACTTTGTGTATCAGAGTCTGTCAATGGGTGAATGGACATTTGTATTGTAAAGCGCTTTGAGTGGTCGAAAAGACTAGAAAGACGCTCTATAAATGCAGGACATTTATTTGCAGGTCATTGTCTAACTCTGCAATCTGCTACACCAGCTACGCTGTTTTCTTTCTTCTTCTTTTGGTTTACTAGCTTAAAGAATAACCCTAACCCTGCTGCTCTGGAGCTTGCTGCTTAGAAAAAGAAGCAGCTCATGATAACGGTAATCTGAAACAAGGCAGTTGAACCCTACTCATTAATGATTTTCATAAATTGTTCCATCGCTAGTGTAAAATCAGCAAAACAATTAGTAACTGAATCCAAGAAAATATTACTGTATTTCGGTCCTTTTGGCACTATGTGTGCATGTCTGATGTAACTTAAGCTCAGACTCTCGACCCGGACAGTCTCCTCTATTTATTCATATATTAATATTTGTGCAGCATTGAAAATGCATGGACTTAAAGACAACAAGAAGTACTACATTTCTCTTTGCTTTTTTATTATTTGAAAACTCTCATAGAGCTTGTACAGTAGCTGTGAGCTCTCTACTTTATGTATTTTTTTATGTACTTTTTAGGGTAGTTAATTTATATAGCACCAAGTTGCACCACATGACAGTTTTGTCATTGCCTCTTAAATGACTATTAGAACTCACATTAAATGTGTATGAACATGTCTTAGATTATCCTCTGTGAATACCATGTACAGTATCATTGTTATTTTTGTATTAAATGTAACTTAACTTCACAAGTTAATAAGCCACAGTTCAGAGTATAAACTGAATAACAAAGGTCAGGGTAAAAAATAGACTAGCTATGCAAGTGTTTTATGAAGCAGTGAGTCAGATTCCATTTTCCACCGAGCCTCGAGTTCACATGTATTTGTTTGAAGTTGTCATCTGTTTTTCTTCATCTGTTTTTGTGTCCACAAGTCTTCCTATGATTGTATTTTTTCTATTTCTGTTTCTCTGGCCACCAGAAACAAACTGCCTAACACTGCTGCAGGATTAGATGGTTGTGTATAAGACCAAAACATCAAGCCAAAACAACAATGTGGTGCTGTGCTTAAAAAAAAGCGAGGGGAGGAATAGGTGCGATAAGAATAGCTTCTCTAGCCAGCCAAAACATGCCTGCAATATCAAACTGTGATTGCCTCAACTGTGTATTTACATATCAAAACTCTCATGTGTACTGTAAAACCACACTTTCATATGGCATCAAATATAGTCACAAAGAGACTTTATATCTACCTGTTATTTTCTATGTTCTGTCTGCACTTTCAGAATATAATATATTCAAGTGCTAAGTACATTTATTTCTAACTTTGATCCAGATGCTACGTCACCTCTTTGTGGTTATTCTTTGTGCTTCCTGTCTTTGTTATTAACCTGTAAGCAGACACTGTGTTACACTTCTCCTTTCTCCCTGCTTTGTCTTCTGTCTGCCTGTGTCAACAACTTCAGGCAAAATGGTTCTCTCTCCTGTCTGTTCCATTTTCTATTATGTTCCCTCTATTTTGCCTTTGTTGCCCTAGCTCATCCTCCTCTAAGTGTTCATGCTTCCAGCTCAAGTCCCTCCTTTTGCCATCCTGCTAACACAGCAGTAATTTTGCTGCTTGCATAAATGAGTTAACCATTTACACAGGATTAACTGATTTTTGTTCCCTTTACTGCAGGAACTGTCACTTACAGTTAAGTAACACCTAGTCTAACTCTCAAAGAGCTCCTAAATCATATTCTGTTTTTTCCTCAGAACATGTGTGTCTTTAATTGAATAGAGTCAAGAAAAAGAGAGTGTGGGCTTGAAGAGAGAATAGAAAAATGAATGGATGGAGAAATCATGTAAAAAAAAAAAAACATGGGATAAGGACTGGAGGGACAGCAAATGCATCTCCAGATGAAAAAGCAAGACAGAAAGTGACAAATTCTAAATTTAAACAAAAGAAAGAGGCTAAAGTGTTTGCTCCCACCCCCCTCTACTGAGCCGCTTGGTAGAAACCAGGTCAGGAGATGAGACTAAGAGACAAGTGACTTCGCATATCACATCGCTCTCCGCTTAACCCGTGCTTCTTTTAAAAAGCAGCTGTTCACTGACCCACAAATGCTCTGTCTGTCTTTAAGGAGAAGACAACAGCATTCAACCTCCTGTCTATATTAAGCCTAAGGTTGGAATCGATAAATTGATTGATAGATTTTTGAGCAAATTGAAGGAAAACGGGAAGTCTCTATTTTCCCATATATTACATTCTTTATAAGTGTTGACTGAGTGGCTAAAGACAATACATGAGCAGCTTTATGTCCCAGAAAAACAGGAATTTGAACATTCAACAAATCCGCTGTTCCTTGGTTCTTTGTCCAGTCTAGTCTTTGCCTCACGTGTCCTCACAGTCTCTCCCTTATAGACCCTCCCAGGTTTCACATCATTACATAATACTGGTTTCCTGCTTGATTGGCCATTTCCCGCAGTCCTCTCCTTTTTTTCATTCTATATGTAAGTAAAGTTCCTCTGTTGGTAACTCAGCCTTGACTTTATGTTCAAGAACATTTTGTCTCCTTTGGATAACAAAAGAATGCAAATGAGCGGTGTCTGTGTGTACTTCCCCTCCCATGTCTGTCTGAACACACTGAAGCTGCTTCTCACACGTGCCAATGGCGACCCCGCCTCTAGTCCAGCCCTCGGCAGGAGGAGCTCAAATCTTATTGGTCAAGCCTTTGTGTTTACATGGAAACCACACCTCCCTTTTTCTGCTCTTGCTGACTCTGCCCTCATGCTCAGCCAGGCTAAACCTGCCTGAAGTAAACAAAGAACTTCAGCTGTAGAAACAAAGCTCCCTACATTTAGATTCATCCAACTTTATTTGATCTCCTTCTGAAAATTTGATCTATTATGGGTGTTGATGCCACAAAAGATGTCCCGCTGATATGGAAGCCAGAGCTAACTAGCTAACTGCACTCTTCACCCATTTTTTTCAATCTCCAGGCAGCCACAGTCCACCCCTGGACAAACCCCTATGGTGTCTCCACGGGCCGAGACCACCCCTATCCCTGTTCCCACCCAGGTCCGCAACTACCAGCGCATCAAGCAGAACCTTTCCAGCAGCCCGACCACCACGCTGTACAACTCCCCAAGGTAAGGGTCGCCTCAAACCTACCTCTGCATGATTTTTTTGTATTGATTAATAATGAAACACCTGAAATAAGAACCTCATTCAAACACCAATGTTTGACTTGCCATGTATAATGAAAACCACAGCTCTTATTTCATCAGTTGTAAAGTGTCACTGAAATTGCATCAGATAAGTGGCTGCTTGAGCTTCCAAAGCTTCCAAGCTGTTGTTTGGAGAGCTTTTTGTGACAGTTTTATGTGAAAACAAAGGAAGAAGGGAGGGCTGTGGAAGAGAGAGGTGGCTTTACAGGAAGATTAATTATGTTGCTCCTGTTTACAAGCTGTTGTCTGACAAGGAGAATACAAGAAGTATTGTTGCTGATGTGTTAATTATTACAAAGTTGTTTAGCACTGGCTTCTGGTTGATTTCTTGCTCTGCTGTTTGCCATTAAATTCCTACTGTGGTAAATATAGTTTTGAGTATTAGTATGTAGCTTATTTGAAAGGAGCTCCTTCAACTGACCACTAACCCTGTCTCTGACTTTTGGAATTTTAAGATAGCTCCTTTATTGTCCCACAGTGGGGAAATTTACGGTGCTACAGCAGCAGTTAGAAAAGTTACAAAAATGTTTTTTAAAAATTTAAAAAGGAAAAGAAAAATTAAAAAATTAAATTAAAAAAACAATATATACAGATATATACAGGTATATATAAATATGAATAAAAAATATTGCACTGGTATATACAGGTATATATAAATATGAATTAAGAATGTATTTGCACTGTCCATTTTTTCTGTTGTTGTTGGGGGGGGGGGGGGGGGTTACTGCGAGCTGTACTTGTTGTATGGGAGTAGTAGTAGTTTTTTATTTTATTTTCAATGTGTCCTTTCACTAGCATAATCTGCCTGATTTCTGTTGTAGATCTGGCACTGTGAGGCGATCCAACACCAGTCCTATGGGGTTTCCAAAGGCAGGCTCTGGTTCCCCCAGCTCTGCAGACGTTCCTCAGACAGTGGGCCGCCGCCTGTCCACTGGCAGTTCCCGGCCCTACTCTCCTTCACCTCTTGGTAAGAAATTGGGACAAGTTCAGACATAAATGGCACTTAATACAAAATGAAAATCTAATAGAAAACATTTGTGTTTGCAGTGGGCACCATCCCTGAGCAGCTAGGTCAATGCTGCTGTCATCTGCAGAACCACGAGCCACGCAGTCGGAGCTCCTCGGGAGGTTAGTCCTGGGCCAAATAGCTCAGTTAACCCACATCTAACCATGCCAGCTTAGATAAGATTAAATGTCTCTCAGGGGATTCGTGAGCTGTTGAGACCTCACATGGTAATCAGTTAACACTAAAGAAAATGAAGCATAAATTCTTGTTAAACAAACAACTGCAGTGCCTTGTGAAAATATTTGCCCCTGTTAAACTTTTTGACCTTTTGCCACATTTCAGGCTTCAAGCATAAAGATATAATATTGGATCTTATGTGAAGAATCAACGCCAAAGGGGACACAATCATAAAGTAGAAATAAAGTACAAATAAAAAACTAAAAAGATGTATATGTTTGTGAACAGCAGTCTTCAGACTTTTCCACGGATTCTCAATTAGATTCAGTTCTGGACGTTGACTTGTCTTTCTAACACCTGGATATGTTTGGTTTTGAACCACTCTATTGTAAATTTTGCTTTATGTTAGGGATCATTTTCTTGTTGGCAGGTAATCCTCCATCACATCCAGTGTTAGGTCTGGGTCAGACTCCCAACAGGTTTTTCTTTCAAAATGTCCCTGTATTTGGCTCCATCCATCCCCCGCATCTGTTTTAGCCATCTTCCTCTGTCCCTAAATAAAACGGCTTTAGACCATGATGCTGGATACCTACTACAAAAATATAGTATTACAATACGCACACACTTCAGTATAAGGTTCAAGGTTTTTATTTGTCGTTACAGCCATATACACAGTATATAGTGAGACGAGACAACGTTCCACCGAGAGCAATTGGTGATAAAAAAGAAAAAAAAGTGCCTAAATACACTGTACAGATTCAGACACACACGTGTCTATACACAAACATACCTGCATACACACTTTATCTTACATACACGCGCACACACACTCACGCCCTCATCCTCACCCACACATACATTATACATACATTATACATACATCCTCACCCACACTCTCAATCATATTATACATAATTAAAAAACTAACTAATAATTTATTGTTATTAAATAAGCAGTCCCCATGTAAACCACAGTGAGTATTTTTTTGGTTCCCTTTGTGTCATTAGTGCTCCAGTCACCATGTATCGATGCCTTACAACCTATTTGCTGTTGCTGTGTTGAAATGATGTCATGTTACCTTATTTAATAATGGTGGATGCACAGGGCGATGTTTGAAATGACAGACAACCGCGCTCTTCCTTTTTAGAAAGTCACAAACAAGATACAGATTCTTTATGAAAAGATTTTGAGATTGTTATTCTCAGAAACCTGTGATACTTGTTTAGAGCACTAGAAAACCTCTAGTTGTTATGTCTCCTCTTGCCAGCACCAGAATGCACAAAGCTAGAATCTGTGATGAACCTTTGGGTTTATAAATTTCCAGTTTTGTAACAAATTGTAGAATTAATACTTTATTTACTTTTGCATCTAGGCTCCCCTGTTCCGTCCTCTCAGCTGCTGGGAGCTCGCCTCCAAAGCGCCCCGACCCTGACTGAGGTCTACCAGACCAGGCAGAAGCTCCACAAGCAGCTGTCAGACCCAGTGCAGCCCTCCTCCTCATTCTGCAGTCACTCCCCTCAGTTTGGCCGACCAGCCAACCTCGGCTCCTCCCCTACAAAGCTGCTGGGCTCCTCTCCCCGCACATCTGACTGGCTGCAGAAATCACCACTACCCACCATTATTGGCTCCCCTACCAAGGTAAGTGCAAGCATTCACAAATGTGCATATTGTTAATACCAAATACAAAATATCATGTGTTACATTTCCCCACCACCTCCCCCAAATTAGACCATTTCAGCACCATTCAAGATCCCTAAAACACAAGCATCCTGTAACTTGATGGCACTGGCAGACAGCCCCATGCCCTCCAAGACACTGGTAGATGTCCGGGATATCTGTGGCCACCACTGCAGCCCTTACAGCTGTGCACGGCCAGCTGTCCCTGAGGCCAGCAGGACATTTGGCAGGTAAGACTCTTTCTCAAAAAACAGGTCCTGACTTTTTTTTTTTTTTATTTGTTTTATTTTTTAACCTTTCCAGATCTCCAGACTGCGTTAGTTTTTCTCACCCATCCAATCACACACCCTTTATTAAAGTTACACTGTTGTGAATCTAATCAAACTTCAGTGGACTTCACATAAGAGATTCTCAAAATGTTATGCAATCTAATCGACAAAGTAATAAGGAAGTTATCGGCCTTTATTTTGTTACATTCTGTAAATTGTGTTGAAAGTACTTGACACTCTAATTGCTTCAGGAGCTTTGTTTTTTTGGTATTTCAAATGCTGAAATTTGGAGAAAACAACATCCTTGACTCTTCACACAGTGAGGATGCCAATATTACACCAACTTATCTGCTCTTTGCCTCTGTGTATGTGTGGTTTCCCTGCAGGTCTGTTAGTACTGGTCGTCTGTCGGAGCAGCCGATCAGAATCACTCTGGGTGGACAGGCCTATCAGGGCAGCACTGACAGCCTGAACACAGAGCGACCCATGGATACAGGTAGTTCATTCAGTCAAAATACAGTTTCTTCATACAGTTAATTAAACCTTTCTTATAGTCATTAGGCTTGTTTGTCTAGTTTATTAACTGATTTTTTTTATTAAATGATCAGTGTAAGACAAATAAATAAGCCACTCCTCTCTCCAAAGCTCCTTCAGGCCCCCCTGTGCTGTCTCAAGGTGGGTCGGCAAGTCCCCGCAATGTCCTTTTCACTGTTGGATCACCACCCAACAGCAGCACTCCACCTACTTGTAGCCATCTGGGCACCCGACCACGCACAACCTCAGGTGAAGATCTTGACCTGAGCTACTGAATAAAGCAGATGCAACTTTTTATTACAGCAGAAAAGATGTAATAAAAGAGGCATTCTTGGTAATAAGTCATCTCATTATTGACTGTTCCCTCAGTGGGTTCCAACAGCTCCGCTGGCTCCCTGTGTTCCACCAGTGGGCGGGTCTATGTTGGCTCTCCCCCAGGTATGGCTATTGGCTCCTCGCCTCCAGGAGGTTTCTTTGGTGGGCAGATGATCCCTGGGGCTGAGGGGGCACCCAGTAACCTGCGATATGTCCCCTATGGAACCTCCCCTCCCAGCTTAGAGGGATTCATAACCTTCGAAGCTCCGGAGCTGCCAGAGGAGACCCTCATGGAGGTGAGACAGGGTGGGGGGTGAAGTCTGATTGGCACATTTTTACTATACAGCATACAGGAAGTAATGGGAGAGAGAGGGGGGAGTGACAAGCCACAGAGAACCACTCCTACAAGGACTTGGACGGAGATCGGTTGCTTAACAGCAAAGCTCCACCCCTAGCCCACCTGACAAGGTTTGGTATTTTTACATTCTTTTAATTCATTTGTTTGTCAATTGTTTTACATATACAGCGTGAGCACACAGATACCCTGATGCACTTGCGGATGATGCTCTCTTTCACCGACTGCGTCCTGGAGATGGCAGCACTTCGAGCTGGGGGGGCAGAGCTGGGCGTGTCAGCCGCTTCCCTCTACCCACCTCAGGACAGTCTGGTTGTTGACCAGATCAGCCAGCTCAGCAAAGAGTGGGGGTAAGGGAAAGGACATAGTCATGTAGTGTCAGGAGGCCTTCAGATCGCTGGTGTTTTTGAATTGCAAAAGTGATTCTATCCATCATAGTTCAGTATGTGTGTGCTGCCCCCTACAGGCAGGTGGAGCAGTTGGTGCTTTACATGAAGGCAGCTCAGCTCCTGGCTTCCTCCCTTCATCTGGCCAAGGCTCAGATTAAATCAGCCAAGCTCAATCCTTCCACTGCTGTTAAACAGGGTAGGGACATCTCATTCCACAGTTAATAAGTTTAGGTTCACTGCTTCATCAGAGAAAGACATTGTGACATAATAGGAAGAGCAAGCTGCAACATATCGAAATAATTAACTCTCTTGTCCCCTGTTCTTAGTGGTGAAGAGTCTAAACGAGCGTTACAAAAGCTGCATCTCACTCTGCCGGCGGCTGACCGACAAACTCAACCACTTTTTCTCTGATAAGCAACGCTTTGTGGATGAGATCAACAGCGTCACTGCTGAAAAGCTCATCTACAATCATGCTGTGGAGATGGTGAGTCTAAGCATGACAATCAGCTGGTTTCTGGTCTAATTATTGATTAATGACCTTGATATCTGTCAGCATGTTTTTCAAATTATACAAGCCCAAATCAAGTTCATGTGAGTGCAGAGATGGTTTGTAGTTTGGCCTTATGTAATGTGATATGTGTTTTAGGTTCAGTCTGCAGCTCTGGATGAGATGTTCAAGCAGACAGAGGACATAGCCTACCGCTATAGCAAAGCCGCCATGCTGCTGGAGGGCTTGTCCAAGATCCTACAGGACCCCACTGACATTGAGAACGTAGTCAAGTGTAAGTAAACAATTTTGTATTCTTCAATGCTGCCCATCACAGTGATGTTAATGTTCTGCTCAGTGTATGAGCATGTTTCATCAAGAGCTGGTACGCAATAGAAAAAAAAGAATTTCACACAGTTTAAAGTGACCCTATTAGAAATCAGCAGAAATACACACATACATAGACATACGTTTTACAGTGTCTGCCACTGTAAGTTAACTTTTTAACATTAATTAATATGCTTTTTTGAAAAAACCCTCTTTCTAGATGTATATGAGTTATTGAACTGTCAATCAATTTAAACAAAAAAAAATTGTTATGCTACTTTCTGTGTGATACTCATTAGGGCTGTGATTGTTTTTTTATGTTTATTTGATATTTTATTTTTAATTTTGTGATTTTTTTTTTTTTTATATTGTATTTAATGTGTTAGATGTGGAGTAAGGCAATCAGTATTTTCAACTATTTAATTCATGCAAGTTTATATTCACTTTGCTTCTATCAACACACGCACTCACACTTCATATCTTGTGCCTTTTTCCTGCAGACAAGGCCAGTGTGGACCGCAGGATCTCAGCCCTCTGTTACTGCACTGTCACATTGTATGAGTAGCGGTACACACACACGCACCCAGGGACTATCGACTACGATTCTTACAAACCCACTGTTCCCTCCTGTAGCAATTTTAAGCACTTTTTCATTTGATTGGTTTCATCTGTATTAGATTTATTTGTGGCATCATGGACTGAACTGATGCATAAATTTACAACCAAAGATGACAACACATCCAGAGACAAATGCTGAAACCGGATGTCAACATAACATATGCACTTTTAAGTGCTTTTTTATGCTGTGATGATGGAAATCCATCAGATCAACACATCTAAAAACTGTCCGTTGTTCAGGATATTTTTTTTACCAGAAGAGTAAGAGACTGGACAAGACTATAATAAGCGTTGAGAAGATTTCAGCTCCCTGTGAAGCAGTACATTTTTTAATCCTGCTCACTATGTGATATCATTGGGTATTTAGTCTGTGTTTAAGTTGTTATTCATTTTATTTATTGATTCAGAAGAACATTGGTGTTTTAATCTCCTGCCTATCTTGAAAACCTCAGTACTGGAGTAGAAGAAATTAACAAAAGGCTTACAGCTGCTCACTGTAAAACAGATCTACTCAGATACTTAAATCAAACACAAACTCCTGTTACAAGAACTCAGAAATAGATGGCCATGAGAGCAAAGGATCCTGTAGATTTTCAGTTGCTTTGTTTTAGTTTTTCATGTTGTTAGCTCAAGCACTTTATTGTGGATTGAGAGGAGAAGGTGCGTGTGTCTGTGCGTATGTCTGCTTGTGTGAAAATTCTGAAGGTAGGAAAAAAGAAAAAATAGAGGGATGTTTCCTAATCACTCCTACTCCCATCTTCCAAACATATTGTACTTGTACTTGAGTACTTGTGTGCCTGACCAACAAGTCTACTCATGTGCATACATTTCCCGTAAGACAAAGGAACCAGTCATATCAGTCAAGAGATGTGAAAGATTAACTCACATGTTTGAATTAACCACTGCTTGGTAGTTCACTGTTTTTAAAGCTATGTAGTTAAAGGGACATTCCAACAATTTTGTACATGAAAATGACTTTACTAATAGGCAAAGTACTAAGGAGGTACATAGTTTCATCTGTGACTTCTGAGATACGTATTGATAACAATATTATTACCTACCTGATGATTTCATCTAGGTTATATCAGACTAAACTGTTACTAGCAGAAAGCTTTTGTTGTTAACTGGAACTGTGGAATTTGACATGTGCAATTACTAGGTTTGTTAGCTGCCATTATGGGAAGTGACAGTGAAGTTAAAGTGTTTGTTGGCGTTTGACCCATTTTAGTACTTCAAAGTCAGGATGATTCACTATGTGCTGCTTTTATTTGAAAATTTATCAAGTCTCTCACAAGTTCTTCCAACTTTATGGAAGTGTTATGCTAAATTATAATAATAATTACATTTTCCTATAATATTAATAAAAAATGCTATTGACAGGATGATGGTTAATGTGAATACAGGGCTGGCACCTTTGATTAGTGATTATCAACTTAATTTCTCTGCACTTGCCATGCAGTGTTGTCAAAAGAAAAGTCTGACAGATGCTTGTAGCAGGTTCCTTGTGTTAGTCATGATACAGGAATGTAATGCACAAATGGTGACTTTGGTTGATTATGTTGCTCACAGTAGAAAAAGATTAAGGTAAATTTGAAGTTATTCTCACATGAATCTTCTCACACGAACTTGAGAAAGTGATCCATGGTTTCCTGTCAAAAATCTGTAGTGCTGCGCAGCAAATCAGGGGTCCACTTGGACCCTTATGGAGCAAATAGTGAAACTGAAAAGTCATATTACTTGACAAGTTACCTTAATAATATGTTTTATTTTTAATAAAATACTACAGCTTTTTATGTTTGTCAGTTAACTGTAGCATTTTTTTCACTAAATTTGTTGTGCAAACTTGTATATATTTGTCTGTGGTGCATGTGATGATTCCTTTCCCCTTTTGTTCAGGTGGGGAGTCAATGTATGTGAGATCATTTTGAGTTTTGGGCTTGTGCCCTGCCTATCAGTCAAAGAGCACAAGTCTTTATATGTACATAAACAAATTTGATACATTTTATTCATGTCTGCCAAGGGTTTTCTATAAGAAAAACCTATTTTGGCACAACAGGGGTGTGCCAAAGAATAAAATAAAAGTTCAAGGCAGCTCCAGAAACAGAAATCTTTGTATACAGACTGTTTATTATCATAACAAGGTATCCACATTTATTCAGTGGGTCTCACAAAATATTCCTGAAATGAGCATGATGTCTTAGAAGACAAGTATGTTACAGATTTCCTGCTCATTCCACAAAAAGCTGAGACTCGTTTGGTCGCCTCTGCACTGCCCAGCATCCACTCTTTCCCCCTGCTTCCCCTCGTGTCATCTGCTGTTCTCCAAATAGTGTATGTACTGTACTATATGAGTGTATATACACATGTGCACTTGCCAGGTGTGCATTAAGGCCAGTAGTATACAGTTCATGATAGAAAAGGAGATGCCTTCTTCAAGCAGACATAGGCCTACTCCTCTGTACAGGTGTGAATAAATTCTTTTTCTGTGTATAAATGTGTATAAATGCATTCACAGGCAGCCAGCAGTCTCTGGGCCTGCTTCTCTGATATACTGTTCTTTTTTTCTAGACATATTTGGGATTTCAGTTTCCCATTTTTTTGTCGAGAGCACTCTGTACCAACAAAGCCTTTTAGTGCGCACAGAGTGAAGCGGGACAAATAAAGTTGCTGGAATCCCACCCGAATCAATTTTCTTTATCTGTGGACTGTAACTGAAAATGGACCATTTTAAATAAAGCATGGGTACAAAGTCTGCATTTCACCCTGTAGAGACTCTAGAATTTTGAATGTATGTACCCTGTTGTTTTAATGCGCCTCTCCAGCTTGATATAAATACATTTCGAAGACCCCCTCTGTCAGTCATCATCCATCTTCTCAATACAGACCCTGAAAGTGGGACACTTTCCATGCACCAATTTTTCAAAGAGAAATGTCAATGTTGTTTCTCAATGAGGGGTATCTCTTTTTGTTCTTTATGGAACTCAATTGCAGTCTTTGTTATTAAAACAAGAGAATAAATGAAAATGTCTTGTGTTTTTAATTTTCTAGCTTGTTTCTGCATCAGTTTACCAGATATGGAGAAGTGTGGTGCCCATTCATGAGTGGATGATATTACATTCAGTGTGTAGAGTTGACTACAGCCCTAACCTCAGATGGACTCTCCTAGACAATAGTCTGATAGAAATTGTGATATACAGTGGGGAAAAACAAGTATTTGCTGGTTTGCTGGTTTTGTTGGTTTGGCCTGACTTGATCAGTCTGTAATATTAATGGTAGGTGTAGTCTAACATTCTGAGACAAAATATTAAGACAATCAAAAAATTTACTTTAAAGAATTTGTATTAATATATTTGCATTTTGTTGAGGAAAATGAGTATTTGAACCCTCTTGCCAAAAAAACTTGGTACCTTATGACAAATCCCTTATTAGCAAGCACATAGATCAGATGTTTTTTGTAGTGGATGACCAGGTTTCTGCACATCAAGATTCCATGGCTGTCGCTTGGCTGTCCTAAGCTTCAGCTCTCTCCACAGATTTTCTCTAGGATTCAGGTCCGGAGACTGTCTGGGCCACTCCATGACTTTGATATGTCTTTTCTCAAGCCTTTCTTTGGTTGCCTTGGCTGCAGCTTTGGGTTATTGTCCCGATGGTGCAGAAAATCTCCCCTAAAGCACAATATTACCACCTCCATGTCTGACAGTAGGGATGATGTTCTTGGGGTCTCCTTTCAGACATGACGGGTTAAATTGATGCTAAAGAGCTCAATCTTGGTCTCATCTGACCATAACACCTTCTCTCAGTCACACCCCAAATCATTCAGATGTTCGTTGGCAAAGTTCAGGGGGCCTGCACATGTGCTTTCTTAAGCAGGAATACTATGCTATCACTGCAAGATGTAACATGTGGTGTAAAGTGTTACCAACTGTTTGCTTGGTGACTGTGATCCCAGCTGCTCTTCCACTAACTCTGCCTATGTTGTATCGTCTATTTCTAATCATTCTCATGATCCTGGAACCCCCATGAGGTGAGATCTTGTTTGGAATCGGAGACTCATGGAGATTGTTCACGTGAGTGTGTGAGTGATTGGTGTGTGTGCACCCCTATTTCTCACCTGAAATGCAGTGGTATTGGCTCCAGCAGATCCCCACAATGCTAGTGGAATCAGTGTGTATAGAAATTGACTGACTGACAATATGGTTTATCTGCATATTTGTTAGTCACAATAATCAATACATGACGCTCTTTATTATACTTAGCTCAGGTGAAATGTTCATGAGAATGTAAGTTGATAAAGTAAAAACAGATTTTTGTGATAATTACATGCTGTACATGAACACAGAAATAATTACTATGTAACAAAGCCAGCAAGTAGGTAAAATGGATGATATCACTTAGTGAGATGTATGTAACAGTATAATCACAATCCACTTACAATCAATTATTAGCTGTGATCAGCGTATGTCACAGCGCATTTGTCATACACTCTGTAAACTACCTTCAATAGGTTGTTTGTAATGTAATGTTTTAAGTAGACTGTCCAGTTGTCAAAATTTTATAACAAACACACGTAATATTAATAAATACATATAATTGCATGTATTATTTTTCATCAAACACTGCAGGAAGAAGTTAAAGAAATCATTAAGAATCCCAACCACTCCGGTATTACATTTACCCCTGCTGCAGTCGGGAAAAAGGTAGTGGATATACCTGGCGGCATTGAGAGGCTAAGAAGAACTTCTACCTTAAGACCACTAGGATCCTAGATAAGATGGAAGGGACTCAAGGTCATTAACGCACTCCAATGGAAGGAATTATTGTTCTTTTCTACAATACATTATTTGACACCATAGTAACTTTTAAAAAGATTTGATGTAATATTTTGATATATTTTTATATTATGCTTTTTTATTTTAGTAGTTTAAGTACCTTATGTGCTTGATTGGTGCTAAAGTATATTAAACAAACAGTATACACATGTTATATCCAGTAATATTACTATGAATCTACTTAAGGTTTTATATTGGCTCCAAGTAATTTTACCTTTGAAGTTGCTGATATTACTTCTAGAGTAGGTAACAATCTCGATTTAGGACTTTGACTTTAAATTGGGTATTTTTAAATGACATTATTTCTACTTTTACTCTAGCAAAAGATCAGAGAACTTCCTCGTAGATGGGACATTGAGGGCTACCTGAAGCCACTGCTGCTGCAATGAAGGGAGACGTTCAGCTGGCCATGTTCTGAAGATGATTGGTTCTTTGTCTTGATTGACACGCACACAGACCAATCACTGGTGTTAGTCTGTCAGTGATAAAATCCTATGAAAGTCCTGAATCTAACCGAAGCGAAGGAGTGCTCTTAGCGTCCTGGTAAAACCTTAAATCTACCAAATCTTTTGTTCTAATGTGTCGCTTTGTTACATAGATATCAACTACTACCTTGAATCTGTTCGTGTTTTTGCTACTGCTCGCAATGCAGCACCAGTTTGCAATGCTTTAAACTGTCGTTAGCAAGCAAGCTACTCCAGCTGGACGTCCGGTGTTAGATGGGTTCATCTAATACTGCTAGCTGTGTTTAAATGTCGGAAAACAGATCTGGTTCCAACAATTCAAGACGGAAAGTCGTCGGTGGGATACTTAACCCATATAGCGACAGAGGAGAGGTAGTTTTAGAAAGCGTAGCGTTATATAAGCTATACATAGACCGTTAACTCGCTACGCACACGACACACGCAGTTATATTTTCCTGAAAAGAAATACGCCATTTGTTGTTTGGATGAGGGACTACGGTGGCCGACAAGGAACGTATTGAAGCCAATAGAAAAATGTAATATAATCAAAATGTATTTCTTTAGAATTCCTACAGTCATATACATTTCAGGAATGCCACGCGGTTATTAGAGAATATGAAAACCTTTAGGAACTAAAAAAAAAAATCTGTAGCTTATGGTTAAGCAGTTGGCTTTACTGATAGTGTTCATTCACAAGTCTCAACAAACTCTTTTTGAAAATGTAATAATTTCAGTGGCAAAGGATCTAAACAATATGTAACTAATGCCATTAACAAAGCAGTTACAAGCTCCTAAAATCTGTAACTTTTAGTTAACATCTCATTACTTGACTTTTAAAGTTTCAGGTTAAAATGTCCCGAGAGCACCTGATTGTCCAACGAGCCAGGAGGTCCTTTCAAACAGGAAAAACTAAACCTCTGGAGTACAGGATCCACCAGCTGAAGAACCTGCTGCGTTTCATCTCAGAGAGACGGAAAGACATTGCAGATGCTGTCAAAAGAGACCTTGGCAAGGTGGGTTTGTCGAAAAAGTACAGGATTCTAACTGGGTCTGAGAAATCTGTGATTAGGTTTGAATCTTGAGAGGCTCAGTCTTCCTGGCAGGACACTCAACAGGAATTTACAAATTTATCCTACATTCACTGCCCTAGATTATTTACAGTCAACCAATAAGAGATTTTAAAACTCCAGAAAGAGAACAGATCAGAACTCCAGTTAAAAAGTGGATTAAAAAAAACTTGGTGTAGGGATTTGCTACTGGTTTTTGAACAGCAACACCCTCACTCAACTCGCATTCATGTCATATTCCACTTGCTCAGTGCTTTTGTGTAGATCAGGTGTATTTTTTATTCTTAATATACTTCTTGTTCACCTTACTATATCTTATTTTATTTTTATCTATCTTGCCCTATCTATGATATCCTATTTTCTTTATTATTTATTTATACTCTTACACCAGACCTGGCTTTGATACTTATTGTTAATTTATTACGAACTTATAATCATGTCTTGTGTCTGTATTATATTTCTTACACATTTATGTAAAATGTTTTTATGAACTTATAGTTTATCCCATATATCCAATGATTCCTCAGTGAGTGCCCTCAGTGCTGAAGGCTGTTATCAGCTGGACTGGGATGTCTCTTCTCATGGGGCACACTGGCTGGGGTGGGTGGAGCCTCTGCCTCAGTAACCCAAGGCAGAGGTGTGTGTGTGTGTGTGTGTGTGTGTGTGTGTGTGTGTGTGTGTGTGTGTGTGTGTGTGTGTGTGTGTGTGTGTGTGTGTGTGTGTGTGTGTGTGTGTGTGTGTGTGTGTGTGTGTGTGTGTGTGTGTGTGTGTGTGTGTGTGTGTGTGTGTGTGTGTGTGTGTGTGTGTGTGTGTGTGTGTGAGTTGTGGGCTGGAAATCGTTAGGTTAGGGTAGGGGGCTGGTTGTTGTGCTTTTAACATGTAAAGTCGTTTGTATTTGTATAGCCCAAAATCACAGACTCACCCCAATGGGCCTTTGTACAACAGCAACACAACATCCTCTGTCATTTAACCCTCACATTGTACAAGGAAAAACTTCTTAAAAAAACCCTTTAACAGAGGAAAAAAAGAGAAAGAAACCTCAGTAAGTGAAACAGAGAAGGATCAGGACAGGCTGCAATAGGTGATGTGAACAGGATGGAAACAATACATTTAAACAGTAAAAGGTGAATCTGACACTAAATGGAATGACAGAAATATATTGAATTGTGGTGTAACTGTAGGATGAGGTGACAGGATTTATCTCAGCTTCCAGGTGAACCAGGACAGCAGCAGAACCTCCAACAACAGAAAATCCTTCAGTGGCTCCACTGCAGCATGTTCTGAGAATGAGAAAACACAGGGCAGGACTCCATGAAGACAACAGATTTAAAAAAGTACATCAGTGGGCCATAAGAGTTACAGATGGAAGAAAGAAGAAAATGCTGAGAGTATTTTATAAGGTCCAGGCAGTCTAAACCTACATCAGCATAACAATGTTCTAGGCCGGCCAGGGCCCTAAGGTTGAGAAAATTTAGAAGTGGCGCAAGTTAGGACATTCTTCTCACACATTGGCAGTGTTCAATATATTCATTTGCATTTGAAGTTGATTAGTAGAATCTTGGTGTTACTGCCTGGTTAGAACAAAAAACTTCACCCACAATAGCCCTCAAGTGACCCCTGATACAAATTATATTGATTATATCAACAGTAATAGTAAAGCTAGAGTAGATCCATCATTGTGTCACAACATTGCTTTGTTTTCTGGTAAGTCAAGTTTACAGTATAACAGTCAGATAATAATCTGACTTTATGGTAGATTGTTCCACATTTACTGTAAAAGTCATCAATATGAGCGTTTCTGCTGATAAAAATAAAACATGAATAAAGTAATAAATGAGAAACAATGTCCCAGTATTGTCTCCTCTGCTTTCAGAGTGAAAATGGAACAGAGCTGTTTGAGACCCTTGGGCTGGAGGGAGAGATCAATCTGGCTATAGAGAATGTGTCCAAGTGGGCAGCTCCCCGGCCTGTAGAGAAAAACCTCCTCACCATATCAGATGAGGTGTATGTGCAGCCTGAACCTCTGGGAGTGGTGCTCATCATCGGAGCCTGGAACTACCCCTGGGCTGTCACACTGCAGCCGCTGGTCGGAGCTATTGCTGCTGGTACCAAATCTACTCCTATACATGGGTGTCCTATACCTATACTGTGTAGCTTTTTGTGCCTAGTAGCTGTTTAAGCATGTTGATTAGTTTTTGCTGTTTAGTTTTTTAGCTATATCTGTTCTGCTGTCTATATACTAAGTATCACAACCAAGCAATGAGAAAAGTTGTAATTCTGACACTAACACTGACTCGCCTGTTCACCAGTTGCACACGATGCTGGCCCTGGGCCAAAACACATCCTGTAAATACAGAATGGAGGTATTTGTATGACTTGCCCTGCAATGTAAATACAGATAAGAAATTCTTCTCTCAGGAGGACAAGTCATGATTACTGGAAGAGGTCATTTGACACCAATAAAGACATGTTTATGAATAATTATGTTTTCAGCTAATGAATAAATTAAAATGCTACATGTTGTCCCTTTTAAAAAAAATAGTTTGACTGAGGTGACACTTACTGATTCAATTTGTATCTTCTCTTTCATCTTTTAGGTAATGCGGGAGTAATAAAGCCATCAGAGGTCAGCTCTCACTCAGCCAAGGTCATGGAGGAACTTCTCCCTTTGTATTTGGACAAAGTGAGCCTCTTTTTCTGGATTTGATGTCTGAGCTTTTCAGTGTAAATGTACAGGGAGGTTTAATGGCTGGTTATACTCCCAGGATCTGTACCCAGTGGTAACAGGTGGTGTGTCAGAGACCCAGGAGCTATTGAAGCAGAGGTTTGACCACATCTTCTACACAGGAAGTAGCACCGTGGGCAAATTGGTGATGGAGGCTGCAGCTCGCCACCTCACCCCTGTGACACTGGAACTGGGAGGGAAGAGCCCCTGCTACATCGACAAGAACTGTAACGTCACTGTTGCATGTCGGTCAGTCTAAACCATTTAATGTAAGGTAAAAATGTTACTGTTAGCTACTTCATTGAAGGGTAAAGAGCCCCTACAATGAAATCAAGTTTTTAATTTTGTTAAATGTGGTGTTTTTAAGAGTGAAATGAGCAGACAGTGCCAGAGTTAAGTGTTCCGGCTTGTGACTATGTCACATGTGAAACATACAATATTGTTCCAAGCATAAAGTATCTTTAGATCTTAATGCATGTCTAGAGAGGATCTTTAAATGATGACAACAAATCATATTGTAAATCAGTAACATCATGCTGTGAGGTAAATAGCATGTGAAAATCAAGTCATTAGGGTTTTTCAAACGTTTTCTCTTCCAACGCAGTCGTATCACATGGGGAAAGTTTGTCAACTGTGGCCAGACATGCATTGCTCCAGACTACATCCTTTGTGAACCCTCCATACAGAACCAAGTGCTAGAGGAGATCAGGAAGAGCATCAAGGTTAGTTAAAACATGTTTTGAATACATTTAATTATTATAGTTACCACTGGCATTCTTCTGTCTGCTTGTTTGTCTCTCTTTGTTAGAAGCGTACCTTCAAAAAGTTTTAGTCAGATTTTCCTCGAATTTTGACGAAAGTTGGGAATGTTACCATGAACAGACATTGAATTTTAGTTATGATCTTGAAGAAATTTGGGTTTCTAGATTGCTTTAAATTGTTGTTGTTTGGTAACAATGCAGTAAATAGACTGGGAGCCATTGTGGTGGTGATATCTGGCACCTGCATAGCTTGTTTTCTATTAACACTAATAGAGGATCTTGACAAGTTACAAGACCCACCACTAAGCAGGTCACTCTATTGTATCAAATTCACCCTGTATGTCACCAAACAATCTCAATTCAGACACATTACAAAGTGGTAAACATTGATGCTTTGCATTGCATGATAGCGCATGCATTCAATAAGTATGGGATTACAATATTGGGTGGGAGTCACATTTTATCTGTTATGTTATCTTCACATTGGGAATCTGAGTGAAAGGACATAATTTGGTTTAATTTAACAACTTTATAATTATTTAAAATGATCTCCTAATATACAATCATCTGACTGTGGGGTTTATAGGACAAATTCTGGTTAAACACAGCTGTGTATAGTAATTAATTTAATCATTTCCACAAAAAAATCTCCCGCCAAAAATATAATCTGAATCTGTGGGAAACATAAATTCTTCATCATAACCTCAGAGTCACAGAAAATACTTGTTTTTTGAAACACAACCCTAATGAGCTGTATTTATAGATAGAATTGTTAGAACTTCAGTATTCATATGACTGGAAAAAAGGCATGCATGAAACACAAAGAGAATCTGAAACACATTGATAATAAAATTAGGTTATGGAGAGTCATGAAAATCTGTTTTAGTTATTTTTCGGATCCATTGCACAATAGCCATATAATCACCGGTGTTCATTTGGTCATTAGCTGAAAGTCATAATGACTAGATAATTTATCTACGTATTGCAGGAGTTTTACACAGATAATCCAAAGAAGTTTGAGGACTACGGACGCATCATTAACCAGCGGCATTATAAGAGGGTGATGGCTCTAATGGAGGGCAGCACTGTCGCTGTCGGCGGAGACAGCGATGAGTCTCAGTGCTACATAGGTATGTGGTGTGTGCCGTGGCCATCCTGGAGAAGCAGCTTAATTCATAATAAAGCCTATAATTTCAGTATAGGTTGGGCTGCATTGCTGGCCTGTTACTCATGAAACTGTAACTGCATTATAGAAATTTAGGTAGAAATTGGCAAAAAGAAGCAGGCGATACCATTGTATCTGCCTGGAGCATTCACTATCAACAGTCACTATGCAGACAGATTGACTCACACCTGTTCTGTACTCTTAGTGGTCTCCTTCTTCCTGGCAGCTCCCACTGTGTTGAAGGATGTGACGAGTGAATCCAAGGTGATGCAGGAAGAGATCTTTGGGCCGCTGCTCCCCATCATCACAGTGAGCGGTGTAGAAGAGGCCATTCAGTTCATTAACGAGAGAGAGAAACCACTGGTTGTATATGTCTTCTCCCATGACAAGAAGGTAAAACCTGCAGTGACGATTGTTTCATTGTACTGAGGTTTTCATTGTGTTTTTGTCTGTTTTAATGTGCTGTAATGTCTGTCTTGATGACTAGCTGATCAAAAGGGTGATAGCTGAGACATCCAGCGGTGCTCTGTTGGCTAATGACTGTCTGGTCCACTTCACAGTCAGTGCTCTGCCCTTCGGAGGAGTAGGTGAGTATGTGAATATTAACCCAGCCTGCAGCTACAGTGCTGATCCTCCTGTAATCATTGCAATAACTATCATTCTTAAATGGTAAATAGATAGGTAGTTGAGCTGTCATTAGTAATAGTTATTTTACAATTTGTTAATGGTTAATATTTGGTTTATTTAGGTAGGTAATACTAGTAAAATTATAACATAAAATAGGAGTATTGTATTTAGTTTATTTAATAAAATTGTGTTAAAAATCACCCCCAAATAATTAGTACAAAATAAACGTTTACATTTTAAAGATCAGGTAAAGTGCTACTGGAAGTAGAAAAACAATTGGCAACCTTTGCAAGGAAATAACTAGAATAATTTCAATAAAGGCTTTAGAAAGAATGTAGTACCATTAGCAACAATAACAACATTAACAAACACAACTCTGAAGGTATCATTTTTTGGGTTTAATTTGTTCCTCAGGTAACAGTGGTATGGGTTGCTATCACGGCCGCCACAGCTTCAACCAGCTCAGCCACCTGCGCAGCTGCCTGATCAAGCAGCTGAATATGGAGGGAGTGAACAGCATGCGTTATCCACCTCACACCGCCAACAAGATGGGCTGGGCTCGATTCCTGCTGCTCAAGCATATCAATGTGGGAAGGCTGCGCCGCATGGCACTACTGGCCATTATGGTCGGCTTGGCAGCATTTATTGTGCAGGTGAAGGTCAAACAATCCTTATGTTTCCTGGGGAATTGATTGACATAAATGAATAAAGTGACTGTCACTAATGAGAACGTATAATCCTCAACACACAGCAGCACCATGTTGTTATCAGCCAGGTTTTTTGTTAACCCTCTATTGCATGGAATTTTTCTGAGACACTGTAAAAATGTTGTTATTACTTGAAATGGCCTAAATAATATATATATTAAAAATAAACAAGAAAAGGTTGTAAGCATAGTGTCAGAATAGTTTCATGGTATGTAAGTCAATAGGACTATTAGGTTTTTCACTATTTTTCCATATTTGCATATTGCTGCCATATGGTAATTTTTTAACATATAAAAACATATAACATTAAAAGTAGATTAAATATAAAAACAAAAAAGAAAAAATTCAACCTTAGGTTGTATGGTCAATAATGGTCAACAACAATAGAGGGTTATAGGGGACCTATTATTTAATGTTATATACCCTATACGTTCAATATTAAACATGGTCCGAAATGTCAAATAAAGAGTTATTTGTATGGAAAAATAATCCTACAGGCAAAAATGTATTTTGTACTTTTGAGACAACCTGACATCAATTTTAGCACATTTCCAACATGTAACTTATGTCACACAAAGAGCAGGTAATTAGTGTAATTGCAAAAGTGCAATCCTGCTACTATAGTTTGTTGATGTAAGTAAGCAATCAGAGCAGCAACTAAAACAGGCCATTTCGGCAATTCTATACTGGCATAATCTGCCAGTATAGAATAAAAAAACAGGTTCTTTACTGTAAATCATGCAAAACTACTACAGTGGTGTAGCAGAATAAAAAATAATAGGGCCCCTTTAATCATTGACTCACTTTATCACCATTTTTTCTCTAAACTGAATGGACACTATATTTTTCAATTAAAAGAAGTAATGTGAGAGTTTTAACAGTAGGGGAAATTGTATGATGACTGATTATAGAAACTTATGACAAGTACATTTTCCCAAGATAACTAAATACGAGCACCGACCACACACACATCTCATACCCACAGTCCTACACACTTTGTACCCTCACACAACAATAGCTTTGTCTCTGGCAGACAATGTGTGGTGTTGTTCAGGAAATCTAACCACATAATGCCCCCTCATCTACCCTCCCTTTTAATTACCCAGCATGCTTCACTCTTCTCTGCTAAATGGCCTCTATTGTCTAGGTCGACCCCACCACTTTCGTCGACATCCACACTTGTTGTGCTCCCGTGAGCGCTTCAAACAGGGCTGTGTTGAGAAAGCAGGTTTGTCTTTATGCTTCACTTTGTCATTGTGTCTCATGTTTCTCGCAGAGGTTCCTGCGTTGAAGCTGAAGAGCAAAAGCTGGCAGCCTGCGTTGAACGCCACGGTGATGCAGAGCCTAGGACCACTGCTGGCCTGTAGTGAAAAGAAGCTCTTAATTTACTGGTCCTTATCATTGCATTTTTATATTATATCATGGTATTGATTTATATCCCTAAGTGTGTTTTTATTAGCATCTCTCTGTAAGTCAAAGCTGAAATTGAAAATGTATAGATATATACAGTTTTATCTAACTTGTTTGTTTAACCTTGTAAAAATAATGATTTCATTGCAGTACAGTAAAAACATTACCATGTGTACACTTTAAACTAGCTTTTGCATCTGTGTGAATTTCATATCTTTCAATTATGCCATTTCATTGGGTTTATGGTCTTATAATGTTTTGCGCACTCAACAAAAAAAAAGATACATTGTCTAAATGCTTATTACCAACATCTCAAGATGCATTGTAATTTATTTGACCTTTATGATTAATAGTTAAAAAATAAAGTCTCAATGCTGTCAAATTAGAAACACAAGTGAGGCTGTAATGTATACGTGTGTGTTTGTTTGTGTGTGTGTGTGTGTGTGTGTGTGTGTGTGTGTGTGTGTGTGTGTGTGTGTGTGTGTGTGTGTGTGTGAGTGCGTCAGTCGGGGGTGGGGGTCTGATGTTATCAAGCGCCCCAGTGTCTGCTGTTGTGAATGCAGCTCCTGGTTTTAGTGAGGTCAACTGGTCCCGGATCAGCCCGTCAGTCACATCATCACTGGACTTCTACTCATATCTTCCGTTGGATGCGTGTTTGACTCGAGTCTAAGTAAGTGTTTAATTTACCGTCCTCCTTATTATTTTAAAAACACGTCTGAATAACACCGCAAGTTTATATTTAAAAATGCGATGTGTCCGCGTTTAGAAAAAAAGAAATGACCATTGCAAAAAAACGAAACGATGTTAATGAATTCACGAACTTCGCTTGATTATGGATATTTACAAATGTGAAAAAAATGGATTACAGTAACATCCTACAGTAAAAGATGACCTGGTGATGGTGATCCCGCAATAAACGCTCGTTTTGAAAATGTTATTTAAGAAAATTATAGTATGAACATAATCCAAAATCGGTAGCTACAATAAATGGACCCTGGTAATAATGCACGTATACAATACACAATATATTATTAGTATAACAAAGTCTGCACAATAAATACTTCTACTTTTTACACCTTAGGTAAATTTAGCTGATAATAGTTCAGAACTTTTACTTAAGTAACATTTTAATATAGACTTTTACATGTAATTTACTATTTTTAGATTGCAGTATTTACATTAATTTACAGTACTTTCACTCAAGTAAAGGATCTTTGTCCTCCACTGTAAGTAACTGCTATTTGAAGTAGAATTTTTAAGTTGCCCAAGTAAATGCAAGTAGCCTGCAAGTACACTGCTTGAGTAAATGTTGGTAGATTTTTTTTGTAATCAAAATCAGAATCAGCTTTTTTGACCAAGAGTGCCAAAATATGATTGGTAGAATAGGTTTTAAGTTTATCTGTTTGTTTGTTTGTTTGTTTGTTTTTATGTTTTTGTTAGATATACAGAATAAATGTGTAAACAATAGTGCAAATGGGCAATACAAATGGTATTTTGGATTTATTTTGAAAGAATTATGTAATCTGTAGGAAATATGCAGCTTCGCAAACATTTTTTAAACATTGCTGATTATGCAGGAAGTCATGCAATCACAAAATTGTGAAAAACTGGAGCTATGTAGATTTGAGTTACAGTAACAAGGTGATCAGAAAATATGACAGCTGTTGTGGACAATGTGTTTGAATGTGTAATTATAGATATAATAGGCCAACTATAAAAAACATAATTTTAAGATGTGTATATATAGTACACCTGGTTCAAATACAGATATGTTTAAAAACTGGACAGCGGAGCACTTTACAAATCAAATCATAATTTTATGTTTATTGGTGGTGATTTCAATATTAATTCATAAAACCAATAAAAACAGGATGACTGATTAATTTATTAATGCTATACATAGTTTGTACCTACATCCCCAAATTTAAGACAAATTACAAATTATTGCACAACATTAATTGAGAATTTATTTTTAAATGAAGTGGAAAACAAATCCTGACCATATTTCAGTTTCTAAAGTGTATGTATAAGTATTGTCACATAAATCAGATACTCCTGCATAAAAGGGGTTAGGACAGAAGGATCCATTGATTGTGATTGTGATTGTGATTTGATATACACACGTGGACAAAATTGTTGGTACCCCTCAGTTAAAGAAGAAAACAAACAATTCTCACTGAAATCACTTGAAACTTACAAAAGTAACAATAAATAAAAAATTATTGAAAATTAAATAATCAAAATCAGCCATTACTTTTGAATTGTTGA
The DNA here is from genome assembly GCA_036785175.1 of Eupleurogrammus muticus. Lineage (NCBI taxonomy): Eukaryota > Metazoa > Chordata > Actinopteri > Scombriformes > Trichiuridae > Eupleurogrammus > Eupleurogrammus muticus. The sequence goes on from JAYKQN010000009.1 coordinate 23,807,729, forward strand.
TTAACATAATTATTTTAAAAAACAAACTAATGAAATAGGGGTGGACAAAATGAGGGTACCCATAACTTAATATTTTGTTGCACAACCTTTTGAGGCAATCACTGCAATTAAACGATTTCTGTATTTGTCAATGAGCATTCTGCAGCTGTCAACAGGTATTTTGGTGCACTCCTCATGAGCAAACTGCTCCAGTTGTCTCAGGTTTGATGGGTGAACATGGACAACAGAAAAGGGAAGGAGAGCATTGTCCCAGGACATCTGAAAAAAAATTATAGACAAACATCTTAAAGCTAAAGGCTATAAGACCATCTCTAAACAGCTTGAAGTTCCTGTGACAACAGTGGCTCATATTATTCAGAAGTTCAAGACCCACCAGACAGTAGCCAAACTCCCTGGACGTGGCCGCAAGAGGAAAATTGATGACAAATTGAAGAGACGGATTGTTCGAATTGTATCCAAAGAGCACAGAACAACCTCCAAAGAAATTAAAGGTGAACTCCAAGGCCAAGGTACATCAGTGTCAGATCACACCATTCATCGTTGTTTGAGCCAAAGTGGACTTCATGGGAGACGACCAAGTAGGACACCACTGCTGAAAAAAAAATCATTAAAAAAGCTAGACTCGAATTTGCAAAAATGGATGTTGACAAGCCACAAAGCTTCTGGGAGAATGTCCTTTGGACAGATGAGACCAAATTGGAGCTTTTTGGTAAGGCACATCAACTCTATGTTCATAGACTTAAAAACCAAGCATACGAAGAAAAGAACACTGTCCCTACGGTGAAACATGGAGGAGGCTCAGTAATGTTTTGGGGCTGCTTTGCTGCATCTGGCACAGGGTGTCTTGAATGTGTGCAAGGTAAAATGAAATCTGAAGACTATCAAGGCATTCGAAAATGTGAGGAAGGGTGTCTGCCCCCTGGACTGAGACCGGAATACGATTCCACAGGAGAGGAGCCTGGAAGTTGAAGGCTCTGCCTCCCGTTTTAGTTCTAGAAATTCTGGGAACCTCCAATAAGCCTGCATATTGGGAACGAAATCCTCTCGATGGGTGATATGGGACTAAGAGATCCCTAAGGTAGGATGGCGCCTGACCGTTGAGCGCTTTATAGGTGAGGAGCAGGGATTTAAATTCTATTTGAGATTTCACAGGAAGCCAGTGTAGAGAGGCAAATGGTGAGATATGCTCCCTTCTTCTAGTGCCAGTTAATAAAGGTGCAGCTGCATTCTCGATCAGCTGGAGAGTTCTTAGAGACTTTTTGTGCAACCGGACAGTAAAGAATTGCAGTAGTCAAGCTTGGAAGTAACAAATGCATGGATAAGTTTTTCCACATCTTTCAGAGATAGGAAGTGTCTGACCTTTGCTATGTTGCATATGTGAATGAAGGCAGTCCTAGAAATATGACTCCCAGGTTTTTCACAGTGGAGCTAGAGGCCAGGGAGATGTCATCCAGGATAGCTATATCACTGGATATTGAGTTCCTCAGGATTTCTGGCCCAAGTACAATAATTTCTGTTTTGTCTTAATTTATTATATGAAAATTGCAGGTCATCCAGGATTTTATATCCTTAAGACAAGCTCGAAGTTTAGTTAGCTGATTGGTTACATTCGGCTTAATTGATAGATACAGTTGTGTATCGTCTGCATAACAGTGGAAATTAATAGAGTGTTTCCTAATGATTTTACCCAATGGGAGCATATAGAGTGAAAAGTATTGGTCCAAGCACAGAACCTTTTGGAATCCCATGATTAACTTTGGTATGGATAGAAGAAACATTATTGATATGGACGAATTGGGAACGATCTGAGAGATAGGACTTAAACCAGTTTAGTGCAGTCTCTTTTATACCAATAAGATTCTCTAGTCTCTCTAACGAGATTTGATGGTCAACGGTGTCAAATGCAGCGCAAAGATCTAACAGAACAAGGATGGAAATAAATCCTTTATAAGATGCGTTGAGAATATCATTTGAAACCTTAACTAAAGCCGTCTCTGTGCTGTGATGCATTCTAAAACCTGACTGGAAATCCTCTTATAAGTTATTGTTGTGTAAAAAGTCACACAGTTGTTTAGCAACTGCTTTTTCCAGAATCTTAGAGAGGAAGGGAAGATTGGAAATGGGTCTATAGTTGGCTAAAATACTTGAGTCAAGGGCAGGTTTTTTAAGGAGAGGTTTAATTACAGCTACTTTAAAGGACTGTGGTACATAGCCAGATAATAAAGACATATTGAGTATTTCTAGTAAGGAAGGGCTAATTAAAGGGAAAATGTCTTTTAGCAATCCAGATGGAATAGGGTCCAGAGGACAAGTTTTAGATGAAGACATCAGTGAAGCTAGTTCAGCGTAGTTGATTGAAGTAAATGTGTCGAGGTGAATATTAGCTACTTCATCTGTCTCTACAATAACTGCATCTGAGGGCAGATTAGTGCCAGTGGATGGGACAAGGTGATAAATTCTGTCTCTAAGATTATTTAAAGGTACATCTACAACATACTGTAAATACATCACAAATACTCAAATGTTTACTATTTTCTGAAGATACAGACGTACTTGGATCAGGACAGAACTTACAGCAACTTTTGAACACTGTCATCTGAGAGCTCATCAAAAATTAAATTAAAAACTGGTTTAATAAAACCAGGCTAAATCTCAGCAAGATAAAACAATAGATCTGCTCTAAAACAGAAAGAACCATATTTATATAATGGCCAAAGTATGGTATTTTTTCAAATCAATGCACTGACTTGGTTTTACCTTACCTAAAACACTACAGAGATCTTGAAACACATTAAAGTTCAGTAGATTACTCCTATTACAAAAATGAGCCACCAGAATAATACATAATGTTGGATGATGGTGGGCTAGAAGACACCAACCCCAGTCATTGCTAAAGTTTAAAATTAATAAAAGGTAACTATGCCTTGGAATTCCAAATAGCACAATTTCTTTAGAAAGCAAGGAGTAAGCAAGACAGAAAGTGAGCCTACAAATTGAGGAAAATGTCAAATTTTGAGATTCAAAGATGTCGAACTACAAAAAAAAAAGTTTATTCATATCAAATAATGTAGTAAGGCTATGGAACAGACTCAGTGTGGAGCTGAAACAATGTTTAAACATAAAGCAGTTGTAAAACAAATTTAAACTCATTGTCTTTACTAAAAAAAAGGGGGAAGCAGATAGGGTCTTGAAGGAGGTTTTCTGGACAATCCATTGTTTTATGTATAAATAATTTTATAGTAGTATATTGTATACTAGTATTATATGTGCTAATAAGCTGTTGGTGTTGCTGGATTTTTTCCATCATCAGTATATACTGATACTGTGTTGATGCCGTTAACACTTTATTTTCATAGCCTTGACTATAGTGTTGTTTAGTTATAGTCTATAGTTATTCATGAGAAATAATAATTTATACAGTTATTATTTCCAATGAATAACAAAAATAATTAGCTTTTATTTTAATCTATTGCTATTAATAATTAGTAAAAAGATATCATACATATCTCCATAGGGAGAGGAAGGAAAAGGAGCGAAAAATAAGAGAGTCATTTTAAAAAATGGGTAGTTTGTATTGATTTGTTTATTTATTGCGTTTCTTTTCTTCTGCTACTACTGTATGGTGACCATAAAAGGCTAATTTGGTGGTTTTGATTTTTGGAGTTGTAATTAACTGTTCAGTGCTCACATACATATTTGAAAAAAAATTCAAATCAAATCAAATTAAATGATAATTAACAAGAATGTTCCATGTTCAAGTGTCACTTGAATGTCAAGTACAAGAACAATGTAACGAAAGACCTGCGATTATGTAAAAAGAAGATGCAGAGAGAGTTCAAAAACATTTTAATCATTAACATGTAGTCAGTGGTGTATATATTATATATTTGTTACCAATAGATGCAATAGGTAATTTCCTTTCCAACAATACAAGTATCTTCATTCTAAAATTGAGCCTGGTACAGCCTCTGAAAGTCACTAATGCATTAACAATAAATCAGCAAGCAACTTAAATTCAGCTAGAATGTGGGAAGATCTTTTTAGTTTTTTCTGTTGTGAGGTATTACTGGTGTTTTGCAACAGTATTATTGTTACCTCTACAGTGTGTTTTGTTCAATCGTTTAGTGTCATATGGAAATAGGTTTGGGCTTTTTGAGAGATTTCAAATCCAGCACATCTCAATTAAATCCATTCTTTTTTGGCCTACTGTCATACCTGTATGTACATGTCTACAGTCCGAGAGGCTGTTTGCTGTGTTTCAGGTGTCTATACATGGAGAGGCAGGCAGTGCAGAGAGCCAAGGAGGCCTTCCTAAGCGGCAGGACTCGACCTGTGGAGTTCAGACTGCAGCAGCTCCATGCCCTGCAGAGGATGATCTCTGAAAGAGAGACCGACATCTCCACTGCTCTCAAACAGGACATCAACAGGGTGAGTGGAGACACCAGACAGTGCTGAATGCAGCATGTAATGTCGTTCCTGTAAATTGTTGCTGGTCTTGATTGACACTGATTGACCGCAGCTGGGTTTTCTACAGAGCCAGTATGACACACCACTGCTGGAGCTGATTGGCATTGAGAATGAGATCAAGCTGGCTATAGAGAAACTGGCAGAGTGGGTTGCTCCTCGGCCGGTGGAGAAAAACATCCTCACTATGTCAGATGAGGTTTATATCCAGCCGGAGCCCCTGGGAGTGGTGCTCATCATCGGAGCCTGGAACTACCCCTGGGCCCTCACCCTGCTGCCCCTGGTTGGAGCTATTGCTGCTGGTAGGGAACCTTTTCCTTTTTCCTCATGTGGGAAGAAATGCAGCCAATCCCTCCACATATACTACAATATTCCTCTGATGCTGAGATTAATGTGGAGATGGTCCTGCCCATCCAAGTGGTAGGGATCACAGCTGTTGTCTGTTCTCTCCACCTCAGTGTCTACTCGGCTGTTTACAATACAGTGCTTCAATGAAGTGCTGGAATGAACAGGCTGAGAAGAGTGTAAAAGCATCTTTTTTTTTCTTTTAACTTTAAAGCTGTGCTCATCAATATTCTATGGTAACAATACATCACAGCTGTCATGTTTTGGCACAGCTGATTTGGTTGCTGTCAAGTTTTGATTGGTTTCGAGACCGCTCTGAAAAACATTTTTTTATCTATAGAGCCAAAACAGCAACAGCAAAAACATTGGCATTGACAACTAAACTCTATCTTTAAAAGGAAATGTTGGCATTAAAAGACTTATGCTGGAAAAGGTTGTATTGTTAGTGAAGAAAGGTTCAACTGAAAAATAAAACCAAAGCATCAAAATATATGAATTTGCAAGCTTTTTTTTAATCCATCATGATGTGTTTTTCAATATCAATCTATTTTTCTATATATCTATCTTTTTCTCAGTCAAAGTTCTTTTTTATGTTGTCAGCCTCTTGATAAATTTAGTAATTGTCTGGTGAAGATATTGCAGCAGTTAGCAACAAAAAAGACAGCTTTTTGCCTCAGAAAGTGGACTTCTATTCATCAAGTGGGCAGAAATGCAACTCAATTATTACGACTACCCAACCTTCCTTATAAAGTTGTTATTATTATAGACCAGTGTCTTATGTTTATTTATTGTATTATATTTTAAATGCAGAGGATTTATTTAGGTTATTTAATGCTAACTGCTTCATCACCCATGCTCATTCACTGCTGGTTCAGGTTCAGAAGGCTGCTGACCCAGCAGAAACATGTTGGTTGATAATGTTGTCTGGGCTTCGCCAAGACCAGGGGCCATGAGGAGAGAAGCCATTTTTTTGAAGAAAAGCAGTAATATTTGACATTTTTGCCTGTTTATATTATGGAGTAAAGTGACATGTGGGCATATGTATGTATGTATGTCTGTGTGTGTGTGTGTGTGTGTGTGTGTGTGTGTGTGTGCACACGTGTGCATGCACTTCAATGCGTTTGTATGTGTTTATCTCTGTGCATCCACTGATCATTTCAGGAGTGAAAAAATGACAAATCTTTTGAGTATGTTTCATGTGACTTTGACTATGCGATTATAAATCACAGACTCCAGTTTTTGACTCCTCTTTTAGAAGCGTCCCTTCCTGTGAAAGTGGAGAGGACATGAGGACAGAGGGCAGCTGTAGCTTAGAGGTAGAGCAGTTGTCCAACATTTGGAAGATTGGTGGTTGGATTCCCGGCTCCTCCCCGTTGTGTCCTTGGGCAAGATACTCAACCCAGATTTGTGAATGCGTAGTTTCCTTATGTGTGGGCGGCTCTGTGTATCACCACCATCAGTGTGTGTGGATGGGTGAATGGACACTTATAGTGTAAGGTACTTTGAGTGGTCGAAAAGAGCTATATTGGGGCGGCTGTAGCTCAGAGGTAGAGCAGTCGTCCACCATTCAGAAAATTGGTGGTTCGATTCCGGCTCCTCCAAGCTGCATGTCGTTGTATCCTTGGGCAAGATACTTAACCCGATTTGCCTCCGATGGCATGTGCCGTCGGTGTATGAATGTGGTGTGAATGGGTGAATGGACAGTGTAGTGTAAAGCGCTTTGAGTGGTCAAGAAAGACTAGAAAGGCGCTATATAAATGCAGGCCATTTACCATTTATATTAATGCAGGCCGTTTGCCATTTACATGTGGATCCCATCCCCACAGCAGGTCAAGACTCTCTTAGACTAAAGTGAGTTTCTGCTTCAGACTTGCTCTCAAAGCTTAAAAGCATATCTTCGAAGACACATATCCCTAAAAATATTTGCTCTTTTTTTCAACCCTGAAATGATCAGTGGACAGATAAACTCACACGTGCATGCACCAGGTGCGCCGTGTTTATGTTTCACCCTGTCTGAGTGGGTTTCCTCCAGGTTCTCCAGCTTCCTCCTACAGTCCATGCATATCATTATTATTATCATCATTGTCATTTATTTATTTATTTATTTATTTATTTATTTATTTATTAAAGTATACTAAGACAAACATCAATAACATTTGGATAATGTGTATACTCTAGTTGAGGAGAAAATGATAGTGTGTGCTCAGCTAATGTAAATGTGAATAGACAACAAAAAGCAAATCATCAGTGTCTTGTATTTGACAGCAGGAGTTGAAGTGAGTGAGAGAAAATATCTTTCTTCCCATTTCTGCATTCTCTGCCTCCTACTCTCCTGTAATCTGTCATTCAGTGATCTCATCCCATTCACAGAAAACGTTGATGTGTCCCTGCAGGCAACGGTGCCGTGGTAAAGCCATCAGAGCTGAGCGAGTACTCGTCACTCCTCCTCCGGGCGCTGCTGCCTCGCTATCTGGACAAGGTCAGAACAACAGCTGCTATTGTTGATGGATTAATGGTGTGCAGAGCAGCTATCATTTTTATTTTTACCCTGAAGCCAAATGCCTGCTATCTGAGGGGATTGCCTGTGTCTAAGCAGACTTGTATTTGAGGAATGACATGTTATTTAATCAAATTTCATTTGATGTGTCTTTGGTTTAAGGACGATTGGTCAGTCCTTCGAACTGTCTAAAAAATTTTGTCCAGAAAGACAATAAATCCAAATCATTTGGCGATTCCTTGACTTTTCTGTTGTATTTGGAAGAACAGTCTTTTTTATTTTTATAGATTTTTAGTCTTTTTTATAACATGAGCAAATAACATACAGTATATTTTGGAATAATATTTCACTATTTAAAAAATGTTTAAAAAATGTATGAGACATTCACAGTTTTAAATTTCAAAAAGTTAAGATTTGGACTTTTCTTCAACAATCATTCAGACCTTATTTGTATGAAGTTCACTTTTTATACAGTAAAATGTAACAAAGTGCTTTACACAGCAAAAGAAATAATAATAATAACCCTTGACCCAAACCAAGCATGCACACCGATGAAATATGCGCAATATGGATTATGTTCAGCTTGTCTGGAAATATTTTAATCGAAATTGGCTTCTCAGTGAGATCATACCATTACCGTTGCTCATTGTAGAGACAGTCCTATACGACAGAGAAGACATCACATTGTGTTTAACTGTAGAACAAAATTGAAGAATCATTATGTCTCTTTCATGCGACTCATTTCCAGGATCTGTACCCAGTGGTAACGGGTGGTGTGCCAGAGACCCAGGAGCTGCTGAGGCTGAGGTTTGACCACGTCTTCTACACAGGAAGTGGAAAAGTAGGAAAACTGGTGATGGAGGCTGCAGCTCGCCACCTAACCCCTGTGACGCTGGAGCTGGGAGGGAAGAGCCCTGCCTACATCGACAAGAACTGTGACATCAGAATCGCCTGCCGGTAATGCTCCACTGGCTCTCAGACAGAGGTTTAGTCATTCTATCAAAGAGAGATACCATGCATACAGCTCAGAATAAGTACAGCACAGAGCCCAGCCTGACATATGAAAGAAAATGAAATGGAAAACTTTAGAAAAACAATACTCATGCATGCTCTTTTGTGGTTTGATACAGTAGTCTACCAATGTTGTTGTATTCTTGATGTGACCTGGACACTGAAATATTCATATTATAGATTAGTTAATCGTAAATGAAAATAATACACACTCATAATAGGTGATTTTTAATACCTAGTGTATGTGTGCAGTCGCATCACATGGGGAAAGTTCGTCAACTGTGGTCAGACGTGCATCGCTCCAGACTACATCTTGTGTGAACCCTGCATCCAGGGCCGTGTGGTGGAATGCATCCGACAAACTCTCCTGGTACCCTACCATCTGTCAAACTCTTGACCTCTCTCACATCTTAATGTCCATGCAACTGCACTGAATTACTTTTATTTGAATGATTGTGATTCGCCACAGGAATTTTATGGAGCTGATCCCAAATGCTCCCCAGACTATGGCCGCATCATCAACCAACGTCACTTCAACAGGGTCATGAGTCTTATGGAAGGCTACACTCCTGTAGTGGGAGGCCAGAGTGATCCCTCCCAGCGCTACATTGGTAAGAAGTTGCATTTTCAAGATCTCACAAAAATGTGCATTGTCTGGTTTATATATGTGTTTAATGAATGTTGATATTGCGCATGGAAGCCCCCACAGTGCTGAAGGACGTGCCCCCTCACTCCAGGCTGATGCAGGAGGAGATCTTCGGCCCTCTGCTACCTATAGTGACTGTCAGTGACATGGACGATGCTATTCACTTCATCAATGAGAGAGAGAAACCTCTGGCTCTCTACATATTCTGTTCCGACAAGAAGGTGAGAGAAACAAAGGAGGAGGCTTTAAAGCTGGTTTAATGTTTACATCCCCTTTGTATATTTTCCAGTGGTGGAAAAAGTCTTCAGCTCTGTTACTTAAAGTTAAAGTAAGATAGTATGCCAGAAAAATATTCGTATTATAATGTATGTAAATTATTAAAGTGAATGTACTCATTTCATCTCTCTGATTATGTTATTATTATAGTAGAGTATGCAACATCATAACCTTTTCTTGAATCTTTGATTTACAAATACTTCAAAATTGTACTTGAATTCAGTACTAGAGTAAATGTCCTTAATTTTTCCGCCTGTGTCCCCAAGGCAATAAAAAAGATGATTGAAGAAACCACAAGTGGAGGAGTGACGGTGAACGATGTCATGATGCACTACACACTCAGCTCCCTCCCATTTGGTGGTGTTGGTAAGAAAAGATTCAAAATTTTCAATGCTCAAACAAACCATTATATTTTCTCAAATGGATTGTATTTTATAGACTGAAGGTTCAGTCACCTAATACAAACTATCAACAGATAAATACCTTCGGCTTTTATTCTATCTTTATTCTAACACTGCTCAGTCCAGTTAGTAGTGATCCTAGAGCTTTTGATTCTTTTACACAATCCTCCCAGTAAATGGAATTTGACTAGGCGTTAGGAAATTGTAGATTTTAAATTTCCATATCATGAGCATGTGGTTTAAAGCTAAGATTGGCATTTATTTCTAACTCACATGACAAAGTTGTTCATCAGCTTTGCCTTCAAAGCTTGCAAAGAATTGCTTCTTCTATATTTGAAACATGAATCAAATAATGCAAGAAAGTCAGGAGCAACAGCACAAAGCCACATGATGCACCAAAATTACAGCAGGTTTCGTTTTATGATATAATCATCCAGCCATTTCAGAGTTTTCACACTGTGAATAAGATGCTGATTGTGGACAGGTTTTCAACTTGGTAAACTGATCAAGTCAGACCAAAAAAAACAAAGAAAACTGCCAACGAAGCAAACAACAACAGTTTAAATCCTGAGAGATTAGAATTAAGGCTCCTGCAGTAATTCTAGTTGATGAGAACGTCCCTGTTTCTTTGTAAACTTGAAGTAACCCAAAGCTTTTATGTGAAAATACACTTATGAGTATGTTGCACATAGAGTGTAGAAAGGTAAAATACCAGCATATGTCTGCAGACATCTGGAATATCAACTCCAGAAATAGCAACTCTTGCAACACCATGTATTCTACTGGAGGAAGCACACATTAGTAGCAATGTTCTCACTAAATTCAAACCTCCAATAATCCTACCTATCAAAGTCTGCTTACAGATTTCCAGGAGAACTATTATTCATGTGAAATAAGTAATATATATTGAGTTGTGTCTCCAGAGGAAGCTGTGTGAAACCTGATGAATGACTTAATTTTTTGTTGATTTTTGTCAATATATTTGTGCCTTTACTTTTTAAAAAGGGTAGAGATACAGAACAAAGAAAGAAGAAAAAAAGAGTAAGGTCTGGCCAGGGTTCAAACTGGGGACTTGCTGTTTAAGGTGTGTTTTCATAGCCAGGTGGTATGAGCCTTAATTGCTTGGTTATCACATCACACCTAGAATATTGATTATTGTTTAGATTAACTGATAAATCATTTCCCCCTCAAAACAAAAAAATGACTGTTAAAGTCCCCCACAGCCCAAAGTTAAGTTAAGTTTCAAACATCTGGTTGTGTCTGAATTATAGTTCAAAAGCCAAAGAAATTCAATTTATCAGCAGACTTTTTATTTTCATATAAAAAAAGATAATAATTATTCATTTATCAAAATAGTTGATTAATCTTCTGTGATAAACTAATCACTTAGTCAACTGTCCTTGCAGCTTTAAAAATAGGATTTATTTTCTTTTATATTAATAACTTTTAGGGGCTTGAGAATGTCAAATACACTAATCCAAAACAGTCACAATAAAAAATGCATGTAAAATATTTTTCTATTCCGTATTCTAAGTTCTCCATTTCAATAATCCAGCGACCACCTGTGGAGTTCCCTACCACTAGATACGAGCAAGCTGTATGAACCTTACTGACACTTTGTTTGTGACCTGTCCAGGTCAGAGCGGTATGGGCTGCTACCATGGCAAACACAGCTTTGACCAGCTGAGCCACCACAGAGCATGCCTGGTCCGCAATCTGAGCATGGAGGGAGTTAACTTGGCCCGGTACCCACCTCAGGATCGCCGTCGGGCCCGCAGGGCACGGATGGCCCTCAAATCTCCCATGATCGACATGTCCAAGAGGACATTCGTGTGGGCTGTGAGTGTCAGCGTCATCGCCTTCGGTCTGTTCATCACTCTGCTGATCATCCTGCTTATTGCATCAGGCCTCAACTGTACCTGCTGGTACTGGAGAGGCTTTTATAACTAGACTTTCTGAAATTATTTTTATCTTGAAAACACATCTGAACACTGTTTAAATCCTCTTTTGAGTCTATATATTTGAGCGATAAAAGAGCAAGATAACTCTTTAACATAAGCCTTCTTGTTTTTGTGGCTATTTGTATCAGCGAAGAGACAAAAAAGGTACAGCATATAACTTTTAGCAGAATCTTGTGGAATAGTCGTAGTATAAATAAACTATAAAATAAGTAAGTTTAATTAGTACCTAATTAAAGCAAAATAATATTTGTTGTTTTTTTTATTACTTAGATTGAGCCATTTTATTTACAAGGGGAGCGGGTCTCCCTCTATTACAGTAGCCTAGAAGAAACAAACTGAACCAAAGCCTTATGCAATTTATGTGCCCACCTAGGTTTTCCTACACATCAGGGTACTCAGAGTGAGTAGCCACTAGTTGTTGCCAGAAACTACAGGCCGTACCTTTAAGTAGTGTCCAACAATCTTCACTTCTTCAGGATGAGTGTAAAAACAAATCTGACCATGAATTGAAAAATCCACAGTCTTACAACATTCAACTGTCTAAATATTAATGTATTTTGCTTGTTGTCTTTCCAAATAAAGAGAATGCTGATCATTCTTTTCTTCTTCAGACAGAACATCACTTTCATCGCTTTCTTATAAAACCTTGCATCCTCAGTGTAAATAAGGCATTCATAGCCTTCACTTTAGGCAAGGCAACTTTACCTGTATAGCACATTTCAACAACAAGGTACGGTAAATCAAAGTTCTTTGCATAAAACATTAAAAGCATTAATATACAGTTTGACAAATTAGATAAGAATAAAAACAACAGTTGATTAACAGAAGAAAATAAAAAAAGATGGGGTGCTTGGAAACGGAATGTCAAAAGACTGTAGACTGAAAATACTCTTTTACAAGTAAAAGACCTGTATTTAAAATGTTCCTTTAGTAACACAGAACTATTATCAGGAAAATGCACTCGGAGTATCAAGAGTAAAATGTACTCATGCAGCTTGTTAAGTGTGTTAGTGTTATATTATTAAATTATATTATGTTGTTTGTTTTTATTACTAACATACAGATGTAAGATAATGTTATCATTGTAGTTTCTCTATGTGAAGCCAATTATAGATACTTTGAGTAGATTACTAATACTGCATCATAATGCATAAATGTATCATATGTTTTTTATAATAAATAAAATAAAAGAACCTCAGAAACAACTAACACTGCATAACCTTCCATATCTTTATCTATATCCTTTATAGACACCATTGTTGTTTTATTCATGAAAAGCAACCATTGATGTTAACAGTCCTGCCTGGAGGAAGCTAACATGGCTAACTGTTAGCTTGGCTGTAGGCCCACACCTGACATCTTTGCCTGTATCACATGAGCTAGTGAGATGTTACCTGGTTGGCCTCAGCCATCTGTCGCTCAGAGACAGTCAGCCAATCAAAGGAGAAGCTCATACTTATTCATGAGACAAGACAAATGCAACGGACCTGTACACATTTTGATACCTGAAAAGATCCCCTAAATATTCACAATGCATTTAGCAAAAAATGTTTTATATAGACTCCTTTGCATTTAGTACCTGAAAATATAAGTATATAATATTCACTAAAACGATTAATAGACTTCTTTATCGATCTGTTAATTGATTTTTTGATTATTATTGATTATTAAATCCATATAAAAAATTCACTAAAACTTCATCTTTATTGTGAATATATCACAACATGAGGAAAGTTGACAGTAATATTATAGTATATCAGGGTATGATGATGTTGTTAAAGTTCTCTTTATTTTCATGGACACTGCCATGGTCTCTGGTTAAAACACAGATAAAACCAGGCGTCAAGAAAATATGTTAGCCAACTTCATCCGACCTTTGAAATGCATTGACATTGGTATCTGTGGTGGAGTATGCAGGCAAATTATTTAGCATTTCCTTAAGTCTTCACCAGGCATCTTGATGATAAACTGAATTGAGCTGAACCTAAAAAGCTAACCCCAGCAAAGACATCATGATGTTAGCAGGAGCCATGTTGTGTAGTCAGAGTTTAGAAAGGAAACCAGCCCAGAAGAAGGAGATGGCCAGTGATGTAAATCTCCTGCTCTGCCTGGGACTGACAACTCATACTGATTAATGAGACACGTGTGGCAAGCACAAAAATGAAAACGCAAATCACTCAAAATCATTTGTGTTTCATTTTTAATGAAATCACAGAATGAGCATCTTTAAGAAGAAAATTTAAATATAGTTTTTTAAATATTTGTAATAGTTTGATTTCTGAGTCATTTTTAAATGAAAAAGCCTTTCTGTTAAGGCATTTTAATTTTCGAATTATGATAATTGAAATTGGAAATTGGTACCTTTTGGAGAATAATTTGAAAATAAAATCTTCAATTGTAGCAGCAGATCAGAATTACACCATTCAGTGCTTTATAAAGCAAAAACAATAATGATTGATAGACAGAAACCCAGTTTAAAATCCAGATAAACAGTTTATTATCACACATGAAAAAGAAAGGCTGCAGTCAGTCATTATCTATACCTGCTTCTTCCTCATTATGGTTGCAGAGGTCTGTTTGAGCCAATCCCAGCACATTACAGGTGAGATACGGGGATACAACCCAGACAAGTACGCACCTATCATGGGGCATACACATTATTCATTACCCACTGCACAACCATGTTGCCCAGAAAAGTGGCAGAACTTCTAAATTAAATTTAGATTAAAAATATATATAGTAAGATTATCAACATGGCTGTTGATGAATTTTGTTGGTGGGCTAATTGGTTACTCTAAATTTCAAACTTGTCTTACACATTGTACCTTTAATGGCACATGATAGATAAGTAAAAAGTTGAGTAAAAAGTTTGTTTGCAAGTTGTTGGTTCTCAGTCTGCTGCATTTGAACAGCAGATGGCAGCAGTGAGCTGAAAATAAGTGTTTCGAGGCCTTTTGCTGTCTTTCTATTGCTAAAAAATAATTTGAATTCTTTTCTACTGACTACACTTAAATGATTCATGATCACAAAGCTCATATGGGTAAATTTCATTCAATCTATTTTGATTCTTTTAAGATAGTGCTCTATTCGCATCAAGCTCTGTATCCCTATGAGATGCTCTGCTGGACTCCAAACTCACAGCATTATAACCTAACAACCCTTTGGATATCCAGCCGTACAGCTTTAAAAGCAGCAAAAATAAACAGCTGTCATCTCAGCTCTAACTGGCTCACTCTAGTTTCTGAAATCCTGCATAAATGTAATGGAACTACAATAGTAGTGCTACTATTGTAGTTCCAGTTACTGAGCTATAAATGTAATGGAACTACAATAGTAGGGCTACTATTGTAGTTCCAGTTACTGAGCTGCCTGTCTATGACTTCCACATGGAAGCAAGGTGTGCTTAGATTTTACATTTACAACATGTGTGTATGTGCGTGTGTGCATGTGAATGTGAATGTGTGAGATCTGAAGCCAGAGGTTGTGCTGGATTTAGAGGGGTGAGCATGCAGGCTTCACAATTTTGGACACATCAGAGTTTGAGGATGTCATGTAATGAACGATACAGAATGCTACTGCAATAATGGAGGTGGGCCACCTGGTCATCTGATCAGCTGTCTACTGGTCAGCAGGTGCAACATCTCCAATGTCTGCAACTTTCTGTACTGAGGTACGAGGTTACAGGACTGGGTGGGCTGGGGCTAGCTGCTAATGCTTGCTTCAGTAAGGTACTTACTGAATTGAGCATAACCAGAAACAAAAATGCATGTTGACATCATCTCAGAAATGTTATTGCTACACATTCATTGTAAAAAAATAAATTGTGGCCAAATCTTACACATTGCACCTTTAAAGAGGCAACCATTTTAGATAATTTCTTTTTTTTTTTCACACAAAATGACTTTGATGAATCAGCAGTGGTGATCCCCTTAACAAAAAGTAGTACAATTGAAGTTCATTGTATTAAGTATGCTTGATTATCGCTTGAGTATATGAAATATGCTTACGAATCATGTCCTTTCAGTGTACTATGAAGGATACTAACTTAATGTAACATTTTAAGTATACTTTATAAGGTCATTTTAAGTTTACAAAAGTAAACTATCAAGTATACTACTGTTAAACTGTTTTATATACAATTTAATTTACTGAAGTACATTTTTATGAACTTAGAATCACTGAAAATAAAAATACATGTTTTTACTTATTTTATCACTTTTTTAAATTATTTTTTTTGTCTGACACCTCTGCACTCTAAAAGAGGCACACAGACTGCTGTTCAGCTTCAACACAATCTAAACCTAAATGTAGAGCACCTTGATCTTTACTACAAAAATAGTGGTGAACTTAAGCCTCTCCATCACTGTCCAGAGGAAGCTCTTTTTAATGCAATGAAAAGCCGTTTCCTGCACAAAATCAAAACATTGTCTGAAGCCAAAGAACTAGAAATCTCTGAAACGTCCCAAATCATGTGGACATCATTTGGAATGATAGCCCAGTAGGCCCTGTAGACCTCAGATGTCAGGAACCTGTCACCCCTTCATGCTCACCCCAGTGGACCCTGCACTTCATGTCTAACAGGTTGGCTAAGGCCATTTTTACTTTGAGGATGTCAATATAATGCTCTTCTGTGGATTCAGTGAAGTGTTCTTGCTCCACTATATCAGTTTCGATCCATTATAGATCTAGTGATGTCTCTGGTGATGTTAAAAGTGTGTTGCTCACACAGTAGCCTGTTTTGAGTCTTACTATGGTCCCATCACTGCCGAAGATAACTAAAACCACCCTTTCTCTAACTAAAAAGTGGCAGGGGGAAGCCATTTTAAACCGCTATACCAGTGCTTCTCAAATAGTTGGGCGTGTCCACCTGGGGGCGTGTGTGACCACAGGGAACATGCACTTTTCCATACTAGAATACAAAAAGTTTAATCACACATCCACTACAGTAGGTGGCAGTGGCCCTGTCATTGTCAGACTGAGCACCAGGAGTATCATGCTATGTTCTAACTCAGATCTTTCCGAGTTTCAACATCAATGGAACACAACATTAGCTCTATGGTTTATTGTATTTGCATGCACACACAGTCCTTATTTAAAAAACATAAAAATAGGAGTAAACAGGTATAGAGTGAGGGTAGAGAGTTTAAGAGTGATAAATTAAATATATACTAAATATATATATGCTGAATTCCCTACCCAATTTTACTACCTTCGGTAAAATCTTCTCGATTACAGCACTAGGTGATTCATTTTGGACACTGATGCTTCTTGTCCATGGAAAAACAAATGCCATTGTGGTATCTTAATTCTGAATATTATGTTTACCTCTTCCTTTTACTTGTTGGGAATTTTTCGGGAGAGAAGACAGTTAACTGCTGCTGTGGGTGCCAATTTAGGCAGGAAGTGCAACATGGGACCACACAGTCTGTGTGCGAGCAGCAAAAGCTGAGAAAAAGCCTGTGTTTCAGATCATTAGTTCTAACAAGGTAAAGTATCATGGACCTCATAAAATATATTTGGAGAATTACACAGCAGATAATCAAAAGACTATCAAGAATAAAGACAAATACAAAATTAAATATATAGCTGCGAGCAGCAGGTGCCAAGCAGTGAATAAGGCCTAAATTTCCATGACAAAAGAATGAAGTTAGGCCAGAGAAATGGACATAAGTACCCACAAGCAGTTACATGTTGATACACCAATGTTTGGCTGAGATATAACGCCACATCCTGTTTTGCAGCTATGCCATTAAACTTGTTTTGCTCTTTTGGATGAAAGCTTCAACAGAATATCAACCAATCACTGTGAACTCCACAGTATTATTAGGCATTGGAATTTTGTCCCAACTAAAATACATTGTGATATATGAGCCAAAACACATTTTTGCCAATTATAGTGCAATCTAGAAGCCAAAGGTCACCATATTTTTTGGGTATCCTCCCAATGTGGTAGATACAAAAAGTGTAGCTGAGATATGAGCTCATTTCATTTTGACACTGTTGACCATCAAATCTTATTACAAAGACTACAAAGTTAATCATGGGGTTCCACAAGGTTCTGTGCTTAGACCAATACTTTTCACTCTCTATATGCTCCCATTGGGTAAAATCATTAGGAAACACTATTCATTTCCACTGTTATGCAGATGACACACAACTGTATCTATCGATTAAGTCGATGTAACCAATCAGCTAGCTAAACTTTGAGCTTGTCTTAAAGATATAAAATCCTGGATGACCTGCAATTTTCTTTTACTAAATTCAGACAAAACAGAAATCATTGTACTCAGGCCCAAAATCCCGAGGAACTCAATATCCAGTGATATAGCTATCCTGGATGACTCCCTGGCATCTAGCTCCACTGTGAAAAACCTGGGAGTCATTTTCGACCAAGATTTGTCATTCTCTGCCAACATTAAACATATTTCTAGGACTGCCTTCATTCACCTACGCAACATAGCAAAGGTGAGACACTTCCTATTTCTGAAAGATGTGGAAAAACGTATCCATGCATTTGTTGCTTCCAGGCTTGACTACTGCAATTCTTTACTGTCCAGTTGCTCCAAAAAGTCTGCATATTAACTGGCCATCCTACCTTAGGGATCTCTTAGTCCCATATTACCCATCGAGAGGATTATGTTCCCAATATACAGGCTTATTGGAGGTTCCCAGAATTTCTAAAATTAAAACGGGAGGCAGAGCCTTCAACTTCCAGGCTCCTCTCCTGCGGAATCACCTTCCAGTCTCAGCCCGGGGGGCAGACACCTTTCCTATATTTAAGAATAGGTTTAAATCTGTTCGAAGAAGCATATAGTTAGGGCTGGCCCTGGCTGGCCTAGTCATAGTTATGCTGCGATAGGTTAGTCTGCCGGGTCCTCATGAGATGCTCTGAGCTTCTTTTTCTTCTTCTATCTGTGATACTGATGAACCACTATTGTACTTTTAAATCTGCTGTGTTCCTGGAGTCCTGCCCTGTGTTTTTCTCATTCACAGAGCATGCTGAAGTACAGCCACTGAGGGATCTATGGATGTTGGAGGGTCTGATGCTGTCCTGGTTCACCTGGAAGCTGTGATGGATCCTGCGCCTCATCCTCCACTTACACCCAAATTCATTAAATTTCTTTTCCCTATAATGTTTCCACCTGCACACATCATCTACTGCAGCCTGTCTGTCCTGGAAGAGGGATCCCTCCTCTGTTTCTCTTCCTGAGGGTTCTTCCGTTTTTTTTCCCCCATTAAATGTTTTTTTTTAAGGAGTTTTACCTTGTACGATGTGAGGGTCTAAGGACAGGGTTGTGTGGATGTTGTGTTGCTTTTGTACAAACTGTAAAGCCTGTTGGGGCAGATCTGTGATTTGTGATTCTGGGCTATACAAATAAATTGAATTGAATTGACATATAGAACTGGTTGTAGTGTTTTTCAAGTTGGGTGAGGAAAACTAAGAACAAGGCTTTCAAAGATAAGACAAGAAAATAAAAACTAAAGAAGATAAAAGCTATAAAAATACACAACACTGTGTACAAAATTCGTAGAATTTGTTTATGATCCGCATACACAGTATGCATTATTGATATAGAATGGAGAAAAAAATACTGATAAGTTGCAAAAGAAAAAAAGTATGCATAAGCAAAGCATGTACATGCACGCACATACCTACATACATACACACATATTTGCATATATATATATATACGCACATACATACCCACACACATACACACATGTACACATACATAGCTAATGCATACTTAAGGTGCAGGATGTGTGTGTAGAGT
Source organism: Eupleurogrammus muticus (assembly GCA_036785175.1). Lineage (NCBI taxonomy): Eukaryota > Metazoa > Chordata > Actinopteri > Scombriformes > Trichiuridae > Eupleurogrammus > Eupleurogrammus muticus. The sequence continues at coordinate 23,827,105 of JAYKQN010000009.1, forward strand.
AAAGTGACGAGTGACGGAAAAGTGACTACAGTAGATTTATGTTTATGTTATGTTATGTTAAAAAGTCTTATTGCTGTCGGGATAAAAGATCTGCGAAAGCTCTCCTTCTTGCAGCAAGGGTGTTTGAGTCTCTGGCTGAAGGAGCTGCTCAGCGCACCCACCACCCCATGCAGAGGGGGATGGGGGTTGTCCATGATGGATGTCAGCTTTGCCAACATCCTCCTCTCTCCCACCACCACCACCGAATCCAGAGGACATCCCAGTACAGAGCTTGACCTCTGCACCAGTTTGTCAATTTTCCTTCTGTCCCTGTCAGTGTATCCGCCCCCCCAGCAGACCATTGCGTAGAACAGGGCAGATGCTACGACGGAGTCGTAGAAGGTCTTTAACAGGGTCCTGCATACACCAAAGGACCTTAGTCTCCTCAGCAGGTGAAGTCGACTCTGGCCCTTCTTGTACAGGACATCAGTGTTTGTGGTCCAGTCCAGTTTATTGTTCAGGTGAACACCCAGGTATTTGTAAGAGACCACTGTCTCAATGTCTTTTCCCTGGATGCTCACCGGTGTGGTGGGGGGTGACTTCCTCCTGAAGTCCACAACTTGCTGGCGTCCACAACTTGCTGGCGTTGATTTTGAGAGCGTTGGTCTCACACCAGCTGACAAAGTCACTGATGATCCCCCTGTACTCCTGGTCGTTCCCATCCGATACACACCCGATGATGGCCGTATCATCTGAGAACTTCTGTAGGTGGCAGTGGTCCGAGTTGTAGGTGAAGTCTGAGTTGTACAGACTAAACAGAAAAGGTGAGAGCACTGTACCCTGTGGCACCCCCGTGCTGCAGACTACCACCTCAGACACACAGTCATAAAGCCTGACATACTTTGGTCTGTTGGTGAGGTAGTCGATGGTGCAGGCCGTCAGCTGCTTATCCACTCCGGCTCCCTCCAGCTTCCCTTTAGGCAGTGCAGGCTGGATGGTGTTAAAAGCACTGGAGAAGTCAAAAAACATGATCCTCACTGTGCTCGCCGCTTGTTCCAGGTGGGAGAGAGATCGGTGCAGCAGATAGATGACGGCGTCATCCACACCGATGCCAGGCCGGTAGGCGAACTCCAGTGCTGAGTTCACCAGTGGGCGAAGGTGATGCAGGATGAGCCTCTCCAAGGTCTTCATCAGGTGGGAAGTCAGGGCTACAGGTCTGTAGTGGTTGGGCTCCCTGGGGCGTGCGATCTTTGGCACTGGAACCACGCAGGTAGTTTTCCACAGTTCAGGAACCCTCTCCAGGTTCAGACTCAGGTTAAAGATGTGCAGGACCACCTGACAAAGCTGGTCTGTACAATCCCTGAGCAATCTGGAGCTGATTCCGTCTGAACCTGCTGCCTGCCTGACCTTTGTCTTCTTTAGCTGACTTCTCACCTGATCAGCTGTGAGGCAGATCTGCGGCTGGTCCGGGGTGGGGGGTGGGGCTGGCTTTGTTGTGGGTAGGTATAATGGGGGTGTGGTGGGATGGTTTGAGAGGAGTGCATGTGGCGACAGCACAGCGCCAGAAGAGGGGGGAGACAGCACATGGAGGGGAGTTGGTGGAAGCTGAGGGGTGGGGGAGGTCGGTGATCCAGAATCGAATCTATTAAAAAACAGATTCAATTCATTAGCCCACCCCCGGTCGGTGGACACTGTTACTCCTCCATTGTCCTTGAGGTGACCAGAGATCTTGTTCATGCTTCTCCAGATCTCTCGGACATTGTTTACTTAGAGCTGCTCCTCCATCTTCCTCCTGAAACTCTCCTTGCCACTCCGGATTTTATATTTTAGTTCCTTCTGCACTCTCCTTAGTTCCACTTTGTCCCCCGACCAGAAGGCCCTCTTCTTTTCATTTAGCAGGGCCTTCAACTCTGGGAACACCATACCTTTTTGGTGGGCACAGTGTTTTCCACATAGAAGTTTATGTAGTCCGTGATACAGTGGGTGAGGCTGTCAATGTCCTCACCATGTGGCCTGCAGAGTTTTTGCCAGTCTGTACATTCAAAACAGTCTCTCAGGGCCTCACTACAGTCCTCAGACCACAGTCTGCACAGGATGTGTAGTTGCATTTCGATTCAGGGCTGAGCAATACTCTGGGCTGAGCAATAAACTGACGGCTGCAACTCTGCCACCTTGGCCAGTGTTAGAGGAATATGAGTATTAATATGGCTGGGAGGAGTGGATTCATCAGGCTAACATATTCCTCATGATGCAGCCAGGTTTCAGTAAGACAGAGCAAGTCAATATCAGATATCATATTGTTTAATGACATAGCCTAAGATCTAATGTTTAAAAATCCACATTCACTCTTCAATCCTGCTGCCCTTAGCTGTGTAGGTGCTAATTTTGAATAAATGTCTATGGGTAACTCGTCTACTGTTGTTTAATATAGAAGAGTTAAATAAATTAAATTGTTGGGGGTCAGACACAGTCTCCATGAAGTTTTGAGTGGGTGACTGCTGTAAGGGAGGTGCAGAGAAGTGTGTAGGACTGAGACTCCTGGGCTCACCTGGACTCAACTATGGATAGTCAGGGTTTTCGGGTGATAAAGATAAGAGAGAGGGAGTGTTCTAAGTGGCATATATGCCGTCTTACTGTCAGACTAGGTCTGAGCGCTAACTTGACATTAGTGGTGGAAAGAACTCATGCAACTAAACATGATCACTAGTCAAGTTTGGCAGGGAAAAATTAGATTGTCCGACATTGTCTTTGCACAGGTGCATGCCGACTCCACGTTAATCTTAGTGACCTCCGACTGGCGTACACGGGCATTGTTACCACTGACTTAAATTTTCTCATATTTACATTTAAAAAATACATCAGGTGGTCATGAGTCAGACTAAAAGAGGAAGATGATTCCACAGGAGAATAGCCTATTAGTTTGAAGGCTTATCCTCCCATTTCAATTTTAGAAATTCTGCTAACCTCAAATCAGCTGAATTTTGGGAGTGCAGTGTCCTTAATGGATGATGTAATAAATAAATGGATAATATTAATAATGAATATTGGAATTTAATAATACTTACAATAATTTTAATATTAATAAAATCAGTCTAAAGAATTTGAAGCTGCTGCTGCACTTCTTCATCTCCTTGTCCATTGCTGCAACACTTCCTCTTTTGGTCTGATATTCAGAAGAAACCATGTCATGATTACAGTAAATCAAATCGCTCTAATATCATAACAGTGTAAGCATGACAATTTGTTAATAAGCCAGGGTTAGGGTTGAGGGTTGATGTGTGAAATGACTAGCCTTTTGAAGCACCGTGACACGTAGTCAGTGTTAGAGGGTGTCATTGAAGCAGGAATGCAGTGTATAGGTCAGGTGAAAGGCTGACCTACAGCAGAGCCAGGACAGAACTGAGAAAGGGCATTCAGCAGGCCAAACACAGGTACAGACAGTACATTGAGGAGCGCTGATAACATGCTGATAATAACTGGAGAAATGTGGTATCAGTACAATACAGGAGCAGCAAACAGCAGATCAGCCATGGCTCCACCCTTTCTAAAACCCAATGGAGTTTCTTATATGCTTTGATATGCCTCACAACAGAGAGACTCCTCATCTTCCAAAGCTGAAAGAGCGGCCCCAGCTATTCATCCTGCAGCAACTCTAGGTGACTCTCCTCATAAATGGGGAGGTGGTGGAGCAGGTGTACAATATCAAGTTCCTGTGTATCCACATTACATCAGATCTCACTTGGTCATGAACATAGCTCACTTGGTGGAGAAGGCACTACAAATACTCTTCTTCTTCACAAAGCTTAACAGGACTGGACTCTCCCCTCAGCTACTGACAAACTACAGAGCACAGTATGAAACAGGAGCTGCACTGCAGAGGACAGGAAGGACTTGGCCCGGGTGGTAAAAACCTCACAGGGGATCATCGAAAGTCCTCTCCCACACCTTGACTCATTATACTCCGTCCAGGTATAAAGTAGGGAAAGAACTTTTTCTGCCTCTCCTCAGGTACAAGAAACCCACACCAACAGACTGAAACACATCTTCCTCCCTAGAATTGTGAAAAGCATCACCCTATTGAACACTGTCACCCATGCAGATGGACAATCAATCATACTGCACTTTAAGCATTCACCTCTGGTCTTATAAATCTGTGCTTTAAGCTTATTTATTGTATCTTTTTGTCTATAAAAAATGTACTTGCTATCTGTTATTGGTTATTTGTGTTTTGTTTTTTGTCCTTTTTAATGTGTGGTGGCTATGAGAGCCTTTATGAGCAGATAAATTTCAAGTCAATTTCTTTTGTATAGCCTAAAATCAAAAATCAAAGATTCTTCCCAATGGGCTTTACAGTTTGTACAACAGCAAAACAACATCCCCTGTTCTTAGACCCTAAAAACTTCCCAAAATAACCCTTGATGGGTGAGGATCCCTCTTACACTTCCACAGTTAGTGTGTAGTGTAGTTCCTGCAGTTTATTCTTCAGGTCGTCATTGATAGAGTAGAGACTGTCCAATGTTGAGTCCTGCAACTCTGCACAGTTTCTGTTGAAAGAACAAGCTGCCGTGGAGTAAACACAAGTTTCTGGACCTAACCCTGTGACTGACAGGCATTCAACCATTTTAAGCCTACACCCCCTGACCTTGTGATGTGGTGTATTTTTTCAGGTGTCCTATACAATTGTGTCATTTGTAAATAAAAATTATGAAAACAAGAGAGTAACCTGCTTTATGCTTTATACTGCATGAACAGCAGCAGGATGGAGGATGTCCAAAGATGAGATGACAAAATCTTCAGAACCTACACACCTCAGTAGACATTGTTAGAAAGAGGTTTCATTGTCATAATCATTACCTCAACTTGAGTTTTTCTGTTCTTATTGAGTTTTCTTCCAAATTTTAAACATTTTCAACACATTTCTCTGTCTTAAATTATGACTCACAGTATACGCATGATTTCTGCTCACACAGACAGATGGTCATATTCATGATACATATTAGAACTGCTCAAATTTAAGTATGTTTTAATCTGTTTGTTTGACAAAAATGTCTTTATCTGATTTATCTGTGATTTTATCTGTGATCTCTCATCACAAGAGATCACAGATTAAATCACAGATAAAGCACAGTATCTTGTTAGAAGTTTCAAAACTTCAAATAAAACCCATTAAATGTGAACAATATGGGACCTTAAAGAAGATTGACAATGAAATCAATTGTTAGTTGCAGCCCTAAATTTGTAAAATTGTAGTATTTGAATTATCATAGCTACTTCGCACCATTGGATTTATTAAATATAATTATTGTCTTCATTTATATTTTATTAGATTTTTTAAAATACCTTGAAATGAATGGAACATTGTGGACACCTGTTGATTATTACTGACCAATTAGTGTGCAACAATTCACAGGTGTGGAAAGGAATTCAGTTCATTAGGGAAGGGGAGGCATCACTTCCTTTGTCTGCCTCAGTGGCCATGCTTAAGAAAGTTGTGTGGTGAGTACATAGCGTTGTTACAATGGGATCCAGGCAGCTCATTGTGTTTAGCTTTGTACTTGCATGTGTCAGGCTTAGTGCTGCTCGGTTTCTTATCATGAGTGTGCCAACCTACTGGGGGGTCGACGAGCAGAAGTTTGAAGAGATGGAAGCTGACCCAGGAGCTGAACCTGAGAGAGAGCACTCCAGGGATTCCCTTAAACAACCTGGCAGGCTCCAGTCAAACCAGATCCAGCCAGTCGATGAGCCATTCTCCTGGAGGTTTCCAGACTATCCAGTGGATCCAGTGAACCGTTATCCCCCCAGCTTTAAACAAGACCAGCCAGTGCCACCATACAATCGTGTTGCTGTGAGATGTGGTATAAATAGGATCCAAGTGGAGGTGAGTCAGGACCTGAAGGGCCAGGGAAAGCTGATAAAGCCAGAGGAACTCACACTTGGTGGCTGTTCACCTACTGAGATCGACAACTCCTCTCATGTGCTGGTCTTTGAATACGACCTGCACGGCTGTGGCAGCAGACGTGTGGTATGAGGTTTTAAAATGCAGCCTACAGTAATTTTTTTTTTTCCACCTTCTACTCAACTAATTTCAATTTGTTTTTGTTTCTTAGATGACTGAAAAGGCTTTGATTTATGCCTTTACACTGGTCTACAATCCTAAAGTGTTTGGCAGAAGTAACATCATGAGGAGCCAGAGTGCGCTTATTGGAGTTGAGTGCCACTACCCAAGGTGAACTGAAATCCCTATCAACCTACACGGACCCAACGATACTATACTTTACCATCAGAAGTTTGCTTGTAATTTTATCCCATAATAAAAGTCAATCTAATGCACTGGTTTTAGCTATCTTATTTTATAAGATATGTTTAACACTAAACACTTGTTTGCAAAAGCATTGGATTGAGTTTGTATATTTGGATTAAGTATGTATACTTGTGTAACATTGATACTAGAATAATTTGCTTTTGAATGTTCAATGTATTTACATAATTCAAAATTAAGCCTAAAGCAATTTCAAATGAGAGCTCGTAAGGTAAAGTCTATTTCTAAGTTCATTAAATGCTACCAATTTGATCATGCTGCCATCATGTTTGTGGGAGATCGTTCATGCCACTGCTTCCAGGCAGCGATCACAGAAATGGATGTCAGTTGAGGCTTTTTACCCTTAATAATAAATGCATGTAGTGGTAGATTTACCAGCACGATAAGTGTATGAATATAGACAACTGAGAACTGTTTAAACTGAACTCTATTACTTACTTTTTGAGATCTTTTTAAAGTATTCTTAGTCTTTAGGAGAATTTCTCTTTTGTAAAATAATACTCCTCATTAAAGCAGAGATGAGCTTCTATGGTCTAGGTCTTTTGAGTTCCTGTCCTATGCCAATTATTGCCAAGCATTTATTTTCATCCAGGTTTTAGGATGAACAATGAATGTCTTCTTAAAAGAAGTCCTACTTGGTAACAAGGTTGACTACACCTTAAAATCAGATTATCAGAATCTTTAGTTATAAAGATAGTCTCGGCAGCTCTTGTATACTTTTTTTATTATATCAAAGTGAAGGGTGTGTAGTTCTAGTAAGTCTCAATTCAATTGACTAGGGGGATTATGTCTTGCTACCATGAGATCTGATCTTATCTCCACTTTTGTGGAGCAGTGTATCAGTCCATGGTTCAAATTTTGAGGAAAATTCCAGAGCCAAGGACAACATTAAGTTTTAATAGTAATAGTGGTTTGTATTGTTTCAATGCAGCTAATTGGAATTTGAATTGGGATCTAGTGGGTTCTGATTATCTTTTAAGGTGGAGTCTAAACATTGTAGTTCATCTCGATGTGTTTTAGCTGTTTCTAGTTCTTTATAGGCAAAAAGTTTAGAGCAAACTAATTTTGGACAGATACATCCTCATGTTTTCATTTGTTCAAGGTTCTAATTCTTCCAGACGGTGTTTGTTTTTATGGATTCCTCAGTTGCATGTAGCCTGTTTACACCTTCACTATTGCATTAGAAGTGTTATGGTACAAAAGGCTGGACGCCTGAGCAGACACAGAGATGCATATGCTGATGAACAGTCAAGAGTTTATTGGTGAAGTGAAGGGGAGGAGTGCCTCAGGGAACCAGTAGGTGGCGCAGTGAGAGGTCAGGAGGTGATGCCTAGCAAAGTTGTGAAGAGAAACGACACTGGGTTTGCAGAGGCGTACAGCAGGAGTGGAGGAGGCAAACTAGAAGGCAATGATATTAGATTACCAGAATAAACAAGACATTGAAGAACAGCGTCAAACCGGTTTAGATCTTTCCAGCTACTGGCAGGTTTCCCTGTGTACTGAGACTGTCAAGTTCTGACAGTCCTGGTGTTGAGGTCAACCAAACAGTATCAGACCCTCTAACAGAATATCCTTCAGTGGCTGTACTGCAGTATGTTCTGTTAACAAGTAAACACAGAGCAGGACTCTGGGAACACAACAGATTTAAAAAGGTACATCCATTACAATTAATCCATGTGCCTCTAGGATGGATAAAGGGATTCATTAGAGGGATGCAGGTAGAACATAGGTGTTTTGTTATCAGTTGAGACAAGTTCTTCAGTTTATTTCTAACCATGATTTTGTATCATATTAGCATATCTCCCTTAGAGTTTGTGGCCTGTTTGATCCCTGTTAGGTTCATGAATGGTTCTACCATTTCCTCTGTGGTTATACAGGCTGTGTCTAAGATGAGGTGCAAAGTACATAATTAGCTTCACTTCTCTGGAGATTTGTGCAAGTACCATGTGGATGGGGCAGAGTGTAAGTCGTATCTAGGTAACAGGGTGGAGATGATTACCTTTGCATTGGAGAATGTGATAGAGGCTTTTTCTATCACTCCAATGACAGATTTGGCCACTTCATCTCTTTGTGTTCTCAAGTCATTTGTGCCAGTGTGAATGATGATGTGGCTGAGAGAGCCCAGGTGTCCCCCATCAACAGTTCATGACATCTCTGGTTATTCGGGCACTTAAGTTTTTCTACACTGGTTTAAGGGAAAGTTTTTTTTCAGTTCATATGTCCAATTTGGTACTATGACGAGCCCAATATGTGGATTCTATTTTAGATTTCTTTCTGCTGGAGCCAATTCCATTACAGGTGAGAGGTAGGCATACACCCCAGACAGGTACCAGCCTATCATGGGGCACACACACACACACCATTCACTCACAAACTCAAACCTACAAGCAATTTAGAATCTCTAATTAACCTCAGCATGTTTTTGGACAGTGTGATGAAGCTGTAGAAAGGCAGGGTGTCTGGTTGGGGGTAGAGACAGGAAGGCAGCCAGAGATGAGGTGTGGAGAGAACAGAGGTGACAGGCAAGAGAAGTAGCAATGGGGAAAAATTCAGGAGACATGAATGAGAGGAGCCATGAGTGAGTAAGCAGAACTTTCTGGTGACTGAAGGAGAGTGTAAGAAAATTCAGGTTTTAAATAAAGCCATCGATGAGGTGATTGAAGACAGGTGTGCTGGTGCTTCACTGTTGCACCCCGCCTCTACCTGAAAGTAAACCCAAGGAGGAGAGGGGCACACAGACAGAGCAGACAGACAAAACAGCTCAAACTCTAGGAGACACAGCCAGGGATGTAACATGAGGTCACTACAAGTCTATTAGTAAACCTTTTGTTTGTAAGGAGCATTTGATTTATTGGAAGGTAATAGTGATCAGTGTGCCACACTATCAAATGCCATCTGGTGTTATTTATATAGGACTGTCAGGCTTTCCTGCATCTCTACTCTATTCACAGAGCTGTGTTAGGTTTTAATATTGTTTATTTCACAATGATTTACAGTGAAGAAAAAATGACCCTATTTATATATGCCCTTAACACTTATACATGGGGTAAAGACATTGAATTTTGTCTCTTATATGATAAAGTGTGGATTGAACATGAGGAACAAAGTTGATATTTTTCAGCTAACACTGTTCTGCTTGTATTTTGTTTGTGGTGCTCAAGGCATCAAAAATTTACTTTGAAAAACTCTTTAACTGGGACATTACTTCTGCAGAAAAACATTGTTGTGGTATTCAAATGTGATCTCTGTATGTGTGAGTCCCTGTGTTAGGACAGCACTTGTTGTTCCATAGCAACCAACATTGTTGTTGGACAGGGATTAGATATTTTTTTAAATATTGTATTGTGCAATTATAAATACAAATGCCATGAACACCATTCATCGAGTCTATCTAAAGTACTTAGGACACACACACACTGTGTATGTTCAAAAGTTCTAGAGCTTTGGATTAGACACTTGTGTCTAGGAGGAGGTTGTTTGTTTTTTTGAAAGTTTGAAGACCACAAATAAAATGTCTCCCACTGCAGCTGGGGGGGAAGCTGTTCTCCATTTCCACAGCAGAGTAAAGATGGCTCCTTTCAAGAAATCTTGTGTTAGACTTGGGAGTGACAGGCCTTTGCTTAGATTATCCTGAGCCATGAACTAAGGCCGTAGTGCCCTCATGTACACTGGACAGTTGGTCTTTTCAAAGCACTGGATGCATTTGGAATAGTGTGTGCAGGTACACATTTGTGTTTTGTATTGTTACTTATAATATGGTAGTTTGTCAAGCCCCTTTTTCAAATGTTCTGTGTGTATTTGACATCAGCTTGGAATATTGATTGGGTTAGAAGCCCACCATTGTATACCATCCATTTGAACAAAGAGATGGTGCATCTGTTCACCATCTGTACTCATTAGTGCATTGATCTGGTTGTTAGGTAAACAGAGTAACATCCATGATTTCCTGATGCAGGATTTTTACATGTTTTAATAAACTGCTCTGATGTCAGACCTTATCAGTGCAAACAGCCTATATCTGTCATGATGTGTTTGCTTGGTAGTATTTACAGTACTCAGGTTGTAAGAAGAATCAGCCACAAGCTTTTACTGTACATCAAAGGGTGTATTACTACTAACAACCTACTCTAAGTAGTTGGGCAAATTATTATGACCAGTGTTATTTTCTACAGCATTATAGAAATATAGTACTATAGTAGAGGGTTAGTCAGGGTCCATGTTTGTTTTATTACTTGTACTAATATGAACTTGCCTACCACAAATCATGATTCAATTCAATTCAATTTTATTTGCATAGCCCAGAATTACAAATCATAGGTGCCCCAATGGGCTTTACAGTTTGTATAAAATCAACACAACATCCTCCTTAGACTTCACATTGGACAAGGTCAAACTCCCTAAAAAAACCTTTAACGGGGGGGGGCAGAAAAACCTTAAGGAAGAGTAATAGAGAAGGGATCCCTCTGCCAGGATGATCTGTGCAGATGGAAACAATACATTCGAAGAGAAAATGTTTAATATGACATTAAATGGAATGACAGAAATATAATAAATTGTGGTGGATGTAGTGGTTGAGTCAACAGGATCCATCACAGCTTCCAGGTGAACCAGGACAGCAACAGAACCTCCAACAACCGAAGATCTCTCAGTGGATGCACTGCAGCATGATCTGTGAATGAGAAAACACAGAAAACACAGGGCAGGACTCCAGGAACACAACAGATTTAAAGAGTATATCAGTGGGTCATATAATATTATAGATGGAATAAAAAAAAGGAGCCCCAGAGTATCTCATGAGGACCCGGCTGTCTAATCTATTGGAGCATAGCAATGTTCAAGGCCAGTCAGGGCCAGCCCTAACTAAAAGCTTCTTCAAAAAGGAACGTTTTTAACCTATTTTACGGAAACAGGAAGATGATTCCACAGGAGAGGAGCCTGGTAGTTCAAGGCTCTGCCTCCCATTATAATTTTTGAAATTCTGGGAACCTTTGTAGGCGATGAGGAGGATTTTGAATTCTATTCTTGGTTTTACAGAAAGCCAGTGCAGAGAGGTTAATAGAGGTGAGATATGATCCTTTCTTCTAGTGCCTGTTAATATAAGTGCAGCTGGATTCTGGATCAGCTAGGGAGTCCTTAGAGACTTTTTGGTGCAGCTAGACAAAGAATTGTAGTAGTTGAGCCTGGAAGTAACAAATGTGTAGATACATTTTCTGCCTCTTTTAGAGACAGGAAGTGTCTGACCTATGCCAAGTTGCATAGGTGAACAAAGGCAGTCCTAGAGAGATGTTTAATGTGGGCAGAGAATGACATATCTTGGTCAACGATGACTCCAAGGTTTCTGACAGTGGTGCTAGAGGTCAGGGAGATGTTATCCAAAATAGCTATATCACTGGATATTGAATTCCTCAGGATTTCAGGCCTGAGCACAATAATTTCCAGTTTTGTTTTGAATTAAATAGCTGAAAATCGCAGGTCATCCAGGATTTTAAGATATGCTCAAAGTTTTGCTAGCTGGTTGGCTTCATTTGGCTTTATTGACAGGTAATGTCGTGTATCGTACACATGACAGTGGAAATAAATAGTTTCATAATGATTTTACCCAATGAGCATATAAAGAGTTAAAAGTATTGGTCTAGCACAGAATCTGGGGAACTCCATGTTTAACTTTTGTATGGATAAAAGAAATGTTATTAACATGAACAAATTGGGAATGAACTGACAGATAGGACCTTAACCAGTCTAATGCAGTCCCTTGCCAGTAAGATGCTCTAGTCTCTGTAGTAGGATCGGATGGTTGATGGTGTCAAATACAGCACTAAGGTCTAACAGAACAAGGCATTGCATTGAAAATATATTTTAAAACCTTTAATAGAACCATCTCTGTGATGTGATGCATTCTAAAACCTGGCTGGAAATCCTTGTATGAGTTATTGTTGTGTAAAAAGTCACACAGCTGTTTAGCAACTGCTTTTTCCACAATCTTGGAGAGGAAGGGTTGGATATAGGTCTATAGTTGGCTCAAATACTTGAGGCAAGAGCATTTTTTGAGGAGAAGTTTAATTACAGCTACTTTTACATAGACAGATATTAAGGAGATGTTAAGCATTCTCAGAAACGACAAACTGCAACTACTAATGAATGTCTTGTTATGTGGGTGAAAGCTCTGGAAGTCAAGTACAAGTACTCCAGAGGAAGGGGTTGGCAAGCAAAATGGGGCGATATAGGGGCAGTTACTGTTAACCTGTTGTGATATTACCACAGGAGCTATCGAGAAATGTCTGTGTGTGTTTTGCGGAAGTGTGTTTTTAAGGGAGTCAAAAAAGTCGAAAAATGTATATAATACAGTTATAAAAGCATTTATCAAGTATCAAAACGTTATCATCTTGGTTTTATATTATTTGAAAGTCCATTTGTACTATTTTTTGTATAACATACACAAAGAATGTGTGACTTTTGTCATGAAATGTCAAATGTAAAAATTGTAAAAAAAAAAAAAAAAAAAAAAAGATTTTTTATTTCAAATATTTAATTCAGCAAGAATATAAAAACTAGTTGATAGAATTTTTTGTTACCCTTTTAAGAGAACTATTTGGTGCCAAGTATTATGGACTGAAATATTTACACATCAGCTGAAAACATTTTGAACTTGAAATTTTTTTTCATAATAGAGCCTCTCTCAAAACAAGAGTTTCTTTAAGGTGCTTGACAACTGATGTAGGTGATGGCTATGAGGCAACATTAACAGCTGTCTTGTTGTGGAAACCCACACAAGTTTAGAAAGACATTTACAAGCTCATAATTCTGCTGTTATTTTTGCTGAAGGGATACATACGACCTTTGTGTTTGTGGAGGATTGGCAGCTGACATCAGGACATACTGTATGTGTAACATCACAGAAATGCTTCAGGACACTAAATGTTCTGCTTCAAACCAGTACATCTGGACACTGTGCAGTGCACTCTAAGCATATTCAGGGGCACTCATGCATGATTCCAACATGAAAGCTGTCTACGGTGGTCCTGGAAGAGTCACCAGTGGCTAGTTATCTGCAACACAAAAATAATTAATGAATGATGATGAAGAATGATACATGAATGATGTAGAAAATAATTTATATGTGATTAACTATTATATTTCTTAGTTATTATATGATTAAAAATCAAAAAGTTTAGGTTTTGCTTTTTGAGTAACTGTATTTCCTTAATTCTTTTTCATACCTATGAATATTGTTTCCTTTCTGTTCATTCATTATATCTCATTCATTATTACTATGATTATTGTTGTACACAATAACTAAGTGTTATTGTCTAACACAATACTAAAATCAAATGATAAAATCAAAATTATGAAACATTTTAAACAGTTTGTTTGGATTAGAAGCATATAGTATGTGCTAAACATTTAGCACATGTTGCATTAAATTTATTCTGTCTTGTTCATTTTCATAAATAAATTATGAGCAACTAACTAGAGACAGAGGGACAGGGGCTCTGTAGTTGCTATCCAGGCAGGAGATCCCCGCACCGATATGTGCCAACTGGGCCAGCATCAGCCTGAAGTACCACAGGAAATGACCACTTTCCAGATGCAGATTCTGGACAAGATGATTATATACACCCAGCTGTGTCCTTCTCCGGAGAATATTGTGCACCCAGACATAGCAACATTTGGATTTCCAATCCCAATCTGAAGTCCATAACAAATGGAATGCAGCTACAGTACTTAACTGAGCCATGGTTGAATAAAAATAGAAGAACGTAAATAAAATGGAAAAAGGTAAAGAATATAGTGAGAGGTGTTGTCACTAAGCATTAAGCGTTTTTCACATTTTGTGACAAACAACGCAACAATTGCATTGTGTATGATGGCCATTGCATCCATTGTGTTCCCTGTGAAGTGGGTCCGCCCCTGATCAGGGACAGCAGAGATCCAGAGGAGGAGTGCTAGCATGGGAAGAAATGCAGTAAATTGTATTTAAGTTATTAAGGGTTTTGTTGGATAGACTGTTTAGTTACCCGTCTTCAGTTGAAGTAGATCTTTTCTGGCCTTCAAGTTTAAAAGGACCAAAGGCAGGTCGGGACATTTCCATAAGGAAAGCCCCCACCGAAGGGCAGCAGCCCCTCCAGCCGCGGATTCATAGGATCAGGAGGGAACTGGACTCGTATTGCCCCTTTGTACCCCTCCTCTGCTTCATGGCAAACCAAAGCTCTTCACCACAGAGACGACCCTCCAGCCCGCCCTCCTTCTCTTTTAATAATTAAACCAGCATTATTGATGATCTGGTCTCTGTTATCCCATCCAGCTGCCACATATGATGGAGAATGTGGGCAAAATGATTTATAACTTGACTCACCCTGGCCTGCTCCACTCACTCCCTCTCTTTGGTCTATGTATCACAACTGGACTGCTCTGCTTGTGTATCTTAGGTGCAACATGGAACTTGAACATGTAAAAGATAAAAAGTTTGGAGGAAAGTTGCAGCTATGGAACTATTTTAAACAAGATGTGGGCTGTACTGTATGTGCTTTGTCAATGTTTCGGGCCACACTAGGCTTAGACATAGCATGCACAAGCTAGGGTAGGTCAGGCTTGATTTTCTGGGCTTTAACTAAGCTTTTACGATAGTAAGATTATACTAACCTGCCATAAATGATGGACTAGGACAGGTTTGTTTCTTGTATGGCTGTATTTTTTTTTTTAATTTGCCAATGTCATCCTCATCGTGAAATGTGTTCTTTCAGCTCTTTGTTGTCATTTCACTGCACAAAACTTTACTGTATTTATTCATTCTGACCCCTTTCATTAGTGTTTTTTTACAGATCCAGTTATTTTTTTTGGGGGGAATCAACTCTACTTAGGAGTTGATGGAGACCAAGCCAGAGCTAAGGGAGAGTAAACATAAGACTAATTGTATATTTCTTAGGTCACCAAAAAACCCAACCCCAAATTAATGCAAATGTTGCTCTGCGTCTGCTGGATGTGTAATGTTTTTGGTAATAACATGTTCAATATATGTCCTTAGCTGCTAAGTGTAAAAGGAAAAAAGAAGTTAGCTACTTTTAGTTCTTAAACATGTCTTGATGTGGGGCTGTGGAATACTAGAGTGCTGCTTTGATTATCCCAAGCTTGTCTGAATATACATGGCAGCACAGGGGATATTTTTTATACCACAAACTGTCAGCTGCTACCACTTCACGCCCACAGGCAGTGACTCACACAGTATTACGAACTCTTAATTTCTTTGTTTTATGTACCCGAGATGTTTTTGAGTCTGCAGCGGGTTGATTTCTGAGTCTGCTTTATTCTCACTGCTCTGATTCATGCTATTGTCATATTTCGCCAGCTCTCTTTGTGTCTTCTCGCTTCACTTGTTTCCTGTCTTGCAACAGTTATGACAGTTAACAAAGCCTCTGCACTGTTTGTAATCCCTCACTTTTTCTTTTTCTCAACAGTTCAGTCAAAGTTCAGATGAGTGGAAACCCTAATTTGTCTCCCTGCTGCACCCACCACATTCTTCCATTCCTATCTCCTCATACTGGCACAGTAATTAACTACTTATAGATGCAAATAGATGCTCTTCAGAGCATCTCATCTGTACTGGAGCAGAAACACCATCACATCATGGCAGAAGCTATTGGCATTTTTCTCCACCAGAGTTAACCAGGGGTACAACAGGTGCGTGCATCAAAACAAAGTCACAGAGTTATAGGTACAGAAGTGAGATACACACACAGATTTCATTTTTTCAGTGTACTGAAGAAAATATTTTAAGCAACAGTAAAATCACTTCTTCCCTCAGCTCTAACTTCCATCGTCAGTTACTGCAACGTCAACCAAAGATGTTATTAGCAGTGCCTTGTCAAAATAATGAGCATATCAGAATGACATATTCGACTTTTTAAAGTGACCTTCCCTACTCAGGAAGTCAACATGGAGGCAGAATCTCTGACATGGCACATTAAGGAGGTGCTTATTTGAGGAGTCTATCATCTTGATTGAGCTCAAGTTTCGCCAATGAGGCACCAGCCAGGGCCAGAGCTCCCTGGGGCATTAGCAAAGTGGGAAGGATATACAATAAAGTGTCAAGGCCAATTAAATTAGGTCCAACATGCCCATTGGTTTAGCTTACTTGCAGCAAAAAGGTTCATAGAATACTGCTGCCACTAATTTTGCTTAATGTAAAAATCTGTAAGAGTTTGATGTCTGAGTAACATGCTGAATGCACGGTCTGGTGCAGCAGACGCCACTCTGTCCATTATAACCATTCATTTATTGACTGGTTCAAAACATTAAATTTGTGATCTCTTAATGAAAAACATGAGTCACCATGATCACTCATAATAGCCTTTAGCCAATATAGTAACATTTTAACACATAAGTATTTATACATGCATGTCACTAGTGAAGCAAACCAAGTCAACTTAAATATGACTTGCTTGCTTCTAGAACTACTCTTGCTTGCTTCTAGAACTACTCTCAACCATGGATCATTAAGTATGTATGCTGGCTCAAAGTTAAAAGTCTTATTCTATGCAAATAGGCATTTTCCTGGCTTTCTTAATGCTAAATAAGGTCTAAGGGTTATATAAACACTGACAAACAAAAACAAAAAAGCATGGCCCTTTTCCCTAAAACTCAAAAGATAATTCTCCTCTAAACACACAAAATGCAAAACTCTACATATCTTCTGCAAAATGTTCAGTGGCATTTTGTGCTGTTTGGTTATTGTGTGTTGACAACACAGACCATCATATGAGGATACATTTCTAAGAACCAATTGATTATGAATGATCTGAATGTGTCTTCCATAGCTTGGAGATTTCAGGCGAACCCTTTCTATCTCCAGACAGAAAATCCTTCAGTAGGATTGAGGAATGGAGAAAAACTGCATTAGACATGTCCATGTGATGAGTCAGTGTCCATAATAAGGCCATTAACTAGTAATTTGAATGTTACTTTGTTCCTTGTGAAAATAAGAGATTATCTTCATAAATATTGTGCCAAATGCATAGAATTGTGTGTAGGGCTTTGAAAAAAGCGTGTTTTAGATATGCAATTTCAGTGTAAAGCTTGTGATTGTGCTTGTGATTTAGCAGCGTTGGTTCAGTGGATTGCATTAGTTACATGTTGTCATTGTGTCAAGTACCATGATCTGTGTGTAACAACTGAAGAAAATTGTAAATGTGCTAAATAACCTTGATTTGATTTGATTAGGTTTGTAGTTGTTATTTGACAAATAAAATCGTTCAATTTTTCGATATGGCTACTGCAATTAACTCTTTAAAAGAATGTTAACATCCCTTAGCAACAGTCTTTTTAACTAAACAACAGTGTATGTACTTAATTAATGGTGCTAAAGAACTAATATAAACCTAGGCTTTACTGTGCTACAATTCACATACTTTTAGGTAGGTAGGTAGGAAAAGATATAATATTCAACTTTCTTAAACAAAAAAGATATTGTTTGACTAATGGAAGGCCAATAACATTGGTTGCAATGCAACTGAAGTCAAGTTTGGTTTTATGTGTCCCCATATGATTAATAAGACTGAAGGAAACAAAATGAACTGGAAAAAATATGCTCTTCTTTCCACCTAAGGATTGGCCTTAGACTTGAAAATGAGGAATGAGCTGAAAATGTGAGACTTGCTAATAATGGATTACATATATATAGTATAGTATTATCTTTTTGATCTCCCTAGCGCCACCACTGAGTTTGTCACAGGAATGCACTCCCTTGCATCACAGTTACTTGGGGAGGAAGTGTTTATTTCAGCAGACACAAATTTGTGAGTAAAAAATGCAGTATATTAATTGTCGTCATGTTGTCCATGAAGGTTTCCAGTCATCTTTATCTTGTAGAGAGTTGTAGAGAACGGACTTTTTCTTCTCCACTGCCTTGTTGTGGGAATACAGGTAAAAAGGAAAGGGACATTATATGAGGCCAAGGTTTAATCTGGTACCAAAATAAGGTCTGGATTTTGTTTGTGAAGTCTATGGAAATATGTATGGGGTATGGAGTATTTCCCACTAGAGGGCGCAGCATGTCAGAAATATATTTGGGGCAATTGTATATGTCACTGTGTTAATGCTGCTTACTAAGTGATCTAATTGGAGTTTCTCTCTTGTGTAACTTGGGGGGAGGGGCATAAATCCATGGGAGTAGTCACACCTAGATACAAACATTAGTTAGTTGGGCAGTCAATCATGTGCTCTTTTTCCAGTTGTTGTAAGCAGTCTAATCACATGACCACTCCCCAGTTTCAGGGTTGTTGGCATGTTAATTTGGTTTCACACTCAGAGCTTTAAATTTCTGAACTGAAGAAGCCTCTTGGATGAGAGGTGAAACGTCTTCAAACTAAGAAGTTTAGTTGCTTTTCTCTACATGTCTACAAGATTGTAATCATAAAAATGTATCAACTGCATTACTTTGCTATGACATTATGAGGTGTATGGATTTAATAACTGGGATACTCCTGGCTTAGATATATTATTGCCAATCAGCCATACTGTAGTCCCACACTCCCGGTGCACCCTCCCCACCCCCTCTTCACCATCTGCCTAACAACAGTCCCCTGACAATCATCTTACTAAGTGTTAAAAGCTGACCATACACAAGCCACACACTTAACCCTCCAAGACAGCATGCTTATTGAAACTACTACTGGTTGAAGGATTCAGAGTTCTAAAGAAGAGGTAGGATTAATTCATCATTGTACAACATTAAAGAGGCAGCATGTATTACTAAAAAGCATCTATCCATCCATCCATCGTCTATCCCGCTTATTCCCTTTCGGGGTCGCAGGGGTCTGCTGGAGCCTATCCCAGCGCGTTAAGGCGAGAGGCAGGGATACACCCCAGATGGTCGCCAGCCAATCGTGGGGCACACACACCATTCACACACCATTCACTCTCACACTCACACCTATGGGCAATTTAGAGTTTACCAATTAACCTGAGCATGTTTTTTATATTGTGGGAGGAAACCGGAGTACCCGGTGAAAACCCACGCAGACACGGGGAGAACATGCAAACTCCACACAGAAAGGCCCCAGACCCAGGCCCAAGGCGGTCTTGAACCTGCGACCTTCTTGCTGTGAGGCAACAGTGCTACCCACCGCACCACCGTGTCGCCAGCATCTATCCACAAAAATGTAAAATAAAAACACACATTAAACAACTTAACATAATGGTTCTACATACATATGAATGTGTGTGTGTGTGTGTGTGTGTGTGTGTGTGTGTTTGTGTGTGTGCATAGGACTACAAAGATGGCTGCTGGGGTGGCTTTGTTCGGTGTCAGGCCATGTGTGGTTCCTTGTTTGTAGAAGAAAAAGGCCAAATTGACGATTCCATGCAAATGTGTGCCTGTGTGTGTAGGCTTAAAGTCACTGTGTACATGATTTGACTTTGACTTTGACTTTGAGAAGAGCATTTTACTGGCAGAGCCCTAACTCAAACGACAGATGATTCACTCAGAAAACATTGACAAAAATAACTTTACTCATGGATTTCAATGGGATTTTTTATGGAACCCAATGATTCCCAAACTTTTTTTGACAGGCCTCCCCTTTTGTACATAACACATTTTTCGAGTCTCCAACCCCACCCCCAAATCAGACACACACACATATTTTGAATTCAATGCAATTATTTTTATTATGTTGAAAATATGTGTGCTAAAACAGGGGTCTCAAACTCAATTTACCTAAGGGAAGCTGAGCGCGTAACATTTTCCACAAGAAAAGCTCTGATAAAAACGTTCCACTGTCTCAAATATCTTCATTTTTATTTTTCTACACAAAATAAGATGAAAAATACAAATTCAGAATAAATAAGAAATAAATGAATCAGTCAGAAACCACCAATTATAAATCACAACTATTACAATTACGAAACTATTTTGACCAGAGACCTAGTTTTTGCCTATTTTTTGAGCCAGTTACTCAAATAGCGCAACAACAAGTCTGTTGACATTTTAAGACAACAGGGAAGTTATTTTTTTTTGACCATGTCCAGACAGACGGTTCTGATGTGGCAGGTGTTGCTAAGTATCTGCATGCAAGACAGACCATGATTGTGTGATGCTTCTGCAACTTCTTATTCTCATTGAGATCAAATGCTGTGCATGCAGACAAACCTGAAGTGATACCCATATGCTTCCACATAGTGCTAGCCTTGGTAAACCCATCCTTCATTACTTGCAAATTTGCTTATCCTTTATCACACCTGAATTCGCTTTGCTGTGAAATTCAGTCTGGACACCAAGGACTTAATTTTTCCATCATCTAAGGAGCTAATCACAGAGCAGGGGAGGTGCAGCAAGAAGGTAATGAAACACAGAAGCAACTTTGTTGATAACTGTGAATCCAACATCATGGGAGATGGCATTGTATCTTTCAAGGCAGCTTTAGAAAGCGTAAACTAATTTAGACCGCAAGTTTATTTTGAAAAATTAGCAACTTTTAGTGCTAACCATTTTAATCGTCATCAGGTAATAAATATGTCACCACCTTAAGGCATCAAAGAACATCTCTATAAAACATATGCATATCCTGCTCTTTTCTCCTTCAGTTCATTCAGTTCAGTGCTACTGTACTTACCCCAGCTTTGCTCCATCTGACAGACTGGTGTCAGTATGGGCTGGGCTGTCTCCCTCTGACCGGTGTTTGTGAGATAGAATGCTTAGTTATCTGCTTTGCATTTATAGTAAGCAATAGTAAGCTGCGGTGAATTATTACCTTTTTCCCCTGAGCTACTGCTGACAGACGCTGTCACTAATTGCCGGGCTGCTGGTCTCCACCTCTTGACACCACGTGACATCTCCTCCTACTTTCCAAGCGTGGTTGTTACTTCGGCCAAAGTTCCTGCTGTCTAAGCATCTTTTCTTCATCGGCCTAATATTTACATTTATTTCATATTTCTAAAGTAGAGATGTGTGCCTTTTTCCAATGATAAGTGGTGTATTTGGGACATGTGGTCTCTACCTCGGGAGTTTCAACTTATCCCAAAAAGACTGAGGTGGTAGCTAATTGTCAATGGCCCCATCATGTCTCAGAGCTGTGCTTCTTTGTAGATTTTGCCAGCTACCCACAGTTTGTCGATTGCTGTGCCAACTGGGACCCCACAGTGTTAGGAGGGTTTCATGGCCTTGAAGGCTAAATAGGTCTAAGGCCCAATCTTGGCATATGCCAAGTTTTCGTACTCTTTTGTTGTTGAGGTTGATACAAGTCTTGTTGTGGTACTATCACGGCAGACCGATGGTGGTGTTAGCCCACATGCATATTCCAGCAGGGGTTTCCAGCCCACTGAGTATGTCCAGCTACGTCTCCATGAAGCTGATATTTCTCGTCCTCAGGTGGGTTGTGACTAAGAAGTTCTATGAATATTTTCTGGGGTGCAAGTTCACGGTTTACATTGACATCAACCCATTGAGCCATCTCAAGACTGCCAAACTTGGAGCTGCAGAGCACAGGTGGGCAACAGAGCTTGCTGCCTTTGATTTTGAGTTTAATTACCAGCTATGCCAAAAAAACTGGAACACAAATGCATTGTTGCAATAGAATTTGCGGGCTGTGCTGTTCACCCTGTCTCTGCCATCGGAGCCCCCCCTGTGGCCCTAGACATCCCCTCTGTCCAATTTTGACTTGTAATAAACATATTCTATTTGGTAATAAACCCAATTTGCATTCATGTTTTTTCTGATTGAACTTCTGCTCAACATCATTTAAAACACTAACCTTGCACAAATCCTACTGTGCAATAATACTTGCTGCGAGCTAAAAGTGTAATATATTAATAGCAGCATGAGTAAATAAACCTTTTTTCCTATAGGCAGCCTCTCATGATGTCACCCTTGATGTGTCAAAACTTTATTAATATCCTGTGATTCCAAATAGATGCCATATTACTATGACTGTTTTATTTTTCTCTCCTTATTGTGAAAATTCTTTCTATATTTTGCTGCCTGTGTCAAGTTCTGCCTATTCTTTGATTTGATCCATTTGACACACATCAAAATGAGAACAATGTAAACAATGATTAAAAGGCCCAACTGAGCTAGTTGACCAAAGTAGCATGTCTAAAGTTGTGCTTCTTTCCTACAGAGCCTCTGAGGCTTTCCTGTCCCAAACAACCAGCTCCCTCTGGCTTCCCAATTAGCAGCAGTGCATGTGTGCTGATTAGTCAACAGCATTTCAACCCCTGCCAGCAAAGAAGGCCAATTAATGAGAGAATGAGCTTGTGGCCTAGAAAGCCATCTATTCAAAGTCTACATACATACATACAACGACCAAAATGACCAAGTTCTTTGCCTTCCAAGGGATGATAGAGAAAGACAATGAGATTAAGTCTCTCCTACTTTAAGTCCTATTTTAGCTGAGAGAAAAAAAAGAAGAAAAAGATTCTATAGGAATGTAGACCTTTTTATCCACATATTTTCTATACAATTCAGCATCTAAACCACACCACTTGTCTGGAGATTTATCAAACCGGATAAGCAAGTGGAGAGATTCAAAAGCATCATATCAAGTAGATTAGTATCTTAATCCAGATCTTCTTCAGATTCATGATACCAACACATGTATGATTTTCAGTTTTACAACTGAATTTAAGATTATTGCATGAATTGCACCTAGATTCGCATGTGTTCTGTTTAATCACAACCATGTTGCACTGTGCATGTTAAAAACATTCTTTCATGCAGGTAGGTAAAATTGAAGTAGTTGAAGTGGTTTGAAAAAACACTTCAAGCTGTTATGAATTCCAATTTGAAGAGAACCAGTAACCTAAATGTTACACATGTAGAGGGTTATGCTTTAAACACTTATTTCTAGAGTGAGATGACATGAACACTCTTCTGTGTTTTTTGGATTAAATGAAGAATTGAAGTAAAAAAGTGCTTAGGTATCACGAAGATATAAAACAAGTTGAAAACTGTTTAAAAAAATGAGCCTTTTACCTGAACAAAAACTTTTGATTTTAGTGGGAAGTTACTGTATGATATAGAAACATTTCCTTGGCTCAGCATATGCAAATAAATACATTAAATTAATTTTGTATACATAAAAGGCAAGAAGAGCTAATTGACAAAATTACAATGTTTCTCTCTCCCTGAAAAAAGGTCCTCATAGAAGGCATAAAGCTAAAATGATTATATAATTGCACAATGAATTTCAAATGAGATTAACATTTTGAAAGCCAGCTAGATATATATCTTACCAATACGCACATCAATTCAAAAGCATCCTAATGCTGAATTAACAGGTAATACTAAATGTTTTAAAGAACAGATGAAGCAGAACAGCCAATGAGCAATAACAGAAAACAGCCAAACTCTGAAATTTGGCACAGAAAAATAAGGAGAGAGATAAGGAGAGAGAAGAGACCATTGTAACCTAGTTTGACACAACTGCACAGCATCACAGCAACTGCTGACACAGGCTACACCAGGCTAACCCACTAAACCAGGAAACAAAAACAATGAACCTACCCAGCAAACCTTCTGCTGTTTTTTCATATTCTGACAGAGAGACTAAATATCATGAAAACATTATGTATGTTGGCAGGATTTAATAACAATAACACAGACTTAAGCAATTTAAAGAAGGACTTGCATTCTGGAGTGGTGCTGATAAACACCCTCATGAAGTCTTGAATATAATTACCAGCTCTCTGTCAACATAACATACATTTTCAGATGACTAAGTGTGGATAAAGATATCCCAGAGGAAATGTAGTGGATACCAGTAAACACAAACACAGATGACCACCTCATTGAAGAGACACATTAAGACATATAAAGTCTGAGTTTCTTGACTATGCAGCGCGTCTCTTGTTTGGTGAAGTCACTCGGTATCCTTGGTTGACACTCTGTATGTGTTTCTTTAAAGATGAGGTGAAGTCAGATCAAACTTGTTCCTTCTGTGCAGCATTTGCCATCCCACCTTGATTGAACCTTAACTTGATGTCTGTTCTCAGTAGATCAAGTACTTCATGAATTTTATACATATCATTTCTATATTGTCTGAGATATTAGACCCTATGCAGGAATGGGTATATATTCACACTCCCTCTTAATTTCATTTTAGTCTTTGAGTTGTTCTTGTTTCTTTAGTATACAAGATGTGCCTCAAAATGCCATTTTCTTTTAAGTTCAATTACTGTGCATCCTTTTGTAGACAAATCGTTAACAGTCGTTTGCCATTGCTGGATTTTTGTTTTTCCTGTAATGCCTACTAATTGTCTCAAAAACACATGAATAATCATAGCCCTAAACTGATCATCTACTGTGACTGTGGGTTTGACTGCAAACAACAATGAGAAGTTATGTTTGTATGTTTTTTCACTGAAGTGCTAACTTTTTATTTTTTTAATTGTACATTGTTATTAGATTTGCAGCAGTATTGGTTCATTCCCACTATCGTTGTGTTCTATAACCTCCTCCCAGAGGAGATGGGCATTGTTGGACACCATACATTTCCTCCCATTTTTTCATCCAGTCTCACACACCACCAGTCCCTTGAGTAAAAGTTGCCAGGGAGTTCATTGTAGCCAGAACTATTTTTGCACTTATCAAATTAACACCCTCAAGGGATGATGTGGGAAACTTCAGATTCAGATGGAGAAATCTGCAGTGTTATAATGACCTGTTATGCTGCCCAAATTGCAAAAGACTGCAGCTTAACTCAGTGCTCACTTCACTGTGTTACTACTGTAAATGAGTCTTGTGTTGTATGTTAGCCAAACCATATCATCAGATCAAACAATGCTGTGTTGTTGCAATCAACATTGTATGACTATTGTATTTAGGACCCTGAATGTGTTGACTGTAGATTGTTCATACCTGGAAATCTGGATAGATTAATATATGTTTAAATATTGAAACAATTATCAGATATCCATCAGATGTCATTTGATATGATGCAAGTTGCTGCTTGACCACAGCTACTGTCAGTAATGTTTTGAATTACTATATATTTTAAATAGTAGATTGTAAGAAGAAGAATCTATTTATCAGTGAGGATAAAAAATCCCATACTGATAAAATTGATACTGTGACTCTGTGTTGCTATGAATTTGATCTGCAATTTCATATCAAGATACAAGTATCAGTATCTTCAAAAAAATGTTTATTTTGAACTGTTAGTATTCGGTTTCCTCTGTCTGATGGTATCAATTAACCTGCACTTTTGAACTCTGCTTGAGATGCTGAGTGCTGGTCTCTGCCATCCATTCACTGTGACTGAAACCAGAGCATCCAACAATAATGGCATCATTGATCACTGGCCATCTTTTCTCTGTCGCTGCCTTCAAAGCCTACACTGCTATGGAAATATTTCTGAAAAAGAAAAACAATATCTTTCTTGGTGTGTGGCTTGATCTGCCCTCCCTTTTACCCTCTGTGGCCTGATGTGCTCCTATTCATGCTGACTCAGTCTATCTCTGACCTTTAGGCAAAGATAACTCTGTTTGATTGCTGGGGGCTTCTGTCTCCTCTATTGGACACAGGAGTTGCCTCACCTACCAACACACAAAGTTATGCCTTCTTGACTGGCTGACAAGGGCAAACACACCACAGAAAGCAAAACATTGCAAACACAGAAATTATACATAACCAAATACACACAAACAGATCAAACAAATGCAATAAAAAACACTTTTATTTTAAACTTTTTTGCATTAACACATCTTTGCTTTCACTTGGTTTCAATCAGTGCAGGGCGTACCACAAGCAGTGCATCATGGTTTCTTTGCAATGGAGCCAGACCACGACTTTGCAGAATTTCTCTTGTAGTTCTTTGTTGGTTGTAAGTTTGTGTGTGTGTGTGTCTGTGTTTTATATTTGCAGCATATATCTTACTGCAATGTTATTGTGTTGCATTTGTTTAATGTGTTTGTGTTTTTGGTTTTGCATCATTTCTGTGTCTGCAGCTTTTTGCCCCTGTTGGCCACTGTAGAAACAGATTTTACAGTGATCACACTGTTCAAATGTGATAAATTTAAATTACAGTTCATATCCATTTGTTCATATCCTACAACAATATTTCCTTTTTTTACATCTTCAAATTATATTCGAAGGATTTCACTTAGAAGTAAATCCCTGTTTTTTTCATAATTACACCAGTCTAGGGCATTCATAAACTAGAACTGTTACAGCCTAACAGGTTTGTGAGTGGTGTCACTTTGATACTTATATGAGGAACATGAGGCTAACCTCAAACATGCAAACTCAAAGAATAAATAAAATATAAAGTAGCATCACATAAAAATAGGCATGTAAAGTACAAGTATCTCACAGTTCTACTTACTGCAATTGTAAATGTAGGCCTACTTTCCAATATTGGTGTCTAGTAGTTGTAGAAGCACAACATTGTTGAGTCAAGTCAAGTTTAATCATCTATATAGCAATAGAATATCCCCTATCCAAGTGACGATAAACCAAATGAGGGAAAACTCCCTAAAAACACTTTAATGTGAGAAAAAAAAAAGAAAAAAATGGGAGAAACCACAGGAAGAGCATTAGAGGAGGGATCCCACTTCCAGGATCGACTGACTTGCAATAGATGTGTAGAGAACCAAACTACAGAATACAACATTTGAACATACTACGAAAATATATATTTAGTTATTTTAGATTATTAATGATTTAGGCTATGTTATTTAGAATGATTTTATATTAATATCGACACAGATTTTTTTGTAATTGATCTTCTTGCTGGAGCTCAGGAAAGTCTGCGTCAATGTACTGTGCTTTTAAATCTACTTTAGTCCGACCCACCATCGTTTAGGCCAATCAAGAGCTTTGACACATAATACTCTCCGAATTAGACCAACCACAGTTCGTCTTTCAACAGCAGTCCAGTTGTAGCAGTCTGGCTGGTATCACCTCTAGTCTACCAGCAGCGCAACAAGCCTCTTCGCCGTGCGATCAACGCGGTCAATGTGCGCAGAAAATGCCCAGAAAGTAACACCAGAAGCCGACAGGACTGTCCGGACACAGGAGCTTTGTTCTGTGGAGGATTTGTGACCGTCAAACTGTACGGTAGGTTTCCGGCATTGGGTTGTTGTAACGTTAATGTTCCGCTTCTCCGCTTCCTTCAGCCCAGGAGCTGCGACAATCAATCGCAAATTTTCTGAATAACCTTACTACGTCGTTTCTTAGCTTTCACACGGCGAAGCTTTCGCTTACATACAGGCCATTTAGTCGCTGGCTTATTACCAGTGAAGGCAGGAAAAATGACCCTGACTGATAGAATCGCGTATAAATGAAAGATGGAGTGTGTGTCAAATGAACATATTTAGACGGGCAGTGTTGACAGATAGCCCCGTTATGTTCCGCCCTCCTACTGAACTGTGGCACAAATCTATTTCTTTTATAAGCGACACATGCAGTGAGGTTACACACCTCGTATATCACGTTTTACGAATCTAAAGAGGAAACTCTTCCACTCGACACGCGACCGTGTCACCAAGCAGCACGTATTTATCTAGCGAATCTAACTTTAAACTCTCGCTTGTCTTTCTGTCCTTTTCCTCTCAGAATAGACGGTGCTGGGTGCGGTGAGATACAATTTAAGACGAACTTCAGATTTAAAGCACATATGTGGTGTTAATGGTGGAAATAATCATGCCGAATGATCCAGAATACTGCTGTTTGAGCTGTGCCGCTTTGCTGATGACCGTGTTGTCGTTTAATTGCCTTTTTTTCTGATAGGATTTGGTTTTAAGTAAACATTAGTGGATAATGGAATGTGTTGGGATTACATATCTAAGTGCCTGTTGAAATTGCAGTAGAGGCTGGAAAAACGATCCTGGCTTTCGTAATCACGTCGGTCACGCTTGTGTGAGGTAGCCTGCACCACCTACTAGTATCAGGGCGCATTTTTTGTTTTAAATGTCGCTGTCATGAAAAAGATATCCGTACTTGTGTCTGTATGTTTGGGTCTCTTGTGTTCCTGCACAAAAAGACCACCCACCCGTAACGTTTTTACTGGCCTCCTTTATAATATTGCTGAAACCCAGCTAAACACTAGCAATTTAGAAATGGCTCTTTTTATGACATCACAAACTATTTTTAAATGAGCAGAGCTGTGAGGTAGTGTTGGTACTTCAGTGGGTGACATCTCTTAGACTATAGTAGTACTAGTACTAGGTAGGATTTTGAAAAAGTGCTTATTTAAAGTCCTTACATCAAATCTACTGTATGCTAGATTCTATGCTAGACAAATGGCCTCAAAATGTAGAACTCCAGCAGGGTCCCCACCAGGTCAAACTGACTAATCATTTAACTTCTTGACAGTAGAAAGCAAAAACCTACATGTAATGTGCTTTCTTATGTTTGTCATGTCAAACATGGAGAATTCAAGACTAAGATACATTTACAATACATTTTTGTAAATGTTAGAGCTGAGATACATTTTTGTAAACATATCCTTTAACCGGACAACACTGACAGTATGACTCCTTATTACAATGTAGTCAGCGTACAGCTTGTGTAACAGTTTAAATCTTCTGTCCCATCAAAACAACACAACACAGCCATTAATGTCTGAACCGCCAGCAACAAAAGTGAGTACACCCCACTACCTAATATGTACATTTTTTGTGGCTACCACTTTTCTACCCAGCCAAGCAGTAATCCACCAGGATAACAACCCCTCAGGACGTCCACTGCCTCGCTTGAGACACTAAGATCTTCAGATGGAAGGCAGAGGAGGTGTCTAACCTCAACCACCTCCATGATGTCATCATGGAGGAGTGAAACAGGTTTCCAGTGGCAACTTGTAAAGTTCAATTTACCTCTATGTCCAAGACAGTTAAAGCAGTGATGGGGGAAAAAGTGGGAGCTGCACAAAAAATTGGGACACTTTGGGTACGATTTTGACATTTCTCCTAATGGTGTACACACTTTTGTTGTGCCGAATTATTTTGAAGATAATTTGACATTGTATCAATGTGTCATATCATATCAAAAGCGTTACCTTAGACACACCATAGATCTTACATATCTCAGTTGAATTTAACATGTCCTCTGTTATCATTATGATGATTAAGGAAGAATTGCCAGGCTGTTTTCTTGCTGTGACAACCTAACTGAGACACGCTATTATAACCAGTGTTTGTAAGATCTATGGTACCCCTCAGGTTGACACCAGTGGTATACCAAAGTCACATTGTTCTGCATCGGTTGTTCACAAGACTGAACCACTAACCTACGATGCAGCCAAATTTCACATTATGCAATGTTAATTCTCAAGGTAGTCCCTAGAATTAAGCTCACATGATGCACCCTGACCAAACCTTTCAATGACCGAAATGGGATGGATAAATTTAGGTGAGGGAGGAACAGCGGTGCAGTGGCTAGCACTTGGTGTTCAAGGACTCAAGCTGGGACCTTTCTGTGTGGAGTTTGCATGTTCTCCCCATGTCTATGTGGGTTTGCTCTTGGTTCTCCAGCTTCCTCCCACAGTCCAAAAACATGCATGGATTATTGGAGACTCTAAATTGCATGTAGATAGGGGTGTATTGTGTATGTGCCCCATGGTAGACTGGTGACCTTTTTGGGGTATATTCCTGTCTGCCGCCCAAGCATGCTGGGATTGGCTCCAATAGACCCCTGTGATGTTGGTGAGGAATAAACGGGTATCAAAATGAACTCAACTAAACTATCTCTGCCCCCCCGTCCTAAAGCCGGCAGGCAGGTCCTCTCCTGTGGTTGTCTCAATGGGTGTCCAAGCCAATGCTGCAGCTGTAGGAAAATTGGGATGCAATGTATAGAGTAATACAGCTGCAGAAAACCAGGCAGCTCATGCCAGAACACAGGAGAGGAAGATTATGATTGGGAATAAAGCATCTATGTGTGCAGATCTACAGAAGCTTACTTCTCCATACCTTGGCTATTAAATACATATTTATAGAATGACATATTTAATCAATTTAATAAATAAATTTATAAAATATACATAGAAAATAAACAGAATACCATTCCGATAAATATATTTTATTGACCTTTTCTGCTGTATTCTCTTTGGGTCCATTACCTCACTCATCACAACAATTCTGAACTAGGTGTTGATTATGTGCAGTGCCTCAGCCTTCTGACAGACAGCTAGGCTGCCTAATCAGGTGGATTGGATCTAGTTTAGATATTTGAAGGCATCGATGTATAATAATAATCATACTGCCTGGAAGTTTTCATTGGTTGGTGGTAAATTTGCTCCTGTACCCCTAATTTATTATGGATTTTGGTGTTTTTTTTTTTAATAAATTATAATTTAAGATATTGTCCCACACTGAGGAAATTCACAATAGATAATGATTAACCATCCATACATAAAGATAAATGCAAATATTATAACGTGCTACTCCTCCTTTAAGAATCTGCTTGTGGGAAAGAAATCTATAATTGTATCTATATAGCTGTGTTTACAGCTGACGGATCATGGGGTTTTGCTTCTTTATGGCCTTTTGCAATGTTTCAATAAAATTGTGAATTAAAGCTAACAAGAACTAAGAAAGTTCATCAGAAAACATGACATAAAAATATCTAGAAACAGTCTCAACTTTGGTCTATCGGTCTTAGTGAAAATAAATGGACCTATTATTATCGACCTGATAATGTAGATTGGTGCAATCAGTCAAAAATGAATAAAAATGCTAGGTATTTTTGTGAGCTTATACTTTATCCAGAAAGATAGAGAATCAGAACTGTATTTATTTGATTACCTCTTGATGTGATAATCAATTAACTGCTTCACCATCAATGTTGAGAAGGAGCATATCTTGTAAAGGGGAATCATTGCCAACATGATGAAAGATCACTTTCACTGTGAAAAGTTCAGCAGAACCCTTATCAAACTTCAACTGAAAATATGAGTATGAATGTAGCTTTGAACACTTTGGAGGCGGCTATAGCTCAGAGGTAGAGCAGTCGGAAAATTGATTGGTTCGATTTCCGGCTCCTCCGAGTTACACATTGTTTCTTTGGGCAAGATACTTAACCCCGATTTGCCTCTTTGTGCCATCGGTGTGTGAGTGCATGGTTTTATGATGTGTGGTTGGCTCTGTATATGTGTGTGTGATTGGGTGAATGAACACTTGCAGTGTAAAGCACTTTGAGTTGTGGAAAAGACTAGAAAAGTGCTATATAAATGCAGGCCATTTACCATTTACTTACATATGGTGCTGAAACAACACAGACATAAAAAGCTCACTTGCACCTTGTATTATTATTATTGTTTTTCCAAATAATATCATTTACTTAAAATTTAACAAGTATTGAATTCAATTTTTATTAATACTTGAATTTGCTTCAGTTATGCAAGCCATCAAGGTCAACAACACAGCGCCACATCTGTTATGTTTTCTGCCAGTTGTTTGTTGCTTGGTTTTGTAAAGCAGTTACTGCTGAATTACAACACAAGGACAAACTGTGACAACAGCATAATCAGTGTTGATGTCAAATGTGATGGATTATTTAGTTTAAAGCAGGTCTCAAGTCCCAGCGAGTTTGTTTTTTGCAGCACAATGAAACAGACAGATATTACTACCTTTATGGCTGACAAAAAAACATTAAGCAGTGAAATGTTTGAGATTTAATATTTTTGTAACATTATAAAAACACAAATAATAAAAACTGTTTCCAGAGCAACATTCCTACAATGACAGCCAAGATTGTGTCTCATTCATTTCTAACATGCCCCCACTTCTAACACACACATAACATCTAGTCACTGGAAGATTTATCCCCCTATACTTCTTACTTCTGAGTCTTTTTACTGATTAGTAACATGTCAGTCATTGTTTATAACCCCTGCATTGTGGCAGTGAGTAAGTAGATATCTGCAGAGTTGTTGGCTGCTGCTGTTGGCTATTGCACCCAAGCGATCCTCACTGTAACAGGAGATATTAAGATTGATTGATTTATGCAACAAGCCACTAGCTTTACTGAGGATGTTTGCATGCAGGTAGGATTGTTGTGGTTTAAAGTGTGTATAGTTCCTGCGCAGAAGCAGCACATCTTACACCAGTCTTCATTTTAGCCTTATTTAAGACCAATATCTTTTCCATATTGAGTGTTCCTTGCTTTTACAACTGCATCCCTGTCATTTTAAAGTAAAGTGTCTTCTATCTTTATGTAAAAGTGTTTACATTTATCCGTGATTTTAAAGTCCTGCTGGATGATTTAGAAGAGAACTAGACTTCAAAACTGAATGTAAGGGATGAATATCAAAATATTGCGTTATCTCATATATGGATATTAGATTCATGTTAAACCTCCTTGAACCTGTAGGAAACGGGTAATGGATGGCTTAAAGCCCTCACTCATATGCTTCACAATTAGTTGCTTGTCCTCATCTTAAAGCAGTGTTAAAAGTCCTGTCTACTTTGACCTAGCATTGTATCCACTTATCTCCTTTATACAATTACAGAGTAATTTAAAGTTGTCACCAAGTGCTTTCAGAAGAAATTAACTTAAATTTATTAATTGATTGATTGAATTCTTAATGATGAACATAATTGTCAGTGAAGGCCCTAACAGATAACTTGTTTGTTATATATAAATGGATGTCATGGAACGATTTATATTAAATGGAGCTGTCAAAAAAAGTTTTTAGTAGGTCCTTTTGAAAGTTTAAATAAGTGTTGTCAGCAACCGGTACCTGCTGCTCCCCTGAGCCTGTTGAGCATGCTGGTTGTACATTATCACTGAGGCAGAACTGAAAAGCTCTTGTCACAAGCAGAACTTGAAGGAGTGCAGCCAATGTTTTTTTGTGAATGCCGACATTTCAATTTAGTTCAAAAAGCCACTGCTGCAGCTTCCTTTTCAAAGAAAACTGGAAGTAATATGATCTCACCGTACATCATAAGATCTTCTGCAGAAGTGAGCAAAGATGATAATGTATTATGAGCTTTTATTTGGGTCATGTGCTGCCTATTATATAATTAGAGTTTCATTGTTAGAATGAGAGACACTTTTTATTATTTCCTTCCAAAGAATGTGACCTAATGTTGTTGGCTTAGTCTCAGTTGTACAACCACTCCTTGTGTTGTCTTACCGTAAAGTTGTTATCATTTCCGTATGCTGATAATTTTGAAAAAGGGAAGCAGGAATAACATTACATTCCAATATTACAAACTCCTCCTTAAAACGTGGTTCAAACATTTAAGCTGAGATAAAGTAAAAAATGTTAAAAGAAAGAATTTTGCCGGGGGGCATTTTTTTCATGTCTGAAGAAATGTCACATTGTCTTAGCTTTAATTGCACACCATGCATTCTAAACACGCAAATCATGTCCCTGCAGGTCATAAGCAATGTGACAGGTGTGTAAGCAAATGAAATCTCTTAGGAGACCAAGGTTGACTAAAGGTTTATACAAATAGCAGGTGAGGCGAACGACCATGTTTGCCTTTATCCCTGGTCTGTTTGCCCCATAATTCCTACAGATAATGCCTGGATGCAGCAGAGTAGTACTCATGTAGAAGAAGTAGAAGAGTCAATTTCACCTACCACATTTTGACTCCACTTCTCCTCCCTGTCATACAGTGGATTCCGTTTGAGCATAGCCTGAGGGGGGGTTAAATGTCACCAACAGGGTAATGACAGCAGTCCTATTGATTGTTCCTGCAGGTTGTGTGGAAGTTCAGAAATGTGCCAGATCATATTTCTGATCAGCATCTTAATTAAGGCGTGATCATTTGTTATTTTGGGGATGTAAAAACCAGAGCTACACAAGCATGCTTCTTGTCTTTCCAAATGGTGTTGTAAGGGTATGGTTTCTACATATGTCTCATCGTGCAATGTAACATTGGTTAGTTTTTTAAAAGCTCATACGAGTACTGATATATTTTTGTAACTAGCACATCTGTTGAGACCCTGAAACTACAATCTCAGTCGTATTACACGTAAGCTTGCAGTCCTTCTATGAAGGACATGGAGTCTTTGATGCAATGCAGCAGAAAACAGGCCCAGCCTTTTTTTTATTTTCTGTGCTGCAGAGCAGTAAATCTTTATTTATAATTCAAGTTGCAGTTACAATATTTCATTCATGAATATTAAGTTATTAATTATTGAATTCAGGTGTGGAACTAGATTGAACAATTGACTCAAAAGTTTGGCATGTGATACATGCAATTGTTCAAAATGGGAATGTCTTTAATCCACCTCACTGTAAAAAAAGGTATAGACACATGAATGTATTATAAGACCTGAATACCAGACTGGAAAATGGCCGCCATCATTTCAATGTTAGTTGCTTGCCTGGCAAATCCATGAGGAGTAAATAAAAGTATTTATTTATTTATTTGCACGACGGTGTTGCATCACACAGCTGTGACATCATGCTGGGAAAAAAAGAGGTTTCGACGGATAAAAACTCCATGAGTTATAAATCTAGAAAATTTAAATTTGTAATTGACAGGGTTATACCCAGGGGTGTCCTCCCAACATTTTTCAACAACATCAGGCTTCTCTTTTGCTATAGCGAAAAAAGATCCTCCCTTTCTCCAAGGCCAAACTTAGGTATCTGTGTGTGAAAACAACTCCGATACTCCAACCACTCTCACATAACTATACTTGACTTACATAAGGTTCCAATAGCAACATGTTTATACAATGACACTACACAATCTACATCCAGGTCTATAATATATCCATGAATAGACATGTAAGACTTGTTCGGTCATTAATATTGTTAAGAAAGCCATGGCCCAAAGTGCATGTAATGTGACATTGTTGTGTCACACTTAATGCCTCACAGGGTTCCGGAATGCTGACATGCTGTCAAACATCGAATATGATGGGATGTCCGTATAATAGGGGCTACTGTCTGTATAATACGCCATAGGAAACATTATTTTTTTTCTCTTTTCATTTCTTATTTGCTAAGGTCATTTTGTTCAAGGGGTTTGTTCCTGCACCAGTTTCTACACATTACTGGCTGTATATTAATAGTATCTTTCCGAAAAGCACACATCAAATTTCATTATCTTCCTTTTTTGTCTGTAACACTCCTTCAATTCTTCATTCAACCAGTCTGCTGTAAACAAAGGCATTCATGTTATGCTGTACAATATCTGCAAATAATGGACTGATTTTTAGAGATGTCTGGAGAGAAATTGCCAAAATGGCTAAATTTATAATTTAGTATTTGCTGGTTTCCTCAGCCAATATACTGTGAAATTGACTGCAATTGTATTGCGATTTCCTAGTCTTTTTGACCAGTCAAAGCACTTTACACTACAAGTGTTCATTTACCCCTTAACACTGATGGTGGTAGCGATGTACTGTGCCGCCCACATATTAGGACACCAAACATTCATACAAATCAAGGTTAAGTCCAAGGACACAACAACCTGGAGAAGCTGAGAGTTGAACCTCCAACTGGTGCGCCACTTTGAATATTAAATGGCTTTTATCAAGAGTTTCTGATATATTACTGGCAATTTATTGCAGATAATTAATTTTGAAACAATTAAATTGAACCAAACTGGGTGACGAATATTTTATAAAGACTTACTTGCTGATATTATGGTATTAATGGACCTCATCAGAGAAAAGAGGAAGGGGGTGGTTCTAATTATTGTTAAGAAGTTGTACTCTCTCTCAAGAAGCTCAATTATATTTTAAAATGTGAGTGTGGTAAGGGGAAACAAACTCCTGACAGTGTGTGACATATTGCTCTAAGCCAGGGATCACCAACTCTGGTCCTGGAGGGCTTCTGTGGGTGCAGGTTTTTGTTCCAACCAAGCAGTAACACCTGATTCTACTAATAAAGGTCCTTATGGTTGATTAGTAGAATCAGGTGTTACTGCCTGGTTGGAACAAAAACTTGCACCCACAGTGGCCCTCCAGGACCAGGGTTGGTGACCCTTGCTCTATGGGATTTTCCCCAACTTGCAGTGGAGTAATTACTGAATTATTTGAAACCTTTTAACCTGGCTGGCATTCTTATCAAGCACTTAATGTCCCAGCGTAAAGGGTGGAGATGTCAGAGGACAGTTTGTAGAACTTTTTTTTATGATGTAAATCTCTCGCATCCACGCCTAATGAGGTGTAGAGCCACAGTCGTTATGATTATTAAGTGTTGATGTGGTTCGGTTTCACTGTTGCTCCATGGAGAGCAGCCCAAGCCTCCTCTGCTTCCACTAACAGATCAATAAGAGAAATATCCTGTGAAGAGGATACAATATGAGTAACAAGACAGAAGAACCTCAATTAATTTAAACACATTTCAGCCCCAGTGCAAGGTGTAACATGACCCTGGTCTGAATCTCAACCAAGGTTTCTTACTCGGTTAAGACCTCCATCTCCAATCTTTATGTAATTTTTCACATTTTTTGTCCTTATTTGACAGTTTAATGAATAATGTGTGTAATGATTTAATGGAACAAAACACAAATTAACTGATATAACAGTAGCAACGAATGTTCTGTGCATTTCTTGCCCCAGCTTACTGTATAGTAAAAAAGGGATTGAATTGTCAAAATTATTTTTTTTTATTATTATTTGAAAAGTGATATTTTCAGTTTTATCAGTGTTGTATCGTGATAGGATGTACTATGATACATTAGAAAGTTGAATAATTTGTCACACGCTTACCTGCCTCTTCACTGCCAGTTTTCCAATAGAAAGGCAAAAATCCACCAGCTGTCAGCAGGTTAGGGAAACAGGTGTGTGTGCGTGTGTGTGTGTGTGTGTGTGTGTGTGTGTGTGTGTGTGTGTGTGTATGTGTATGTATATATATTCTTATTCTTACCTGGAGTGCACTCAACCTTCCTGATTGATTGTATTGAACTGTAAAAGTGACTCAGAATGTGGACTTCCCCTTTAAAGACATTTGAGGCAGCCTTGGGGACAGAGGCTCCTCTTGTATGCCTCCTAATAGACTAAAGGTGAGAACAGACACATGGCTTGGTCCCCTCTCCCTTTAACACTGAAAAACCAGGGAAAAAAAGATGCTGAGATGTGAGATTGTGTGTGAGTGGTCAAAAGTAAAGACAAAGCTATATTGCAGGAATGTAAGGAAATAAACTGTCAGATGCTGCATTGTTAGAACTTTAGTACCAGCATTTACACATTTTCTTCACTTCTTAGTTGTAACCATAGCACAAGCTCTTTCTCACAGGGAGGCTAATGCAAGGAATTGGTCTTAATGTTTTGCTTTGAACTGCTCCTTACTTGTATATCTATAAATTGGCATTTGAGGATGTTTGCTTAAAGCAACAGCCACTCGGCTCCTTAAATGAGGTAACCCACCGAGAAGAAGTTGGCAACATGGTGTCAGAGGGGAAACAGATGGTAGAGTGGTGCAACGGTGCAAGCTGCCTGGTCTGTCCCAACAGATGCAACAAGGTACTATGACAGAACCTTGTCCCTGAAAACAATTGCAAAATTATCCAAAAAAATAACAGTACTAAAGTAATTGCAAAATTAAATGTAAAATGTAAAGAGAATCCAAACCAGAAAGCCCAGATTCTCTTCTGCTGTTCTGTTAAGTGACCATGCTGGGATTTCTTGAGGGTCTGTGAATGTGTCTTTAAAGTAAGACACCGCAGAAATAACTAAAATCGCGCTAGACACAAAATTTTCTTACAAAGTTATGAAGAGGTGTTTTTGCATTGGCTATGGCCACAGTAGCTAGCTTGTGTTAGTGAAGAATAAAGTAGTGTCTAAACCAGTTCATAACTTAACTCTGCTTTTTCTTCAGTAAGTCACTGTTTTACAGTCCTGACTTTCTGACCTGTTGCCAGGTGCTGGACAGAATGCTTGTAACAGCGACCCCCCCCCCCCCCCTTTTTTTTTCAGGACGTAGGTGTGGTAGGGGGTGTGCAGTTGTAGAAGCAGCCACCTCACTATAAAGCACTTCAGGAAACCCTGATTTTATCTTTGTTTAAAGTTAATGTATAGCATGATTGTTGCATGTTTGCAATTTATAAAGTGACCTAAAATATTTGGTTGGAGATGTAAACAATAGGCAGTCTTGATATCATTAGGATAGAGGAGGAGGTATGAATTTTTATTCGCTTGAACTGCTCCTTACTTGTGTAAGTACACGTTAACCATTGAAGATGTTTGCTTGTAGGCAACAACAGCCAGTACATTAGACCAGTGCTGACCCACTGTGAAGTTGGCAACATGGTGTCAGAGGAGAAACAGATGGTAAAGTGATGCAATGGTGTTGCCTGTTCTGTTCCAACAATACAAAACTGTTCACTATTCATTTAAAAATGTTGCTATTAAATTTTTAGTTAATCAACTAATTATTTAAATTGTGAGGCAGTAAACATTTTAATATATGCACATATGCATACTTTCAAGTGATATTGGAGGAAAAAAACAAACTGACATTGCAACACTTATTTTTCCTGCAATATAAATTGTGATACAGGAATAAGAGACATGTTTTTATGTGAAATCAAGCCTATCTTGAACTTGACTGCTATACAATTTGTTTTTGGAACTTTTCACATATGGTGTAACAAAACTTAATGGCTGGCATGCACAGCTGTGAACAGACTGCTGGTCTTTGCTGACACTATGCTGTGCATCCAAACCAGATGCAAAGTCTTACCCATCAGATGAAATCAATCAATGGAAGTCAACATATTAGATTGTATTTCTGTTCACTTTGTGTGTTAGTCTGAACTTATCTTCGGGGCAAATGCTTTCGTGGCCTTGAAAGACTATTTGTGGAGAAATTTGTTAATTCAGGAATCTGCCAAATCCACTTGGGTCTAGTCAAATGTGAAAAAGGTCTTAGATACTCCGCTGGTATATACTGTTCTTGATTAATTATTATAGTCTTTTACTGTAATATCTGCACTTATGGCTGTTTTTATTCTACTAACATTGACATTAACAATCGCCATTACTGTTTTTCAGACTAAAACAGTCTCTAACTGGCCAGTTGCACAGTGAAATACAGTGTGCAGGTTTCCGGTGCATGCAGAGCCTGCATATCAGTCACTCAAGTACCCCTGACATGAGAGTACTTGACATGACAGAGGTTTCTTTTTGTAGTACACGGCAAAAGAATTGTAAGATAATGTATTTAAGCTAATTTGCACATTCTTCAATGTGAATAGTGTGCAATAATGATTTTGAAATGATATCTCGTGCAGCCTCAGAACACACTCAACTGCTTGCTGAGACAACAGCCCTCTCCAACCCTAAACCTTTGTCTTCTCTGTGTACCAGCAGTACCTGCAGAGAATGAATCACATCAGCATCAGAGGGAGGACAGCATGAAGGACTAATGATAACTGTATAATTTCTAAACTTGACAAATAGGCAAAGATTATTTTAGTTAGCTAAAGCCACAGACAGTGTTGCCGAGGAGTAAAAGTCTACTTAGTAAATGGCCTGCATTGTTTTGTTCTAGTAAAAAAATGCAGAAATTGTTCAACATGGGTCTTCATAGGTCGTTTCTGTAATGGATGCCTTTTAAGGTTGCGCTGGATTGATTGATCAGGCATAATGTATAGGACATTGTTCTCTTAAATTATAACAAATTACCATAATGTAACATTTTGTCTCATTTTTAGGGTCACAATTTAAAATCGTTTCAATTCCATCTCTATTCACAGAAAGGTTTGGTTTTCACAGAAGAAATAAGTAGTCATAGGACTATAACAAAATGACTATCTGCAAACCAGATCTACTTGTAAACTTTAACACAGAAAAAATGATTATTTGTGTTGCTATGTGATATTTGTTATAGACCTACCCTTAAATTAATGTGTTGTTTAGATACAAACGTTTACTTTTCTAAATCAATCAGAGCTCTCTCCCTCCTTTATCAACTTTTGCTACAGGTTTGCATTTGCATCTCAATAAATTAGAATATTTTATTCCTGTCATTACTTCAATTCAAAAAGTGAAACTAATGCATTCATAATACATGTAAAATGAAACATTTCATGGCTGTATTTACTTTCTTTTTTCATGATGGTTGTGTCCGTTGATTGAGCTGCACCTGTATAAATTCAGTGGCAGCTAACAGCCAGTACTCACATATGTAGGGTTAAAGCATGGTCCCAAAGTATTTTTGACAAGAGAAGATTATGAAGTAAAACAGACATGTCAGATCATCACTATGGTAACCAAAGCAATTTATTTAGAATCATAGGGAATAAGAATTGTTGTTGTTTTTTTTGTTTTTTTCTGCTTTCGCCCCTAACATCAACTCTGTTTAAATAATTTATGCAGATAATGCAGATTTATTCTAGTATTATTGACCCCGTCAAGAGCAAATTTTTGTGTGCCAAAATTCACTTGTTGGACTGTAAAAACCCCTTGACTCCCAAATAGTTTGAGAATTGGTCAACCGGGTCTTGGCTTTTCATTTATATTTATCATACTCTTTTTCTTTTTTTTTTGTTTTGCCCATGTGTGGTTTCTGTCAGGGCTGGGTCGGGCACAGATGGAAATTGTTGATCTCTGCCTTCGTCAGCAGGCATGATGATGCTTGCTAAACAAGTACTCTGGCTCTTAGTACAGGAAAACATTTCTAAACATAGTTGTATGTTAGGTCTAAAGCTCTCTGTGTATCTTCTGTCTCTCACATATTTCCAAGAGGACATAAACATCTCAACACAACTCATCAGTTATGTATTTGCTAAGAAGAAACTAGATGACTAAAAACTTCATGAGTTGGGACAAAGAAGTTTATAAAAGAATATGAAAGGAATTTGCATCATTCTGTGGTGTTCTGCTCAGTCTAAAATGCATTCAAACCATCCCTTGGATACCATGAAAGGGAACTCTGTTGCACTGGGTTCATTGCTTTGCTTGTGGAACAGCAGCTTGTCACATAGAGATATCAGAGTCCCTGCTGTGGCACTGCTGCAGAACGATGCTGACAGATGCTTTCACGCTTGTGATGAAGTGGTGCATGGGTTAGGGTTAGGGTAACCCTAACCCATAGAGCAGAGTAAATAGGGTGACTGGAATTTGTCCACTGTGATTGAAGGGCTGTTCTTCTTCATTCACCCTTGACGATATTGGTCTCTGATTGTTCTCTAATTGTTTTTCATAAAATTCTGTATTATTTTTAACATTCAATTATTTAATACGTAAATGCAACTATGTACTTATAGCTGTCTTATTTCCAGTTATACTATTGTGAATTTTTTTAGACATTCTATCCAACATTACTATTCTCTAATATAGGCCCAGGCCTTTTTTCCTCAAGCACATTGAGGTCTGGACCTTTATTGGAACGAGGCCAAAATTAGTGATGGGCCATTTCTATTCATTTTTCATTACATTTTTCAGGCTAAATTTCAGTGCATAAATATGGAAACACAAACATAACAAGCATACAGTAGTGCAAATGTGCTTTTCATTAAGTAACTTACCTTGTTGGGATAATAAAATAATTCGGCAATATTATCAATACCAGAACTGAAATCACCCCATGAAAATACAGAAATCATCCGCAATGCAAGACAGCAGTTGTTGTTGAGAATTTAGACGATAAACGACCAGGCCCTAACAATAGGACTTATCATTAGGAACCAGTTCAGTGTGACACACAGACATGTTTTGAAATGACACTGCCAGAGTTAATGGACCTAGCTGATTGTACCCAACATGCTAAAAGTATAATAAAGTTTGTAACACAGCAGGGTTAAACCAGTAAGCAGAGCATATGCTTATTGTGATAAAGGAACGAACTTTAACACAAGCCACTGTAGCCCTTGTTGAGCCATGGTTAAGCACTCTAGTGGCTTTGTAATGAGCTAACTAAACTAAACACTCACATATTTTTTGCATTCAGTTATCTAATATTATTGATTCTAATAATATTAGAGCCTGTATTGTTGCCTGTATTTGTTTTCACATGCACGTTCATTGCAGGTGTGCTAGGATGAGAATCAATCAATCTTTATATAGCAATTTTCATACATATAAAAAAGCATAACATAAAGTGCTTTACAAAAAAAGATAAAACAACCCCCCCCCCTGTTTTGTTACAAAAAGCCCTTACCTGATATTTTACCCAGGTTTACAGGTTTTTACTGGGGAAATATTTAAATCCTTATCTCTATATCTATCACTTAGAGATTAGTGCTGGGTATGTGGACAAAATCAAACATCACAATAATTGGAACAATATCTTCATAATTATATTTAGCCTTTAAAACCAGGAAAAGACAAAGCATCTGCCATATTGCCATATTATGATCCTCTGGGTTCCATCTTGTTGTGTCCTTGGGCAAACCCTGTTTTGCCTCTGATGGCATGTGCCATCAGTGTATGAATGGTTAGTTTCCTGAAATGCTTTGCTTTCGAAAATACTAAAAAAACGCTATAGAAATGCAGGCCATTTTAGCATTTACCATATTACCCAGCCTGAAAGAAATGATTAAAGAATTTGATCTTGGCTCTGATCAAAACATAGCAATGCATAATGCATCCCAGTACAATCATAGAGAAAATTTATACTTTTAAGGCTTTGCATTTAGGGTTGGGGCTTGATAGCATTGTTTTGAATCTAGAAAATCTTTAGTTTTCTACCCCAATTATGGCAACCCATTTTTCTTGTAAAAAAGTCACAGAACATTGTTTTGAATCTGGTTCCTTAAGTATTTATAAAATAAATGCATTGGCTGAAAACCTGACCAGACCAGCTTACCTTCTGTTTTTTTGTTTTAGCTACACTGATTCCCACTGTTTCTGTGAGGTCTCTTAATTGTTTTTGAAGATGTGACAGTTGTTTATATAACTTGCAGGTCACCATATCTCAAGGGGACAAGATATATGTGTTTTCCAGGACTTGCGTAGGAGAAGTCAACCTTCCACCATTCTGAATATGTGGTTTCAACTGAGGTACTATTGTGCACTAACCTGCTGTGGCTTCCATTCACCCTTTAAGCACTCAGCTTTCAGCCAGGCTGTACATTCAGGATGGTGACTGTGGCTTAAAAGAAAACCCTCTAACAAATAAACTGCCTGTAAGCCTGCAGCTTTTACTTCCCAACCCAGTCAGCCCACTGTTGTGTGCAGACTTTGTGTGCAATGTGCATACATGGGTGTGTGTTTGTGATGCTGTGGGCAACTACACATTGCTCTGTCTATAGAAGAATATGTTTATGTGCTTGTCTAAGCCAAAACTAGAGGCTGAAGTGTCACGGGTGATATATG
Source organism: Eupleurogrammus muticus (assembly GCA_036785175.1). Taxonomy (NCBI): domain Eukaryota; kingdom Metazoa; phylum Chordata; class Actinopteri; order Scombriformes; family Trichiuridae; genus Eupleurogrammus; species Eupleurogrammus muticus. The sequence continues at coordinate 23,870,553 of JAYKQN010000009.1, forward strand.
CACAACCAGATAGTCAAAGAAAGAGGGATGTTTAAAAAGATGAAAAATAAAGCTAACCTTGGCTTAACACAGAGATTTGTTGTTTTGCATTCTCTCTCTTGTCAGCAAACTGAGAGTCATTTATCTTTTAGTGGCCATTCATTCTACCAACTTGCCATAAAACACCTGAAGCTTCTGAGATTGTGTTGTTTGTCTTGTGGCAGCTCCACTACCAAAATTGTTTTTTGAGCAATTCTGGCAACTTTGGGATTAAAGGCTTTCTGCAAGATAAAATTGCTTAGTAATGTCGGCCTGCGATCAAAATATGTCATATAAAGGTAATGTAAATACTCTTCCTATAGTTTTGGTCGTATATACTTTTCATGCATAATAGTGTAGTGTCTTGGTGTCCAATATATATTGATTTGATCTGTTGAGTTGATTTCAAATCTGGGACACACAACAATACTTTTGATTAAGTTTTGCTGTTTGAACTTTGCTTTATAAGCATGTATAATCATAACTAATGTTGTGATTTTGTGTTTTGTACCACAATCCAGGCTTAATGGAGCTGGGCTTCGATACCTGCTGTGCACCAGGGAGCTCGATCCATGCCTGGGTCCCAGCAAACAACCATAAAGGGTGGGAACCTTAATTACCCTTCAGTTCCTTTTTCCCATCACTTCCCCTAAATTGCCCCTGTGGTGATACTGTCCTCTCCTGCCTGTGGCCTGCACCATGATTGGCAAACTGAAACAGAACTTGCTGGTGGCCTGTCTGGTCATCAGCTCCGTCACAGTCTTCTACCTGGGCCGCCATGCCATGGAGTGCCACCACCGCATTGAGGAGCACAGCCATCCTGGCGGGATTCTGCCTCTTTCAGCACTGGGCGGCAGCATGCGGACCACCTTGAGGACAGGCCAGAATCTCAGCACACCTTTTGTTTACAACAAAGACATGCCACTTATCTTTATAGGTGGCGTGCCCCGCAGTGGTACCACTTTAATGCGAGCAATGCTCGATGCCCATCCAGAGGTGCGTTGTGGTGAAGAAACCCGTGTCATCCCACGTATACTTGCCATGAAGCAGATGTGGAGCCGCTCAGGCAGGGAGAAGATGCGTCTGGACGAGGCCGGTGTGACAGATGAGGTGCTGGATGCCGCCATGCAGGCCTTTCTGCTAGAAATCATTGTCAAACACGGTGAGCCAGCCAACTTCCTCTGTAACAAGGACCCTTTTGCATTGAAGTCACTCGCCTACCTGGCCAAGATCTTTCCCCGTGCCAAGTTTGTGTTAATGATTCGAGATGGACGTGCTTCAGTCCACTCCATGATCTCCCGGAAAGTGACCATTGCTGGCTTTGACCTTGGCAGCTACCGGGACTGCCTGACCAAGTGGAATCGGGCCATAGAGACCATGTACACTCAGTGCCTTGAAGCAGCTGATAAGTGCTTGCCTGTGCACTACGAACAGTTGGTACTCCATCCTGAAAAATGGATGCGTACACTGCTTAAATTCCTTGACATTCCTTGGAATGACGCTGTCCTCCATCATGAGGAGCTCATCGGAAAAGCTGGTGGAGTGTCGCTCTCCAAGTAAGTCATGCTGACAGTTCCTTTTCCTTCTTCTAACCTAATATTTGCTATCAACCTGAAAAAAATATTTTCACTCAAGGTATAGGATTAATTTGTGTCTTCTTGTTGTTAATGTTGTTTATAATAGTTAAAAAGGGCAAATAGTTTGTGGAAGAGTCATAATCAATATTTGGACTGTTAAATGAGATCATAGATCAATCTGAAAGCACACAGCAGTGGTGGCCAATCTGTAAAGTAATTACACCAGAAATTTCTGATAGACTTTCACTTTAAGCAATATACATACAAATGTAAATAGCTCCATTGTCTTTTTGTTAATTGTTATACTTGGGTTGTGTGCAGTACCCTGTAAAATGGGTGGTAATGGACTCTTGTGTTTGCTGCTCTATGTAACCAAGCTTGGATTAAGATTTAAATCTGCCACTAGTCAGGACTTCACCATGCATCATAGTATAACCATCTATGTTGATATATTTAGTTCTTTAGTTTTGACACTTACAGTGGGGAAAATAAGTATTTGCTGTTTTGCTATTTCCCCCACTTAGAAATCATGGAGGGGTCTGAAATTTTCATCGTAGGTGCATGTCCACTGTGAGAGAGATAAACTAAAAAGAAAAATCCAGAAATCACAATGCATGATTTTTTTAACAATTTATTTGTGTGATATAGTGGCAAATAAGTATTTGAACACCTGTGAAAATGAATGTTAATATTTGGTTCAGTAGCCTTTGTTTGCTATTACAGAGGTCAAACGTTTCCTGTAGTTTTTTTTACCAGGTTTGCACATACTGCAGGAGGGATCCTGGCCCACTCCTCCACACAGATCTTCTCTAGATCAGTCAGGTTTCAGGGCTGTCGCTGAGAAACACAGAGTTTGAGCTCCCTCCAAAGATTTTCGATTGGGTTCAGGTCTGGAGACTGGCTGGGCCATGCTAGAACCTTGATATGCTTCTTACGGAGCCAGTCCTTGGTTTTCCTGGCTGTGTGCTTTGGGTCGTTGTCGTGTTGGAAGACCCAGCCACGACCCATCTTCAATGCTCTGACTGAGGGAAGGAGGTTGTTCCCCAAAATCTCACAATACACGGCCCCAGTCATCCTCTCTTTAATGCAGTGCACTCGTCCTGTCCCATGTGCAGAAAAACTCTCCCAAAGCATGATGCTACCACCCCCATGCTTCACAGTAGGGATGGTGTTCTTCGGATTGTACTCTTCATTCTTCTTCCTCCAAACACGCTTAGTGGAATTTTGACCAAAAAGTTCTATTTTGGTCTCATCTGACCACAAAACTTTCTCCCATGACTCCTCTGTATCATCCAAATGGTCATATGCAAACTTAAGACGGGCCTTGACATGTGCTGATTTAAGCAGGGGAACCTTTCGTGCCATGCATGATTTCAAATCATGACGTCTTAGTGTATTACCTACAGTAACCTTGGAAACGTTGGTCCCAGTTCTTTTCAGGTCATTGACCAACTCCTGTCGTGTAGTTCCGGGCTGATTCCTCACCTTTCTTAGAATCATTGAGACCCCACGAGGTGATATCTTGCATGGGGCTCCACTCCGATTGAGATTGACCGTCATGTTTAGCTTCTTCCATTTTCTAATGATTGTTCCAACAGTGGACCTTTTTTCACCAAGCTGCTTGGCAAATGCTCCGTAGCCCTTTCCAGCCTTGTGGAGGTGTACAATTTTCTCTCTTGTGTCGTTGGACAGCTCTTTGGTCTTCGCCATGTTACAAGTTAAAGTCTTGCTGATTGTATGGGGTGGACAAGTGTCTTTATGCAGCTAACGACTTCAAACAGGTGCATCTGATTAAGGATGATACATGGAGTGCAGGTGGACTTCTAATAGGCGGACTAACAGGTCCTTCAGGGTCAGAATTCTAGGTGACACACAGGTGTTCAAATACTTATTCGCCGCTATATCACACAAATAAATTGTTAAGAAATCATGCATTGTGATTTCTGGATTTTCCCTTTAGTTTATCTCTCTCACAGTGGACATGAACCTACGATGAAAATTTCAGACCCCTCCATGATTTCTAAGTGGGAGAAATAGCAAAATAGCAGGGTGTTCAAATACTTATTTTCCCCAATGTAATCCCCTTAGAATGCATTCTGTAGAAGTTGTTGACAGTCTCTGTGATTCCACATGGATCAATGGTGACCCGGATACCGAGGCAGTCATTTTTACTCAGTGCTTTATCTACAGCAGCAGATTTATTAAATAGATCATTGCTGAAGTAATAGTGATGAGGCTGTTGTAATAACTTGTGGCTTAGGATCACAAGCTACAAATGGTAAAATCCTGAGTGGACATCACATCACAAGTCTAGGTCACTGGACTGTATCCCCCCACCCACCCACCTAAATTGACACTCTGCACATGCAAAAATTTGCACACACTTGCTGCTGCTATATTTATACTTGTATACTTGTATTGTTATTGCAATAGCCATTACATTACAACTACCTCATAATGCACATAGCTGGGACAATCAGTGTTGGCTTGTTGAATTTGTCTTTCCATACCCTACTACTTATGTCTTGTCTTGGGGTACTCATGTCTTGTCCTGTCATACCTGTTTGTTTGTTTCTAGTTTAGCAACACTAGGCAAAAGTAGCCTTAAGCTACTGCACTTTACCATTGTAGTTTAGGATTGTCTTGTCTTGCGCACCTGCACTTTAATGTTGTTGTACATGTAAAACGCATAGGAAAGTGAGAAACACAATTTCGATTCATTTGCATTTAAAGTACATGTGAAGAAATTGACAATAAAATTGACTTTCAAAATGCAATAAACATGATCATAGACATACCTGTGCAGGTTCCCACATGATCAATGGTCTGCTGGTGCGGGGTCATTAAAGGGCAATCAGAGTCATAGGTGTACAGTTAAGGATGAGGGAAGGACATTCCTTTTTGTTTAATAATGTTAAAAGTAGTAATGTAAACGATCTGTGCAGTTTAACCCCCCCATGTATGTATGAGGATTATTTACATTATGTAACCATCATAATGAAATACAGATTTTCCTCTGTTGCATTGCAATAATTCACAAAATATCAATGTGTCAGGTTAAAAACAGTGTCTCAGTTGTGCTATGATGTACAGGCGGATACTTTAAACAGGGTAGGGGAAAACTGCAAGCTATCAGCAGTCGAATGGAGGAAGAAACTAAGCTTTCCTTCACACACAGCACACAGCAGGTGTGATGCATCCAAGGAGCAACAATACCGCTTTGGAGAGTTTACCAATGTGGAACATCCAGTATAAATCACAATAAAGAACAAACTATCCATAAAGAATATATAACAAATGAATTATGTATAATATAATTAACAAGCAAACTCCTAATTGCCTTTTTTTTAATTTAATTTAATTTAATTCATCATGTCTCCTTTTTAATTTATTGTATATAATTCAGTCAATAAGATTAACAGAGTTTAGATTGAATCATATCTATCTGTATAGGAAGACAGCCTTTCTCTTTTATCGCACTTTTGCAGCTTTGCAAGGTTCTTCTACACACTTGGCTAGTTGCAATCTGCAACCTCAAGTAATACTGATCTGCAACCTAAACTAGTACTAACAACCACCACCACCAATGCCATCAATGGGGAAAATAAAAAACTATGAAAGGTATATGTAAAACTTTTAACAAGGGCAAAAGTGAATATGTAGTAAAGCAAGAAGTAGGTATCCCTTTTTGTTTATTCTCAGTTCCTGCAGGGCTGAAAAATAAGCAGGCACCTATTCTATTTTTTCACAAAACCTCCAGCCATTCCATTATTTCATTTAATTTAAAAATTAAATATCCTATTGTGGTGCACAGTGCGAAAATATTCATTAGTGACTTGAAACAAATGATATTATGTCTGCACTACTGTACCACAAGCAGGTTCTCCGTTCCCTTTCAGCCAATTCCCCGGCGCAACACATATATGAGATATCACGCCCCCCGCATGGCCTGACCTCTATTCACGCCTTTACAGCAGGTGACCTATGGTGACATATGTGATGCTCCACTTGCACATAAATACGTGCACCACTATGGTCTCCCTCCAGTTCTTACAGTCCTCACCTTGTGAACAACCCCTCTGTTGAGTCAGGCTAATTAACTGCTGCTAGTTAGCTTGGACATGTTGTGGCTACTGCCTGCTTGAAATTAGCTTAACTTAGCTTAACATGGAGGATCATTCCTCTCTCTGTCCTGTTTTGTGGCTGAGAGGCTGGAAGTGGAGTGGCCCTTTCCTCCACCGGTTCAGAAACCGTCGCGATTCTGGACATTACCATTGCAATGGGTTATAATAATATATATAATAATTCGGGCCCGGCCGCCTTGTTTCCGTTCAGTGTAAATATCTACAAACTTGCAAGTTCAAGATGCTTATGCTCGGACAGGCAAGGCAAGGCAAGGCAAGTTTATTTGTAGAGCACAATTCATACACAGGGCAATTCAAAGTGCTTTACAGTTACACCAAATCACAAAAGGAGAGCAAAACATACATAAAATCACAAAAGGAAAATCATAAAACATAGAATTCATCAATAATTTAAAAAAGAGTGAAGAGTGTAGATAAGATACTTTCAGTTTTCATATGCACGGTTAAACAGAACTGTTTTCAGCCTGGTCTTAAACATTGTCAGCGTTGAGGCCTGTCTCACATTCTCTGGAAGACTGTTCCAGATTTTAGCTGCAGAAAATTGGAATGTAGCTTCACCATGTTTAGTCCTGACTCTGGGCACCTGCAGGAGACCAGTCTCTGAGGTTCTCAGGGTCCTAGATGGCTCGTATGGCTCTAACATGTCATAGATGTATTTTGGTGCTAAACCATGAAGAGACTTGTACACAAGTAAAGCTGTTTTAAAGTCTATTCTCTGAGTGACAGGAAGCCAGTGCAGAGACATGAGCACTGGACTAATATGGTCATATTTTCTGGTTCTGGTCAGGACTCGAGCTGCAGCGTTCTGAATGTTCTGTAGTTGTTTAACAGCTCGTTTAGAGAGACCAGTGAGCAGGCCATTGCAGTAGTCTAACCTGCTGGAGACAAATGCATGGATCAGTCTCTCCAAGTCTGGTTTAGACACTATATTTTTGATTTTGGCAATGTTTTTTAGATGGTAAAAGGCTGTTGATATTGTTGACTTTATGTGGCTGTGAAAGTTCAGGTCTGAGTCCATTTGCAGCCCTAGATTTCTAACCTGTGTTTTTGGTTTTAGAGAACGAGACTGAAGGTGACTGATTACACGTTCTCTTTGCTTCAGTGGCCCAAAGACGATTATTTCAGTTTTTTTTGAGTTTAGCTGGGGAAAGTTGTTTTGCATCCACACAGTGATTTGTTCAATACAGCGACAGAGTGAATCCACAGGCCCATGTTCACCTGCTGTCAGAGACACATAGATCTGAGTGTCGTCTGCATAGTTGTGGTAAGACACATTGTTGCTGCGTATTAGTTGGCCTAACGGAAGCATGTACAAATTGAACAGGAGGGGCCCCAGGATCGAGCCCTGGGGAACACCACAGGTCACAGACATTTTGTCTGAAATGCAATTTCCAATTTCAACAAAGTAAGTTCTGTCCTCAAGATACGACTTAAACCAGTTTAGAGCAGGACCAGAGATTCCCAGCCAGTTCTCCAACCTCTGTAAAAGAATATCATGGTCCACAGTGTCAAAGGCAGCGCTCAGGTCCAGCAGAACTAAGACTGAGACTCTGCCTGCATCTGTGTTCAGGCGGATGTCATTTATCACCTTGATCAGAGCTGTCTCAGTGCTATGGTGAGGTCGAAAACCAGACTGGAAAGTATCAAAAGCGTTGTGAGATAGGAGAAAGTCACTTAGCTGCTGATAAACAACTTTTTCGAGGACTTTACCTAAGAATGGCAGGTTTGATATGGGACGGTAGTTGTTTAAAACTGTGGCATCAAGACTGCTCTTCTTTAGGAGAGGCTTAATAACCGCAGTTTTCAGGGCTTTTGGAAATGTTCCTGTCTCCAATGAGATGTTAACTAGATTAGTAACTTCTACTAATAAGCTGTTCAACACAGACTTTAGAAATCCAGTGGGTAACTCATCAAGGCAGCATGTGGATGAACTCAGACCTGAGATGATCTCTTTGACTGTTCTGTCAGTAACAGGAGTGAAATGTGTCAGCTCGAGGTGTTTAGGTGGATAAAGGGTTATTATCTGCATTATCTGATTGCATTCTTAATACTCTGAACTTTATCACTAAAGAATTTCGCAAACTCATTGCACTTTGATGTAGAAATTAGTTCTAAGGGCAGTGAAGCTGGAGGGTTTGTTATTCTGTTTACTGTAGCAAACAGAACTCGAGCGTTACCATTGCAGTTGGTGATGATTTCAGAGAAATATCTCTCCCTTGATTTTTTCAAAGTCTGGTTAAACATGCATAACTTCTTTTTATAGATCTCTAGATCAACCTGGAGTTTTGATTTGCGCCATTTCTGTTCGGCTCCCCGGCACTCTCTCTTTTGTGCCCTGACTGAGTCATCATTTCTCCATGGTGCCTTTTGCCTGTTTTTAACCTCTCTAACCTTGAAAGGGGCAACGGTGTCCAAGACATTTAAAACACTCGATGTATAGGAGTTCCACAGATCATCAACATTAGAACCAGTGGTATTTTCAAAGGCAATCATTTCCATAAACTGTGCCCTTGTTTTGTCATTTATGAGTCTTCTTCGAACTTTTTTTGGCCCAGCTGCCGGCTTTGGTGTAACAGACAGGTCAAAGAACAAACAAAAATGATCAGATAATGCGACATCCATGACATTAACATTTGAAGCAGTAACCCCCTTAGTAATGAGCACATCCAGTGTGTGCCCTCTGCTGTGAGTGGGCTCGGTCACATGCTGAGTTAGACCAAACATTTCAAGGACAGCATTGAGTTCTTTAGCTTGTCTGTCGCTGGCTACATCCACATGTACATTTAAATCACCTGTTACAACAAAATGGTCAAATTCAGTGCACAAAACTGAAAGTAGTTCTGAAAAATCATCAATAAAACAATTCTGAGGTGGCTTGTAGATAGTGACATAAACTATGGACGCTTGTTTTAGCTCCATTCTGACAGACACATACTCAAATGAGGGAAACAACCCAAATGACAATTTGTGGGTGACTATATTCTCCCTGAAAATGCTACAAACACCCCCACCTCTCTGGTTTTGTCGTGTTTCAAACTCAAAGGTATAGTGAGGTGGAGTAGACTCAATCAGGACTGCGTTACCTGTACTATTATCAAGCCACGTCTCAGTTAAGAACATAAAATCAAGATCATTAAAAGAAATAAAATTATTAATCAATAAAGATTTGTTATTTAAAGATCTGACATTGAGTACAGCATGTTTGAGACTGATCTGAGTTTCCTGGGCTGGGTTGGGCTCTAACTTCTTACATGGAATATGGATAAGATTTCTCTGCTCAGACACTCTGACTGTCCCTCTCTGTTTTAGTCTACGTGATGTGACAGTACAGATTGGTTTTTTCAGAGATCACTTCCTCCCTGGACCTCCAGTTGGGTTTAAAGTGAGTGGTAGCAACGCAGAGGCCCTTTACATCCTAGACAGCAGCAGTGACGCTGTTGGAGATAACAGCTTGGGCCGGTGGTGGAGGCCGAGCTGGGGGGGCTCTGCTTCTTGGAGCAGGCTTAGGAGCGGGAGGAGCATGGTAGTTCTTTGGGGATTTAAACCTTGATCTAAGGTTAAACCTTGATCTAACCATGTCTGGAGTAAGAGGAACCATTTTAGTGCCTGATTTGATCAAGCTTTCATAATGATTTGGAAATCTCAAAGGTGTCGATGGAGATGGAAACGAAAGTGAAGAGTCCCTACGGGGTGTCGATGTAACAGGTGGGGACTGTGGTGAGGGCGAAGGGCTCCAGCTAAACCCTTAGCAGGCGATGCACATGTTGAGTCCTTTGCCGGAGATAAAGATGTTACTGTAGCAGCAGCTGCAGCAGCTGACTCCTTTGCCGGTTCTGTGGCAGTAGCTGCAGCGCCTGAGTCCACTTCCGGAGAGGCAGGTGTTGTTGTTGCAACGGCTGCAGTGGCTGAGTCCTTTGTCGGAGATGCTGGTGCTGTAGCTGAAGCAGTTGATTCCTTTACCATGGATGCAGATTTTGTTGTTGCTGGTGCTGTTTTGGTCAAACTCTTGGCTGGGTCCTTGGGTGAGGCAGAGGGAGCTCTTTTCTTCCTCCTCTTTTCTCTCGGTGGCCGCACAGAGGCCTGATTCTGCTCAGGCCTGCTCTGACGCCTCAGAGCGTGGAGGAGGTTCTCCGTCAGAACCCTCACTCCACCTCCGTTCAGGTGCGGGCCTTTTCCTCTGAAAAGGTCACCTCGAAGCTAAAACAGGTTAAAGTTGTTAATAAAATGCAGTCCTCTGGACTCACAGATGTTGGATAGCCATGTGTTCAGCTGAAGCAACCGGCTGAACTTGTTTACCTTCCTGTCGATGGTTGGGAGAGGTCCACTAATAAACGTGGGTAATGTCACTTTATCCAAACTTTCAAATAGTGTGATGAAATCTTTTTTTAAGATTTCAGACTGTCCATTTCTGATGTCCACTGCACCCACGTGCAAGATCAGCTGTTTCACACCTTGATGCTTAGCTAGTTCCTTTGGTAGTGCCTCTGTGATGTCAGAAACTGTGGCACTCGGATAGCTGCTTGTTATCATTTTCCCCATGTTTATGTTAGATATGGCTCCATCTCCTAGCAGCAAAGTGTCCTTGACGCTTGACACAGTTTTTCGGTCCTGGTGCTGCTCTGTCCTGTTAGACTCAGTCCCATTTGTATCAGACAGTGGTAAAAATCAGTTTGTTAATTTAATTACACAGCTACTGAGTGTCATCAGACTGGGAGATTGGTTTACAACTGTCACACGTCTGTTAGAGTTGCTGCATTTCACCACTGCCTCGTTCTATTTCAATTGGGACGCAAGCTGAGTTTCTGGGCGATTTTGCAGCTGATGTACATGATGGCTTCTATGATTGCTATAGACCCACTTGGTCTGTAAAAATGAGCATTTCAATGCCGGACTCTGTCTCACCAGTTGTGCACTAGCGCAATCTTGGCCCAACATGCTGTTGTATGCACTTCCCATCAGCAGAAATGATTTTGTTGGTGTTGGAGAGGGTGCGCCAGCAGGGGGTTTCCCTGATTCTGGTGGTTCCTCCCTGCCTGGCGAAGTCATGGTTTGCTGAAATAATCAGTCTGCTGGTAGTAAAATCATGGCAATTCCCTCTTCGCAGGGACCATCTCTCCCAGGCAGGAGGAGAGGTGATTTACCCATGCCCAGAACTGTGGCAGCATCATGCCTACCTGTTGAGAGGTTGAACCTAATATCTCAGGGTCTGCCCCCAAATGTGGTGGCAGATGGTGGTTGTTTGAGTAGTAGTGTCAAGACCGAAATGGACTTCCATTTTAGTGATCAATTGCGGATGTTTTAATATTCCTTTAGGAGTTGTTGGATAAGCAGTTGTTTGGCAGCTATATCTACATGTCATGTGACACCAGGTGCTCACCCTCTTGCTATGCGCTTCCTAAAGGGAGTTCGCAGGCCGAAACCTATATTAAAACCCAGCGTTCTGTCATGGATTTAACTTTAGTACTTGAGGATCTTTGTGGACATCCATTTGAGCCAATTGAGTCTGCAGATATGAAACTTCTTTTATACAAGTCTGCATTGCTACATGCTTTGACTTCTGCAAGATGAGTAGGCAACCTTCATGCTTTGCTTGTGTATCCCTCTTGTACCCAGTTTACTCCAGATGGATTGAAGGTACATTATGCCAAATTCAGCATTTTTGCCAAAGATTATTCCTGCAGCCTACAGCTCTGACTTTAGAGTTCTTGAGCTAATCCCCCCCCCCTCCTTTTGCACCTGAGGAGCAAAGGAAACTACGTACTTTGTGCCCTGTGTGTGTACTACGCACTTACTTACAAAGCACCCAGAGTTTGTGTTTGTTACCATCTGTTTATCTGTTTTGCTAATTCAGCCAAAGGCAAGGCCCTGTCTAAACAGTGTCTTTCCCACTGGATTGTGGAAGCTGTTTCACAAGCATACAGCAGCAGGGGTTTTCCACTGCCCCAAGGTGTGAGGGCACATTCAACCAGGGGCATGGTGGATTAATGGGCCTTGTTTAAAGGGGATTTTGCGAGTGACATCTGGGCTGCAACCAGTAGGTCTTCACCGCACATATTTGTTTAGTTTTATCATTTGGACATGGCAGCGCTTTCATGACATGGCTCACTCTGTCCTTTCTGCTGGGTCTTCGATGCAGAGACCCAAGACTGTAGATGAAAGTATTGGTGGAGGTTTGGTTCCAGTTCAGTAGCTGTTCTGCGGTGCGTGTATACATGTCCCATACTATACGTGTTGTACCGAGTGAATCGACTTAAAAGGAATGAAATATTATGAATATAACTTGTGTTCCCTGAAGGAGAGAAACAAGGTACAACATTAGCCGGCCTCTGGTGGAGCATCACATTCGTCACCATAGGTCACCTGCCATAAAGGTGTGAATAGAGGTTTCTTCAGTCAGGTCATGCCAGAGCATGATATCTCATCATCAGTGTTGTACCTCGTTCCTCTCCTTCAGTGAACAGAAGTTATATTCATAACATTTAATTTTGGTTTCTCCAATTTTGAGAGGTTGTAGATGAGGAAACACTAAAAAGTTGCAACCCCCATTCCTCTGTATATCCCCTCTGCTACCGCTGTCTTTTTGCCATGTAGCACCAATACACTTATGGACTATATTTGTTATTGCCTGCATATGAGAACAGTGGTGGTTTTAATTATAATAATGAACATCCATTAAGCAGTTTGTTGCATATGCCTTTTGCCTTTAATCGTTTTTTTTATTTATTCTACTGCCTCTATAGTCAAAAGTGAAGAATTTTTTCCAGTTAATGTTTATGAAAAAGATAATGGCCTAAAAGTTTCATATAGGTATACCTCAACTGCTATAATAAGTATTTGTTTAATATAAAAACATGAATTTCGGTACTCATTGTTACATACCCTTTGTTGGCAATGACAGAAACATTTTCTGTGAGTCTTCACAAGGTTTTCACACACTGCTCAGGGTTTCCTGCAAACAATGTTAGGCTAGGTGGTGACCTGGTGCCACTGGGGAACACTTCTTGGAGACGCTGCAGTGGGCATGTAGCAGGTGATTTTTCTTCGATGCGGCATTCTTGGACTTTCTTATAAAGGTCGTTGTTTTGGTGTTGACTACAGTCACAGTAGCCTGTGTTAGTATGAGGAATAAATTAGCAACTAAACCCACTAATGTGTGGGTTACTATACTTTGCATGCAGCGATATGGAATTCCTTTCCTCTTGTAGGCAAGGTATTGGGCATTTGTTGGTGAGGCAGTTTTATGGAATGAAATCTGGAGGGGTTAGGAAGGTGAAGAGAGGTTTTCACTCTGCATCTAATGATACATGGCCCCATTCATTATTTCCTTTACACAATTTTTTCTTCCTCATCCCTTTGCAGAAAAACAGCCCCAAAGCATGGTGTTTCCACCCCAATGCTTCACAGTAGGTATGGTATTCTTTGGATGCAACTTGGCATTCTCTCTCATCTAAACACAAGTTTATTTTTTTTTCCAAAATGTTCTATTTTGGTTTCATCTGACCACATAGCATCCTCCCAATCCTAGCAAACTTCAGACAGGCATGGATATGTACTAGAATGAGCAGGGGGACTTGTTTGGCACTGCAGTGTTTGAGTCCCTGCAGTGTAGTGTGTGGGAGATCATCAGTGGTCTTGTATGTCTTTCATTTTCCTATAATTGCTCCCACAGTTGATTTCTTCAGACTATGCTACTTACTTTTTACAAATTCAGTCTTCCTAGGCAGGTCTACAATTTTGTTTCTGGTGTCCCTTAACAGCTCTTTGGTCTTAGCCAAAGTGTTGACTCTTTGAGTTATAATGAACAAGTTCGTACAGATGCCAATAAGTCCTTGTAAAAAATGTGCATATTGTGATAAAGTTCATTATTATCTGTAACGTACTGATAAACATTAGATTTTCAAATATTTAAGATTCATCACACAGTAGTAGTTTAAGCCTTGTTTTAATATTGATGATTTTGACAAAAAAGTAAAGAAAAAAACAAAAATTTGCATATTTCATCCGACCAATAAGGAAAGGTGTTTTTAATACAAAAAAGTCAACCTTCAAATTAATATGTTCAGCTATGCACTCAATACTTGGTTGGGAATCCTTTTGCAGAAATGACTGCTTCAATGTGGCATGGCATGGAGGCAATCAGACTGCTGAGGTGTTATGGAGCACCAGGATTCAATTCAATTCAATTTACGGTGGCTCTGGATGCTTCTACTCCAGACTCAGTCCACTGCTTCCGCAGGTCCCCCAAAATCTGGAATTGGCCCTTCTCCACAATCTTTCTCAGGGTCCGGTCACCTCTTCTCATTGTGCAGCGTTTTCTGCTACACTTTTTCTTTCCCACAGACCTCCCACTGAAGTGCCTTGATACAGCACTCTGGGAACAGCCTATTCATTCAGAAGTTTCTTTCTGTGTCTTACCCTCTTGCTTGAGGGGGTCAATGATGGCCTTATAGACAGTCAGGTCAGCAGTCTTAACCAAGATAGTGGTTTTGAGTAATGAACCTGGCTTAAAAGCCTCAGGAACCTTTTGCAGGTGTTTAGAGTTAACTCGTTGATTCAGATGATAAGGTTCATAGCTCGTTTTGGGCACCTTTCCATGATATGCACATTTTTTTAGATAGGATTTGGGGTTTTTCATGAGCTGTATGCCAAAATCATCAGTATCAAAACAATAAAAGACCTGAAATGTTTTGGTTGGTGTATAATGAATCAAAACTATATGAAGTTTAATTTTTATCATTAAATTATAGAAAAGAATGAACTTTATCACAATATGCAATTTTTTGAGAAAGACCTGTACATGTACACAAACGAGATAGAATCATTTACTAATGACTTCTTTGAGATATTGGTGTCAGCAGTGTTCTTGTTCAAATATAGTACCATTAACACTCTTGAGTGCTGCTTTGCCATGCTACTGCAGCAGTGGACAGCTACAATGCAATAACAAGGACTCTTAAGATTCTCAGTGAAGTTGCATGCCTTGTTGTTCTAACACGCCTTTACCCTCAGCTATGCCCGGACGCTGGAGAATAATCTTTAGTAGTCTAAATGTACAAATAAGAGGGTGTGTTGGCTTTCTTCTAGCTCGCTATTAAATATAATGCTACACACTAAACTAAACATATGCACAAGAAGACTGAGCAAAAAGAGCTTTTTGGGATACAGATGCAGAACTGTGGTCAATTAGTGCACCCCTCAATAAATTGATTTTCATCTAATATTAATGAAGTGGGACCTTAACCAGAGCCCTTTAAGCCCTGTAAAGATAGACATGGAGGCACTTTGTCCTTCACGTCCACATCAGTCTACCTAACAGGCACAATCTGAGGCAGACCAAACCCAAAATAATTTGAAATAAAACAGTGAATCTTAAGCCAGAATTGTATCAGTCAGGTTGAGTTTAGTGTCATTGATTTGCTAAGAAGCTTTTATTTTTACTACGGCAGCACATTGGGCTCAATGTTTTTTCTGTTTTCCTACAGTTGTGCTAATCACTAAAATCAGCAAATGTGCTGAGTAGTTGGATCCAGTGGTCTGTCTGGTCTTAAATGGCCACATAACTCAAAGCTACACCTTTATACTAATACTGCTGGTTACATCATTTACCACGCCTCACTAGCAGATGCTTACAAGCGTTCCCCGTCACTGCCTCACTAATCAGAACACCTTCATTAGTCTATTTATTACCAGTTGCACAACTAGTTGTTACCAGTTACACAACCTTTTCAGCAAAGATTCCAAGAGGAGGTAAGAAAGCTTCGAATTTCGACACAGCAAATTTTGTAGGTCACCTGAAAAGTCATCATTGAGGCAGAGTGGAATTAAACAAATATGAGGCAGCAGCTAGTGGTTCTTAAGATAAAACAACAAGATGGGTGGTTGATTCAGCAGGCATTTGTTTTATATATGTAAAGATTTGCACTCTGCACACAGTCTACATGTCTGCTTTTGCAGGCTTTTGGTCATACCTCTTCCCTAAAAGGTTACTGATACAATTTGATGTAACCGCAAGTAGCCTTTAGGGCAGCACAAATACCTTTTACCATCATAATAATCATTTGCTCCATCTCCTCTTGTCTTGAGTACTTTGCCCACAGTGCATTAAAGTCAACCCCCATGACACCTGCTAGAAAATGCCTCTCCACCATCTCGAGGCTTCAGGTCTCTATCAACATGAAAATCATAATCAGTGGGCAGTCAGGCCCCAGAGTGGGTGTGTTAGGATTAACCTCAATTACCTGGCCTTGATTTAAAGGAGGCCCTCTCTCACTGAGAGACTTGCTCCATTACTTATCTCAGATGAGGGAGCCAACCCTCCTCCCTAACAGTCCATCCTATTTGAGATCTCTATCTGATTCTCTTTTATTAGCCAGTGGTCATACAGAACACCACCTTGGGTAAAGGAGGCCCAACAATGAATAATTAACAGGCCATTAAGAGAATCAGTCTGAAGGGAAGTGATCATGTGATGGGTGGAAAGGTTTTTTGTTTGTTTGTTTGTTTGTTTGTTTGTTTGTTTGTTTGTGTGTGTGTGTGTGTGTGTGTGTGTGTGTGTGTGTGTGTGTGTGTGTGTGTGTGTGTGTGTGTGTGTGTGTGTGTGTGTGTGTGTGTGTGTGTGTGTGTGTGTGTGTGTGTGTGTGTGTGTGTGTGTGTGTGTGTGTGTGTGTGTGTGTGTGTGTGTGTGTGTGTGTGTGTGTGTGTGTGTGTGTGTGTGTGTGATAAAATTTGGACAGAAAGCATACAGATGTGATGGGTATTAATCTAATTGCACTGCCGTCAATTTGTATCCGACCTTTATCACACTTTATATATACTTGTTTACAAAGTTCTTATGCCTGAACTCTTCATTAAATCAAACATACATCTTGATATAATTTATGGCCTCTATTTATCTGCTATAGAAGTTCACTCTGTACCTTTCTATAGCGTCATTGTTAGTTGCCATTTGCCATTTCCACACAATATTTAAATTATGGGCAGCTGTAGCTCAGAGGTAGAGCAGTCGTCCACCAGCCAGAAAATTAGTGATTCTATTCCTGGCTCATGGGCAAATGGGGGTTACAACTCGGCACATGTGTGAATGTGTTTCCTGATGTGCGGGCGGCTTTGTGTATCGCCACCGCCATCGGTGTGTGTGAATGGATACTTGTAGTGTAAAGTGCCTTGAGTAGTCGAAAAGACTAGAAAAGCGCTATATAAATGTAGGCTTCTTCACATACAAGACACAACCATATGTAATTCAATGTTGGTGTTGGTGATAGACCGGAAAGGGGAAAGAGAATGGCATGCAGAAATGCTCCGGCCAGCAAGTACACCAACTGAGGACTCTCTTTTCAGGACATGTTCGCCCATGTGGTACACACCTAAGAGGCAGTGGCACAATGGGTAGCACCGTTGTTAATCTTTTTAATTGCTTGTGATTAATAATCACGGCTAATGCCATTTCCCGGTGCTTCACATTTAAAACATTTATTGATGCAGTGTCACAATGTAGCAATGAACTGTTTACTCATCATTTCAGTTTTAAATGGCACATTACTGTAGTTACCATGGTTGTTTTCGTCAAAGGAGTTACTTGTAAGCAACTGGACTTTTTCTTTTTTTTTTATTATGAATTTGAAATTGTTCCATTACCATCAAATTACTTTTCACATGACTGTTTTGATTGGTCATCTCAGCTAGACCGGTTAGCCCTCTAGAATCCAGATTACAGATCCAATATCAAGCATCCAAAGGGATAATCTGATATTGTGTGATTTTGGGGAAGTCTTTTGTTGTCTATGTTAATGCTGAAGAACATACCTTTAAACACACTTCTAAAATGTATTAGGCTCATTTTGATGTAATGTAAATAGGCAAATGGCCTGCATTTATATAGCGCTATTTTGAGTGGTCTTTTCGACCACTCAAAGCACTTCACACTAGAAGTGTTCACCCATTCACACACCGATGGTGGTGGTGGTGATTTGCAGTGCTGCCAGCACATCAGGAAACTAATCATTCACACATGGCAGATGCAATTGGAGGCAAATCAGGGTTAAGATGATGAGATGAAGTAAACACCAAAGGTGCTTTGCTACAAGCAGAGACTGCATGAGCAACTATGGATGTAGATCAGGGGTGGGCAACCCCGGCCCCGGAGGGCCGGCGCGGGCGCAGGGCCCCCGCCCCAAACAGGCAGCAACACACCCGACTCCACCAACGAAGGTGCGGAGTAGCAGTAATTAGTAGAATCAGGCGCACTCACCGCCCGGCCGGAACAAGGACCCGCAGCCACACCGGCCCCCCGGGACCGGAACCACCCACCCCTGATGTAGATGTTAAGGTTTTAGCTGGTGGAGTGTCATAGTGTTCCTAGGGACCCCTTCCGCATCCTCAGCAGGCATCTCAGGGTCCCAGGTGTTTCGCCCCTTAACCTGTACACCTCTCCTGAGTGGGGCAGCTAGGGCTGAGTTAGCCTTCACCTGCGGAAGGGGTCCAGCTGTGATTTCTTGACAGCCACAGCCACCTGGAACTGCTTTCGGCTACTGTGGCTATCTCCCTGGTAGCCTTCTGTACTTTTTTGGCGTTAAGCCCGATCTTCTGCAGGAAACTGCGAATAGATGTGGCAGGGAAACCGCGAGCCCCGACCTCAATTGGGTAGAGGGTGGCATGCCATCCAGCAAGGGTCGCTTCATCTACTATGTCCTGATACTTACCTTTCTTTGCCTGATGAGATATGGCTAACCTGTCTTCCCAGGGAACAGTGAGTTCGGCTAGAATGATGGACTTCGAGCTCCTAGAAAGAAGGATCATATCCGGTCGGAGGGTAGTTGCCACCACCTCCTGAGGAAAGACCAGCTTCTTCTTGAGATCCACCCGCAGCTCCCAATCTGATGCGCAGTGTAGCATTGATGGTAAGCGGTCAGGTCTTTTTCCCTTTGGGACTTTACTGCCCTCTCGCTGGAAGCTTGTGGGCCTTGGTGGTACTGGTGGCTGTTTGTTGGTGTGGCTTCTCTGTAGTTCGACCCACTTAGCGACCTCGGTGAGGACTTTGTCGTGTCTCCACCTATAGCGCCCGTCTGCCAGAGCTTTTGGGCAGCTGGTCAGAATGTGGTTCAGTGTGCAGAAGCTGGCGCCGCACTGACTACAGGATGCCTCTTTCTCCTTGCCCCAGATCTTCAGATTACTTGGTGTGGGTAGGAGATCAGCCACAGCGCGCAGCAGGAAGTTTAGCTTGCCTTGGTCAGTGCCCCAGAGCTCCTTCCAAGACAATGGTCTCTCGAGCGCCCCCTCCCACTGCATCCAGCGCGCCTGGAAGCCCAGCCCAGCTGCTTTGATTCGACGGTCTTCTTCAGCTGCCTCCCGCACCCTTTGCACCACCAAGTCCCTTCTGTCTCGCGTGTTGCTCTTCGACCAGCTCTTGACACCGTAGTTTCCAAGCCCTAGCCGTCCGCGACACACAGTGCCCACGATTTCCTGATGCCTCCAGTAGGCTTCCGCCTACTTCACCGCCTCGAGGGGTTTCCACTTCCTGCCGCAGTTAATGGCAGAACTTGCATACCTGACTTTTGCGTCCCTAGAGACTGAGAGCGTGCATGCTGCCCTTGCCTTGGTGGCCTTGAATTCTTCTATGACAGAGGAGCATGGTAACCGGAGTACTGATGACCTGCTGTAGAGGTTGACTGCACTGAAAGTTGGAGGAACGCCCAGCCATTTACGAATAAACCTGCTACAGACTGGCCATCTTCTCCAGTGAACTTAGGACCCATCGTGTCCAAAGGATGGATGGGGTCATCACGGTGATGTCGTCCATGAAGGCTCTGCAGGCTGGATGCCTTGTCCCATCCGCCGCCGTCGGTCCTTTACACTGAGACTCTCCTGCTTTCAGCAGTAGGTTTATAGCTGCCACAAACAGGGAGACTGATATGGTGCAGCCAGCCATGATCCCCTTTTCCAGCCTCTGCCACTTGGTGGTAAAATCCTGTGTACTGAACCTCATCTGTAAAGAACCCATATGAGCCATCACCAACCTAATGACCTCTGATGGTACTTGGTAATGATCCATTGCCTTGCAGATAAGCTGGTGTGGAACATTTGGGTAAGCCTTGGCAAGGTCTAGCCAGACCACCGAGAGAGATTTCTTGTTGCTCTTCGCCTCCTTAATTATCTGGCTAATTACCGCTGTGTGCTCCAGGCATCCAGAGTAACCCGGTACTCCTCCTTTCTGGACGCTTGCATCGATGTAGCCATTGACAAGTAAGTATGATGTCAACTTTCGGGCGATGATTGCCCAGAAGACCTTCCCCTCAACGTCCAGTAGGGAAATCTCTCTAAACTGGTCAAGGCTTATTGAATTCAGCTCCTTAGGAGGTTAGATGTGTAGCGGAACGGATCGTTGAAGAAAGATTTCCTCTGCCGGCGCTTCTCTTTCTGTCTTCTCCGCGTTGCCTCTGCCCTTTGCAGCTGGACTAGGCTTTTCCGCACCTCTGAGCTTAGCTCGCTCAGGGCTTCCTGATGTTCTGCTCCCCGCCACCTCTTCTTGAGTTCTCTGAGGTCTTGGCGCATTTCAGCAATGCGCCGTTGCCTTCTGCTGGGGCCTGATGGCTGTTTCTCAGGCTTTCCTTCCTTAACTCCAAATCTGTCGTAGCATACTTGGTACACTGTCTCCACCAGAGTCTTGATCTTTTTTACAGCATCCCCTCTCAGGATGATGCTGAGGTCTTCATCCAGTTGTGCCCATCTGTGGTCCGTGGCTGATGGCAAGTTCAACCGCAGCTTCTTCGGCAAGCCCTCAATATTCGGGGCTTCTTGGCTCATCCTTATGCTCAGAGCAGGTTCAGCTAGGGGGTCCTGAGCACTGTGGTGTGCCTCCTGACTCCGGTCCTCCATCGACTGACAAACAGAGCTAACAAACTCTGAGATTAAACTCTGGGCCATGCTAGGTGTTTTGCGCTGCTGCAACTGCTCTTTGCACTTGGATTTACCTTGATGGATTTTCACGCCCCGCTCATTCTTGAAACTTCTCCCACAGATGGAGCACCTTCTGTTTGCTTCACCTTCCTGTCTTTCCACATCCAAGTTCGTAGTCCTTATATCGTCGTCGGGTCAGTTACCATATGATCCGTCCTTGACAGCAGATTATCCTCCCCCCCCCCCCCCCCTCCTCGGTCTGCTTGGGGGTATTCTCTTCGTTTAATACTCGTAGCGTTTGGTGCAGTCTGTCGGGGTGCCAGCCCTAGGACTATTGCGTGCCGTCTTTTCGTGTGGTCATCCATTCTTTCATGGAAGTCTGTGGGTCTTTCCCCACCGCCAATGGGCCTTTCCCCATGGTCACGACAGTTAAGATGAAGTAAACACCAAAGGTGCTTTGCTACAAGCAGAGACTGCATGAGCAACTATGGATGTAGTTCATATCGATGTATTCTATCTTGCCCAAGAATACATCGACATGCAGCTGGGAATTGAACCACCAATCCTTCGACTGGTGGACGACTGCTCTACTTCTGAGCTACAGTCACCCCATGAAAGTCTTTGTAAAGGTTTTTTTTTTGTTTTGGTTTGACATTACTGCTCAGTAGAGCAATTGTGTGCAAATCCAACCTGTGTTTAGGCCAAGTCTGGGTAACAATATGCTGTTTGTAGCCTAAAGGTAATAGACATTACTGCTGCCAAGAAAGCTTATGTCTATGTGTTTTTGTCCGTGTGTGGGTCTTGATGGAGTTGCCTAAAGTGATTCCCTACCCATTTGTTTGAGAACAGATATTTGAAACTGGGCCTGTTTCTCAGAATCCATCCCCAGCATCCCCCTGAGATGACAAAACCAGCTCAGTCTATTAATCATGCAGAAGACTATACCCGTGTAAAGATTGTACCAGTGTAAAGATTCACTTCCAAAATAAATGGATTAGAGGGAAGTGAATTGCCATATTGAGGTATACTCGGATAGGAAACAGGGATGGAAAGATTTGACTATAGATTGAGTAAATAGTGTCTGCGTGTGTCTGCGTGTGTCTGCGTGTGTCTGCGTGTGTGTGTGTGTGTGCGTGTGCGTGTGTGTGTGTGTGTGTGTGCGCGAGCATGTCACAAGCGTGTGTCTTGACACCTGTGGAGCAAAACAGCACTTGACATGTAACTTATTTGGTCCATTGATATATAATGGAGTCCCATTCATGTGTGCATTCACATACAGTATGATGATGCTGCACCACAGTAATCGCACAACGCACTCTGTATATATACAGTGGCTTGCACTTTGTGACCTTTTGCCACATTTCAGGCTTCAAACATAAAGATATAAAACTGCAAATTCTTGTGAAGAAACAACAACAAGTGGGACACAATCATGAAGTGGAACACACTTTATTGGATATTTTAAAGTTTTTTAACAAATAAAAAACGAAATATTGGGCGTGCAAA
Organism: Eupleurogrammus muticus; assembly: GCA_036785175.1. Classification (NCBI taxonomy): domain Eukaryota; kingdom Metazoa; phylum Chordata; class Actinopteri; order Scombriformes; family Trichiuridae; genus Eupleurogrammus; species Eupleurogrammus muticus. The sequence goes on from JAYKQN010000009.1 coordinate 23,892,691, forward strand.
ATCATTCAGCCCCTTTATTTTCAGTGCAATAAACTCTGTCCAGAAGTTCAGTGAGGATCTCTGAATGATTCAATGTTGACCTAAATGACTAACAATGATAAATAGAATCCACCTGTGTGTAATCAAGTCTCTGTATAAATGCACCTGCACTGTGATAGTCTCAGAGGTCTGTTTAAAGTGCAGAGAGCGTCATGAAGAACAAGGAACACACCAGGCAGGTCCGAGATACTGTTGTGGAGAAGTTTAAAGCTGGATTTGTATACAAAAAGATTTCCCAAGCTTTAAACATCCCAAGGAGCACTGTGCAAGAAATAATATTGAAATGGAAGGAGTATCAGAGCACTGTAAAGGTAAGGTAAGGTAAGGTGACTTTATTGATACCCAGAAGGATAGATTTGGTTGCAGGTAAAAAAGTGCAGGCTCACAACACACAAAACAATGGCAAAAAATGACATAGCAGAAGACAACAGGATAAAACAACAAACAAACAAACAAACATCAGACAACAGCGGCAAATAACACCAACAAGATAAAACAACAAACAAACAGTACTGACAGCTGGACAGACAGACAGATGCTCCTGACTTGATGTTTTCTAAAATGAATAAATAACTAAAATAGATTTAAAAAAAAGGGGGGGGGGGGTAAGAAGATAATAAGCTAAAAGAGAGACAATCAAAGATCTACCAAGTCTACCAAGATCTGGCCGTCCCCCTAAACTTTCAGCTCATACAAGGAGAAGACTGATCAGAGATGCAGCCAAGAGCCATGATCACTCTGGATGAACTGCAGAGGTCTACAGCTGAGGTGGGAGAATCTGTCCATCGGGCAACAATCAGTCGTATACTGCAGAAATCTGGCCTTTATGGAAGAGTGGCAAGAAGGAAGCCATTTCTTAAAGATATCCATAAAAAATGTTGTTTAAAGTTTGCCACAAGCCACCTGGGAGACACACCAAACATGAAGAAGGTGCTCTGGTCAGATGAGACCAAAATCGAACTTTTTGGCAACAATGCAAGACGTTATGTTTGGCGTAAAAGCAGCACAGCTCATCAACCTCAACACACCATCCCCACTGTCAAACATGGTGGTGGCAGCATCATGGTTTGGGCCTGCTTTTCTTCAGCAGGGACAGGGAAGATGGTTAAAATTGATGGGAAGATGGATGGAGCCAAATACAGGACCATTCTGGAAGAAAACCTGATGGAGTCCGCAAAAGACCTGAGACTGGGACGGAGATTTGTCTTCCAAAAAGACAATGATCCAAAACATAAAGCAAAAGCTACAATGGCATGGTTCACCAAAAAACATATTAAGGTGTTAAAATGGCCAAGTCAAAGTCCAGACCTCAATCCAATTGAGAATCTGTGGAAAGAACTGAAAACTGCTGTTCACAAACGCTCTCCATCCAACCTCTCTGAGCTCGAGCTGTTTTGCAAGGAGGAATGGGCAAAAATATCAGTTTCTCGATGTGCAAAACTGATAGAGACATACCCCAAGCGACTTGCAGCTGTAATCGCAGCAAAAGGTGGCGCTACAAAGTATTAACTCAATGGGGCTGAATGATTTTGCACGCCCAATTTTTCGTTTATTTGTTAAAAAAGTTTAAAATATCCAATAAAGTGTGTTCCACTTCATGATTGTGTCCCACTTGTTGTTGATTCTTCACAAGAAATTACAGTTTTATATCTTTATGTTTGAAGCCTGAAATGTGGCAAAAGGTCACAAAGTTCAAGCCAAATAGTTTCCCAAGCCACTGTATATGACATTGACATATGACATTCATGTGTTTTTTTACAATTGCATACATGAATTCAAGTGACTCTTTTAGCACATGCTTGCATGCATGTGGAAATGCAAGGCAGTGTTGTAACATAGTTTCCCTATTGACTTATAATTGTGTCCCATTCATGCATGTGTTTAGGTGTGGTGATGCTGCAACAAGGTATTCACACTACAAGCTAGGTCTACACATGATATTCATGCATAGGAAGTGTGGAAGAAGATCTTCATAGTGTGCATAATAAAGAGCCACTTCTGGTTGCAAAGCATTAGAAACTACGTGTGAATGCTGTGTAAACATTTTGTCATACAGTGGCAGAAGTTACAGTTGTGAAATACAAACTGTGTGTAACAACACATGCAAGTGTGTGTGTGTGTGTGTGTGTGTGTGTGTGTGTGTGTGTGTGCGTGTGTGTGTCCCTGTGGCTGGAAAAAGCCACAGGGATGAAAAGAAGTGGCTTTTTGCTTCTAGCCTTGTAGAAAAAGCTTTTATACTAACAAGAATGAACTTTTCTTGATAGAAGCTGTCTGCAGAATATTAAAAGATAAGAGTGGACACAAAAGATCTGTCACTGCCATTTCACTTTTTTTTTTTATTTGTGTGTATCAGACAAGATGTTGTTTATCTGTGCAGACTGTCAGGGATATGAACTATATTTAATATTTGTATTCATTGTAAAGTAAAAAAAATGTGAGCATTTTTGACAACATGGCTTTATTATTTTGTTATATGTTGAAACTATAATACTGTATCCCTACATATGACACATTTCAGAACAGAGTGTCAGCATTATACAAATGCTAAGAACCAATAGTGTTCAATCTTTACTAAGAGTAAATGAATGTGAGAGAAAGGTGCAGCCACTCACTCATCAAAGACCCCCATTGTATGTTGTCAATTTACCATATATATTTAGTTTGGTAGAAAGTATTGGATGCTATTTGGTTTCCTCTACATGGTGGTGTCCCACATATCAGCTTAGAGTAAACAGATGAGTTTTTTCCCCTACTTTTTTTTTTTTTTTTTGCGTTTTTTTTCTCCTGACAGTTACAACTTTAGAGAGATGATGGAAGGATGGCAAAAAATACAACAAAGGGCTGTGCCTGGAATCAAATATTTTTTTAAAAATGTCTTAACACAACTTTGTTACATCCCCTGTTCAGTCTGACTTTGATGCGTTCTTGTGTTTGTGTCTCTATAATGTCTAAATGTGTCTGTTTGTCAGATAGATCTAAATCTAAAGGTTTACTGTTGGTGCATCCTTGGGTTTAGAGCACATATGTCAAAGTCAAGGCCCGCGGGCCACATCCGGCCCACTAGAGGGTTTTTTCTGGCCCCCGGGATTATATAAATGCATTATTAGAACTGGCTGGCAGGCAACTGCAGGTACTTTACATGCACCAACGCACTACATTTCCCAAAATTCAACGGTGGCGCTCCGAGTGGGAGGCCACTTCCTTTCATTATTCATCAGCGGGCATTAGCATCACTTCAAAAATTTCAGATAGCCTACCCTTAAAAAATGGCAATACGGAAGGTGGACACTGAAAACCAGACTTTTAAAACAAGGTGGGAGTTGGAGTACATGTTCACGGAGGTAGCTGGAGAACCTGTGTGTCTTTTGTGTGGAGAAAGTGTGGCGGTGATGAAAGAGTTTATTCTGAGATGGCAGCATGAGACAAAACACGCGGACAAAGACAAGGATATGGACATGGAACAGAGGCTACCGAAGGTGGAGGAATTAAAACAAGGCCTCAAATCTCGGCAGGCTCTGTTCAGAAAAGCCAAAATTACAAAGCAAGGCTGCTGTCAAGGATCAGAAGAGATCGCTAAATCAGCCCGACATTGATGAACTTGTTCAAAAGATGAGACACCACCAAGCATCAGCCACAGCTTCAAAAAAGTAAACATTACTATGCAACGTATTCAGAGTTTTTACTCAGTTAAAGTTTGAAAGGGAAATATTTGTTTTCACACCACATGTGACTTTTCCTAGAAAAAATGTTTCATGGTAATAGATTTTTGCACTTTATTGTATTTCATCCAATTTGTTTTAAAAATATTTCAGTTGAGTGAATTATAGAAAATTGCCGATATTATTTATTTCTTTGAAGAAAATTTAGGCCATTTTTGCTATTTCCCTCAGAAGTAATACTGATGGTGCCTTGAATAATACCGCTTCATTCATTTAATGTTCATGTTTTGGGGATTTATACATAAAGCTTTTGTCCCTGTTGAAAATTTAAATTTACTGACAGAGCCATAAGAAATTATTTATTTATTTGATCATATAGTAATATATTTTTAGGGTTTGAGTCTGTTTAATGGGGATCACTAGACTATATGCAGTCATTTTATTTTTTTCAATGAACATTTGATCAGTCCGGCCCTTGGCTTGTTCCTAAATTTTTCATTTGGCCCCCATGTCCATTTGACTTTGACACACCTGGTTTAGAGGGTTGATAAGGATTAGCCATTTCATTCCTCATGTTGACACATGCTACTGTGGCTGTATACTAAAACAACAAACCTTATGAGAAAAGTTTAGTTCCTTTTCTTATTTCAAGAAGAATCAATCTCTGCAGCATCTCCAAAATGCATCATTCCCAGTATCACCCAGTATTCCTCACCCCCTGTCAAAAGGTCATCACCTCACCATATGTTCTCTGTTGGAAACCCTGAAGTTGTTATAACTTCAACATACAACTCCACCAGATATCTCATGCATAATCAGTGACCAGCCCTGAACACAACTGCTTTACCATAATGACTACATCATAGTGCTCCATTCTGGCATTTTGTCCTATCTGCACTACATTTAACACATAAGCGTATTGACTCTGTCGTAACATCTCCTGCTAGCAACAGAAAGAAATTGCATGATGCATTGCATTTAAATGGGAACCAACTGCACTGATTTAAAGCCACGTCAGCTGGTTGGGGACTGGCAACCAGACTGTGGCCACACTCACCCCGACCATGGCTGTGACCAAGGGCCCTTTGAAGCTGCTTCCAGCTTTAATGTTTATTTTTTTAGTATTGTTAGTAATTAATCTGCATAAATTCATCCTTGGTGGTAGTAGTAGTTTATCATGTGTATAGTATTTCACCTCTAGACTGAATATGTGTAGATATGTTTTTTATGGAGAGGGGCCATTAGCCCTGGGTGGGGGCCAATGGATTTGTCACACTGTAGTTGCTTGGAGAGAGGCTTGAATAAGAAAAACTTGGTGGCTTCTACTGTGGTTTGATTTAAGCAGAATTCTGGCTGATTGCAGCTATGTGCAGCTTGCTTATTGTGTATTTAGATCTGTCTAACGTTTTTTGTTTTGTAAAGATCTACTCCAAATTATGGAGGTAAATAAAATCACTTCTGGTTAGTAAATATTTTTTTGACATTTGAAGTCTGTTGGCTCTATGTAATTGTTCCTTTCTCCACTCCGTGAGTGTATTAAATGCTCCAGCTCCTCTCACACTTGCATAAGTAGCCACATGCTTCCATTTCAATAAGCATGTGACTAGCTGAAAAGAGCTGATATCTTAATTAGCTATGGTTTTCCCCATCCCGGAACCAGGAGATCACCTGATGAGAAAACATTCCAAATTCCACCACAAATTTTAGTGTTTTAAAACTTCATGCTGTTATTTAAAGCAGAGAGTATTTTTTATTCTGTTTGTCTGACTTGTGCCAGGCCTGTTTGTTGTTTTGGTTTCTCATGACACATCACAAATGTAGCGTCACAATAGGCTAAATATTAAAATCTATAATACACTTGGTTGGCGTTCACTCTGGTTGTGTTGTGATTTTATCTAATGTGAATAAGTCACAGGTGTGAAACAGAGACACTTTGCTCTTATTGATCCGCCAACCGGAAGGTAGAAAAAAATCAGTGCGTCAAGGGCTATTTTTATTATGTTGACATCAGACGCTGACCTACCTAATAAACCACAAACACACAAAAAAATTGACAGCCCATTGTGACATTTTATTTCTGTTTGATATCACGAAGATTTTAAATTTTAGACTATTCTGCAAGCGCAGTTCAGCTCATGTTCAAAATCCCTACTGCCTACTCTATGTAGCCTAAATATAGGTTTTTGAAGTTTTCATGCCTTGTTTAGAGCCTATTGCTGGCCCAATGTTATGTCAGTTTTTAAAAAGAAAAAAGTTTCTCGAAATCATTCCACCTGTTTTTTTTCATCATTCCACCTTGCTGATGATGTTAACTCCACTATCATTAAATAGGCCTATAAGGACATGTTTGTTTATCATTTTTTCTCTCCATTTTTAATTGGTGATCAAAAATCCAAAAAAGAAAAGGTGGCTGGTTATTTTTTGTTTATTTGCTATTCTATTTTCAGGTATATTCTGGTATTAAATGGACCTTTTTATTTGGTGATTATTGGTTGCTAATTGAATACAGAACGAATAATACAACCAGAATATGCGGTCCACACTCAGAATCTCTACATCCTGCTGTTCAGCTTTGATTCCATATCACAGCTGAATCCAGCATTTTTGTTGTCTTCTCAGGGTGGAGAGGTCCACGGACCAGGTCATCAAGCCTGTCAATGTAGAGGCCTTGTCAAAGTGGGTGGGGAAGATTCCAGTTGACGTGGTGAGGGACATGGCTGTTGTGGCCCCTATGTTATCCAGACTGGGCTATGACCCCCATGCCAATCCCCCTAACTATGGCCGGCCTGACCCCAAGGTCCTAGACAACACCAGGCGGGTGAGTACTGACAATGAAAAATGTATGATCACAAGTTTATTGTAAAACTCATTGCATTGATTTTTTTTTTTTTTTTTTTTTTTTTACAGTATAATTAAAAAAACTGAATCTAAACAAAACAATAGAGCAACCTTAGTTCATTTTTACATGAAAGAAGAAAGAGTCATCATAATGTCCCTCTAAATCTTAGGACCTTGAACTATGGATTGACAAAAAGGAACCCTCATTTGTTAAGAAATGTAAAGGCCAAACCATCAACAACTTGTTTTTCACTCTTTCCCTGTCATGTCTGTGGCTCACACCCTTTTGCTCCTACTAAAAGTGTTAATCTATCTTTAATTTTAAGCAAATGTTGCACTATTTGGAAAATTTTCATGAAGGATTATGTGCACTGCATTCACTTGGCAGTTGCTTTTATCTGACTTTGACATGTGGATAGGAGGAGAAGCCAGGGGCTCCAACATCATGGTCAAATGTCAAAATTCATCATGGCACAAATTTTTGAGACCGTAATGTATTACTATTAAGAGTCGTCTTACCACTGGTAACAGGATGATTTGAAGTTGTTTGATTTGAAGCACATTAAAATCAGGAAACAACAGCTGGAGTTTACATCAGTTTGAAATCCCCGCCTTTGAAGACATGGTGGTAAATTCTAAACTGTCCACTGCTAGGTTGAGGGAAGAGTGAGTGTATTTTGGTATTATATGGTGTGAGATGAGTGAGAAGAATAACTGTCTATCAGCTGATAGTGTGTATTTTCTAAGGTTGACCTCATCCCTGTTAGACAAACATTTCTGGCTGATTTGTTTCTTCCATGCACAAATTCTGCAGGTCTTTCTAGTATTTTACTGCAACTATCTTTTCTGTTTAGCCTTGGCAGCTGTTATCGACCACACTACTTTGTTGAAGTAGTAATTGTTTCCAAAGACATTGAAATGCATAATGCAAAACTTTTTGTGTAATGGAGTATTTTTCTGGGGAAGAGCTTTCCAGGTTCCATTGTTTTTTTTTTAGAGGCCGACTAATGTAAAGGTTTACTTGGAAAATAGTTTTGTCACGATTGTTATTTTAAATAAACGCATACAATTACTAAACACTTTTTTTTAAATAAAGATCTGTGGTTAAAAAATATTAGTCAAATGTTGTCAATAGTCTCAAACTTTGGGAGGTAACCTCATACACATTTCTGAAATTTCTTAACAGTCTTGAGGTACCTTCCAACCCTCTCCAGGATCTGTAGTCTTTTACCATTGTCAAACCAGATTGATATGCATTTCCACTACCAGTTTTAACGCAATGAGTTGCACCGGAGATCGACCCAATCTGCAATCAGGCCAATGATAATGATGAAGAGTGCATCTTTGTAAACGGGTATACTACTTTTACTTGTAGTGCTGAGTGATGAAAAAACATTTTACCGTTTTACTGTTGCTCCTTAGACCACTAGTCACCACCACACTGCTTTTAATTTATCATTAGACAATTAGTATCAGTTGAAGAGATATGGGTTACCCTGATGTAATTGAGACAGACAAATAAATCAAAGTGAATCAAGCCAAGCCCACACATGAATTACTACTTCCTGTACAGTACCTACTAACTTATCAACAGTGTTAGACCTCTCATGCCAAAATCTCTGCAGCCTGAAACCAGAACCATGGAGACTTTCAAAGCAGCTTAAAGAACACTGAATCACTATTAGTGCCAAACTATGAATAGTTAAAAAAGATGGACCATGCAGCTTTCCATTTTTAATGCTTTTTGCAGTCCTTTACACACACATACACGCAATAAAGAAAAAAAAAAAACACTGTAGCACTATGTATTTATGTCTGTGTTCTTGTGAAAGCTAGTATTACTTTGTCTCAACTGAATTGCCTCAATCATGTATACCGTATTTTCACGACCATAAGGTGCACCGTACTAATAGGCGCAGTCTCAGTTTTGTGTGTCATTACTGTATTTAACACACACACACATAAGGAGCACTTAACTATAGGGTGTGGGTTTTATATACAGAAATAGATATATACACAAATAGATATATACAAATATAGAGAGGGAGAAAAACTTTGGTTTGGTTGTGCTCTATTTAAGTATTGATTACAAAGTACTAACATTTTTTAGTCATTGCGCGCATGTTAAAACACACGGATAAAACAAGCACACAAATGTGTGTATTTTAAAAAAAAAAAAGAGCGGAGTAATGTCATTAATCAAACCCATCAAAGTCATCATCCTCTATTTATGATTCCAACAGCAGCTAAATCTTCATCAAACATCCCAGGTTTCTTCACGTCAGAGTCACTATCCGACGTGCGGCTCCACGGAATGATGCATTATAATTTGCTGGAAGTTGCTGCGCTATGGATGGAAAAATGGCACAGAAACAAATGCACTGAGAGGGACCTCCTTGAAAATGTTCAATTTTTATTTCTTCTGCAAGCTTTACTGCTTTTAGTCAAAAGTTGACCATCAGAACGCTTCTCCTACTCATTCTTTGCTCTGTGATCCACTGCTCAATGATAAACTGTGCTTTATAAGCATGTCTCTTTACCATTTTCAGGGTTGTTATTTCTGGCTTGATGGGTTTGGTTATAAACATAGTTTGAAGGTTTTAGCCATTGAACATTTCTGGAGCATTTTAGATTGCTTTTCCGTTTGTTTGAGTGGAACCAAAAAGGGTGAATGAGGACGCAATGGAAGAATGAGTCTAGTGCAATTTGTCATATTGTCAAAAACTTTATGACTCATATGGAAAACATTCAGTGTGTAAGATGGGAGAGGGAATTTCTTGGAGTTTCTTTGGATATTGAGAAAATGTGTCTGACCACAAACAGAAATGGAAACTACAGGAGAGTAACAAAATACCTTTTTCTATGCTTTAGATGAGATTTCAACTTTGAAGTGGACAGAACTTCTTTACATAATGGTGACTTTTTAAGTATGCTGCAGTCTGTCATTATAAATTTGTACAATTTGTAACGGTTATACTAAATGAACTATAATTAATATTGGATTAACATCCCTGGAGTTATAGTGTTCTATAAGAAGGTGTAAATTTCTTTTTTGGTGCGTGTTCTTTTAACCTGATAGTTTTACTTAATGTGTTTCTGGGTCTGTGAATACATCTTGAAAGTGGACACTACAGCTAATGAAAGAAGGGGAAAGACACAGTATTCGTTTTGGCATTGGCTATGGCCACAGTATCCTGTGTTAGTGTGAAAAATACACCTCTAGAAGTTCAGAATGCTATTAACCAACTTGGTCTAAGTACTGGCACTAGACTAAATCACTCAACAACTACTGCTCTTGTAAAACTTACTAATGATATATTCTCAGCATGTGATTCTGGTCAATCAATCTACTTTTCTTGACTTGAAGAAGGCTTTTAATTTCGTGTGCTGCTATTTACTGCTAACCTATATGCAATTGTTTTTTCACAAAATGCACTTTTTAGTTTCCTATTTGCATAATAGAAAGCATTATGTTATTCTTCATGGGTGTAAGTATGATTTAATTTGTTAAACAAAGAGGTGTGCCACAAGGTTCCACACAGAAAATTCTGTGATCTATACCTCTAAATCAGAATTTCACAAATCCAAAATGCCCTTCAATCAGAATTTATTATGTACAAATCTGGATATTTACCAATAAACTGTGACTAAGATAAAATCATTCACCTTGGTCTTTGAGACTAAACGTAACCTAAAAATGAAATCTAGTAATTAAATATCATGTATCATGAGCAATTCAAACACTATTATGGCTTGAACCAGAACTCACTTTCAAATCCCACTCACTCTATCATGTAAAATTGGCCCACGCTTGATATAGAAGGACATAATTACAGTTTATTTTCAATTCATACATTGCAACCATTTCTCAGTACTGTGTATCAATTAAGAAACTCTTCTCAATACCTTTTATTTGAATAGTGAACACAAAATTGGTAAAAGAGTATCATGTTCAAAGCCTAATCAGATTGGAATATTCTCCCTTTAAGAATTACTTAATTTCATAGGTTTAAAGGTGCTTTGTCTTTTTTTGAATTAAAGTGCAGGTTTTCGATGATGTTTTACCAATATTATTCAAAGCCCATTATAAACTCAATTTATAGTTATTATAATGTGTTTCCCACCATTTTGCTAGGCTTTTCCACTGTTCCATTTCTGCCATTGAGATTTTCTCATTTTGTACAGATTCTTTAATGTTGTCACTTTTTAACATGTCAACATTGATATGTTATTAAGCTATATATGTTTTCTAGCTGTTTTTTTTACAGGTATGGTACAATAGCTTTATCATAGCTGGAATTCTCTTGAATTAGTTGTTATGACTAAATTCAATAATCAATTTTGTCTGTTGGTTATATACAAACAAATCAGTGCAGCTTAAAGTCACCATTTTATTTTGACATATATTTTTTTTTTCTTTAGTCCGCATCTTTGGAAATGGTTCTTGGTTATAAAAACAGCTGGAGAATGTTACTGATTTGACCTCCTATTGATTTACTATACTCAGCTATATTACAATTCACTTGTTTTGTTTAAGGTGTTTTAATTGTATGTTTCTACTTACTCAAGACTCTGTGTTGTTCAGCAGAAAACTGAACTTTGGTGAGAAAGTGTTTTTTTTATATATTAAGAAGGGAGAATATTTTGTAGATTTAAAGTTGATAAGCATGGCTGTACCACCACAATTCTGTGTTGCATTGAATAAAGCATCTGGCAACAAGCCCTCAACTAACACTGTATGATGAAGCCACATGTGGAAATGCTCTCTCTTCTGTCTTAAATTTTACCCAGGCCTGTCCAAATATTCAGCCTCTGTCTCATCTCTTCCTCAGCTCTGATTCCACCACATAATATGCAGCCTGAGTCAAGCTGCACAGCGGTGCAAGGTTTGGAGGTAGCCACTGTTTTTTGACTGTGGTGTAGCAGGTTTAGCTGCTACACCAAGAAGAATTATTTGGTACATGATTGTTGCAGCATTTTAAAGACCCTCAAAAAATCCCGAGACTATCATCTAACAGAACTGAATCAGTGCAAAATTTCTGCAGGAAACCCTATTTTCCCTTGACATATTTGTCTTGTTGACTTCTATAAGCAAATTACATACATTATATTTATATATATATAGATCCTGACTTTATTGTCACTCCTTAAAAAGTAAAAATTTCTAAATTTAACAGTTTAACAAACATTTATTCAGATTTAAAATCAGTGGTAAATTTTATTAAAATAGTTTTTTATATAATCTTGATCTTCAAAAATGTTTTATTTTGGATAATGGCTACATAGTTAGTGAAAAAGACAATCTGCTGGTAGGTTATGTTAATGTTTAAGGGTAAAACTACATTTACTCTACTAAAGGCTCTGCATTGTAGCTATTTGAGTAAATGCTGCCTTCACAGTCACAGGACCAGCCTCTTTATAGTTTTATTTTAAAAGGCTAAAAATGTGCTTAAATAAATGGTTTAGCCTTCTTTTTTTTTCTTCAGGATGCTGGTTTGCCTGCTAGTTACCTGTTTGAAATGTACAGAGAGAAGACAGAGATCTACTTGTTGCTTGGAAATAATTAAAATGTGGCTCTTTGTGTCAATAATTGTCATGTGTTGACATTTGTTAATGTCCAGTAGTAAGAGGGAAATAGATGGACAACAGCAATATGTTGCATTAGCCCAGCAAACTCAGTCATTGACTCTAGGTTCTGTTCAGATTAGTAAGTACCAGGTTCAGTGTGGTTGACATTTCTAGATATATACAGGTCTCAGTGCTGGACTGTATGGGTCTGGACAGTTCTTAAGCTAGTAAAATAATTTCAACACATGCGCAACTTACCTGTAGCATTGTGTATATTGCATTGAAATCTTTACTAAATTGAAACACCTGAACCTTTTCTCTTTCCTGGTATTGTCTCTGATTGTTGGTCATCAGAGGTTTTTTGAGCTTGCTGTAAATGAGGCTCTGCTCCTGAAGCCACAATCAATAGCTTTTAAGTTGCTTGCATTTGTTGTGATCCCTGGTGAGAACTTGATATATCGAGATCAATAAGATCTCAGTTTCTTTGCAGTAATAATAATAAGATGAGTTAGTGGAGATAAGAAACGAAGGTCTGTAGCATTCCTCGTGTTACGCTTTGGTTCTGTGGCTGGACAGTTTCCTTCATATTGATGCAAGAGCAGTTAATGATGTGCAGGCTAATCGTATCCTATTTATCCAGGGCCATCATAGTGCTCTTTGACTCTTAGATCTCAACAGAGACACATATTCACAATGGTTAAAATAACTCAAAGATTATTTAAAGAGAACCTAAGTATTTGATTGCCTTGCTCTATGAGATCAGATCAAGACTTTCAAAACTTTTCCTTTTCTTAATTCTACACTTCCTGACATCTTTCTGATTATGTCCTATAGCATGTTGCTAAACAATTGTTCTGTTTTTGTACATGGGAGGTGTCAGTGCATTCAAAACATCAATACAAACACCAAAATTCACACTCGATCATGTCCAGTTTCCACAGGTCAGATATGTCTAAGCAGGGAAGCTAGGCAAGGTTTGTACTCATCTCTCAAGCTCTCTTTATTTCTTCTTTCAAAAACTACTTGCTACCCTCTAAAACAGGGGTGGGCAACCCTGGTCCTAGAGAGCCACAGTGTGTGCAGGTTTTTAATAAAACACTAAACACTAATAACTACTGCTCCTGACCCTCATTAGTAGTATCAGGTGTGTTTTTGCTTGGTTGGATCTCAAACCTGCAGCCACTCAGGCCCTCCACAACCAGGATCGCCCACCCCTGACCCAGACCTTTTTATAACCAAAAGACAAATAAAATCTTAGTGTATAAATACTGACCCATATTTCAAAACTCTTAATCAAAATGCACATAGCCTGTACTCAGACTGTGTCTTATGCCATAAGGCATTTTAATCCATAAAGGAGTTACAGTACGTCACAACTAGGCAGTCACCGCCCACCGACCCTTCGCAGCCATTCAAAAGAGGACAGTCTTAACAACCCATTTCTAGAGCTGTAGGGAGGAGCAAAAATCAATATTAAGATGATTTTTTTTTGTACTTGAAGCCAACAAGCAAGTACAACCTAGTACAAAAATAGTGGCGTGAGATACACAACCAATCTGCTGACCACTACCAGTGTGCAGCTGTGAAAAAATGTTTTGTTTGAGGTAACAAATTATCCTGGAAAGTTACCCCCCCCCCCCCCCCCAAGATGATGAAGCAGACACGCGTATGACTGAAACATCCTTCCCTGCGGACTGTGACTCCACACTGGCAACTATTCAAACACGTTGGGCTATTACCATGTTTACCCTGGGGACCGGGGCTCAGTAGAGAGCTACAGCTGTTACACTGAGGCTGAAGTGATACAGCGGTTTAGATTGGCTCCATCACACTAGACCAACCTCCTGCTTGTACCAGTGCGCACCTTGGCACTTAACTACTACTTAAACACCTGAACATTAAGGTGTTTTGCTGAATGGCGCTGCTGTGGCAGGTTCCTAGGTTCCTGCTCACCGTCAGTTAGTGGGCATCTGAATGTTGATTATTTGTGGTTGCAGCAAATTAACTGCTTGGTTGTATTGGTGGAACAGTTCTTAATTGTAAATATTGCTGTTAATCTGTCATCTAGGATGCCTGGATGTGGACTGATCTCTTTGCAAAGAAAATAACCTGGTCAGCTGGCACCAGCTAGTTCATTGTTTCACCAGAAGCAGAACATTTTCACACCACCATATAATTTTTCATTTCCTCAACAAATTATCATTTTAAATTACGCAAGCTTAACATGTAGGGTCCTCAGAAATAAGCGTGACCGGAAATGGTAACGGTTTGTAATGGCCCCCTCTTGAGCAGTATTTTAACATTTAATAAACTGTTTATAACACTGTATAACTAATGTAGTTATATGCAGATATAACTATATTTATATTAATATACTGTATCTGTCAAATTATAATTTAACCCACAAAACATTTTTTTATATACAGCTATATAAAGTCAGGTGTTAAGGGGTGAGCAATTTATCTTGCAGCTATATTTAAATGTAGTTTCATTCATTATCGATTTTATCTGAAAAAAGGCATGTCTCTACACACATGCCTTTTTTTTTTTTTTTTTAAAGATTTTTTTGCGATAGATTCGTTTATTATACAGCAGCCTGGCAGGAAGTAATACAAGAGAGAGCAGAAAAGGACCACCCCAGCTGAGACTCAAACCGGGTTTGCCTGTTTAGAGCAAAGCTCCATATGGCAAGCATTCATTTAAAACTCTTTCCTTCACGAGGACTATGAAGTTATTGAAAAGAAGCTAAACACAATAATACAATAAGACTTTTTTTAATTCTGTGTATTTCAGTTAAGATTCTGGTTTACACTATAGTATAGAGTCAGTTTCAAGGTTAGCAGGTCATTGTAATTACAAAATAAAACCATGCATATCAACCAGAAGTGCTGACTTCCTGTAATTTACAATTACAAATTGTATTTAGAGGAATGAGCCTAATGTGCTGCGAGGAGACGTTTCACTTCAGTAACTGGGAAGATGAAAGATGCTTCCTGTCACTTTCGTAGCCTCGTTCTTCCTGCCTCAGCTGAATAGACTGTAACTGCTCCATCATACGAATATTCCTTCTCTCTTGAACATTTTACCAAATTCTTCAGAGGTTAAACACTTTCATTATGTCCTACACACGTGGACACAATTGTTGGTACCCCGCAGTTAAAGAAGGAAAAACCCACAATTCTCACTGAACTCACTTGAAACTTACAAAAGTAACAATAAATACAAATTTATTGAAAATTAAATAATTCAAATCAGCCATTATTTTTGATTTTAACATAATTATTTAAAAAAAGAAACTAATGAAATAAGGCTGGACAAAAGTGATGGTACCCATGACTTAATATTTTGTTGCACAACCTTTTGAGGCAATCACTGCAAATAAACTATTTCTGTATTTGTCAATAAGCGTTCTGCAGCTGTCAACAGGTATTTTAGCCCACTCCTCATGAGCAAACTGCTCCAGTTGTCTCGGGTTTGATGGGTGTCTTCTCCAAATGGCATGTTTCAGCTCCTTCCACAGATGTTCAATGGGATTCAGATCTGGGCTCATGGAAGGCCACTTTAGAATAGTCCAATGCTTTTCTCTCAGCCATTCTTGGGTGTTTTTGGCTGTGTGTTTTGGATCGTTGTCCTGTTGGAAGACCCATGACCTGCGACTGAGACCAAGCTTTCCTGACACTAGGCAGCACATTTCTCTCCAGAATGCCTTGATAGTCTTCAGATTTCATTTTACCTTGCACACATTCAAGACACCCTGTGCCAGATGCAGCAAAGCAGCCCCAAAACATTACTGAGCCTCCTCCATGTTAGTGTTCTTTTCTTTGTATGCTTGGTTTTTGAGTCTATGAACATAGAGTTGATGTGCCTTACCAAAAAGCTCCAGTTTGGTCTCATCTGTTCAAAGGACATTCTCCCAGAAGCTTTGTGGCTTGTCAACATGCATTTTTGCAATTCCAGTCTCGCTTTTTTATGATTTTTTTTTTTTCAGCAATGGTATCCTCCTTGGTCATCTCCCATGAAGTCCACTTTGGCTCAAACAACGACGAATGGTGCGATCTGATGTACCTTGGCCTTGGAGTTCACCTTTAATTTCGTTGGAGGTTGCTCTGGGCTCTTTGGATACAATTCTCTTCAATTTGTCATCAATTTTCCTCTTGCGGCCACGTCCAGGGAGGTTGGCTACTGTCCCGTGGGTCTTGAACTTCTGAATAATATGAGCCACTGTTGTCACAGGAATTTGAAGCTATTTAGAGATGGTCTTATAGCCTTTAGCTTTAAGATGTTTGTCTATAATTTTTTTTCCTGATGTCCTGGGACAATTCTCTCCTTTGCTTTCTGTTGTCCATGTTCAGTGTGGTACACACCTTTTCACCAAACAGCAGAGTGACTCCTTGTCTCCCTTTAATTAGGCAGACTGACTGATTATGACTTTGGAAACACCTGTGATGTCAATTAAAGGACACACCTGAGTTAATCATGTCACTCTGGTCAAATAGTTTTCAATCTTTTATAGAGGTACCATCATTTTTGTCCAGGTCTGTTTCATTAGTTTTTTTTTTTTTAATAATTATATTAATCAACAATTCAAAAGTAATGGCTGATTTTGATTATTTAATTTTTAATACATTTTTATTTATTGTTACTTTTGTAAGTTTCAAGTGAGTTCAGTGAGAATTGTGGGTTTTTCCTTCTTTAACTGAGGGGTACCAACAATTTTGTCCACGTGTGTATGTAATGTCATATATGCATCTGGAGGATGCAAAGCTGCAGAGCCGATTCTGCATTTTCCTGAATATTGTTTTGAGTGTGTGACCTAGTGGACGATCGCACGGCATCTGCTCTGCTTGGTGTGGTCATTTGTGTGTTTGTGTGTTCATATTCTGCCGTTTAGAGAGCAGAAGGTTTCAACGAGCTTGGAGCAGTCTGGCACAGAGCCTCTATATACAGAGGAAAGCTGCAAAATGGCCCCCAGGAGCAAGGAACATGAGCTCGCCTCTCTGTCTCTGGTGTTTGAAATAAGTTTAGATAGTGTTCAGTTTCTGGCCCTGCATTGACTTCAGGCAAACACGCAAGTATACATGAAGTGACGCAGGGGGGATTTAGGAAGGAGTGTTGTGATTTGGGAAAGTTTAATTCACAAGAGCCTTGAGAGGAATGAGAATTGTGACCGAAAAGTTTTGGCCCTTTGCCTTTGTGGAGATCCCGAAAAACATTCAATAAAAAAGTGTCATTGATTACCCTATGATGACCAGTTTTGTCTGTGAGCACTATTACTTTTATGCTTTAAAAAAATGAGTAATCTACTTCTTTTAGCCTGAAGTAGATTACATTGCTAGATAGACATCTCATCAAGAAGTGTTGTGGGGAAAAAAGAGGGACCATGTGCATGTCATCCTGGAAGCTTTCAACTTTAGTCTCTTGGTTCACTCCAAATTAGATTAATTATTTTAGACAAAAAAACTTCCTCTGACGGTGGTGACAGTGGACCCATTGTCTATGTTTCCAAGCCTCCTCTCTTCCCTTTCATTCAAGGGAATAATCTTTTTTTTTTCTTTTCTTCTCTGTCTCCATCATCTTCTTCCATCTTTGCTTCTTTCCATCCTGAAGTATTCCTTTTTTGCCTCTGCTTCACTTTGTGGTTTCTTTCTACACAGCCATGTTTGCCAGGTTCACCCATGAACAATTCGGAGCAAGAAAGTTGGGGGGAGGGGTAATTACTTGAGTCAGACAGTAAAGAAGACTTATAAAGGAAATCATACGAAATTAAAAACAAAAGAGGGTCGTGAAACTTCTCAGGTTATGATAGTATTTGTTTTGATTTGTATGCTAGCATTATTTTTACAACCAATTGGAAATTATTTGTCACAAATGTCAGACAGAATATCTGCAGTAGCAAAAACTTCTTTTTCCATCACATAAGTGAGTTGTTCACATTAGCCATTTTGTAAGCTATCTGTTGCTAGCTCCCGAAGACCTCTGGTTAAAAAGTTTATTATTAAAGTCATAGTACAAATTATTACGCTAAGGCAGTTTTAGTGACATTTTATTGTTGCAACAGAAGCCATATCGACTACAATAGAAACAAATTTAAGAGAAAAAGGAACCCTGAAGGATGTGTTTGAGGTATGACATGTAGCTGAAGGTCTGAAAATGAGATTCTCAGGACTAAGTTGACCTTGTATTTGCCTGATAGATAGAAATATCTAACAGTGGTGATGAAGATGTGGGACACATTTTGAGCAACCACAAAGAAATACTATTTATTGTTACCACTCACTTTTTGTAGTATTTATTCACATTACAATGCGCTCTTTCATTTAGTACCATTCAATTTATTTACTGTTTATTGCTGAAGACAGCTGGTTTTGCAGGTAAGGGGCGAGCATATAATCATTAAATTAAACAAGCTTTTGTAACATATGTGAAAAGAACCCCTAATTATACTTTATATTATATATATAACTTTATATAATTATTTTATTACATTTTGAAGAGTTACTTCAGAGGCTGAATATTTATATTCATAAACATAACTTCAATGCAAAACGAATCTGTGAATCTTGAAGTCTGGTAAGACAGAATTTTGTTCTTGTCCATGTCCATGTTGCCCCCTGATGTCCAACATCTGCTGCTGAAGCAGTTAACGACAAACTGCAAACAGACTTCCTCTAATATCCATCTTCTATCCATCAGCTGACTGCTTGACCTTTCCTCCACATTCTTCATCTCTGGCCAATGAGCACACTATGCTCCAAAACCTTCGGCATGAAGGACTTTGACTTCCTGTGTAGATATTGTGGCTTCCCCTGTGTTAATCATAATACGGGTGAGATCCAGGAGTGGTCTGCTTCTGTGCTGAGGCCCACAAGAGCAGAAAAGCCCCAATTTCTTTTCTTGGAAAGACTCCATTCCACTTCCAACACATAGCTTGTCCCTGCTTGGTGGATGCCCCGGGTATGTCCTACAGGACAATGACCGTCACTCCCCCCCTGCTGCTTCTCCCTCTGTCATCCTCTGTCAGCAGTCTTTGGACATCAGTCTGCTCCACTGCCCTGCAGGTAAACTATACAACACCAGGAGTTTGAGTGTGAAATTCCGGGCATGCATCCAGCTGCCACTCTTGAGTTCACCTCCCACAGCATGGTGTCGCAACATCAGCCTCACACTGAGGTGTATTTCACATGTTAGCTTGGACTTATTGTGAAATAGTGCTATTCATCTTACATTATATATGAACAGATAATGTTGCTTTAATCTTATTTATCAGGTTACTAAAGAGTGATGATGAAACTCCAGAGCTCTGAAGCCTCTAAACCTGGTGCTTTGTTTTTCCAGGTCTTTAAAGGTGAATTTCAGCTACCAGATTTCCTAAAAGAACAATCACAGGTACAGTAAGATTTCTGCCTGTTGTTGAGCTTTTTCTTTTTTCTAAATTCAGCCTTTTCTTGGTGTCTGATTTGAGTTGAACCAAAGATTACATTACAGATTTCTATCTGCTCACGGTCACTCATCTTCTCCTGATTTCCTCGCCGTCTAACACGTGAGAAAAACTGTTGTTTTTCTCATCTTAGTTCATTGCATTGATTGTGTTCTTTGTTGTTGGTTTTGTTGGCCTTTCAGTGGTTATTTTTTGTAGTCTCATGGTCTTGATTTGGTAAAAGAGCCTGATATTTGGCTGCAGAGCACTTCCACCCTCTTCTGGTCCTTTTTACACACTGCACTCGATTTTTTTTATTTTTTATTTTTTTTTTTTTTATTTGCATTCTGTAGAAACACCTTCTATGATCTCAATAGAGTGTCTGCTTTTATTTGCTTATATCACTTTATTGTCAGCACAATCAACCTCTTTGTTCAGTGGTGGGAAATAAAGAGACATTGAGTCAGCTGACTGTAGGTATCTACTTGGCGCTTAAAATTAATTTTGTCGTATTTCCCTGCTGGTCATCCTGAGAGCAGGTGCTGTAACTTGTGCCTGCTCTTCCTCCTACAGATCCAGAAAGATGCAGAGAGACCCCAGCCCAGTTAGAAGAGAGAGTGCCAACGCCTCCACACACAGGTACAAACATACAGACTCACATGAGAGCAGCCTGCAGGAAACATTCTGTAAGCTATTGTGAAAATATTCAAAAGATTATCATTACATCCAATAAGTATATATTATATAGTGTTGTGTCGATTTATTTATTGAAACACAAGATTTTGTAGATTATTGTAGTGCATCCTTCAACAAAACTGTTCTTAGGGGCTCAGTTGTGAAACTAAAACAAAATATATATATATATATATATATATATATATATATATATATATATATATTTAAATGAAAAATAAACACAGCTACTCTCTTCATATATGGTTTTAAACCCATAATCTGATTTGGCTGTATTACTGATAGATCAACTGTAGGGAACCTTCTCTGAAACAGAGATAATATTTTTGGGATAAATGTTCAAACTTCTTAGTGGAAGCCAGATTTAAAATGTTAAAAACTCCAACTTGTTGTATTCTTTTTCGTTTCAGCGCGGGTCTCTGTGCATTGGAACACAAAATCATGGACGTTGTCTCATCCATTTTACTGTCTGTGTTGTGGCCTCACCTCACCAAGGTCACGTGACCACAATGACCTGTACCAATGTCAGCCCCTCCTCCCTTGTGGACTGCCTCCACTCCTTGTCTATAGACAATACTTGGCCTTCAATGTTGTACTGTACAAAAATAATGATGGTTCTTACAACCACAGAATGTCTGCTGATTGTTAATTTCTGTGTCACATCATGCTCATCGTTTTTTAGAGATATCTGGCTATTTAGGAACAAAACCCCTCTGTGATTCTGTTGTAAGCAACTGCAGTGAACTGAAATTACAATAAGTATTTATGAATGGGGAAAAATTAGCTTTTGGAAAATGCAATATCTATTTTAATGTTTAATTTTTTTCTTCATGCTTTTGTATTGTGCAATGTCATGGGTACTGATCAATTTTAAGTATCAACCGTGATAAATAATGCTTTTTTAAAAAAAACAAACTGAGTGCTTTTGTCTTCATTTTTTATGAATCAGTTGTCACCAGTCATTTCAATATAACTGAAGATCATCAGGACAGTGGGGGGGAATTTACATTAAAATGAGGTACATTTAAGGTTTTATTGTTTTTGCTGCTGTTGCAGTTTCCAGAAACACAGAATGTGATATTATTCTTGTGCAGGCACATGAACGGTGAGTGGTTGTGGTAAAACTTGAATAATTTGTGGGTACGCATCATTAGTAGTGTTCCAGTGGGTCATGGGGTGTTTCGGCCTCACACACTATACAACCTCTCCAGTGGCGGCCAGCTGCAAGGTGATTAGAGGAAGTGAATTACCTGGTGAATGTTTGTTAAATGTAGGTTGTTTATGGTGTGTTTCACTATGATATGATAATGATATGGTATGATAAATGAACAGTAGATGAGTGTCTTTAAACTGCTCTACACTAAATCTACAGAGGTGTTCCTAACTAACAATTCTCAGAATTGACAGTCTGAAAAAAAGAGTACAGTACAGTAATGAACAACCTTGTATTTAATACAATCAAAGCAATGATACATCCTTACCAATATATATTCAGCAATGGAATCATTGGCTCTCTAAATAAATAGAAATCTTAAATTCAGTGCACAACATTGAAAAAGAACACTTAACAGTCAACATGTAACATAGTCTGCACACGTTTTGCATTTCTGCAGTCTACTCCTCCAACTAGTGCTGTTAAAATCAACATAAAAAATAAATGTGTATATATGTGTATATATATGTGTGTGTATATATATATATATATATATATATATGTGTGTGTATATATATATATATATATATATATATATATATATATATATATATATATATATATATATATATATATATATATGTATATTGTGTGTGTGTGTGTATGTGTCTTCATAGAAGTATTGGGCTTTCAGTTCATATTTACAGCCATATAGAATGATGATGAGTTTTTCAAATAACAGAAATTGCACAGTAGTTAAATAATTCAAGGTCACAATTTTCCAAAATATTTTACACACATAAACAGTCAGTCTACAAGACGCAGTACGAAATTGCACATTGTCATCATGCCACAGAGGGGGCTGTTTCAAGGCTTTGGTACACATGTCCTGACTGGAAGAACAAAAGCTCTGCTAATGGGCCCAAGTTTCCCCACTGACCTGTCTCCGTCACCATAGCATGTGATGGGTGGAGGAGAGGCCGTAGCAAGGTTCCACGTACATCCACACCATGCCTGTTCCTGGGGTCAAACTAGCAAATCTGAGGGCCTGATGACTACAGTACGCTTCAGGATTGGGGAAGACTCTTGGCACTTGAATCACAGGTGCAGGTCTGTGCTTGATGACCAATCATATGCAGCCATATTGGACAAACAAGGAGGGTGGAGGTAAAGGGGCACGCTAACCATTGTTATTGGAAATTTCCAGATTCCCTACAGGTACAAACATTACTCTGCACTTTTACTCTGGAGCCCAAAGGAAACCTAATACTGATTCACTGAAAACTAGCTTCACTTTGGCATTAAAACACAGTTTTATTTTTAAAAACCTGGAGTCACAAGTTTGTTATTTCAACAAACTCAATACATACGTTTTCTTTTCAGAGGAGAATCAGATTCTACTTAGAGAATTACAGCCACTTTTATAGATGAACGGTCTTGAAACAAGTCCTCAAATAGGTGTGCATGTTTAACTCCAATTCCAAAGTAAATTGGGGAGCTAATGAATATTTTATGTATTATTGTATGTTTGTCATTGTCAGCAAATCACATGAAAAGACTGTAAAAACAATTAATTGATCCTACTGACAATTATTAGCTATAAATATTTTTCTGTCCTAGAGCTCTGTTATGCCAAAATCTATTAGAAAAATCACTGAGCCACACTGTTGAAGTGAAATGTTCATTATTCAACACACACAAAATAGTCTCCCATAAATGTATATTTTCTACTGCTTCTGTAACTTTTTATAAAAAGTACATTCATTGGTTGTTTTATAACATTACTGGAAACACACTGATGAGAGCCATGAGATTAAATTACAATAGTTACATTTCTGAGTTGATAAAACTGTCAAGATCATTTTCTGTTGGTATGTTTCCGTTTGTCTCTACATACAGTTGTTAAAATCACTATTAATATATAAAAATATATTGATTAGTTGCATTTACTTGCAGCTTTAAAGATTTAAGCTGTCCGTAGGAACCAGGAAGTACTGTTTTGGTCTTTTCATGGAATTTGTTGAAATATATATATATATATATATATAAATATATATATATATATATATATATATATATATATACATACACACACACACACACACACACATACTACTTCATGTACTGTACTTCATGTAATAGTTGCATCAAACATGTCCCTATTTCATACGTT
The DNA here is from genome assembly GCA_036785175.1 of Eupleurogrammus muticus. Classification (NCBI taxonomy): domain Eukaryota; kingdom Metazoa; phylum Chordata; class Actinopteri; order Scombriformes; family Trichiuridae; genus Eupleurogrammus; species Eupleurogrammus muticus. Next base: position 23,916,231 of record JAYKQN010000009.1, read on the forward strand.
TTAAGGACTTTGTGTTCATTATGTCCTGTGATAGGTTTAACAAGGCCACAGACAAAATTTTAGAAATACTGGATTCAGAAGTCAAAAGTATCCCCTGGTGCAATTCACACAGCCAAGAAATTCTGACTAGCCAAGAAAGCAACTGAAAATATCAACATTTTGATTTTTTTTTCTAAAAGCTGTCTTTACACTGCCACATACTGAATTCCTTTATTTGAATATTTCAATTTGTTTTCGGTTAACATAGTCTAGATTTAATATATTATACAAATACAAGAATAATACTTAAAATACTAAGCTAACATGTGTAATATGTGTGTAATAATTTACCTCAGGTCACTTAACACCCCAAACTCATGAAACTTTATACAGCATTGATCTACTTGTTGTGTAGTGTGTGTGTGTGTGTGTGTGTGTGTATGTGTGTGCTTTTATCTCAAATATGTTGTGCTCAGCTGTTTTTCCTTCTGCTGTCTTGGAACAAGGGGATTAAACATGCCAAACTGCTGACTAACATGCACAGAAAAGTTGACTGCAATCCATCCAGACATTCTCAAGGGCGTCCCGTGAGGCCTCTGGCCGCTCGCTCACACAGCGGAGGCCTTCACAGGCACCATGACGTTTCACCAAGAAGTGCAATAAAGTACCTTGGGCTGATAAAAGGCAACATTTGTTTGAGAATGAACTCTCCGACAAGATGAAATGAATATAGTTGAGGTGGATAAACATGCATGCTTTTCCTAGAAAACACACATGAAAAGGTAGTTGGCACAGTCCATTTGGTCACTAATGAAAACTTCTTCGTGGCTATGTCTTCTGCTCCTCTCACTCTGTTGTAAATCCTGAAGCTGGAACCTTTCAGACACCCTACAGGTTCAGAGTTCAGAGTGGAGGAAAAGAGACAGACTCTAGAAACTGAAGTTTTGCTAGAGCCAATGTTGTGTTGCAGTGTGTGTAAATGTGTGTTTTCATGCACACACAAGCTCTGGAGGACCGTGAGACTCAAGAATGCGTTCACAGTGTGATCAAACTCACAAGCATGCAGACAAATCCACATGTCTGAAGAGACACCAGGGGCATTCCGTATGGAAGGAAATGTAAACAGATGGAGGCAAAGCGTCAGAGCCAGGCCGACCCTGCAGCGCTCCTACCCCACTCCCAGAATCCTTGTCTGGGCTGAGAGGTGACCTGGAAGGCCTGGAAACACTCTGTGAGGGATGAGAGGAGGAGGCAACTGCTCCTCCTGTTCCTCCTCCTATGGTCACTTGTTGTCCATCAGAGACTGGACTTTGTGCACCAGCTCACGTGCTATCTTCAGGATGTGCTGGACATCATGACGCTCGGCCATCTCTGTAGATTAGATACACTGTTCTCAACTAGATCTACACATAGATGCACAACAGTTAGCAGCACTGTTTGCCGATATCACAATCTGACCGGAACATTTTCAGAAAACCAGCAAGGATGCTGTTATTATATATTATGAAATAATATATATTCTATTCTCTCTGAATTCAAAAGACAGCATTGATATGCTAATTATGTTTATTATCGGGGATTTCATTTATTCAAATGTCTTAAAATATTGAAAGAAAACTTACATGTCCATCCTCCACTTCCTTTTAAAAGTACAGTTTTGTCACTTTTGTTGTGTGCATGTCTCACCATTAAAGAACTTGATGATGTCAGTGAAGTCCATGTTGTTGTCCATGATGATATCTCGGTAAACGGTGACCAGGGCCAAGGCCAGGAAAAGGACAAAGTGTTGTGAAGAAATTCTAGGAGCAACCCAGATCACCTCCCACACGGCAAACACATCCTCGTACAAGAGCTCTGCACAAAAAAAAACACACACACATTTATAAAAACCTAGCACACCTAAAAAGACAATAGAAAGTCTCTTTAATTAATATGGTTTTAGACACTTTTAATCGTTTGTAAACACTTTTAATCATTCCTGCCTTACTTAAAGATCCCATTCCATTCAAATAGGCACTTTCTTTGCTTTCCTCATGCTAAAAGGGTCCATGGGTTATGAAGAAGCTGTCCTAAGCATCAAAACAAATTGCTGGCTCATTGTGTCATTCTGTGACATTATAACGTGAGCTTGATGCTCCTCCTCCATGCAGAGACTCAGTCCCCTGCCTCCACTATCCCACCCACTGTTTTCCTCCAAGCAAATGGCATGAGATAAATTATATAATAATTGAAGACATTAAACTTATTTTTTTACGAAACCAATGTCACAGAGACACTGCAAAACCCTTTTAATAGCCACTTAAAAAATTGACATTGCTGCTTTAAAACTATAGGGGAGGGCCCTCTCGAAAGGGGATTTCAATAACAGTGTCATTGCACTTTTTGGTTGTGGAATTTAGTGATGCACTGCTGTGCTCACAAATTTGTTGGTGGTGTTATTTGAGTACATATCTAGACATTATCATGGTGGCCTCCTTTCAGCTGTGGGCCCTGGGCATTTGCCTACTTGGCCTATCCAGATGCGATAGGCCTGAGTCCGCCTAACTGTTAGCAGTTCTCCGCCTGCTTACACTAGGCAGTTTCCCTTTCTTTATCTGTTCAGTGTGAGTTGTAGTCGTGCTGCTGCAGTCTCAGATTATATCTGCTGTTAGCTCTGTTAATTATGATGGTAGAGCTGTTAGCTATAACCGTATGTCTATGAAGGTTCTCAGTGCTAGTGAAGGTTTCAAATGACATGGTCGATAGTATCAAACGCAGAACTCAGGTCTAACTAAGAATGTAAATAAATTATTTATCTGATGCATTGACAATCAGGTCTTAATACAGAGACTAGAGTCTCTTATTGGTATAAAAGACTGGTTAAGTGCTATCTCTCAGATCATTTTCAATTTGTCCATGTTTATGTTTTTTTTATCTGTACAAAAGTTACACATGGAGTTCCAAAAGGTTATGTGCTTAGGCCAACACTTTTCACCCTTTATATGCTTACTTGCAGTAAAATTATTAGGGAACACTTTTAATTCCCACTGTTATGCTGAAGCCATCAGCTAGAAAAATAACTTAAAGCATGTCTTAATGATATAAAATCCTGGATTACCTGGATAACTTTCTGCTACTTAATTCAAACAAAAATTAAGTTATTGTACTTTGGCCTGAAATCCCGAAGAACTCAATATCCAGTGATATAGCTATTTTGGATGACATCTCCCTGGCCTCTAGAGCACCACTGTCAGAAACCTGGGAGTTGGCTTCATTTCGCCTATGCAATACAGCAAAGGTCGGACACTTTTGTCTCTAAAAGATGCAGGAAAAACAAATGCATGGAAGTAAATCCACGCATTTGTTATTTCCAAAAGCGACTACTGCAATTCTTTATTGTCCGGCTGCAAAAAAAAAGTCTCTAAAAAATTCTCCAGCTGATCCAAAATGCTGCTGTGTGTATATTAACAGGCACTAGAAGAAGGGATCATATATTACATCTGTATTAGCTTTTTAGAATTGCTTACCTTAAAATCAAGAATAACATTTAAAAATCCTCCTCCTCACCTACAAAGTTCCTAACAGTCAGGCTCCGTCCTACCTTAAGGATCTCATAGTTTCGTGTCACCCATCGAAAACACTCTGCGCTCCCAAAATGCAGGCCTAGTAGAGGTTCCCAGAAATTTCTACCATGCTCCTCTCCTGTGGAATTGTCTTCCTGTTTCAGTCCAGGGGGCAGACACCCTCTCCTTATTTAAAAACAGGTTAAAAACCTTCCATTTTCAAGAAGGGCTGGCCCTGGCTGGTCAAGAAGATTGCTATGCTGCCATAGGTTTACACTGCTGGTACCTCATGAGATACTTTGAGCTTCTTTTTTCTTCCATCTGTAATTCGTATGATCCACTGATGTACTTTTTTTAATCTGTTGTATTCTTGGAGTCCTGCTCTGTGTTTTCTGTGTTTTCTTATTCTCAGAACATGCTGCAGTGCAGCCACTGAGGGATCTTCAGTTGTTGTAGGGTCTGTTGCTGTCCTGGTTCACCTGGAAGCTGAGATGGATCCTGTCAACTCATCTCCTACATAAACCACAATTCAGTTATTATATTTAACACCATGTTCACTTTTTCCTGTTTGAATGTATGTTGTCATCCTGTTCACATTATCTATTGCATGCCTGTCCATCCTGGAAGAGGGACCCTCCTCTCTTCTTTCTTTTATTTTTTATTATACAAATAAAATTTTACTTGACTTGACATATGGAATATCAATTTACTTTTTTCTTCTTTTCCTGCCTTAGATGCCTTCTCTGTCAAAAGTGCTGTTCGGGTAAGCACAGGTTTGGAGCATTGTCCTGATGCATGTTAGTTCTTTAGGTATTGCCATTTGCACAGGGGAGAAGTGAATGACCTGCATTGATATAGTGCTTTTCTAGTCTTTTTGACCACTCAAAGCGTTTTACACTACAAGTGTCCATTCACCCACTCAACTCGATCTAAGTGGAGTTTCTTTCCTAATGTATCCTGGGGACGCCATAAATGCATAGAGTGGTCATTCCTAGATAAAAATGGTAGTAAGTTGGACTATCAATAGTGTTTTCTTTTTCTAGTTGTTGTAGGCAGTCTATAACACTATTTTTGTAATTGCCTATGTGGTCTCTTTTTAAGAGAACGTAGGGAGCTAATACACATCGGGACAGTGCTTCTAACCTGTAGTTTGTCACATCATCAAAAAGATGCAGAGATGATACACCAGGAAAAAAAGAATAAAGAAAGAATCAGTGAGAATAAGGTATGTTTTTCACCTCTCTTAAAGTCCAACAGGAACCAGCGGTAACAGAAGTAGAAGTGAGTATAATCTCCATTCTGCTGCATCAGTTCAAACAACTCTGAGTCCAGAATCTAAAATCACATTGACAGACACAGTCAATACTTCCTGTTCATTTTACATTTCATTTGGAAACATAGACATACAAACATACAAACACACACACACACACACACACAAACACACACACACACACACATACACACAAATGCATATACACACCTGGATCAGTGACCTCATGTTGGCAAAGTGGGTGTCCATGGCTCCACCATTAGGGAAGTTCTGAGTCATCCTTTTCATTAGCTGGGTGAAACAGCTGTACGCCAGGCACTCTGACACAGGAACAGAGAAAAAGAAGCTTTTGATTTGTTTTGAGACACACAATCAAACAGACACTCATTTTTCATTCACAGACAGACAGACAGACAGACAGACAGACAGACAGACACACACACACACACTAAGAATAGCATGGTGCTGTGAACAAAGTAAAGCTTGCTAACAAGAACTTTCACTCTGTCCTATTTTGTTTTCCCTTGTCATTATCATTTATTTTATTTTATAATATGAATAATGACAAGAGAAATAGGAAAAATCATAGCATGTGATAATTCTTCATGCTCACCATCGTCCAGGATGACCATGAGGGGAGCAAGTAGGTCACACATGCCCTGAACGTAGCCCACCTCTAAATGTTCCCACACATAGCTGCAGGCAGAAAGACACAAAAGTAAGCAAACATTTAATCTACATGTGGCACTCTGTGTATCTATATGTCCTCCCACGGTGGAATGTAACCAAAAATGTATATTTATATCAGTGTTGTACTTTTTACTGTTATTATTGGTCTCTCTTTGTTTAGTTTGCTATTATCTTTAAAAATAGTAAAGGATTAAGAAATAAAGATAATAAATATATAAATAAATTCACTTTTCCTGTGAGGACCGAAAGAAGAAGTTCATAGTTTCTTCTATTGATTGTAATTGATAAACGGTAGCCATATTTCACAAAAAATGTCTTCTTGTTTAGTCAGTTATTTTTTAATTCTAAATGATTCATTGCATCTCTAAACAGATTTAAGCATGTGGGGACAATATTCTGTTTCCAATCAAGCAATATAAATCTTCCTGCTATCAGACAGAATATTGTAGTGCCTGTAGGAAGTATGCATTCCTATAGAAAAGTGGAAGCTTAAGTAGATTTCTCATGTTCGAACATTGGGTAAGACATGGAGTAAGAATAAGAAGAGACATTAAATACAGTAAGTATTAGGAAAAAGGCTACAATTTACAGCATTTTGTGGATGTCAATCTACAGTACATATCAGTTTTGAAATTAAGTTGATTGGCCAGTAAAACAAAAATTATTATAAATGTCTTACTTTGGAATTTTTTCTAGTATAGTGCAAAACATTGGGCATGATACTCTTATACAGGTCCTTCTCCAAAAAATAGCATATTGTGATAAAGTTCCTTTTCTCTCCATAATGTAATGATAAAAACAAAACTTTCATATATTTTAGATTCATTACACAACAACTGAAATGTTTCAGGTCTTTTATTGTTTTATTAGTAATGATTTTGGCATACAGCTCATGAAAACCCAAAATTCATATCTCAAAAAACTAGCATTATCACGAAAAGGTGCTCTAAACAAACTATGAACCTAATCATCTGAATTAATTAAAAACTCCCAGCCCGGTTCATTACTCAAAACCACAATCATGAGTAAGACTGCTGACCTGACTGCTGTCCAGAAAGCCATCATTCACGAGGGTAAGACACAGAAAGAATTTCTGAATTAATAGGCTGTTCCCAGAGTTGTTGCTCAGTGGTCCAAAGTACTACTTTCGGATGAAACCAAAGTTTGCACGTCATTCGGAAATCAAGGTGCCAGAATCTGGAGGAAGACTGGCGAAAAAGGAAATGCCAAAACGCCTGAAGTCTAGTGTCAATTACTCAAAGTCAGTGATGGTCTGGGGTGCCATGTCAGCTGCTGGTGTTGGTCCACTGTGTTTTAGGGCAGGGTCAATGCAGCTACTATCAGGAAATTTTGGAGGACTTCATGCTTCCTTCTGCTGAAAAGCTTTATGAAGATAAAGATTTCATTTTTTAGCATGACCTGGCACCAGTGCCAAAACCAATGGTAAACTGTTTACTGACCATTGTATTACTGTGCTCAGTTGGCCTGCCAACTCTCCTGACCTGAACCCCATAGAGAATCTGTGGGATATTGTGAAGAGAAAGTTGAGAGACGCCAGACCCAAGACTGTGGATGAGCTTAAAGACGCTATTGAAGCATCCTATGCCTCCATAACACCTCAGCAGTGCCACAGTCTGATTGCCTCCATGCCACGCCACATTGAAGCAGTAATTTCTGCCAATTTTCTGACCAAGTATTGAGTGCATAACTGAATATAATTATGTGAAGGTTGACTTTTTTGTATTAAAACACTTTTCTTTTATTATTCGGATTTTTTTTAGAAGGACCTGTATATGTTTCTAAATAAATGAGTGCAGGCCCAAATTCTGTTCTGTTGGTGATAGTGTACCTATCACCAACAGAACAGAGAGCAGAAGCAGACTTCCTGCTTCCGAAGAGTGTAGACGTGTCTTTGCTTCCTCCTGCTGCTTATGCTTTTTTGTCTTTTAATCATTTTATCTTTTTCCACAAGTCTTGGATATAATTTTGTCTGCTTCTTTTAAGGAAACCAAGACTTTTTAATCATTCTAACGCCTTTTTACAACGTATCTGACGAGTCAGCGACTACGAGTTTCTCAACATGACCGAAGGAGTAACTCAAACAACCTCTCCCTGTGAAAACTGTCGGATATACAAGCAAGAAATTTGTGTGCTACAGGAACGCATTTTTGCCCTGGAAGCTGAGAAAGGACTTCATGATACGCTCCCAGTGAACTGCAGTGGTAAGACTTTTACTACGAAAGGAAGGGGTGAAAAGACTGCTACTCACAACTTAAAGTTAAATGATACCGTGTCTTTTCCAAGACTTGACTATAATCGCCTTGGTCCTAAACCAAAACAACGTCAAAATGTCGGTATCGATGCCATAACATCACCCGGAATTAAATTAACAAACAGATTTTTACCACTGTCGGATACAAATGGGTCTGAGTCTAACATTGAGAGACTCAGGACAGAGCAGCACCAGGACCGAAAAAATGTGTCAAGCGTCAAGGACACTTTGCTGCTAGGAGATGGAGCCATATCTAACATAAACATGGGGAAAATGATAACAAGCAGCTATCCGAGTGCCACAGTTTCTGACATCACAGAGGCACTACCAAAGGAACTAGCTAAGCATCAAGGTGTGAAACAGCTGATCTTGCACGTGGGTGCAGTGGACATCAGAAATGGACAGTCTGAAATCTTAAAAAAAGATTTCATCACACTCTTTGAAAGTTTGGATAAAGTGACATTACCCACGTTTATTAGTGGACCTCTCCCAACCATCGACAGGAAGGTAAACAAGTTCAGCCGGTTGCTTCAGCTGAACACATGGCTATCCAACATCTGTGAGTCCAGAGGATTGCATTTTATTGACAACTTTAACCTGTTTTGGCTTCGAGGTGACCTTTTCAGAGGAAAAGGCCCGCACCTGAACGGAGGTGGAATGAGGGTTCTGACGGAGAACCTCCTCCACGCTCTGAGGCGTCAAAGCAGGCCTGAGCAGAAACAGGCCTCTGTGCGGCCACCGAGAGAAAAGAGGAGGAAGAAAAGAGCTCCCTCTGCCTCACCCAAGGACCCAGCCAAGAGTTTGACCAAAACAGCACCAGCAACAACAAAATCTGCATCCATGGATAAGGAATTAACTGCTTCAGCTACAGCACCAGCATCTCCAACTAAGGACTCAGCCACTGCAGCCGTTGCAACAACACCTGCCTCTCCGGAAGTAGACTCAGGCGCTGCAGTTACTGCCACAGAAACATCTGCATCTCCGGCAAAGGAGTCAGCTGCTGCAGCTGCTGCTACAGTAACATCTTGTGCATCGCCTGCTAAGGGTTTAGCTGGAGCAGAGACTACATCACCTTTACCTTCGCCCTCACCACAGTCCCCACCTGTTACATCTACACCCTCTAGTGACTCTTCATTTTCGTTTCCATCTCCATCGACACCTTTGAGATTTCCAAATCATTGTGAAAGCTTGATCAAATCAGGCACTAAAATAGTTCCTCTTACTCCAGACATGGTTAGATCAAGGTTTAACCTTAGATCAAGGTTTAAATCCCCAAAGAACTATCATGCTCCTCCCGCTCCTAAGCCTGCTCCAAGAAGCAGAGCCCCCCCAGCTCGGCCTCCATCACCGGCCCGAGCTGTTATCTCCAACAGCGTCACTGCTGCTGTCTAGGATGTAAAGGGCCTCTGCGTTGCTACCACTCACTTTAAACCCAACTGGAGGTCCAGGGAGGAAGTGATCTCTGCAAAACCAATCTGTACTGTCACATCACGTAGACTAAAACAGAGAGGGACAGTCAGAGTGTCTGAGCAGAGAAATCTAATCCATATTCCATGTAAGAAGTTAGAGCCCAACCCAGCCCAGGAAACTCAGATCAGTCTCAAACATGCTGTACTCAATGTCAGATCTTTAAATAACAAATCTTTCTTGATTAATAATTTTATTTCTTCTAATGATCTTGGTTTTATGTTCTTAACCGAGACGTGGCTTGATAATAGTACAGGTAACGCAGTCCTGATTGAGTCTACTCCACCTCACTATACCTTTGAGTTTGAAACACGACAAAACCAAAGAGGTGGGGGCGTTTGTAGCATTTTCAGGGAGAATATAGTCACCCACAAATTGTCATTTGGGTTGTTTTCTTCATTTGAGTATGTGTCTGTCAAAATGGAGCTAAAACAAGCGTCCATAGTTTATGTCACTATCTACAAGCCACCGCAGAATTGTTTTACTGATGATTTTTCAGAACTACTTTCAGTTTTGTGCACTGAATTTGACCATTTTGTTGTAACAGGTGATTTAAATGTACATGTGGATGTAGCCAGCGACAGACAAGCTAAAGAACTCAATGCTGTCCTTGAAATGTTTGGTCTAACTCAGCATGTGACCGAGCCCACTCACAACAGAGGGCACACACTGGATGTGCTCATTACTAAGGGGGTTACTGCCTCAAATGTTAATGTCATGGATGTCGCATTATCTGATCATTTTTGTTTGTTCTTTGACCTGTCTGTTACACCAAAGCCGGCAGCTGGGCCAAAAAAAGTTCGAAGAAGACTCATAAATGACAAAACAAGGGCACAGTTTATGGAAATGATTGCTTTTGAAAATACCACTGGTTCTAATGTTGATCATCTGTGGAACTCCTATACATCGAGTGTTTTGAATGTCTTGGACACCGTTGCCCCTTTCAAGGTTAGAGAGGTTAAAAACAGGCAAAAGGCACCATGGAGAAGTGATGACTCAGTCAGGGCACAAAAGAGAGAGTGCCGGGGAGCCGAACGGAAATGGCGCAAATCAAAACTCCAGGTTGATCTAGAGATCCATAAAAAGAAGTTATGCATGTTTAACCAGACTTTGAAAAAATCAAGGGAGAGATATTTCTCTGAAATCATCACCAACTGCAATGGTAACGCTCGAGTTCTGTTTGCTACAGTAAACAGATTAACAAACCCTCCAGCTTCACTGCCCTTAGAACTAATTTCTACATCAAAGTGCAATGAGTTTGCGAAATTCTTTAGTGATAAAGTTCAGATTATTAAGAATGCAATAATTTCCACCACACAGATAATAACCCTTCATCCACCTAAACACCTCGAGCTGACACATTTCACTCCTGTTACTGACAGAACAGTCGAAGAGATCATCTCAGGTCTGAGTTCATCCACATGCTGCCTTGATGAGTTACCCACTGGATTTCTAAAGTCTGTGTTGAACAGCTTATTAGTAGAGGTTACTAATCTAGTTAACATCTCATTGGAGACAGGAACATTTCCAAAAGCCCCGAAAACCGCGGTTATTAAGCCTCTCCTAAAGAAGAACAGTCTTGATGCCACAGTTGTAAACAACTACCGTCCCATATCAAACCTGCCATTCTTAGGTAAAGTCCTCGAAAAAGTTGTTTATCAGCAGCTAAGTTGCTTTCTCCTATCTCACAACGCTTTTGATACTTTCCAGTCTGGTTTTCGACCTCACCATAGCACTGAGACAGCTCTGATCAAGGTGATAAATGACATCTGCCTGAACACAGATGCAGGCAGAGTCTCAGTCTTAGTTCTGCTGGACCTGAGCGCTGCCTTTGACACTGTGGACCATGATATTCTTTTACAGAGGTTGGAGAACTGGCTGGGAATCTCTGGTCCTGCTCTAAACTGGTTTAAGTCGTATCTTGAGGACAGAACTTACTTTCTTGAAATTGGAAATTGCATTTCAGACAAAATGTCTGTGACCTGTGGTGTTCCCCAGGGCTCGATCCTGGGGCCCCTCCTGTTCAATTTGTACATGCTTCCGTTAGGCCAACTAATACGCAGCAACAATGTGTCTTACCACAACTATGCAGACGACACTCAGATCTATGTGTCTCTGACAGCAGGTGAACATGGGCCTGTGGATTCACTCTGTCGCTGTATTGAACAAATCACTGCGTGGATGCAAAACAACTTTCTCCAGCTAAACTAAAAAAAAACTGAAATAATCGTCTATGGGCCACTGAAGCAAAGAGAACGTGTAATCAGTCACCTTCAGTCTCGTTCTCTAAAACCAAAAACACAGGTTAGAAATCTAGGGGTGCTAATGGACTCAGACCTGAACTTTCACAGCCACATAAAGTCAACAATATCAACAGTCTTTTACCATCTAAAAAACATTGCCAAAATCAAAAATATAGTGTCTAAACCAGACTTGGAGAGACTGAACCATGCATTTGTCTCCAGCAGGTTAGACTACTGCAATGGCCTGCTCACTGGTCTCTCTAAACGAGCTGTTAAACAACTACAGAACATTCAGAACGCTGCAGCTCGAGTCCTGACTAGAACCAGAAAATATGACCATATTAGTCCAGTGCTCATTACTCTGCACTGGCTTCCTTTCACTCAGAGAATAGACTTTAAAACAGCTTTACTTGTGTACAAGTCTCTTCATGGTCTAGCACCAAAATACATCTGTGACATGTTAGAGCCATACGAGCCATCTAGGACCCTGAGAACCTCAGGGACTGGTCTCCTGCAGGTGCCTAGAATCAGGACTAAACACGGTGAAGCTACATTCCAGTTTTCTGCAGCTAAAATCTGGAACAGTCTTCCAGAGAATGTGAGACAGGCCTCAACGCTGACAATGTTTAAGACCAGGCTGAAAACAGTTCTGTTTAACCGTGCATATGAAAACTGAAAGTATCTTATCTACACTCTTCACTCTTTTTTAAATTAATGATGAATTCTATGTTTTATGATTTTCCTTTTGTGATTTTATGTATGTTTTGCTCTCCTTTTGTGATTTTGTGTAACTGTAAAGAACTTTGAATTTCCCTGTGTATGAATTGTGCTCTACAAATAAACTTGCCTTGCCTTGCCTTGCCTTGCCTTACCTGTGCACCTGTGGAAGAGCCCTCTGCTGTTGCTCCTCTGTAATCGCCCAACCCTGTAATCTCCTTTGTAGTCTCCTATCCCAATCCATAGTCTACCTGCTATGCCACTCTCAAATGTTCCATAGATGTTGTAGATGGGATGTAGTTGGGATAGTTTATAGTATATATTTTTGATACACTTCTATTTTGTTAGGGTCACCAGAAGGGTTATCAGTAAATTTTGGAGCCAGCCTACCAAATTTCAGGATTATGAAAGACTACAGGATTGGTTAATGAGTTCAGGCACATAGTGGGTAGGGCTGAAAGCAGCAAGGCTGAAAGGACAAAATGGGAGGCAGTGTGTTTTTCATTACTAGCCATGACAGATATTGTTTCATTAGACAATAGGACATCATTCTTATATTATAGCCCAATAGTAAAATTCTAGATTTGATAGCCCCATACCCCGCTGATTTGGGTCACTGTATGAATGCTTTTTGAATGAGCAGTGTTGAGCAGTATTGTTTTTGTGCCAAATGTACCTTTAGGAATTATGGCCTAAATGTATCTTTCCTCTGACTGATGTCTTTAAACAATAAGACCCTTCTGATGCATTGAAAGCTCTCTGTGGACCATGGCTTGTGGTAGAAAGATGTGGTGACAAAAATGTCAGCTGGAATGAAAGTTAATCAGAGACACTTTAATTGGTGTTAGGTGTCTACTGACTCCACTTTAACATAACAACAGTTTTAATGTAATTGGTTAACACTGAACTGAACACAGAGACATCCCCAGTTATAACAGGTGTGCACATTTGCGTAACCTAATTAATTCAGTTGGTAATTTTTTATTGCCTTTTACAAGGTACGGAAGTCTAGCTCTTTACTGGGATGTCCTCTGGAGTCGGTGGTGGTGGTGGGAGAGAGGAGGATGTTGGCAAAGCTGACATCCATCATGGACAACCCCCATCACCCTCTGCATGGGGTAGTGGGTGCGCTTAGCAGCTCCTTTAGCCAGAGACTCAAACACCCTCGCTGCAAGAAGGAGCGCTTTCGCAGATCATTCATCCCGACAGCAATAAGACTCTATAACATAACATAAACATAAACCTCACTGTAGTCACTGTCACTTTTTCACTGGTCACTTTTTTCTCTTCACACACACCCTGCACCTTAAGTGTGCATTAGCTATGTATGTGTACATGTGGGTATGTGCGTGGATATGTATGTCCATATATATATATGCAAATATGTGTGTATGTGTATGTATGTAGGTATGTACGTCCATGTATGTATGTATATATGCCTTGCTTATGCATACTTTTTTTCTTACTATTTATTAGCATTTTCTCTCCACTCTGTCGATAATGCATACTGTGTATGCGGATTAACAAATTCTGCGAATTTGTACATTGTGTTGTGTGTTTTTTTATAGTTTTTTTTATCTTCTTCAACTTTATTTTTCTTTTTCTTTATCTGTAACGCTGCAGTAACACACAAATTTCCCCGTTGTGGGATCAATAAAGTTTATCTATTCTATTCTATTCTAAGTTACAGGTCATAAAAGTAATATTATCAAAAGAAAATAATGTTGTGCCTCACAATCTGAGTTTTGGGCCTACTGAGAAGCCTGGAGTCTCACTATGAGTGTTTGAACACATGGTCCTCTCAGACAATAGAAATTCTTTCTCCACAAAACTGCAGACACACTGGAGCCTCAGGTAGGTTTTTAACAGCACTAACTGCTTTCTGACTGATCCAGTAGGCCACGTCACAAGGACTCCCAACAAAAAGTTCCCCAGAAAGCGGACTCCAATTGGCCGTAGCGCACCACTAGGTGGTGCGACTAAGGTTATAGATGCACAGAAGAACCTGAAGACGCTGCTCTTTCCAGTCGCACTGACAGGCATGACGCTCCACCCGCCTGCCTCCACCGAGGAAATGCCTGTACGAGTGAACAACACACACATCTCCAAAAGGCCTGAAGAGGAAATCTCTGAGGACAAGATATTTCTTCCCCCTCCTTGGTCGACGGTCTCCCCCCGGATCAAGCTGTTTTTCCAGCAGATGCAGGTGACGCCCGCCTATGAAAGAAGGGAGGCCGAGAAACACTGTTTTCTCCTACTTTCTTTTATTTTGTCACGACCCTCTCCTTCCAAGCCACGTAAAGTGAAAGCACACTAGCTTACTGCTAGCCCCAGAATGCCAGCAAAGGACGTGCTGCAGCTCTGGATCAACAAACCCGGATCAACGAGCTCCGGATCCACACAACTACAGCCTAAAATCACCGTAAGAGGTTGTCTTCTGGGCAGTATGTTAGCTGCATTTTTTTAGTTGTTTAACCTGTTATTGTTTCACTTGTTTTCACGTTTTTTACGGATTATCGCAACCACTACATTATTTAAATTGTTACTACGATCAGCTAATTGAGCACAAAGACCGCTCACTCGCTCTCCCTTCTCTCACTCACCACAAACACTTGCACCTACACCTACAGTGACTTGCGAAACTATGTGGCCCCCTTGAACTTTGTGACCTTTTGCCACATTTCAGGCTTCAAACATAAAGATATAAAACTGTAATTTCTTGTGAAGAATCAACAACAAGTGGGACACAATCATGAAGTGGAACACACTTTATTGGATATTTTAAACTTTTTTAACAAATAAAAAACAAAATATTGGGTGTGCAAAATCATTCAGCCCCTTTACTTTCAGTGCAATAAACTCTGTCCAGAGGTTCAGTGAGGATTTCTGAATGATTCAATGTTGACCTAAATGACTAATGATAATTGGAATCCACCTGTGTGTAATCAAGTCTCTGTATAAATGCACCTGCACCTATAGTCTCAGAGGTCTGTTTAAAGTGCAGAGAGCATGAAGAACAAGGAACACACCAGGCAGGTCCAAGATACTGTTTTGGAGAAGTTTAAAGCTGGATTTGGATACAAAAAGATTTCCCAAGCTTGAAACATCCCAAGGAGCACTGTGCAAGCAATAATATTGAAATGGAAGGAGTATCAGACCACTGTAAATCTACCAAGATCTGGCCATCCCCCTAAACTTTCAGCTCATACAAGGAGAAGACAGATCAGAGATGCAGCCAAGAGGCCCATGATCACGCTGGATGAACTGCAGAGGTCTACAGCTGAGGTGGGAGAATCTGTCCATAGGACAACAATCAGTCGTATACTGCGGAAATCTGGCCTTTATGGAAGAGTGGCAAGAAGGAAGCCATTTCTTAAAGATATCCATAAAAAGTTTCGTTTAACGTTTGCCACAAGCCACCTGGGAGACACACCAAACATGTGGAAGAAGGTGCTCTGGTCAGATGAGACCAAAATCGAACTTTTTGGCAACAATGCAAGACGTTATGTTTGGCGTAAAAGCAGCACAGCTCATCACCCTCAACACACCATTCCCACTGTCAAACATGGTGGTGGCAGCATCATGGTTTGGGCCTGCTTTTCTTCAGCAGGGACAGGGAAGATGGTTAAAATTGATGGGAAGATGGATGGAGCCAAATACAGGACCATTCTGGAAGAAAACCTGATGGAGTCTGCAAAAGACCTGAGACTGGGACGGAGATTTGTCTTCCAACATGACAATGATCCAAAACATAAAGCAAAAGCTACAATGGCATGGTTCACTAAAAAACATATCAAGGTGTTAGAATGGCCAAGTCAAAGTCCAGACCTCAATCCAATTGAGAATCTGTGGAAAGAACTGAAAACTGCTGTTCACAAACGCTCTCCATCCAACCTAACTGAGCTCGAGCTGTTTTGCAAAGAGGAATGGGCAAAAATATCAGTTTCTTGATGTGCAAAACTGATAGAGACATACCCCAAGCGACTTGCAGCTGTAATCGCAGCAAAAGGTGGCGCTACAAAGTATTAACTCAATGGGGCTGAATGATTTTGCACGCCCAATTTTTCGTTTTTTAATTGGTTAAAAAAGTTTCAAATATCCAATAAAGTGTGTTACACTTCATGATTGTGTCCCACTTGTTGTTGATTCTTCACAAGAAATTACAGTTTTATATCTTTATGTTTGAAGCCTGAAATGTGGCAAAAGGTCACAATGTTCAAGGGGGCCACATAGTTTCGCAAGCCACTTTATATTACCACATACACACACACAATATTCTGCACACTTTGCCTGTGCTTTCTTTGTTTTGGATTGTGTTGTAGACAAGCCGCCATCTTGTCACACACACCAGTATCTGGGAGTGTACTGTCCCAACCCTACTGCTAGAGGACGTTGTTCCACGCTCTGGGAGCCGCCAATCTTAGGGAGTCTCACTTTGTTCTGGCATAGCTGCCATCTTGTGACCGCCCACACACACTCACTCACTCACTCACTCACTCACACACAAACACACACACAGACACACACACACACACACACACACACACACACACACACACACACACTCATGTTGGAGGGGTTTAGAGCATGAACCACACTTTTAAGGTCGTGTCACTGCATCTCAATAGGATTCAGGTGTGGACATTGATTAGCCAAAGTCTTCATTTCGTTTTTCTTTAGGCATTGTCCTGCAGCAAAACCCAAATTGGTTACAGGTTGAGGTGACAAACAAAGGGCTGGACATTCTCCTTCAGGATTTTATGGTAGAGAGTAGAATTCATGCTTCCACTTATCACAACAAGTCTTTCAGGCCCTATGAGGTTCTCTTTCTGAAATGTGGTGTTAATTTTTTACCAGACCAAAAAATTCAACTTTGTCACAAAAGTATTTTGTGTCAAGAGTGTTTTGTCTACTTCACTTGTCAGACAGGTCCTATATGTGATTTCTTGGCTAGATAAATTGAACTCAGTTATGGTATATTTTAACAGATAGGGCAATAGTTTTATATATAGTAGTAGTATATATATATATATATATATATATTAGGGATGCACCGATGTGAAAATTTCGGCCGATATCGATATCCGATATACATATCGGCAGTCACTGCCGATACCGATATTTGCCGATATCGATATATGTAGAGAAAAAGTTTTCTGTAGTGTCACAAATTTAGTACAGACCAGAAAAAACACTGTATATTTGAAAAGCACAACAGTGCTCTTTATTTAAAGGAAGGCTCACTGTAAAACTTAGAGTTAGAGGAAGTACGGCGGAGCGGACCCGATGGAGCTCCGCGAAGGCGGCGACATCGGCGGCCAGCGATGAGAAGGCGGCAGGACGGCGTCCGACACCCCGGGGCAACGCTCCAAGCATTTTTTTGTCTTTTTGTCTTTTCGGGCGATGCGATGTGACGGAGGAGCCGCTAGGAGAAACCGCTACAGTTAGTTGGGTCACTGTCTGCGTGTCTCTCGGCGACGCGCTAAGCTAAGCTAGCTGGTCCTAGCGGGCTCCTCCGTCACATCGCATCGCCCGAAAAGACAGCGGCCTCCTCCGCCTCCGCCGCGGCCGCCGACGAGAAGGCGGCAGGACGGCGTCCGACACCCCGGAGCAACGTTCGCGCATTTTTTTTGTCTTTTCGGGCGATGCGATGTGACGGAGGAGCCCGCTAGGACCAGCTAGCTTAGCTTAGCGCGTCGCCGAGAGACACTCAGACAGTGACCCAACTAACTGTAGGTTTAACTCTGCCAATTGTTGACATATCGGCCAGAATTTGTTGACATCGGACCGATACCGATATGTTAAAAAACGTGACATATCGGCCGATATATATCGGTTGGCCGATATATCGTGCATCACTAATATATATATATATATATGTACAATGGCGGGTGTGGTTGACTCCCTTCCTGTCCCCGTTTTGATTGGGCGAGACTGCCCAGCCTTCCATTCGCTATGGAGAGAGACACAGCAGAGGCCAACCCGAATGCCTAGGAAGCGGGGAGGTAAGGCCCACACGGTGGAGGCGTCGGCACCACCCTCAGACCCGCTTACCCCCGCCTTTGCCCTTGCAAGACTGACAGGCCCCCGGGCTGACACAGAGACTGACCGGGACACTGAGGAGGTAAACAGGGCTCCAGAAAGTGTCTCAAATGCCAGTGAGGACGACGCCCAGGGCACCAGAGAGCTTCCCCCACTCACCGGCCAGTACGGTACTGCCCAGCTACAGGACCCCACTCTTGCAAACGCGCTAAGAAATGTGCAGGTGCTAGAGGGAGTAGTGTTGGGGGGAAGGACAAGCCCTAGTTACCCTCATTTTGCTATTAGCCGGGGCTTAGTATATCAGATAACCAAAAAGGACGATAAAGTACATGAACAGCTGCCACGGTGCTCAATCTAGCGCACACACACCCTCTAGGAGCCCACCTAGGAGTAGAGAAGACGAAAGAGAGAATCTTGCAGCGCTTCTTTTGGCCGGGAGTACACAAGGACATAGAGAACTACTGCAGGAGCTGCCCTGAGTGTCAGCGGGTTGCGCCCAAGCCTCCCTACAGAAACCCACTCATTCCCCTGCCCATTATTGAGACTCCGTTTGAGAGGATTGGGTTGGATATAGTTGGCCCCCTGCCAAGAAGTGCCAGGGGACACCAATACATCCTGGTCATCCTGGACTATGCAACCCGGTACCCTGAGGCTATCCCGCTGAGGAAGGCTACGTCCAGGCAGATTGCAAAGGAGCTGTTCCTGCTCTCAACCAGTCTGGGCATCCCGAGGGATATTTTAACCGACCAGGGGAGCCCATTCATGTCCAGAGTGATGAAAGAACTCTGCATGCTCCTAAAAATCAAACAGTTGAGGACGTCCGTTTACCACCCCCAAACAGATGGGTTGGTGGAACAATTCAACAGGACCCTTAAGTCCATGCTACGCAAAGCCATCGAGGAGGATGGGCGTAACTGGGACCAGCTGTTACCATACCTACTGTTTGCGGTAAGAGAGGTACCTCAATCTTCCACTGTTTTTTCACCATTCGAGCTCTTGCTTTCGTACAGACCCAGAGGGCTTCTCGACATAGCCAAAGAAGCTTGGGAGGAGCAACCATGCCGACAGCGGACCCTGATTGAGCATGTGGGAGCTATGAGGCAGAGGATGAAGGCCATCTACCCCATAATACGTGAACACATGGAGGCTGCTCAGAGGCAACAGCAAGCCTCCTACAATCGACCCGCCCAACCCAGGGAGTTCAAGCCTGGGGACAGGGTACTGGTCCTGGTGCAGACGGTGGAGTGCAAGTTCCTGGCCACCTGGCAAGGGCCGTACAAGGTGATTGAACGGGTGGGAGAGGTAAATTACAAGGTGAGGCAAACTGACAAAAGAAAACCTATACAAATTTACCATGTTAACCTTTTAAAGAAGTGGCACGCCAGGGAGGTGCTCTTCAGTTGTTTACCCCCCACAGAGTCAAAAGTACCTGCCCGAGATGAGGTCCAGGTAGCCCCAAGCCTATCACCCCACCAACGGCAGATGACCTTGGAACTGGTGGATAGGAACCAGGATGTCTTCTCCACCCTACCCGGATACATGGAGGTGGTCCAACATGACATTCGTACCGTACCTTGCCGTACAGTTCACCATGGCCCTTACCGCATACCGGAGGCCCGCAAGAAAGCGATCCAGGAGGAGGTAAGGAAGATGCTGGAGCTGGGGGTTATCGAGGAATCCAAGAGTGCCTGGGCAAGCCCTATTGTGTTGGTCCCCAAACCAGACGGGTCGATCAGGTTTTGTAATGACTATAGGAAGCTGAATGAGGTGTCGGAGTTTGACGCCTACCCGATGCCACGGGTCGATGACCTGGTAGACTCTTTAGGCCATGCCCGCTTCCTAACCACTCTGGATCTCACCAAAGGTTACTGGCAGGTACCCCTGACCCTGGCATCCAGGGAGAAGACTGCGTTTGCCACACCGGAGGGGCTCTACCAGTATACCCGGCTCCCGTTTGGGCTTCATGGAGCACCTGCCACGTTCCAGCGCTTGATGGACCGGGTCCTGGCCCCCCACAAAAGGTATGCTGCTGCATTTTTAGATGACGTGGTCATCCAAAGTCCAGATTGGGCCAGTCACTTACCCCGTGTGCAAGCAGTGATTGATTCTCTCAGAGAAGCGGGACTCACGGCCAACCCGAAGAAGTGCAGGCTGGCCTTCGGTGAGACAAACTACCTGGGGTATACCATTGGCAGGGGGCTGGTAAAACCCCAGGAGGCCAAGCTGCGGGCCATCCAGGACTGGCCACAGCCCACCACCAAGAAGCAGGTGAGAGCATTTCTAGGCCTAGCAGGTTACTACAGGCGCTTTATTGCGGACTTCGCCACCCTAGCTGCGCCTCTGACGGAGCTGACCACCAAACGCCACTCCAGGCGGTCGAGGTGGAACCCTGCAGCAGAAGCAGCCTTCGTCGGGCTGAAGCGAGCCTTGTGCGCCGGTCCGGTCCTCGTAGCCCCGGACTTCAGGAGGGAATTCATCGTTCAGGCAGATGCCTCAGAGGTGGGCCTAGGGGCTGTACTGGCACAAGTGCATGAAGGTGAGGAACACCCTATATTATATTTAAGCAGGAAGCTACTCCCTAGAGAAAAGAACTATTCTACGGTGGAGAAGGAGTGCCTTGCTGTCACCTTGGCCCTGGAATCCATGCGGTACTATCTACTAGGCCGGAAGTTCACGGTCGTGACCGATCATGCTCCCCTTCAATGGATGGCCCGGAACAAGGAGACTAACAGCAGGGTCACCAGATGGTTTTTAAGCTTACAAGCTTTCGATTTCTCTGTTGTTCACAGGGCTGGCAGGCGCCACAGCAATGCAGACACCCTCTCCCGGCGAGACGCCCTCTTCACTTCGTTCCCCCCGACGAGGACGTCGGTCCTGAGGGGGGGGGATGTGTGATGTCACGAGAGGCCGGGTCCTGGAGGGGCGCTACATCCCCTTGAGATGGCTACAGCAGTATCCTGGCATGGCTCCATCTGCGGGTGGAGCCAGGAACTTGCCAGGAATTTCACCCAGCACTGAACACTGATTGCCTAATGAGGCACACCTGTGGCCAATCTCCTGGAGTGAAACTGCAGGGCTTTTTAGGACACCAGAGCTCTCAGCAGAGTGTAGCGAGTAGGAGAGAAGCTGCAGACGCTGATCTGGGTGGATGATATGTGCTGAAGAACCTGCTAAAGAGAAGACTCCGTTTGTTGGATATTCATTCGTTGGTATTGGACTAATTTCGTTCGCTGTGCTGTGTGGAGGTACTGTGGGGGTGAAGAACCAATAAATCAACTAGAAAGAAAAGGACTTTGTTTGTGTTTTTGTGAAGTGAACTTTATTTTGAAGGAAGACTTGAGTTTGATTAAGAGACTTTTTTTTTTGTGATTAGAACCCAAAAAAGGAAAGAAATCCTTAGTTTGCCTTTTGCGCTAAAAAGCCTTTTCTGTTAAACCCTTTTGACCAGTAAAAGAAACTGCATTTTAAATCTTTGTCTCCGTGCACTTCTTGGACTGCCCTGCTGAACGTGGATTGCCTCTCATGACATCACAATATATATATAGTTAGTTCCACCACTACACTGTAACAAAAAACAATGAGTAATTAATATTAATATTAAATAAATCTTAATTATTATGATTAAAACTAATCAATAAAATAATCTACATAAATAAATGAATGAATAAATAAATAAAATAAAAAATTTCAAAAAAGCTCTAAAAAAGCCTCAAAAATAGCTCTACCTCTACAACAGTAAAATTCTTCCTGCACATTAATGTATGCCTCTGTTTCTGCAAAGTGAGTATGTTTAATACTTGAGTAAAAGATTATACTATAGATAATACTTTCTCTGCCACTGGGTTCTTCTCTACCTGCACATGATGTTGCGTAGCTTCTCCAGATTGTCTGTAGTGAAGTAATAATAGTTGCGATCACAGCGCTGCACATCTTTGTCTATCCTGTGGATGTTGAGGGCGACCGTGTCCAACAACTCGATCTGCAGAAAGAAAACATTAGTCTTAACACACAGAGGTTTTCTTTTTCTGCCTCCACCAGGACAAAATGTAAGCTTTCAAGCAAGCAATCAATCTTTATTTGTATAGCACTTTTCATACAATAAGATGCAACAAAAAGTGCTTCACATAATAAAATAAAATAATCAGTAGTAGTAAGCAGTACCACAGATGTTGGTCATAGTAGGAAAAAGTTTTACTTCTCAGGAATAATTAAAAGCCCAGTACCAGAGGATCTGAGGGTTCTGGAGGGCTGGTAGATTAAACGAAAATCTGATAAATAAGAATGACCAAGATCATTAAGGGTTGTAAAAACAGTAAAATAATCTTGAAATTAATTCTGAAGCTGATAGTAAGCAAATAAAGAGCCTGTAAAATTGGTGTAATATTGTATATATCTCCTTCTGCTCCTCATCAGTACAGGAGTGGCTGAATTGTGTAATCCTGTTCTTGTTGAGACCAGAAAGGACAGCAATATTGTAGTTGATGCTGGAGGTGACAAAAGTGTAGAGTAAAATCTCTGCATTACCTTGAGCTAGAAACAGCCTGACTCTGGAAATGTTTTTCAGATGATAAAATGCTGTCTTAGTTATATTTTAAATATGGGGCTTTAAACTTAAACAGCAAAAAGCCTTCATGATTTGATATTTTCTTCTCTGTCACCTTTTAGAGAAATGTTTTATTATATCTGAAGTGTAATATCATTAGCATGTCATTCATTCTGTACAATACTTTCAGAATGTGGCATGCAATGAACATTTCTCATGTTTTCCCCTCGTGCGGCAGACATATGCACATATGTACCGTATATGAGGAGAGTGAAGGGGAAACCCCATCAGCAGCGGCTACATTGGTCACCAGTTTGTCCAGCTGACTGCACAGCCTGTCCTCAGTCAGAGAATCTTGACGCTCCCCCAGCACACCCGGAGTCCTGCCTTCCTCCCCGACCCCCCCTTCCTCCTCTGTGCTCTGCCCGTCATCTATGCTGGACAGGATCTGAGAATGAGCAGAGGTCACTGAGTAGTTTCTGGAGGAAGGCAGTCCAGAGTCAGGAGAATCAAACTCCACCAGAGGACGCTCCTCCGGGGGGAGAGCCACAGGGGGAACCAGGGTAGTCATGGTGGGAGTGCTGTCCTCTCCACTGGGGGTCTCCTGGCTTCCAGCATCTGGTTCATCCACTGACATGAACACCTGAAGAAGGATACACAGTGAGGCCAGTGATGCAGAGGTGGGATCATAAATTATGTGGCTTGTTATTTCACCAGTCATGTTATTTTTATTTGTAGAGCCCAATATCACAAATCTGCCTCAGGGGGCTTTACAGTCTGTCCAGCAAACAGCAACATTTGTCTTTAGTATCGAAGAAGGAAAAAATCCCTAAAAAATTTTATATGGTGAAAAAAAAGAGGAAAAAACACAGGAAGAGCATCAGTGGAGGCATATGGATGCCTTTTCCAGGAGGGACAGACAAGAAATCGATGTGGGTACAGAATTTCAAACAAAGCCAAATATGTATATTAAAGGAAAGACAGCATGACAAACTTATATAAAACTTAAATAAATTGATAAAATACAGTACTAAATGTTCACTTTAATGAGAAAATGTGTCTAAACATTTGAACTGTACTTATCATAGCTGCACCAAACACAGATTATTTACAGTGTGTCTACTCAAGTGCAGACTGGACGACAAAGACTAAGTGGAAATAGCAGCATCATCCATATGCTGATGTTGCTGAGATACTTATTAAGTCCTTAATGAACTGTGAAGAGTGTTATTTTTACGAGATTTGACAAAGCTCCAGAGCTACAGAAGACATTTTTCAAGTTGTGTTTCCATCTAACTGTAAAAAGAATTCAACTTTTGAAATCTCTGAAAAGAGAAAATGCAAATTAGATATTTCAATTACCTGGTCTTGAGTAAATAGACTTGATGCAAGGTGTGCTTTGCTCAGAAGGTGGGGGTATAGGCTATGTTACATACAGCTTAAATAAAAACAGTAGAATAAAAAGAGAATTCAAAGTCTGGTAGGTTGTAATAGTTCAACCTGTCAGCTAGTATTGATGATGATTCATGGTGTCTAGTGATGAAGAAAGATAAATGCATATTGGTAATTAGAGCAATTCAATAGTCATTTTGAGTATATTGTTAAAAATCAGGACATTCATGCAGCCTCTGAGGGATCTTCTCTTGTTGGAGGTTCTGTTGCTGTCCTGGTTCACCTGGACAGCTGAATGGATCCTGTCACCTTATCCTCCACATACTACGATTTAATATATTTATAATTAAGTTATTCCATTTGATGTCTTATTTAAATTTTCCTGTTCTAATGTATTGTTTCCATCTGCACCCATCATCTACTGCAGCTTGTCTGTCCTGGAAGAGGAATCCTCCTCTGTTAATCCTCCTGAGGGTTCTTCAGTTTTTTCCCCCCATTAAAGGTTTTTTTAGGGAGTTAAACCTTGTACGATGTGAGGGTCTAAGGACAGGGGATGTTGTGTTGCTTTGGTACAAACTGTAAAGCCCATTGGAGTGAATCTGTGATTTGTGATCCTGGGCTATAAAATTAAATTGAATAATAGAATGTGACAATGACATATATTCTATATTTCTCAGACTAACAGGTGCATAATGTCCTATATAAACTTCCTCACCTCATTACTGAGTGTAGAGTCTCTGTGAACAAGTCGCAGGACGTGACTGTCGATGCTGCTGCCAGATGAGAGCTTGGCAAAGATGGCTGACTGCATCTCCCTCTCCCTCTGCTTGACAATCACCTCGCAGGCCTTCCACTCCCTCATCACCTGCTGGTAGTGCTCGCTGATTTTTGCATCAATCTTAACAGTGAAAAAATATATATATATCATATGTTTGTGTGTGTGTTTTTGTGTTTTTGCGTGTGTGTGTGTGTGTGTGTGTGTGTGTGTATACCTGGCTCATATCCTTTTTGCCCATGCTGAACTTGTAATGTCCCAGCAGGAAGGGCCAGACTTCTTTCCTGATGGTGTGCTGCACTCCGCCATAATACACCAACCTCAGCAGCTCCAGCTCCTTATAGTTCTGTAACCACACACCCACGCATGCAAGCATGCAGGCACGTGCACACACACACACACACACACACACACACACACACACACAAGTATGACAGGGAGATGAAGCTTGGTTTGAGAGAACAAGATGATAAGGAAGTGAATCAATAATGGAAGAATGGAAAGACTGATGAGTGCACAAGATAAAGGACACAGATATGAATAGAGTGTAATGAGAAATGACTACTTTGTTGGAGCCAATGAGTGATTGTGGTTGGTTTAATAGCTCGACTATCATTCTGCACCCTGGAATGAGACTTCATTCAACTCATTAATTTTTAATTACAGCGAAGGAAGGAGTAGAGACTAGACGAGAAACACATACAGAACTACTGTACAGTACTATATATGAGGGGGGACAGAATATTAGGAATGAGGTAACTGAAGCACAATTATAAAGCTATAAAGAGTTATATAAAGTTTGAACACAAATCAACTTCCAGTTGAAAAGTATTTTTGTGGGGGAGTTTATCTATAGAAACACCTGCACACATTATCTACTGCAGTCTGTCCGTCCTGGAAGAGGAATCCCTCCTCTGTTTCTCTTCCTGAGGTTTCTTCTGTTTTTACCGGGGGTTTTTTTGGGGAGTTTTACCTTGTACGATGTGAGGGTCTAAGGACAGGGAATGTTTTGTTGCTTTTGTACAAACTGTAAAGCCCTTTGGGGCAAATCTGTGATTTGTGATTCTGGGCTATACAAATAAATTGAATTGAATTGAATTGAAGGAACACATCAACTAACCCAACACTGTGACCTATTGGTGTGTTTCAATAGCTTCTGGACAACAACAGGGCTCTATTAATAAGATATATCCGGCTTTGGATACACACATATTACTTATCAGTAGATCTGTTCATTGTTGCTTTCAGCTAAACGTACTGGGCAAAGATTAAGATTCTTGTTATGTTGTAATTTGTTTGATGATGACTATATTTTTAAGGTGCAGTTCTGTCACTGTTCTGTAATGTACTTACCTTGCAGTCTTTCTGGTACTTGCTCCAAACCTCTTTGCTAAGACCTCCAGATGCCTCACAGGGTCTGTCAGGGGGGACAATATTGTGGTTGACCAGAGCAGATAGATGAGTCCGCACAGTGGACAGATGTCGACAGTAGGCCAGCCCTGATGGACAGACACAAAGATGAGACCAGTAAAGTCCAAATGTAAATGTTTTTACTGCCTTCTGATAGATGAAAATGGAGCAAAATACAACCCAAAAAGTCCTTATTATATTATATCCATGTTAACTTTGGATGAGCTGTAGGCCCATGCGACATGTCAGATTTAAACTGATTCATATTCCACACACAAAACTTATGTGCTCATTTGTCTCAAAACTGGAATCTCTAAAATAAATGATTTCAAATCCCAGATTCATATCAAATTGGAGCAATTGTGGAAGAAATATGTGGATATTTCACTTATGTAAAAATAGTAATGCTATTTGTGAAATTATTTATATTGGTAGAATTTTTTTACATCAGCAAAACCTGGTATTTTTAATGGGGTGTGCAGCCTTTTTATATTCACTTTATACTAAACACTATAAAATATTTATATCATTGGGATTACAATTTATTGACATGTACATGCCATACATCATTTTAATGTTGTTAAGGTAAATCCAATGTTAACATATATTGGGGCTCAAGTTAAGGGAAGGAATGTATTTTTTATAAACATATATACATTTTATAAATACAAATATAAAACATTTATTAATTGTATTGATATTAATTAATATATTAAAGATCTATGTATATTATTATATCACTCTATTGCTTCACATAAAGGTTTCTGTATACTATAAATACAGACATTGTGCATAAGGGCTTCAACGATAGCAAATTGAAAATATATTATCAGAAAGAACATCACTGTTGTTAGGTTATTTTCTATAAAACACTATTAATCATATAACAGTATATTTTATCCTGCATTATACTATTATATGGAGTGGAAGTGCAATAAAGTATCACTGTACACTTACAGAAAAGGAGAGGTAGGAGACACATTCAAATACAAATTTAAATAATTGAGTGTAGAAGAAAACAAATACCACACAGGCCTTAGATATGGTTACTATATAGTGCTAATAATATGTGTATATTACAATTCATGGAACAATCTGAACATTCAGGAAGAACAGTCAGAAATGAATGTGATCACTGTGCAGCACAATTACGGTATATACTTACATCCATAAAAGGCCCTGGAGACTATCTGCCGCTTCATGTTCTGGCAGAGCATCTTAAGTGGAACACTAGTGGAAAGAAAAGAAATCTCCCTTCATCACACAGTTTCAGTCTGATACATAAACAGCTGCTTCTAAAACTTTGAAGCTAAAATTCAAAGAAACCCTATAAAATGCAGTTTTGAGGTTCACTGATTATTTTTTTTGCCTCATGTTAAATGAATTTCCTTTCTTTATGGTAAGCACTTTATTTTGGGTGCTTCATGCATATGCATGTGTGTACTATAAGACCTGGATATGGCAACAGCAGCATGCTGAATTCCCAGTCACCACCATGGGACTTTTTGTACTGCTACAAAAAGTACTTTTTGTACTGCTACAAAAAGTCCCATGCGACTTTTTATCTGTCCATCAAAAACCTTTCTAACGGTCAGAAAGCTCTAAAATGTTTTCTTCTTATGAGCGGGACATCACAGCTCTTTGATGCAGCACAGCAGGGTGCAGGTCATTAATGTTTTTTAAATGTGGTTGGAAAAGTAAAATAATTGACTGAAAGACACATTTTTCACGATGATTACGGCATCAGGGCATAATGGGAGACTCACAGCGACAGGGTGACTCTACTCATCAGTCTCTATGAATGAATTTTTCGATGAAGGGTGAGGAAATTTCCAGGCATATGTGCCAGGTAAGCAACTCACACCAAATTAAATGTATGTAATCTCTAGTATATAAGAGTAAGCAGTAAATAAATGCACTGTAAGCAGTGCATTTATTTACTAGTAAACAGTAAATAAAGGCAATTCATATAAAAGTTCACTCTGACAAGCCCACCCAACATAAAGCAATTCAATAGTGATACATCAAGCAAAGTTCAACACGGTAACTCAATGGATGAGGACATTCTCTGGTAAAAAAAACCCAAGCCTGCAGGTGGGACAGATTATGAGACCTCATCGTTACGTGCACAATTGATTTTAATAATTTAATGATGACAGTCTTTCAGTAGATGTCCAACAAAGAAAGATACTAGAAATCCCTCAGATGTAGTCAGGCAACTTTTTACCTCTGCAGATCCTAAAAATGATGTGCAGCTGCTCGACTCTGCATATGCGTTCATGAGGATGAAATAGATGTGTTTGCCAGGCTCTTGAAAACCAATCAGAATCCGAGAGAGAAGGTAGCCGAGTACACAGCTGAGAGAATGGCAACATCACCAAGAACTGTGACAAGCCCATGAATAAACTACAGTAGGTTCCAATATAAAGGACATACCAGAACTGAGAACACAAAGAAGAATCCTAAGTCAAAAAGGAAAGTTCAAACCTGATTGTCAACAAGAGTTGGCTACTGCCTATCTGTTTACAAGAAGATTAGTGGGAACGAAATGTGCAGACAAAGTCACTGTTGGTGGAGTTCCGCAAAACTGTCTAAAGGATGAAGGCTCACAAGCCACAAGCATCATGAAACCCTTTCTTGAAACCCACCTTGTCATCCATTAAAAAAAAATTCCCACAGAGGACCTCTTACATATAGAGGGAGCTGCAGGCTGATGTGTTCCTTACCTTGGCTGCATTAATGTTAACAGGTCTTCCCTTACGAAAATTAACCATGGTTTTACCATGGGAAATACCGTGGTTTTACCATGGTTTTTTGGGTCATGGTTTACCATGGTTTTTTTGTGGTAACCATGGTTATACTATGGTTTTTATGTAGTAACCATGGTTCTACCATGGTTTTTGGAAGTACCATGAACCAACCATAGTAATACTATGGTATCCAAAAACCATGGTAGAACCATGGTTACTACATAAAAACCATAGTATAACCATGGTTACCACAAAAAAACCATGGTTAACCATGGTTACCCAAAAAACCATGGTAAAACCACGGTATTTCCCATGGTAAAGCCATGGTTAATTTTCGTAAGGGTTTCCCAGAACAGTTTAGAGGTGTACCCGAGTTTATCACAACAATGGCACTAGTTGTCCCTGTACTCAGAGTAAGTGTAGGAGTCCCACTAGTCATCGACACAAACATCCTTGATGTCCTGTATAAAGGTTTCAAAGAAAGAACTGAAATTTCACTTGACTGTGAATATGCCTCAGTTGTCATCTGACAGTCAAGTAGACAGTGTCAAACTACAGTCTAAAAGTGCCGTAATCATTTTGGGTGGAAAAAATGCTAATCAATGTCTGTGCAAAACACGCCCCCCGTGTGACTCCTCTGGTAAAGCCAGCCACTGATTTCAGACTAACAGGTGGCTTTCTGTAGCTTCATCATGTCCGGACCAAGACAAACCTCCTTTAAACTCCCTATTCTCCTCAAGATGATTCTGCACATGAAATCATAGTCCCAGCCCATCAAACTCGGGCAGTGCTGTCAGTGCCGACATTAATTTCTCTGTTAATCTCTTAAAGTGAAACTACAAAGCTCAAACCAGACATGCACTACAGCTTACTGTTTCACAACTGGTCAAGTGGATCCTTAAAACTAGATCAAGTTTGAGTTTGCTGATTCCCATTTGTCAGAGGAATAGAAAACTAGTCTTGTATGAAGTTGATTATTTCTTCATTCATAGTATGACGAGTTAATGTTTTTTTTTGTTTTTTTTATCTCAGCTCAGTAACATCAGCTGTTGAATGCAAGACACACAACTACATCTTGTGTGACACTCTTACGAAATTGGAAGTTTACCCTTGACAATTTTCAGGTGGTATCTAGCAGGATAAATAAAAAGTTGAATTCAATTCCCAAAATCTATAACCATTCAAATAAAAGGCAAGACCCATCCATTCATCCGTCTATAATATCAGTCAGAGAGTCGGAGAGTTTATTTACTTCACCAATTGTCATGGTGAAGAAGAAAAATAGACAAATCCACCTATGGTTGGTTTCACAAACCCCAAGAAACCTTACATACTCCATACAGATGCTAGCTCACATGGGCCTGGAGCTGCTCTGTACCAGGGGCAAGATGGTCAAATTAACTCTATTGCTTTTGCCTCTCTGGGGTTATCCAATTGTGAACACAGGTACCTAACTCACAAGCTCACAAGTGGGCTTCAGGGTCAACGTGTGTACAGACAAGAACCTCAGAGTTACATTTTGACTCCTGCCAAGCTGGATGCCATAGATGGCCTGCTGACCTGTCCAATTTCATTCAGTATGAGATACCAGGCTGAGAAAAAAAAGGATGCAGATCGGATATCCACATGTCCCTGCAGACGTTTATAAAAGCGCAGCAGTTGAGGATGAAAAAGTGCAGCAGTTTACGTCAGAGTTTCTGAAGAAGGGAGATGAGGACACTTTTCAAACGGAGGCTGTCAATAAAATGACACCCTATCAGTTCTGAATATGCCAACCTGCTTCCTGAATCCACCATGCTTCTGAGATTGTCTCAGCAGGATTGGGCTGTGCAGCATTGAAATGATCCAACATTTAACAGAGTAAATGGCATTTTCAGAGCAGGTAAACACCTCACATACCATCTCTGGCAGAAAGAGGAAAGGAAGGTGAAGTAGTTGCTCAGAGTTCAAGATCTTCAAGAGCTGATATTAAGAGATGAAGTCCGTATCAAAACACCCTGCTTGCAATGCTCAGAAGCCACGAGGAAGAAGATAAGGATAAAGAAGGCTTGCTGTCAGGGTACAGTCATGAGACAGCTCTATGCAACAAACGAATGCACTACTTGAAAGTCAGAGAATTCACTTAACAAGTTGAAGACCAGTTGATGTCCTTGTAAAGAAATGTTGGCCTCGATGTGGGACCCCTGATAAAGGGACTCAAAGGATCTACAAGGTAATGAAACTGAATGGTGACTCTCCAGGGTATGTAGTAGCTCCACTCACCTCTGAAGACCTGGAGAGGACATTACATTGAGATCTGCTCCTACCTTCTAGGTTCATTGCACCTCCAGAGTCAGTTGAAGTAGAAGTCCATCCCTGATTTTCCTTACAGTATTTTAATATATGATTAGCACTTTATTTTAGGCTAATTGCTATGGCTTGGAGTAGCCACTAGCTTCAGCTTCACCTGTGTGCTGTGGTGGGTGTGAGCATTGCATGCTGGGATTACCACGGTCTGCTACTTCTCATTATAGCCAGATCATGAGGCAGTCAAAAGTGCAGTTAATGCTGTTGTTCTAGAAGAAATACAGTTTCTTTTATTATTTGTAAATCTGTATACATGTCCAAAGTTGTCATCAGAGAGTATCACAGTGCTGATCAAGGACTCCTGTGAGAACTGATTAGCATGCTACATTGTTAGCAGACAAGTAATGCATTTTTTCGGTATGATTATCATTAGGCAGTGTGAAAAGTTAATAGGTTATGCTTGCATTTTGGAATCACATCAACTTTTATATGGAATATTATACTGTGTCATTTCTGGGTGACGGGTGTTGGATTTTAGAAGGTTAAAAATGTGTTTTATATGGGTTAATATTCATGATTTATATTATTATATGTTTTACAAATAATTTCCTTTCCTTACTATATTAATTTTAATAGTTGGTAAAATAATAATATAGTTAAGTAGGTTGGTACTAGTTTCACTGTATTACTATTAACGACATATTATAGTATTGAGTAACAATCTCTTCATTGTTGCATACGGTAGAAATGAGCGAATAAGTGCATACGTGTGAATGTCTGCTGGGTCATGTATGCAGGTACAGCCAGCCGGGTAGTCAAACGATACATTGCTACCAGCCATGGCGCAGGACTGGCAGAGGGACTCTTGAGAGGTTATGTCGGTCTGTTGCCACAATGACGGACTGCCTCCAAAACCCTGGTTCTCCAGCATGTCTCCATGGTCTAGTCCAGAAAGAATGAAAGTGAGAAGACAGATAAAGCTCTTCAGAGGTCTGAGAGCAAGTGAATACTGCTGTCTTATATTATTACACTCATTTTAAATACAGGCTATGTTTCATGTCTTACATATTTTGACACGGGTCCCTCAGCTCAACCATGAATACATCTTTCCATGTTTTATTCCTTGTCATTTGTGACATCAAAAGATGAATAGGTGGATGGAAATTATACACTCATGTTACATGTGAAAGCTGGAAAAAACAAGCGTAGATAAGAAAACATAAATGGAGGCGGGGATGGTTTAGGGAGCCGAAACATGCTATGGAGGAGATAGGCAGAGAGGATGCAAGAAAGCCATGCTGGTTCAGTTTGTTTAAACAAGAGGAAAAGAGACAGCGGAGGACACTCCACACAAGGAGTGAAGAAGAAGAAGCAAAGGAAGGTAAGAAGTGAAGGAGTTGAAAGAATCAGAGAGGGTGGGGACGAATCTGACAGTCAAGGCCATGCAGGATGCATAAAGCCAGAACAAGACAAGAGACACCAAAAGAAATTTTTGAACAAAACAAATGGACACCAGTAGAAGGGCTTACAAAGGGGAGGAGAAAAATCAAAAAAACTTGAACATTAAATAAATGCTCTTCACCTTAATTCTTCAGGTTGGAGCTGATGACCTGTCATAAATATGAAGCCCGTGCTTTGGTTGTTCAATAACCTCAAAACAAATATCATTAATAATCAAAGAAAAAAAGCAAACAGAAAAATGTTTGGAGTGAGACAGACATTTAGCCTCCCCCTTTTTTACTTTAGGACTAAACATGATCAACAGCTGATTTTGGGTTCAGTACTGCAACCCCGGACTCCATGTCTCTACTACTGCGGAACCCCACAGGACCATAATGAGAGGGGTGGAGGAGGGTCAAGAGAAGGGGGGGGTGGCGGGGTTTAGTGAAGAATTACAGTGAACAGCATCACAGCAAATGACTACACAAACAAGAGGAGAAACAACTGAGGATGTCGGAGAAGGGCGAGAGAGGAAGAGAGAGAGGAAGAAATCAAAATAAGAGGAGGAGAGTAGTAGAGAGGAAGTTCCATCACAAATATAAACATATAGTTGTTTTTGTAAAAAAAGAAACAAAGAAACAGGTGCATATTTCCCATGCATAATTGTCAAGCATGTTGCAAGTGCGAAATGAAAGGAGAACAATAAGGAAACAGATTTAAGTCAAATTAAAGGAATGCAAAAGAAAAGAAAAAAGTAAATTATCAACTCAATTTGTGGCCACATAGAGTAAACCCAACAGTGCTGAGGCATGCTTCAAGAGCAATTTTATAATTAATAACTAACTATATAATTATAATTCTAAGGCAGTCAGCACTACCAATCCCAGAATGCAAAGCAGCCAAAAAGACCTGGACCTAGATGAGGAGATCTGGAGAAGTTTGCGTCTGTGATGACACCAGGTGAGGTGTGTAGTCACTTTGTTTGGCAGCTTTCTGTGAAACAGGGATAGCTCCCAAGCAATTGGATTAAATTGTGTTGTTGAAAAGTGGGAAATAACAGAGACAAAAAGAGGGTGAAATATAGCAGAATGAGTATATGGTAAATGAGACATGGACTGCTGTGATACTACTATAACAGAATGTCTGACTATATTTGTGACAAAGTTACAATTTACTGAGAAGAGATTACAAGGTGCAAGGGCTTTTAAATTCAAGACCATTTATTTCATATCAAAAAGTGAACATAATGTATAAGGTAGAACAGTCAACAAGAAAAACATATTTACTTGTTATAAAATTAAATTGAATTGTGAATACTGAAATAAAATGTTTCATCTGGCTACTTATTATCATACTTAAGTGATGCTTCAAGATGGTATGTGATTTCTTCTCTAATGCTCTGCTCTTTACAAGAAGGAAAGCAAACACCATGCAATGTATTTGTCAATGTATAAAAGTAGCCATTTTTAGTAGCACCAATTGTGCCTGTTAAAAACACATCAAAATTGTCATAAATCTATATATTACTATCAAGCTGTGTTAATTGTTTTTTTCCTTACTTTTTTCATAGATTTTTTAAAAATTCTTTTGCAAACAATTATCTAACACACAGACAGCAACATTAGCATTCTGTTTTTTCTTACTGATTCCCAATAAAAATGTTGTCATATATATATATATGGTATGATGAATAGTGGATTGATGGATTTAACAGTTTCATTGCTTGATATCTAAAGGCCCAGAACTGTCTGAAATACTATGTATTCATCATTTAGAATGTTGTATTATTGCTGCAAATTTGTAATTCATGTGATTAAAAAAATTTACTTTACTTTTATGCTATTCACACATCCAACCCCAGCCTGCTCCACACTGTTGGGCTCGGCCTCAGGCAACGGACATACAGGCAGACAAAAAGGGGGAGGCAGGAATGGGTAGGGAGAGGGGAAAAGGCCCAGAGAGGGCATGATGGGGCGGGAGGTGGGTCTGAAGCCAGAGTGGGGTCTCAGGAGTTGGGGTTGCTGGGTTGGGTGGGTGTGTAAAGGTGATAAAAACCTTTCATGACATTAGGGTCTGTGAGGTTCCGCGAGCAGATCATTGAGATCATAGCATGGAGCCTATCTTCCTCTTCCTCATCATCGTCCAGCGATGGAGCGCGGCTGCCCGTTGTGTGGTGGTAGTTTATGGTGACTGCTTGCACCAGTGGGACAACAGAGATCACAGTTAGAACAGTGCTGCCCTACAGGTCTTGGGAAGAGACACTAAACTACACCCATACTGTGGGAACACATCATGGGAGGAAAGTGCAAACAGATACTTATCTTTTGAAAGACAAGAGCAATCACAGTGATATGAGTGTTAGGCAATAAAGGAAGATGAGAATGCTGCTAAAGCTTTGGGAATATGAACCGTACCAGTGCATGTAATAGTGTAAAGATGTTACTTACTGGTGTCGTATCGGTATCCAGGGTAGACAATGCGAAACACATAGTCAGCAGCTGTCTGTTCCTCACCATTCCTGTCCTGGTCAATGAGCCTGGCAGTACTGCTTCTTTTCTTAAGTCTAGGAAACACTTTTCCCTGGAAGATACACAAATGTATTGAAGTATCCATAAGGATGTTTCACCTAGCAGGCCTAATGACCCACACCATAGACCTAAGAAGGCCTTGGCATAAATCATCCAACTGAACAAATTTAGAGCATTGCATCCTATTACATATTACATACATATTATTATATTATGTATTACGTATGTATAAAATATACCGTATTTTCACGACCAAAAGGCGCACCGTACGAAAAGGCGCAGTCTCAGTTATGTGTGCAATTATTGTATTTAACACACAGATAAGGCGCATCTGAAGATAGGGCGCAGGTTTTATATACACGTTTTATATACACGTTTTATATACACGTTTTATATACACGTCCGCCCCTGTGTGTATTCACGTGTATTCGCGATGTGTCTGCTGCAGAAAGAGCGGAAGTTCGCCAGCTTCTCACAATAATCCGCTGGACGCTGCTGCGCTACCGTCGTCCTGCTCCGGATGGAGAAATGGCACCGCCTCATGAACCGAAAGCACCAAGACGGACCTCCGTGGAACTGTTGAATTTTCATTTCCTCCGCTAACTTGACTGCTCTAAGCCGAATGGTGACCGTCGAAACGCTCCTCCCACCCGCTCTTTGCTCGACGATCCATTGCTCCAGTCTTTCCTCCAGCTCTGGCCACCTTGCCTTGTGTCCGCGGAAATTCAGCTGCGTTTTTTTCACCTGTCGCAGCTCGTTCTCCAGCTTCCTCCACTTGCGAACCATCGATTCGTTAATTTTAAATTCTCTGGCGGCGGCTCGATTCCCGTGTTCCTCGGCGTAGCTGATAGCCTTCAGCTTAAACTGAGCTTCTTAAGCGTGTCTCTTTGCCATTTTCAGGGTTGTTAAGACAGCAATGTTCTGCATAAAGCACATACCTGTTCTTTTATACACAAATCACGCCCCATCTACGCCCGATCCACGCCCACAAGCCCCCCTTCTAATGCACCGTGTTCTCTATCACGTCCGCAGCATCATGGTTCTCTACTACGTCCGCACACAGATAGGGCGCTCTGGACGATAGGGTGCGCTGCACATTTTGAAAAAAATCTAAGACGTTTATATGCGCCTTATAGTCGTGAAAATACGGTATGTACCTGTTTAATTTAACAAAGTAAGGATTACCTGAATAACATGTAGAAACAAATTTGTTTATTACAATATAGGGCTTTGTATACAGTGCAATGATAATACATTCACTAAATTCTTTATTTTGATTAGAGCTTAGTGTTTAGGACTTCCTGCTTCCGAAGAGTGTAGACGTGTCTTTGCTTCCTCCTGCTGCTTATGCTTTTTTGTCTTTTAATCATTTTATCTTTTTCCACAAGTCTTGGATATGATTTTGTCTGCTTCTTTTAAGGAAACCAAGACTTTTTAATCATTCTAACGCCTTTTTACAACGTATCTGTCGTGAGCTCCCTCTCCCTCTGCCTGGTAGGAGCACTAATTATCTGCTGATTACTCTCACCTGTCTCTGCTGCCACTCCCTCGTTAACCAGCCAGCTGCTCCTCATTTCCTGCTAACCATGCCATGTATAAAGAGTCCTGTTTCCCAGCACACATTGTCAGATCGTCTGCTAAGCCCGCGCCTTTCCTGCCTGCTACCTGCTACTACTCTGACTCCTACCTGCGATCCCGGACCTGCCCGACCACCCTCTGCTCTACAATCCCGGTAACTTGACCTGCCTTCTGCCTTTTTGACCATGATTACTGCCTTGCCCTTGTCGGTACTACTGCCCTGGAAGTTTTGCCCTGCCACTCCTCTCCTGCTGTGTGTGTGTGTTCCCCCAGGACTTCCAGCCCCTTTCGGCGAGAGAGCCTGGACCCTCAACCCCCGTCTACACTCTACGCCTCTCAGCCGCTGGGACACACACACACAAAGACTCACGCCCATTCCCCAACCCCTTCAATAAACTATTGAAACGTATTGCTCGTGTGGTCCTCGTCTGTCCAGATCCCTGACAGTATGATCTGACCAACATAATGGACCCAGCGAACGTTTCACAAAACATGGACCGCCATGCAGCGCCTGGGAAACGCTGAGAGGGACATCCATCGGATGACGGTTGACGTCTCCTCTTTGCTACAGCTTGGCAACCAGCAGCAACAGCAGCTGCAGCAAACACAGCAGTTGATACAACAGCAACAACACCGGATTCACGAACAGCAAGATCACTCGCTCAGATAACCCGACTGCTTGCCCAACTCATTCCTCAGTCCCAGCCCGCCGCTCCAGCCACCACCAGCCTGCCTGCCACTCCAGCCACCGCCAGCCTGCCTGCCACTCCAGCCACAGCCGGTCTGCCTTCCGGTCTAGCCCGAGCCAGCCCACCCGCCAGCACCGCTCCAGAGTCACCCACCCAGGCCACTGCTGCTGGAGCTCCGGAACCTAGAATCGGCAACCCAGAACGATTCAACGGTGACCCAAAGCAAGTGCGTCCGTTCCTGACCAGCTGCAGCCTTCAGTTCTCTCTGCAACCCAGAACCTTTGCCACAGAAGGGGCTAAGGTCGGGTACACAATCACTCACCTGACAGGCCGAGCTCGACTCTGGGGAACAGAGGAGTTTGAGCGTCAGACCCCGGCTTGCACATCTTTTGAACTGTTTGCTGAGGAGATGCTCAAGGTTTTTGATCTGGGCTCATCCTCTGAAGAGGCATCCCAGGATCTTCTGAGTATTCGGCAGGGTCGACGGACGGTTGCAGATTGCGCAGCCCCTGGAACATGGCAGCGTTGGTGGACGTGTTCTTCGCCAGCCTGGCCGACTACATCAAGGATGAGTTGGTCTCTCATGAACGGCCCTCCACCCTTGATGACGCCATCGCCCTGGCTGTGCGCATAGATCGACGGATCCAGACCCGCCGCCGAGATAGGGGGCGCCAAAATCCCCTAGCCACCAGCTCTCGTCACGTCCCGACTGTCCAGCCGTCTTCCCCAACTACTCCTCCAAACCAACCAGACCCGTCTGAACCCATGGAGATTGGCCGGGCTTCTCTTTCTCCTGCTGAGCATCGGCGCTGTATCTCCTCCAATCTATGTCTGTATTGCGGAGGAGAAGGACACCGTGTTGCCAACTGCCCTTTAAAAAGCCCAAGCTCACCAGACATAGGAGGAGTCCGGCTGAGCTCAATGACCACCCAGTCCTCCAACCACAAACCGTTGGTGCAGGCCCGTCTTTATCTTCCCGACTCCACCCACACACTGGCTGCCCTGGTGGACTCAGGTGCCGAAGCCAACATAATGGACACTGAACTCGCTCACCAGCTGGGACTGGAGACCCTCTGTCTGACACCCCCCGTCCCTGCTCGGGCACTAGATGGTCACCCTCTTGGCACAGTCATGCAGGTCACCACCCCTGTTAAAATGATGCTGTCTGGCAACCACACTGAAACCATTCAGTTCCACCTGCTCCACTCCCCGGGCCAACCTCTCATCCTGGGCTACCCATGGCTCCGACGGCACAACCCTCACCTTGATTGGGCAACTGGAAAGGTCCGAGAGTGGGGAAAGGACTGCCACCAAACCTGTTTGCTTGCGGCCATGCCACCCTCTCACCCGGTACCCCCCGGCTCAGCCCCAGACATCTCCAATGTCCCGGAATGCTACCACGGTCTCAGGGAGGTCTTCAACAAAGTCAAAGCCACGTCTCTGCCCCCACATCGACCCTACGACTGCGCCATTGACCTCCTCCCTGGTTCTGTTCCCCCCAAAGGGAGTCTTTATTCCCTGTCTGCTCCTGAACGAAGGTCCATGGAGACGTACATCAGCGACTCTCTTGCTGCTGGAATTATCCGCCCGTCCTCTTCCCCTGCTGGCGCCGGATTCTTCTTCGTGGGGAAAAAAGATGGAACCCTTCGCCCCTGCATCGATTACCGTGGCCTTAACAGCATCACAGTAAAGAACCGGTATTCTCTGCCTCTGCTCAACTCTGCCTTCCAGCTACTCCAGGGGGCCACCATCTTTACAAAGTTGGACCTTAGGAACGCCTACCACCTAGTGCGGATCCGGGAGGGCGACGAATGGAAGACGGCATTCAATACCCCAACCGGCCACTATGAGTACCTTGTGATGCCGTTCGGCCTCACCAACGCTCCAGCGGTTTTCCAGGCCCTAGTGAATGATGTACTGCGGGACTTCCTAAACAAGTTCGTCTTCGTTTACCTAGACGATATCCTGATCTTCTCCAAAACCCAGCCTGAACACACACTTCATGTCCAGCAAGTCCTTCACCGCCTCCTGCAGAACTCGCTCTACGTCAAGGCAGAGAAGTGTGAATTTCATACCAAGACTGTGGCTTTCCTTGGATACATTGTGGCAGAGGGAGAGATCCAGATGGACCCAGCCAAGGTCTCAGCAGTCACCTCCTGGCCGGTTCCTGTAAACCGCAAGAAGCTACAGCAGTTCTTGGGCTTTGCGAACTTCTATCGACGGTTCATCCGCAATTACAGCTCCGTAGCTGCCCCTCTCACCGCCCTGACCAGCAATAAACAGCCCTTCACCTGGACCCCAGCAGCTGACAAGGCATTCAGTATCCTCAAGGCTCGGTTCTCCAGGGCCCCCATCCTCCAGATGCCAGATGCAGATCGACAATTCACTGTGGAAGTGGACGCTTCTGATGTGGGAGTGGGGGCCGTGCTCTCACAACGAGCTGCAGAGGACAACAAACTCCACCCGTGTGCATTCTTCTCCCGTCGCTTATCCCCATCAGAATGCAACTACGACATAGGGAACTGTGAGCTGCTCGCTGTCAAGCTGGCCTTGGAGGAATGGCGTCAATGGCTGGAGGGGTCCACCGTCCCGTTCTTGGTTTGGACGGATCACAAGAACCTGGAGTATATCCGCTCTGCCAAACGTCTGAACCCGAGACAGTCCCGCTGGGCCCTATTCTTCACCAGATTCAATTTCACCCTGTCATACCGTCCAGGATCACGTAACATCAAACCAGACTCACTCTCCCGCCAGTTCCAGAAGGAGGATGCCCCTTCCCAGAATCCTGCACCCATTCTGCCCAGTCCCTGCGTCGTAGGTGTCCTGACTTGGGAGATTGAGAGACAAGTGCGGGATGCTCTCCATGACCAACCTGGCCCCAGTGCTTGCCCTGCTGACCGTCTCTTCGTTCCTGAACACCTGAGGTCTAAGGTCATACAATGGGGACACGACTCCCGTCTGGCTTGCCACCCTGGATCCACTCGCACCTGCCATCTGCTTTCTCAGCGATTCTGGTGGCCATCACTGAGGAGGGATGTGCGAGACTTTGTCCTTGCCTGTCCGACCTGTAATCAACACAAGTCATCTAACCAGCCACCTGCCGGATTACTCCAACCTCTGCCCGTACCAACACGGCCCTGGTCCCACATTTCCATGGATTTTGTCACAGGACTGCCCCAGTCCAATGGCATGACTGTAATCCTCACCATTGTGGACCGTTTTAGCAAGATGGCACACTTTGTTCCCCTTCCAAAGCTGCCATCTGCCAAGGAAACTGCCCAGGTGGTCTTGGAGCATGTTTTTAGAATACATGGACTACCCAGAGATGTCGTCTCGGACCGGGGCCCGCAGTTCACCTCCACTTTCTGGAAGGAATTCTGCCATCTGCTGGGGGCCACGGTCAGTCTAAGTTCTGGTTTCCACCCCCAGTCCAACGGCCAGTCAGAGAGAGCAAATCAGGAGCTGGAGAAGGCACTCCGATGCATGGCATCTCGTAATCCTCCCACCTGGTCCCAGCAACTGCTATGGGTGGAATATGCCCACAATTCCTTGACCTGCTTTGCCACCGGTATGTCACCCTTCCAGTGTGTCTACGGCTACCAACCACCCCTATTCAACAGCCAGGAAGGAGAAGTCACTTGTCCATCTGCCCTTGCCTACTCCCGCCGATGCCGCCGCACCTGGGCCCAGGCCCGTGCCACACTCCTCAAGTCCATCTCCAGCTACACCACTGGAGCCAACCGTCACAGGACTCCTGCACCCGCTTACCGTGTTGGACAAAAGGTATGGCTGTCGACAAAGGATCTACCACTGCGGGTGGAATCACGAAAGCTGGCACCTCGCTTCCTCGGCCCATTCCCCATTCAGAGGGTAATCAGCCCAACAGCTGTTTTCGGCTCCTTCTGCCCAGGTCCATGAGGGTCCATCCCACGTTCCATGTCTCAAAGATTAAACCGGTTCATGAGAGCCCGCTGGTTCCAGCCACACACCCCCCCCGCCTCCTCCACGCCTCATTGAGGGTGGCCCAGTCTACACTGTCCGGCGTCTGCTCCGATCCAGACGTAGAGGTAGAGGCATCCAATACCTTGTCGACTGGGAAGGGTATGGTCCTGAGGAGAGAACCT
Organism: Eupleurogrammus muticus; assembly: GCA_036785175.1. Classification (NCBI taxonomy): domain Eukaryota; kingdom Metazoa; phylum Chordata; class Actinopteri; order Scombriformes; family Trichiuridae; genus Eupleurogrammus; species Eupleurogrammus muticus. The sequence continues at coordinate 23,957,971 of JAYKQN010000009.1, forward strand.
GGGTGCCTGCCAGCCGGATCTTGGATCGGACCTTCATCGCTGACTTCCACCGGCAGCATCCAGACCAACCAGCCATTCGTCGGGGTCGTCCTAAAGGACCCCGTCGTTCCACCCACCCAGTTTCTGACCCTGCACCTGGCCTGGCCCCTGTCCCGGGACCCGTCCTGACCCCTGCTGGGGGGCTCTCTAAGGATGAGGCCATGGACTCTGACTGCTCTGAGGAGTTCTGAGTGTGTGTTCCCCCAGGACTTCCAGCCCCTTTCGGCGAGAGAGCCTGGACACTCAACCCCCGTCTACACTCTACGCCTCTCAGCCGCTGGGACACACACACACAAAGACTCACGCCCATTCCCCAACCCCTTCAATAAACTATTGAAACGTATTGCTCGTGTGGTCCTCGTCTGTCCAGATCCCTGACAGTATCTGACGAGTCAGCGACTACGGGTTTCTCAACATGACCGAAGGAGAAACTCAAACAACCTCTCCCTGTGAAAACTGTCGGATATACAAGCAAGAAATTTGTGTGCTACAGGAACGCATTTTTGCCCTGGAAGCTGAGAAAGGACTTCATGATACACTCCCAGTGAACTGCAGTGGTAAGACTTTTACTACGAAAGGAAGGGGTGAAAAGACTGCTACTCACAACTTAAAGTTAAATGATACCGTGTTTTTTCCAAGACTTGACTATAATCGCCTTGGTCCTAAACCAAAACGACGTCAAAATGTCGGTATCGATGCCATAACATCACCTGGAATTAAATTAACAAACAGATTTTTACCACTGTCGGATACAAATGGGTCTGAGTCTAACAATGAGAGACTCAGGACAGAGCAGCACCAGGACCGAAAAACTGTGTCAAGCGTCAAGGACACTTTGCTGCTAGGAGATGGAGCCATATCTAACATAAACATGGGGAAAATGATAACAAGCAGCTATCCGAGTGCCACAGTTTCTGACATCACAGAGGCACTACCAAAGGAACTAGCTAAGCATCAAGGTGTGAAACAGCTGATCTTGCACGTGGGTGCAGTGGACATCAGAAATGGACAGTCTGAAATCTTAAAAAAAGATTTCATCACACTCTTTGAAAGTTTGGATAAAGTGACATTACCCACGTTTATTAGTGGACCTCTCCCAACCATCGACAGGAAGGTAAACAAGTTCAGCCGGTTGCTTCAGCTGAACACATGGCTATCCAACATCTGTGAGTCCAGAGGATTGCATTTTATTGACAACTTTAACCTGTTTTGGCTTCGAGGTGACCTTTTCAGAGGAAAAGGCCCGCACCTGAACGGTGGTGGAGTGAGGGTTCTGACGTAGAACCTCCTCCACGCTCTGAGGCGTCAGAGCAGGCCTGAGCAGAATCAGGCCTCTGTGCGGCCACTGAGAGAAAAGAGGAGGAAGAAAAGAGCTCCCTCTGCCTCACCCAAGGACCCAGCAAAGAGTTTGACTAAAACAGCACCAGCAACAACAAAATCTGCATCCATGGTAAAGGAATCAACTGCTTCAGCTACAGCACCAGCATCTCCGACAAAGGACTCAGCCACTGCAGCCGTTGCAACAACAACACCTGCCTCTCCGGAAGTGGACTCAGGCGCTGCAGCTACTGCCAGAGAAACATCTGCATCTCCGGGAAAGGAGTCAGCTGCTGCAGCTGCTGCTACAGTAACATCTTTATCTCCGGCAAAGGACTCAACAACATGTGCATCGCCTGCTAAGGGTTTAGCTGGACAGAGTCTACATCACCTTTACCTTCGCCCTCACCACAGTCCCCACCTGTTACATCTACACCCTCTAGTGACTCTTCATTTTCGTTTCCATCTCCATCGACACCTTTGAGATTTCCAAATCATTATGAAAGCTTGATCAAATCAGGCACTAAAATAGTTCCTCTTACTCCAGACATGGTTAGATCAAGGTTTAACCTTAGATCAAGGTTTAAATCCCCAAAGAAGTATCATGCTCCTCCCGCTCCTAAGCCTGCTCCAAGAAGCAGAGCCCCCCCAGCTCGGCCTCCACCACCGGCCCGAGCTGTTATCTCCAACAGCGTCACTGCTGCTGTCTAGGATGTAAAGGACCTCTGCGTTGCTACCACTCACTTTAAACCCAACTGGAGGTCCAGGGAGGAAGTGATCTCTGCAAAACCAATCTGTACTGTCACATCACGTAGACTAAAACAGAGAGGGACAGTCAGAGTGTCTGAGCAGAGAAATCTTATCCATATTCCATGTAAGAGGTTAGAGCCCAACCCAGCCCAGGAAACTCAGATCAGTCTCAAACATGCTGTACTCAATGTCAGATCTTTAAATAACAAATCTTTCTTAATTAATAATTTTATTTCTTCTAATGATCTTGATTTTATGTTCTTAACCGAGACGTGGCTTGATAATAGTACAGGTAACGCAGTCCTGATTGAGTCTACTCCACCTCACTATACCTTTGAGTTTGAAACACGACAAAACCAAAGAGGTGGGGGCGTTTGTAGCATTTTCAGGGAGAATATAGTCACCCACAAATTGTCATTTGGGTTGTTTTCTTCATTTGAGTATGTGTCTGTCAAAATGGAGCTAAAACAAGCGTCCATAGTTTATGTCACTATCTACAAGCCACATCAGAATTGTTTTATTGATGATTTTTCAGAACTACTTTCAGTTTTGTGCACTGAATTTGATCATTTTGTTGTAACAGGTGATTTAAATGTACATGTGGATGTAGCCAGCGACAGACAAGCTAAAGAACTCAATGCTTGTCCTTGAAATGTGACCGAGCATGTGACCGAGCCCACTCACAACAGAGGGCACACACTGGATGTGCTCATTACTAAGGGGGTTACTGCTTCAAATGTTAATGTCATGGATGTCGCATTATCTGATCATTTTTGTTTGTTCTTTGACCTGTCTGTTACACCAAAGCCGGCAGCTGGGCCAAAAAAAGTTCGAAGAAGACTCATAAATGACAAAACAAGGGCACAGTTTATGGAAATGATTGCTTTTGAAAATACCACTGGTTCTAATGTTGATGATCTGTGGAACTCCTATACATTGAGTGTTTTAAATGTCTTGGACACCGTTGCCCCTTTCAAGGTTAGAGAGGTTAAAAACAGACAAAAGGCACCATGGAGAAATGATGACTCAGTCAGGGCACAAAAAAGAGAGTGCCGGGGAGCCGAACGGAAATGGTTGCGCCAAAACTACAGGTTGATCTAGAGATCTATAAAAAGAAGTTATGCATGTTTAACCAGACTTTAAAAAAAAAATCAAGGGAGAGATATTTCTCTGAAATCATCACCAACTGCAATGGTAACGCTCAAGTTCTGTTTGCTACAGTAAACAGATTAACAAACCCTCCAGTTTCACTGCCATTAGAACTTATTTCTACATCAAAGTGCAATGAGTTTGCGAAATTCTTTAGTGATAAAGTTCAGAGTATTAAGAATGCAATAATTTCCACCACACAGATAATAACCCTTCATCCACTTAAACACCTCGAGCTGACACATTTCACTCCTGTTACTGACAGAACAGTCGAAGAGATCATCTCAGGTCTAAGTTCATCCACATGCTGCCTTGATGAGTTACCCACTGGATTTCTAAAGTCTGTGTTGAACAGCTTATTAGTAGAAGTTACTAATCTAGTTAACATCTCATTGGAGACAGGAACATTTCCAAAAGCCCTGAAAACCACGGTTATTAAGCCTCTCCTAAAGAAGAGTAGACTTGATGCCACAGTTTTAAACAACTACCGTCCCATATCAAACCTGCCATTCTTAGGTAAAGTCCTCGAAAAAGTTGTTTATCGGCAGCTAAGTGACTTTCTCCTATCTCACAACGCTTTTGATACTTTCCAGTCTGGCTTTCGACCTCACCATAGCACTGAGACAGCTCTGATCAAGGTGATAAATGACATCCGCCTGAACACAGATGCAGGCAGAGTCTCAGTCTTAGTTCTGCTGGACCTGAGCGCTGCCTTTGACACTGTGGACCATGATATTCTTTTACAGAGGTTGGAGAACTGGCTGGGAATCTCTGGTCCTGCTCTAAGCTGATTTAAGTCGTATCTTGAGGACAGAACTTACTTTGTTGAAATTGGAAATTGCATTTCAGACAAAATGTCTGTGACCTGTGGTGTTCCCCAGGGCTCGATCCTGGGGCCCCTTGTGTTCAATTTGTACATGCTTCCGTTAGGCCAACTAATACGCAGCAACAATGTGTCTTACCACAACTATGCAGACGACATTCAGATCTATGTGTCTCTGACAGCAGGTGAACATGGGCCTGTGGATTCACTCTGTCGCTGTATTGAACAAATCACTGTGTGGATGCAAAACAACTTTCTCCAGCTAAACTCAGAAAAAACTGAAATAATCGTCTTAGGGCCACTGAAGCAAAGAGAACGTGTAATCAGTCACCTTCAGTCTCGTTCTCTATAACCAAAAACACAGGTTAGAAATCTAGGGGTGCTAATGGACTCAGACCTGAACTTTCACAGCCACATAAAGTCAACAATATCAACCGCCTTGTACCATCTAAACAACATTGCCAAAATCAAAAATATAGTGTCTAAACCAGACTTGGAGAGACTGATCCATGCATTTGTCTCCAGCAGGTTAGACTACTGCAATGGCCTGCTCACTGGTCTCTCTAAACGAGCTGTTAAACAACTACAGAACATTCAGAACGCTGCAGCTCGAGTCCTGACCAGAACCAGAAAATATGACCATATTAGTCCAGTGCTCATGTCTCTGCACTGGCTTCCTGTCACTCAGAGAATAGACTTTCAAACAGCTTTACTTGTGTACAAGTCTCTTCATGGTCTAGCACCAAAATACATCTATGACATGTTAGAGCCACACGAGCCATCTAGGACCCTGAGAACCTCAGGGACTGGTCTCCTGCAGGTGCCCAGAGTCAGGACTAAACATGGTGAAGCTACATTCCAGTTTTCTGCAGCTAAAATCTGGAACAGTCTTCCAGAGAATGTGAGACAGGCCTCAACGCTGACAATGTTTAAGACCAGGCTGAAAACAGTTCTGTTTAACCGTGCATATGAAAACTGAAAGTATCTTATCTACACTCTTCACTCTTTTTTAAATTAATGATGAATTCTATGTTTTATGATTTTCCTTTTGTGATCTTATGTATGTGTTGCTTTCCTTTTGTGATTTTGTGTAACTGTAAAGCACTTTGAATTGCCCTGTGTATGAATTGTGCTCTACAAATAAACTTGCCTTGCCTTGCCTTGCCTTTAGTCTGCAGCTCTTTTTTGTTAAAAACAACTTCTGGTTCTGTATTAGGTCCAAAAAGCATTTTTCCCCACACAGCAGCATTGGAAAAGGAGCAGCAATAACATGGTAGATACATTTTTCTGAAGGTCACAGTCCCTTCAGAGATGACTCATTTCATCAGAATGTGATGTCTTTGAATTTTGATAACATTTGGAAGGATAGAAGAGCTGCAGGATTGAATTATTTCAATCAAGGTGTATGTCACTGCCTACAATGCTGTATTCAGGTATCTTTATATACGCATGGGTTTGTAAGGAACCAACATAAAGAACAACAGAGATCCTCCACCTGCACCTGGAGTGATTACTACAATATTTTATAGATTACTATATGATAATTAAAAAGCTGAATCAATCCCAGTAAAATTATCATCTGTGAGAAATGTAGACTTTAACTAACAACTTTACAGTGTGGACACATTAACGCTTTTGCAAAATTGCAAAGGTTTAGTGTTAATAAGCTAACAAGAACATACCTCTGAAACTCACAAAGGCATGTAGTCAGTTGATCTTACTTCACCTTCTCCTTGCAGGAATATGTTCAAATGTAGCTTTATGTAGAGGTGGATATACAGCTCTAAAAACATGACTTACCTTGCCTTTCTGTGACCAGAGGGGTGGCTCCAGCTGACCCCGTGGTAAAAGGCCTGTTTCCAAACAGGAGAGGAAGGCTAGGAGGTGACCACCAGGGGGGAAGTGGAGGGGTGGCCGCTGGATCCCATCCTGACTGACCAGAACCAGTGTACCACCACAATCAGCTAGAAAATGGAGTTTTACGATAATGAAATAAGGAATAAAAAACAAAACAAGTTGACAGGAGAGAACATGTCCAGAGTCTAAATTTAGTTGCAATACACATTTTATTAGGTTTTCTTTATTTTTTCTTTCTGTATGTTTTTATATATTTATACATTTTCTATTTTGGAATGTCTGTATGATGTGTAAGATACAGGTTAAATGAACCATATACAGTATAGTTTTATACCACTTCTCTCATTTGGCCTGGCCAAGTGATTAGGTAGGAGACCTTTGTGAAAGAATGGGCTGGTCTCAGGAGCTCAGTGATTTCCAGTGTCATAGGATGCCACCTGTGCGACAAATCCAGTTGTAAAATGTCCTCACTTCTAAATATTCCAAAGTCAACTGCCGTTATTATAAGAAAATGGAAGAGTTTGGGAACAACAGCCAATGTGGTAGGCCACATAAACTGACAGAGAGGGGTCACCGGATAGCATGCATAGTGCAAAGAGGTCGCTGACTTTCTGCAGTCCTGACTCCTGATGTGAACCCGATAGAATATCTTTGGGATGAGTTAGACTGGAGACTAAGAGCTAGGCCTCCTCAAACAACATCAGTGTATAACTTCACCAATGCGCTTTTAGACAAAGAGGATACAATTCCTATGAACACACTGTGCAAACTTGTGGACAGACTTCCCTGAAGAGTGGAAGATGTAATAGCAGCAAAAGATGGACCAACGTCATATTGAACCCAATAGGTTAGGAATGGGATGGCACCTCAGTTCTTACTGTTTAATATCACCTTTCCATCTGAGAATTACAATTTGACCTCAGATCACTTACCAAGGTTACATCCAACTTTAACAACTGAGATACCAACATTGTCAAGTGCAACCAGTACCTTCACAGGTACGTTTGGTAAACACACCCACAGAGGATAAATACCTAAGCCTCACTCCACTGTTTGTCAGATTACTGAAGACTAGTCACACTGGTGCTTACAAACTGATGAAGCCCTTTGGATGAAAGGGGAAATGTATTCATGGTGTATCCCTGCACAGCATTTTGTCATTTTTATTTTACATTTATCTTTCTTTTTGTTGACTATACTTGCCTATTATCATCCGTGCAAATCATTTGTATCATGTATCATGGTTACAGCACTTATGAAAAAAAGCATGACATATTTTTGTTGTTTGTATGTATGTTTGTGTGTTGTTTTATATAGTAAATAAAAGTATATTGTTATACTTTTATCATAGGAGTAAGCATACCATAACACTGGACAGGAAAAGGCATAAAGGTCTTGATAAGTAGCATATTGTGTTTTCACATTTATAGTAGTATTTTTCATTCAGCACATCACTGTTTAATTTAAGTAAACATATCAACTCATGTGTGTCATTTTAAAACAAATCAACATTTTGAGGAGGCATAATGATTGTCTGTAAAGTGATTAGAATAAAGTAAATCCTAAAATTCAAAAATTGTTGGAAACATTTGAGGTGTTGAAAGAACATAACTCAACACAATATTTAACATAGGTCACATGTGTCAAACTCAGGTCCTGGAGGGCTGAGTGGGTGCAGGTTTTTGTTCCAACCAGGCAGTAACACACCTGATTCTACTAATTAACTAATAATTAATTAATAGAGCTCTTGCTGAGAACCTTCATTAGTAGAAACAGTTGTGTTACTGCCTGGTTGGAACAAAAACCTGCAGCCACACGGCCCTTCAGGACCTGAGTTAGACACCTGTGACATAGGTTTATTATTTTTGACATTTTAAACTGGAAAAAGTATGTACTAGGTCTTTATTGTAATTATGTAATACATAATAAATGTAGCAGTGTTGTACTCACGCCGTTGGTGACAGTGGATGCAGACTATCTGCCGTATAGGAACAGTCAGTGCATAGTCCCAGTAGATACTAACAAAGAGAGGAAATGTCAAACAAATGCTTGCTTTCATTTCAAAATCCAAAGTGTCACCAATCTTATAGTTTTTTATTTATACTCTGGATTTCTAATACAAATTGCAGGTGTGTATTTGCTACCTCTTTTCTAGGTCACAGTCTCCTAGCGTGCCGTTGATGAGCTGGTTGGGCGTCCACTTGAGGGTGAGGTTTTCCCCGGCCTGGTGGAGTGACAAGTAGCCCCGCAATACTTCCATGTCTTTCTTCTGCCATTAGAGAAGAACAGAGGAGAGACATAATTTCAGATGTGAGATTTAAAGGTGGGAGTTTGGAGTAAGAAGTAGCGAGTGAAAAAATATCTGTCACAATAAAAAAGGTTTAACATGCTTCATCATTATTAAAAATATTGATTAGCGCAGGGTAGCGCAACTGCCTAGTGGGTAGCGCTGTTGCTTTACAGGAAGAAATTCTCAGGTTCAAAGGATGTGGGCAGGGACCTTTCTGTATTCAGTTTGCATGTCCTCCCCATGGCTGGATGGGTTTTCTTTGGGATCTCTGGCCTACTCCCACAGTCCAAAAAACATACTTAAGGTAATTATAGACTCCAAAATTGCTCAAAGATATGAGTGTGTGAGTGAATGGTGTGTGTGCACCTTATGGTAAACTGGTGACCTGTCTAGTATGCTGGGATTGGCTCCAGCAGAACCTGGTAACCCCAATGAGGAGAATATGGGTTAAAAAATTGAAAGGATGGATTTTTTAGCTATACATTGGAAGTAGACAACTTTACAACTTCCCCTGCTCTAGCATTTTCAAGTTTTTTTTTGTACTGCTGTCGCAAAGACAAATGAAACAGATGCTGTGTGTAAGCCAGTTCCCCTGTCAATTTCTAAAACCTTTGTCTCCAAAAGACATGACCTTAACCCCAACCAGTTATCTCCACTATCATAACCATAACCTAAGTCTAAACCCCAATTGCAAAGCTTATCCAATGAAAACCAAAAATGATAAACAAAAAGGAACATTATTTGGTAAAACCAACTTGGATACATTAGATAGCATTTTTTTTTTCCTCTAATCTAGTCTATCTCCATGGACAAAGACTTAGCATAAAAGAAGAAAGAATGCGGCATGTTCACTGAAATTTTAATTGTCACGATTTTCTATAGAGGTAAAATTTGTAGTGATGTTGTGCACTGTTTAGTAATAACATGTAATATTATTGCTTTACACAAAAAAGTAACTACAGCATGGGTTGAGTTGGGGAGGAGAGGAAGTAAAATTAGACTGCAGTGGGAGTATAAGCAGAGCAGCCTCCTGCTGTTCACGGAGACCTGGCTCACGGATAACACACCGGACTCCGTCGTAACTTTGGACGGCTTTCAACTGGTGAGAGCGGACCGAAACGCGAGGGAAAGCGGTAAGAGGAGAGGAGGGGGACTGGCAATGTATGTGAATGAGAGATGGTGTAACCCGGGACACATTACGGTGAAGGAGCAGCGCTGTACCAAAGACATTGAACTGTTAGCGGTTAGCGCTCGGCCATATCACCTTGCCCGGGAGTTCTCGCATGTTATCGTGTTAACTGTTTACATCCCACCATCGGCAGATGCTAAGGTAGCCTGCGAGGACATCCACACCACTGTCTCTCAGTTACAGACAGCACATCCACAGTCCCTCATTATTATCTCTGGGGACTTCAATCATGCCTCACTCTCCACCACTTTCCCTAACTTCACCCAGTATGTTGACTGCCATACCAGGGACAATAAAACTCTGGACTTGCTGTTTGCCAACACAAAGGAGGCTTACAGCTCATCACCCCTCCCCCCACTTGGCTGTTCAGACCACAACCTGGTCATCCTCCAACCCACCTACATCCCCCTAGTGAGGAAGACCCCTCCCACCAAGAAGGTGATCAGGCTGTGGTCTGAGGACTGCAGTGAGGCCCTGAGAGACTGCTTTGAATGTACAGACTGGCAAGAACTCTGCAGGCCACATGGTGAGGACATCGACAGCCTCACCCACTGCATCACGGACTACATCAACTTCTGTGTGGAGAACACTGTGCCGACCAAGAAGGTATGGTGTTTCTCCAACAACAAACCATGGGTGTCCCCAGAGTTGAAGGCCCTGCTTAATGAAAAGAAGAGGGCCTTCTGGTCGGGGGACAAAGTGGAACTAAGGAGAGTGCAGAGGGAACTAAAATATAAAATCAGGAGTGACAAGGAGAGTTACAGGAGGAAGATGGAGGAGCAGCTCCAATCAAACAATGTCCGAGAGGTCTGGAGAAGCATGAACAAGATCTCTGGTCACCTCAAGGACAATGGAGGAGCAGCAGTGTCCACCGACCGGGGGTGGGCCAATGAATTGAATCTGTTTTTTAATAGATTCGATTCTGGACCAACAACCTCCCCCACCCCCCAGCCTCCATCAACCCCCCTCCATGTGCTGTCCCCCCCCTCTCTCCCCTCTTCTGGCGCTGTGCTGTTGCCTGGTGCACTCTCCTCGTTCCATCCCACCACACCCCCTTCACACCTACCCACATCAAAGCCAGCACCACCCCCCACCCCATTACACCTACCAACAACAAAGCCAGCCCTTCCCCCCACCCCGGACCAGCCACAGATCTGCCTCACAGCTGATCAGGTGAGAAGTCAGCTAAAGAGGACAAAGGTCAGGAAGGCAGCAGGTCCAGACGGAATCAGCTCCAGATTGCTCAGGGACTGTGCAGACCAGCTTTGTCAGGTGGTCCTGCACATCTTTAACCTGAGTCTGAACCTGGAGAGGGTTCCTGAACTGTGGAAGACTTCCTGCGTAGTTCCAGTGCCTAAGATCGCACGGCCCAGGGAGCCCAACCACTACAGACCTGTAGCCCTGACTTCTCACCTGATGAAGGCCTTGGAGAGACTCATTCTGCACCACCTTCACCCACTGGTGAGCTCAGCACTGGACCCTCTGCAGTTCGCCTACCGGCCCGGCATCAGTGTGGATGACGCTGTCATCTATCTGCTGCACCGATCTCTCTCCCACCTGGAACAAGCGGCGAGCACGGTGAGGATCATGTTTTTTGACTTCTCCAGTGCTTTTAACACCATCCAGCCTGCACTGCTGAAAGGGAAGCTGGAGGGAGCCGGAGTGGATGAGCAGCTGACGGCCTGGACCATCGACTACCTCACCAACAGACCACAGTATGTCAGGCTTCATGACTGTGTGTCTGAGGTGGTAGTCAGCAGCACGGGGGCGCCACAGGGTACAGTGCTCTCACCCTTTCTGTTTAGTCTGTACACCTCAGACTTCACCTACAACTCGGACAACTGCCACCTACAGAAGTTCTCAGATGATACGGCCATCATCGGGTGTGTATCAGATGGGAACGACCAGGAGTACAGGGGGGTCATCAATGACTTTGTCAGCTGGTGTGAGATCAACGCTCTCCAAATCAATGCCAGCAAGACAAAGGAGATGGTTGTGGACTTCAGGAGGAAGTCCCTCCCCACCACACCGGTGAGCATCCAGGGAAAAGACATTGAGACAGTGGTCTCTTACAAATACCTGGGTGTTCACCTGAACAATAAACTGGACTGGACCACTAACACTGATGTCCTGTACAAGAAGGGCCAGAGTCGACTTCACCTGCTGAGGAGACTAAGGTCCTTTGGTGTGTGCAGGACTCTGTTGAAGACCTTCTACGACTCCGTCGTAGCATCTGCCCTGTTCTACGCAGTAGTCTGCTGGGGGGGCGGATGCTCAGACGGGGACAGAAGGAAAATTGACAAACTGGTACGGAAGTCTAGCTCTGTACTGGGATGTCCTCTGGAGTCGGTGGTGGTGGTGGGAGAGAGGAGGATGTTGGCAAAGCTGACATCCATCATGGACAACCCCCATCACCCTCTGCATGGGGTAGTGGATGCGCTGAGCAGCTCCTTCAGCCAGAGACTTAAACACCCTCGCTGCAAGAAGGAGCGCTTTCGCAGATCATTCATCCCGACAGCAATAAGACTTTATAACAAAACATAACCCTCACTGTAGTCACTGTCACTTTTTCACTGGTCACTTTTTTTCTTTTCACACTCACCCTGCACCTTAAGTGTGCATTAGCTATGTATGTGTACATGTGGGTATGTGCGTGGATATGTATGTCCATATATATATATGCAAATATGTGTGTATGTGTATGTATGTAGGTATGTACGTCCATGTATGTATGTATATATGCTTTGCTTATGCATACTTTTTACTTTTTTTTCTTACTATTTATTAGCATTTTCACTCCATTCTGTCGATAATGCATACTGTGTATGCGGATTAACAAATTCTGCGAATTTGTACATTGTGTTGTGTGTTTTTTATTTTTTTTATAGTTTTAGTTCTTTTTTTTTTATCTTCTTCAACTTTATCTTACTTTTTCTTTATCTGTAACGCTGCAGTAACACACAAATTTCCCCGTTGTGGGATCAATAAAGTTTATCTATTCTATTCTATTCTATTCTATTCTATTCTAAAATTAGAAGAAAACATGTTTGATCATTATCTTGCAAAGTTGGACAGAAAAGCAACTGTACTTCTTAGATTGTTGAAAACATTTCTTCAGTTTTGGGATTTAGTGTCAGGAAACTCAGGAAATAAAAGCTCAGAGTATGACACCATATTAATATGACCACATCCCCTGAAACTGGGTAAATATTCACATAAATAGGTGTCACAAGCTCCCAGGAGTGGCTAGGTGTCTCCTGCCTCCAGGTGTGAATGAGTTTTAATTATTTCTGGGGAGAATTTCCAATTGTATGTTGCAACCAACTTTGTTTAGTGAAGGATTCTCTATGTCCACATATTGCATATGGCTTCTTTAACCCCTCTCTCAAACCATGTCCCTCCCTGTCCAAAAACAGCTAATTTGGGTCATCAAAATAATGACCTTTATCCTTTAGATACAAAGTTACAGCCGAGTCTTGTCCCAAAGAAGTAGCTCTTCTATGATGAGCCATGCATCGGTTGAATAGTTGTCTGGTTTCACCTATGTAGAGGTCTTACCTCCTCGCTGTATTGGTCTGCATATACAACATTAATGAGTTTTTGCTTCTGGGAGTGGTCTTCGGGGTGTACCAGTCTCTGTTTTTGGATCTGGTCCGGTTTTAAATTGACCTGGATACTGTGCTTGTGTAAAATTCTCCTGAATTTAATAACAATGTTCTTCCTGTTTTCTTTGTTTTCTGCCTGAGGTGTTTCTTTTTGGCATCTTTTTGATGATTTAACAAAAGTCCATGCAACAGAACCAACCTCGGCTCACAATAAATTTGCGCCCTTCTGCACCTATGCTTCTCTACAACCTACTTTAAATACAATGATGTCTTCAACAGAAAAAACATGTCTCCACTATGGGAACCCCAATGTCTCTTATTGTAGCCAACCTACACATAGAGGAGGTTGAGAAATTGGCTCTGAACTCCTTCAGAGGAACAACACTCATTAACGCTTGTGGAAAATTCTCCTAAATCCATATGGAATAACAATTTATTCTTTTTTGTATGGCCACCTACTGTAATCTACAGCATTGAAGTGGAACACATTATTCTCAGACTTCTCTTCAAGTCTAGTTTAAGGACAGATAAAGTAATAATTGCAGGTGATTTTGATGGTTATTGTGTTTCTCTTTTTACCGGAGTCATTTGGCTTTTCTCATTGAGTAGATGTGCCCACCCATTGCTTTAACCACATCTTCAAACTAATTTGGATGTATGGCAGCAAATTTGAACTTTTATTGAACTACTCAACACCTGATAAGAATATATTCACTAGTCTAACTGATAGTGCTATATCTAACTTCAAGGAAATTATTCCCTCAGTATTTAATTCACTGTCCTTCCTCACCACAGCTGCAGAGTTCTATGCTACTGCTTTTCCATCTCAAATAGATCAACTTGTTAAGAGCACAACACCTTGTTTACTGTGAACAACTCTTAACACCATCATCACTCTAAAAGGAGTCACCTGGTATAAATCTCAAACTGATAAATTGAAGCCCTAATGAATATGGTGTTTCAGCAAACTGGAAGAATCTCTCTATGCATAGAAGAGTCTCAAAATGTACAGGCCTATGTAATGCCAGAGCCACATTACTTCTCACTAATTTGTAACATTTGGGTCAAGTCACATCAATTTAATTGTATTCATATAGATCAAAATCACAAATAACAGATTTGCCCAAAGGGGCTTTACAGTTTGTACAAAAGCAACAACACATCCCCTGTACTTAGAGCCTCACATTGTACAAGGTAAAGATCTCTTAAAAAGCTCCTTTAACAGGGGAAAAAAGAAGAACAGGAAGAGTTACAGAGGAGGATCCCTCTTTCAGGTTGGACAGGAATGCAAAAGATGTAAACAATGCATTTGAACAGAAAAAGGTGAACATCCAGCATCCAGGGGAACCGGGACAGCAACAGAACCTCCAACAACCGAAGGTCCCTCAGTGGGTGCATCAGTAGCATCGAGCCTAGAGATACAATTTATCTTGTTGTTCTATTACCTTGTTCCATCAACTGGCACTAATTTACCCTCAAAAACAGGGATTGTAGAGACAGATAAAAGAACTAACATTTATCTAGACTCATTTTCTTCAGTCAACCATTCTGAACTAACTTCATTGATCTCCTTATCCCATCAACGTCTTTTGGACTCTACATTGTCGGGATTTTAGAGTAGCTGTAATTAAGCCTCTACTCAAAAAAACTGTTCTTGATTCAAATATTTTAGTCAATTTTAGACCTTAGGTTAAACAAAGAGCTCCGCAAGGTTCTGTGCTCAGTCCAAATACTTTTCACCCTTTATGCTGCCATTGGGTAAAATTATTAGGAAACACTATTCATTTCAAATGTTAGGTGGAAGATACACAACTGTTCCCGTAAATTAAGACAAATGAAGCCAACCAGCTAGCAAAACTTTATGTATGTCTTAAAAACATAAAAACCTGGATGACCTGCAAGTTTCTGTGACTTAATTCAGACAACACTGAAGTTATTGTGCTCGGGCCAACATCCTGAGAAATTTCAATATCAAGTGATATAGCAATTTTGGATGACATCTCCCTGGCTAGCGTTAAAAGAAACCTATGAGTCATTTTTAATCAAAATATGTCATTCTCTGCCCAAAATAAACATATTTCTAAGACTGCCTGTGTTCACCTATGCAACATAGCAAAGGTCAGACACTTCCTGTTTCCCAAAAAATGCAGAAAAATCTGTCAGGCACTAGAAAAAAGGATCATATCTCACCTGTATTAGCCTCTCTGCATTGGCCTTCTGTAAAATCAAGAATAGAATTTGAAATCCTCCTCCTCACCTACAAAGTTCTTAACAGTCAGGCTCCATTCTACCTTAAGGATCTCATCCTTCCATATCACTCATTGAGAACACTGCATACCCACAATGCATGCCTATTGGAGGTTCCAAGAATCTCTAAAAATCAAATAGGAGGCAGGGTCAACTACTAGGCTCCACTACCCGTTTCATTCTGGGAGGCGGACACTCCTCCTACATTTGAGAACAGTCTGCAGAAGCTCCTAATCCAGAGTTTCATGCCCAAAATCAGGAAGCTGTGAGACAGGAGCAGCAGTGGTGGGGTGTCCGGGACCAGCTGAACCTTCTATGAGACGATGTGGAGGCTGCCCATAGGCGTTCACCACCCCCACCCTTGGCTCTGCAACCAGGTCCTCCGGCTCCAGCAGCCCCAGCAGTGCTGGGACCACCAGCAGCCCCTGTACCAGCAGCCGACGGACCAGGACCTGTAGCAGCAGGACCCTTAATCGGGTCAAGAGCTGCGATCCCCAGGATGAACAGTATCTAATGACCTTCTAGTGATTGGCCACAGCATACTGCTGTCCAAGACAGGATTGGGCGGTGTTGCTAGTGCCCTACCTGTCTGGGAGAGCATGAAGTGCCTATGTGGAGATGGACATGGACAATGCCATGGACTATGGACACGTTAAAGAGGCAATACTGAGGAAATATGAGCTCAAGGAGAAGGTGTATCGCAGGAGGTTCCGTGAGTCAGAGGTTCAGCCTTGAGAGACACCTCGGGAGCTGTAGAGCTGCCTCAAGGATCTCTTCACTAAATGGGTTCGGCCAGCAAGCAAAGCGGTTGAGGAGGTGGTTGAGATCCTTGTTGTGGAGCAGTTCCTGCGGACCTTGGCCCTGGAAATTCGAGTCTGGGTGAAGGAACACAATCCCCAGAATGGTCAAAGGGCAGCAGAGCTGGTAGAGAACTTCATTACATGGCATGGCGTGGACACAAGATGTTCCGGATGGAGGCCCAACCAAGACCAGCAGCTCCAGGTAGGTCTGAGGGGTTGGTTCCTGGGAGTGGTTCAAAGACTGGGGAGCCGAGTAGGCTGTCGGCCCGAAGGTCACCTCCTGTAGTTAGAGCTTGGGAAGCCCCTGAACGTAAATCTAGAAGGTCAGTGGTCTGCTATTTCTGCAGTCAGGAGGGTCACATTAGGCCAGAATGCCCCAATAGGAAACCCAAGCCCTCCCGCCTTTGATGTTTGCCACGACTGGAAGAAGGGGGTTCCTGTGTGGTGGAGAGGTTGCAGACTGCACCAATCAGGGTTAATGGGAAGAAGGTTATGGCCCTGTTAGACAGAGGAAGCACACAGACGTTAGTACAGCCCCATCTAGTGGAGAAGAGAGACTTTGTACCAGGGGGGAGATTGAGGGTTTTGTGTGTAAATGGGGATGAACATGAGTACTCTGTTGCTGAAGTATACCTGGAAGTTGGAGGTCAGACCTATCAGATGACCGTGGGTGTGGTTGAGGGACTTAGTCATCCGGTTGTCATCGGCCAAGACATCGTGGTCTTGCCGGAGCTTGTGAAAGCTAGCCCTTCCGTTAGTATGTTAGTGGCTAGGTCACAGTCCAAAACCCGCAGTCAGCATAGGCAGGATAGGTTGGTGGGGACGGTAGAGAGAACCGAGGAGCTGCCTCTTATCCAGCCAGATGACGAGTGGGGGGAGGTTCCTGACAACTTTGGGCAGCTACAGAGAGAGGACCCTAGTTTACAGAAAGCCTTTGACCGGGTCACCAGCCAACACTGCAACTCCTTCTGCTTTGTCAGGAGAATGTTATAAGGTCAAAGAGGGGATGTTATACCATGAACCAGGTGAGGGCAGGCCGGAGCAACTGGTGGTGCCCAAGCAGCTCAGGGATCAGGTGCTTGCCATGGGACACAAAATTCCCTGGGCGGGGCACCTGAGCAACTGCCCATGTCCTGAAAATTAGGGACAAGATGGACAAGATGGCGGAGCTGGTGCAGATGAACTTGGGGCAGGCTCAGACACACCAGAAGACCTGGTATGACAAGGCAGCCAGGCAAAAGAACCTTCAACCAGGTCAGAAGGTTCTGCTCCTTCTGCCTACCTCCGAGAACAAGCTGCTTGCTAAGTGGCAAGGGACCTATGAGGTGGTCGGAAGATGGGTCCAGCCACCTATGAGTTCGAGCTGCCTGTGAGGAGGAAACCCCGGCAAACCTTCCATGTCAATCTGTTGAAGGAGTGGCATGAGAGGCAGCCGGAGTTGCAACTCAGGGTGCAGTCGGTGGTGGAGGAAGAGGAAACTTCGGAGCAGTACTTCCCCACCAGGCAGCAGTCAGCTACTCGGGATTTGTCACATCTGACTACTCGCCAGAAGAGGGAGCTGGCACAGATCATCCCATCCAGCTTGTTTCAGGAGAAGCCGGGTTTCACAACCATTCTGGAGCACTCCTTCCCCTCCGAAACACAACACCGGTGTGGCAGAAGATGTATTGTGTTCCAGAACGTCTTCTTCCATCCCTCAAGGCGGAGGTGGAGGACATGTTGGCTTCGGGGGTGATCGAGAAGTCCTGCAGTGAGTGGAGCAACCCTGTGGTGCTGGTGCCCAAGAAGGATGGCACCATGCGTTTTTGCATTGACTTTCGTAGGGTAAATGGCCAGTCTCATTTTGATGCTTACCTCATGCCTAGACTTGAGGACTTGATTGAGCGGCTGGGTAAAGCATCCTTCATCACCACCCTAGATCTGTGTAAAGGTTACTTGCAGGTGCCACTGACCAAGGAGGCCTGGCCCTGCACAGCCTTTCGTACCCCACAGGGACTATTCCAGTTTGTGGCTACAGGGAGCAGGGAGCGCCAGCCAGTTTTCAAAGACTAATGGATGGTACTGGTTGGAACAGACTCTTTTGCAGCAGTGGACCTGGATGACATTGTGGTTTACAGTTCCACCTGGGAGGACCACCTGCGTCATCTCCAGGAGGTGTGGCAGTGCATCCAGCAGGCAGGATTAACAATCCATCCGCATAAGTGTGTCCTTGCCAAGCAGGAGGTGCAATATCTTGGTCATGTGCTTGGCCGGGGTGTCATCCGGCCACAGAAATACAAGGTGCAGGTGGTGCTGAACTGTCCCAGGCCTAGGACCAAGAAGGACATTCGGTCCATTCTGGGATTGGTGGGGTGGTACTGCCGGTTTGTGCCAGGCTTTGCCCGTCGTGTGGTGCCTCTGTCAGAGTTGAAGCCGCTTACATTAGCCGCAAATTGTTTGCAGGGAGACCAGGTACGCAGCAGTGGAGCTGGAGTGCCTTGCGGTTAAATGGGCCCTGGACACTTATAAATATATTATGTGCTTGTAGAGACTTTACCCTGGAAACTGATCACCGCGCCTTGCAGTAGTTGGACCGTATGAAAGACTCCAATGCATGGGTTACGCAATGGTTTTTAGCACTTCAGCCATACCGCTTAAAGGTACGTTACCATGCAAGGAAACAGAAGACTGTCACAGACTTTTTGTCCCGCCACCGAGTTGGCGAGACTCCAGAAGGGGCGGGAAATGTAAGAACGTGGCTGAGAGGGAGATTGTTGTGTTGTACAAGTGTTGGAGCGGTTATTGTTGTTTGTCCAGTGTAAACTTGAATTATCTAAGGAACCTGAACAATTTAGGAAGGGCAACCTGTAGAGCTGTCCTCCCAGGTTGATGACTATACCCAACACTGATTTTTTGTGTTGGGTAAAGTCCTCCATTTCTGAGGTTTTTATTTCAACCAATCTGTTGTTAATATAAATAAACCACTGGCTAGGTGTTGACAGAAGTACTAGTTGTGTTCCTGGCTGGTTGGAACAAAAGCCTTCACCCACTCCGAGCCTCCAGGACCTGATTTTGACACCCCTGCCTTAGTAGAATTTGAGCAGTGTTTAAGGTCATTGTCTTGTTGAGGTATCCAGCCCTGGTGAAACTACAATTTTGTCACTGATCCTGGAACATGAATCACAAGAATCTGCTGATACTGTCTAGAATCTATGTACCTTCAACTTTAACAAAATTGCCAGTAACTTCAGTGGTTAGACAGCCCCACAGCAGGATAGAACCACCACCAGATTTTAGTTTGGGTACCCAGTGTTTGTCTTGAAATGCTGTGTTTTGCATCTGTCATTTATACCACCCTTGTTATGTCCAAATTATTCAATTTTAGTGGCATCATTCCACAGCACCTTATTCCAAAATTAAGCCGGTTTGTCCAAATATGCTTTAGCATACCTCAAGCAATTTCTGTTTGTGGCATGTGTGCAGAAATGGCTTCTTTTCCCACTTTTCTCTTACTCTTCCATACAGCATCAACTTGTGCAAAGTGTGCTTAATAATTGAACAAAGCACAGTGAAACCATCTGTATCAAAATCATGTTGTAGGTGTTTAGAGCTGGTCTTTCGGTTGAGTCACTGTTCTCACCCTCCTTCACCTCTGCTTATCTAAGATTTTCTTTGACCCGCCTCTCTGGGCCTCAAAAAGAACTGTCCCTGTGGTCTTCCATTTCCTCACTGGGTAGAAACTGACAGCTGAAATCTCTGAGCTAGCTTATTCTATATTTCCCATGATGTGGAACAATCTATGTTTTCAGGTCATTTAACAGTTGTTTTGAGACTCTTGTGTTACCACTCTTCAGAAAAGATGAAAGGGGGGAACACCCTGAAATTGGCCACTCTCGTATGTAGGTCAAGTGTCAAAGTGAGTTCTAAAGTTATTCAAATCATTAAAATGATCAGGGTGTTCAAATTTGTGCACATGCCAATTTTTATGTAATTATTGCATACTTTATGTAAATTCTCTGAACTTCATTTCACTTTCTTGCTTCTCTTCTGTGTTTGTCTTCTATATGGGATATTTAACCAAAATTGATCCAAACACCAAGCAACAAATAATTTATAAAGAAAAATGATCAGGGGCTTTTTCATATGCCCATAAAGACCTGGAGTTGAACACCTGCAAGCAATTCCCTTCACTCACCAACCAGTAAGAACAGGGCCAGCTGTGAGGAATCAACAATCAGTAGGAGTAAGATAAAGGAGGCTTAGAGAGCCAGAAGAGGACAGCTGGCATGGCAAGAAACCCAGTAATTTGGATTTAAGTTATTGGGAGTTTTGTTGGATGGACTGTTTAGTTACCGAGCCTAAAATTGATCAGCAGCCCCTCCAGCCCCAGACTCTTATGATCAGATTGGACTCTCACTGCCCCTACAACCCTCTGCCCCTGCGAACCAAAGCTCTTCACCATAAAGACGTCACTTCAGCCTGCCTTCTTCTACATCAATAAACAAACCAGCATTATTAATGGTTCCAGCTGCCACATAGAGTATAGAGTATTTGGGAACCAACATGATCCACAACCCTTAACATAAGTTAAAAAAAACCTTCACAACAAGATAAGGGGGCTGGCCCCCAAGGACTGGGGCCATGTCCTAGCACCATTGGGAAGTCCCAACCTCCATCCTCACAACATTCTACAGAGGGACGATTGAGAGCATCCTCAGCGGCGCCATCACAGCATGGTATGGCAACTGCACTGCTGCAGAACGCAAGGCGCTGCAGCGGATTGTGAGGACAGCCGAGAAGATCACCGGGGTCTCTCTGCCCCCCCTCTCAGACATTTACAGCTCCCGCTGCTTGCGGAAAGCTAAAAACATCATCAAAGACACTACCCAGCCCTCCCAAGGACTATTCACGCTGCTACCATCAGGTAGAAGGCTCCGCAGCATCACTGCCTGCACCTCCAGGATGGGAAAGAGCTTCTTCCCCCAGGCAGTCAGACTGCTAAACAACACCAGGACTATTGGACTGTAGTCTACATACCAGTCCAACCAGCACACCGCACCTTATGCCTCCTGCACTTTCTTCAATCATATTTCATTCTATCTACCTCATATTTATTAGGACAGTCTGTGCAATCTGTGCAATCACACCACTAGCCACAGAGCTCTGCTAACACTTCAACACTGACCTATTTTGTTTACAACTGTGTTTTTAATTTATGTATAATATGATTGAGTGTGTGGGTGAGGATGTATGTATAATGTATGTATAATGTATGTGTGGGTGAGGATGAGGGCGTGAGTGTGTGTGTGTGTGCTTGTGCGTGTATGTAAGATAAAGTGTGTATGCAGGTATGTTTGTGTATAGTCACGTGTGTGTTTGAATCTGTATAGTGTATTTAGGCACTTTTTTTATTTATTTTTTTTATCACCAATTGCTCAAAAGTCACAACACAACGGCCTGCGAGAATCTGACCCCAAGCAGCTACACCCACTTAAAAATGCTTCCACATTTCCTGGAACTGTCTACCACCATAGTGTGCCTTGAGTTCCAAGGGAAACCCAGGGGTCTCAGTACAGGTTTTTCTTCGAAACTATATGGCGATGGTTTTCTTTAGAAAACGTTAGGTGGCGCTATACAGCCATTTTGTTTGGTTTGTGGGCTTTAACATCAGTGACTAAATTTCTCATTGGCTTCCTTTACTACCTCAGTTTTATCTTTGTTTAATTGGAGAAAGTTCTGGCACATACAATCATTGATTTGCTCAAGGCATTTAATCAGTGCTTGTACATGATTATAATCTCCTAGGTGATATGATGATGTAAATGTGTGTATCATCTGCATATTCATCGTAATTTATTTTATTGTCTTTAATAGATCTTAGCTAATGGGAGCATGTAAATGTTGAATAGTAGAAGCCCAAGAATTGCACCATGGGGGACAGCATGCAGTAGTACGATCTAGTAATATTAAGACTGAAATATTGCCACTGTCTGTGTTGTACAATAGAAAACCTCATTAGAAGACATCAAAAAAGTTGTTTAATGCTGTAAAATTGTTGTTTAAAGACTGCCTTTTTAATGACTTTACTTAAGAATGGTAGATTCAATATGGGCCTATAGTTATTCATTACTGAATTGTCTAAATGAGTCTTTTTTAGAAGTGGTTTGATGACTGCAGTTTTCAGTACCTGTAGGAATAGACAGCAGACAAGCGATGTATTTACAATGTGTAGAGATCTGAGATCTAAAGCCATGCAATTAGAAACTTCTTAAAGAAACATTTTGGGCAGAATATATAGCATATTTAGTTTTAGAGTTTTGTCAGTAAAAAAGGAGACAAACACATTACAGGCCCTAGTGGATAGAATTGCAGGGGCTACTGACATGGTAGGGTTTGTTAGCCTATCAACAGTGGCATAAATGATGTGCATTATTTTTTAGAGATGATGTCAACAAAAAGGACTACTTTCATTTCTTGATTTCAGACTATAAATGCTACATTTCTCTTTGTAGATGTCATAACTTGAAGATTAGATTCTTGACACCCGCTTTCAGCTTTCAAGCACTCTCTTTTACTGATTCTGACAAATATGTAATTTTTCCATGGCGATCTCTTCTTGCCAGAGATCACCTTCACCTTTACTGTCACTGGTGCAATGGCATCAAGATTTATTACTTTACTGTTGAAAGTGTCAACAAGTTAATTTAATAAAGTACAGGGGAGCGCAGGTGTCGGAGAGTCTCAATAAACATCTCTCTAGTGGTCAGTGATGTACTACCCCTGGAGAAATACTATGGTTGGAATAGGGGTTTCTGATCTGACATGGTGTCAGTTAGGTTCCAAGAGAGACAAGGTCATTAATTCTGTCTGTGAAACCCAAGAGTAGAGAAACCATAGAGAGTGAGGGGCTGACTGGGATCGTTGAAATTGTGGGAGACTCCTCATGTCTAGTTGTCAGGGCTGATTCCCCATGTTTATCGGCTGTGTATTTAGGCTGTGTATCTTATCTGAGGCAAAAGCAGTTATTTTTGAGAATGCTGTATCAGTTGATTTGGTCCTTGGCTGGGGCTGTTTGTGTCTGATGGATAAAAGAGATCTTATTTCCCACCAAATTTTAAAATTGAGCAAAACACATATTTTTGACAACATCAAGAACTCCTATGTGTATGACAAGAGATTTTACTGTTACCATAGAATAGAATACCAGAGATACCAGATACAATGTTATTGGTAAAATAGAGTACTTTGGTATTTTTTTGCTGTAAAAACATTTTATCTCATTCACAGCTCCATTACCCACTATTCGAGTTTGGGGAGCTGATAGAATAGAATAGCCACTTATTGTCAAATGGAACATTTGCACATGGTACACATTTTAGTTGAGATTCCGAAAAAACTTGCCATTTGGACAGGTACAAACAAAAATAATTATTAGAAATAAAAACAATTACAATATGAATATGTAAAAATATGTTACTATATATATATATATATATATATATATATATATATATATATACACATGCATAAATATTTACATACACACACACATACATACACATCGCACTCTTTACAGTAAAAGGAATTCACAGTGGGATGTAGGAGCAGTATTGCACAATGGCAGCAGTATTGCACCAGGAACAGTAAATACAGAAGCTATTATTAAAAAAACAGTGGACCATGTGTGCCCTATCCAGAAGTATTATTTTAGATTTAAGAGTCTGATGGCTTGGCTTATGAAACTGTTGCAGAGCCTGTTCTTGCTCTGAGGCGAAGGAAGCAGGGAGAACAGTCCATGGTGTGAGTGTGTGATCTCTGTGATGATACTGCAGGCTCTGCTGAGACAACACTTGTGTGCAACATCCTAAAGGGATGGAGGAGAAATCCCAATGATCTTCTGTGCTGATGTGATTTAGTCTAATAACTTTGACTAGTGCTGGAGGACGTGCTTTCTTATGGGGAGCTAAGGTCTTGTGTACAAGTTCTCTAGCAGAATTCCTGTTTTGGGAAGGTTCGCTCTTACTTTTTGTTGTGGCCACAGTTTCTCCTCAGCACTGGGGTTGAAGAACCACTACTGCAGAGCAGGCCACTACATTTCATCCATAGTCATAGGGAAGTGGTTTATTCATTCATTCATTCATTCATTCATTCATTCATTCATTTATTTATGTGAAGAGTGGTTTCATTTCCATGTCAACCATTTACCTCCAAGTTCATGTCAAGCCAAGAACGTTAATCTCTAATAGTGCTATCACTTGGAAAGGTGTGTAGTAGTCAGCATCAAAGAAGGAAGACATCTTTCTGTTAATGTGCTTTGGATACAAGAGCTACTTAGTCCCAGTCATAGGCTCGTGCTACTGATAGGCCATGCTCAATGCAGAAGGTGTGAAAAGGGTATCAGTAGCCAGCTGCATCAACAAAAAAAATAATATTCCTTATAATTAATATATATTCAGAAGCATTTCTTGTTACCTACCACAGAGAAAAGCAGAAATATAAGCAGAAAGACAAAGCATAAGCAGTAGCGAAGCAGAAAAGGCTCTGCACTGTAGGGAAGCAGTGCAGATGCTGCTGCAAGAAGTGTTTTCCATAGAAAAAGAGTGTTTGGCAGACAAGTGGCCAAAGCACAAGGTAAACTATTACGTCGTGACAACACTGCAGCAAGGGGGCGTCTGCCCCTAATCAGGGACAGCAATGAGGAATGTCTCGCAGGAAGTTTGCCTCCCTGCCGGTTGTTGGGAGACCTGGAAGTAAACCCCTGCCAACAATTCCCTTCACTCTCCAACCAGGAGGGGCAGGGCCAGCTGCAGGGAATCAATAGTTAGTGGGAAGATGAAGGAGGATCTTGGAGAGCCAGAGCTGGCACAGTAAGAATCCTTGTAATTTTTAATAAAATAATTAAGAGTTTTGTTGGACAGACTGTTTAGTAACCTTAACTGTGGCCAAAGTGGATCTTTTCTGTTTTGGAAGTTTAAAGGGGCCGAAGGCAGGTTGGGACATTTCCTTTGGGGTAGGCCCCCACCAAAGAATAGCAGTGCCTCCACTATATTGTATGTATTGTAAGATTATTATATGATATTAATATGATACAATAAAAGAGAGTCATTCTTCATGCTGAGTTTTTCTAGTTCCAAGACTAGAAAAGTTTAGTTTTTTTTAGGAAAACTTGAACTCTCCTCTAGGGGAGCTAGCATCCTATTGGGGAGCATACAAATTGAATAAATGCACAGACTCATATACTTGCTGATGTATCGGTGGCATGTCTGGCCTTTGATAATTTATTAATTTAGTATCAGAATAACTTGACTCTAAATTATGGAGGAAATTTGATTTGGAGGTTATTGCTTATTTCAGAATGACAATGTGTAGTCATACCGGTTGCACCAGGACGTTGTTTTTGCCATAGAGAAGGTGTGTTCTTGAGTTTTGATGAAGAGACTCCACATACTCCCTGGCTGATGCAGCAAACCTATCCTCTGACATGCTGGTGCTTGACTGCCTTTTGCGGATCTAGAGAGGAAAACATTTTTACGATCACACATCAACTTGCCTTGAGGATAGATGTGACTGGTCTACAGTAAAGCAGCTTCCATATTTACCCCCAGAGCAGGCCGGCGACCAGCTGAGGAGTCCTGGCCCCGGTGGGCCCCGTGAATACGGTGACGCTGAACTAGCTCGTTGGCTGAAGGGTCTGTCCAGAAATGATCTGATGTCTTCAGCTTGGTGTATTCCAATGCACAGGGCCCCACTGAGAAATGCAGCACATACAGTCAGAGCTTATTAGATTAAACGAGTATCATTTCTATATAAAACTCTTTTGGAGGCTTGCACTAACTTGACATGGATTCAATATAATTGTTAGTACTGGTACAGACTATATTACTAAAATATCTCCCTTCCTAAAGTTTTACCTTTATTTAGCTATTAGTGTGGGCCAGTTGTTCAAAAGTAATTCTCTATCTCTTCAATTAACAATTCTTGAAGCCATTCTTGAAGCCAAACGCATAGGATAGTGAGAAACGCAATTTAGATTCCTTTGTATGTCAAGTACATGTGAAGAAATTGACAATAAAATTGACTTTGACTTTGACTATGTTAGCTATCCTACCTGCTGTTCTTTACATAGTTAGTAAGTATATTGTGATATGTAATCCCGTTTAGCATTTCAAATATGTTGTTTGTCTACAACAAGAAGCCAGAGTCTATTGCATAAAAATCAGTACACAGGTTTTATTCAACTGAGAAAGTCAATGTAAATTCCTTCACAAATCATACATACAACCCCTTTAAAGGATATAATGCTTATATTTGTCATTATATATTGCAGTAAATCCTGAATTATACTGTCTACAATAGAAATCACCAAATTCAAAATAGATTAGGGGTACATTAGCAAAGTGACCCCCAACCAATCAAAAGTTACCACCAGTAGGATCGATTGCAGCAAAGTTGCCAGCCAAAGCAGAATCAATCCACCTGATTGGGCAGCCTAGCTGTCTATTAAAAGACTGAGTTGCTACATATATTACATCTAGCTGGCGCATTACTGTGATGAGTAGGAAGCATGGATTTCAAAGAGCCATGAGAGAAGGTCATAAAAAGTATTTAGAGAAAAAAATATGGTTGGTTGGGTCCTTCAGTCTTATTACCGTCTGACTGAGTGACTTGCTCACGAATTGAGCTGCTTGCTCTCCCCCACTTGCTCCGTGTGTGAGCGATTTATCGATTTGTATTTAATAAATATTATATAATAATAAATCATGTTTTAATCTATGTTACAGAATGTACTCTGATGTCTATGGTGTGCTGACTGTTAGGTTGGGGTGTGCACTAAATGCTGTTGTTCTCTACTCTGTAGTGTACCATAGTTTTTTTCAGCATAAATCTATTATTATAAAATTGGATTACAGTAATGTGTTTCATTTACTGCTGTTTCTCACTTGTGACCAGGCTCCTATTGCTCTGCAAACTCTGTCAGTTGTCACACTGTTCAAGCTGTCTTTTCTGATTTAGTTTACAAACCTGCTGCCTGATCCTGCCTGGCTGCCTCTGTGTTTTCTATTTCTTTGTTTTTCTTTTTTATAAACAAATAGCCTATTAAACCAACTCAATCTGCTGGATGCATTCAGCTCCTGCTGCATATGTACAATGGATTCACAAAGCTTTATACAATTTTCTGTCCTGGGTTGAATCTGTTTCTGGAATTTAAATTGGTTTATCTAAAATCGTATTATGTGTGACTGTAAGAACTTGAATTTGTCCTTGAGGCTGTGGGCTTGTACTTTTTCTTATTGCTCTCTGGTTATTTTTAAAATGTTGGAAGTTCAATCAAAGTATAATATACTCACCCAGTAGGGCTGCTAGGATGGGGCCAAACACTGAATCATGCATCAGCGCTTCTCGCTCATAGTATTTACTGCAGAAAAAAAACAGGAAAAGTTAATCAAAGGCAACAATAATAAATGCATGTAATGAGGAGTCCTCCTGAGCATTAAGGAAAGGTATAATTGTTGGGAAATAATGCACATTGATAATT
Source organism: Eupleurogrammus muticus (assembly GCA_036785175.1). Taxonomy (NCBI): domain Eukaryota; kingdom Metazoa; phylum Chordata; class Actinopteri; order Scombriformes; family Trichiuridae; genus Eupleurogrammus; species Eupleurogrammus muticus. The sequence goes on from JAYKQN010000009.1 coordinate 23,985,552, forward strand.
ATTTATTCACATCATTGTATATAGTGTCTTAACCATTTATTAACTGTTTATATACTACTTATGAGTGCTACATATGGGGACTTCATAGACAATTTGTCCATGTTCTGGGGAAAATTTGGTCTGACAGTGAGAGGGGGAAATTAGATCTCTGTCATCGAAAGCTGTACTAATAAATGATCTGATATCAGATTATAATATTGATTTACTCTGTCTTACTGAAACCTGGCTGCATCATGAGGAATACGTTAGCCTGAAGGTATCCACTCCGCTTCAGCCACATTAATACTCTAACTCCAGACACCGGCAGAGGTGGTGGAGTTGCTGCCATTTTCAACACAAGTTTATTGATCAGACCTGAAATGAAGTGTAACTACACATCTTTTGAAAGCCTTGTTAATAGTTGTTTCTCACTCTACTTGAAAAACATTACAACCAGTCTTGTAGGTCACAGTGTACCACCCTCCGGGCCCTTAATTCTGAATTTTTATCTGAATTCTCAGAATTATTTTCATGTCTAGTTTTAGGACAGATAAAGTAATTATTGCAGGTGATTTTGATGGTTTCTGTGTTTCTCTTTTTACTGGAGTCATTTGGCTTTTCTCATTGAGTACAAGTGCCCACCCATTGCTTTAACCATATCTTCAAACTAATTTGGATGTATGGCAGCAAAGTTGAACACTTATTTGTCTTCCCTAAGAATCCCCTTCTATCTGACCATTTTTAATAACTTTTGAATTCCTCCTATTAAACTACTCACCATCTGACAAGAACATATTCATTAGATGTCTAAATGATAGTGCTATATCTCAGTTCAGGAAAGTGAATCCCTCAGTATTTAATTCACTACCCTGCCTGACCATAGCTGACTTCTAAGTTGCTGCTTGTCCAATTGAATTAGATCATGTTGTTGAGAGCGCTGCAGGCTTTAATGCGATCAACTCTTGATACCATCGCTCATCTAAAAAAGAGGTTAGTTAAACAAAAAGAGTCACACCCTAGTATATTTTTTAAATCTGTAAACTGAAGCTAAAATCACAAAGACTCCACTAAATATGGTGCTCCAGCAAACTGGAAGAAGCTCTCCATATGGAAAGAGATTCTCAGAACATGTAGGAAGTCCCTACATAATGCCAGAGCCACCTATTACTCCTCACTAATAGAAAAAAACAAAAACAATTATAACTTCATTTTCAGTACTTTAGCTTTACTGAGAAAACTACTCTGTTGATCCACATATTCCTACAACCCTCAGCAGTAATGACTTATTGGGCTTCAACACAAACAATTAGAGACAGAATTTCTCACCTTGTTCCATTAACTGGCACCAATCTGCCTGCAAACAGAGGAATTGTAGAGACAATCAAGCTTTCTGAACTAATTTCATTGATCTCTTCATCCAAAACATTAACCTGCACTTGACTCAGGTGTTTTAGCCGATTATAGACCTATATCCAACCATCCCTTTCTCTATAAGATCCTTGAAAATCAGTCACCAAAAAGCTGTATGACTTTCTACACACCAATGATTGAGATGAGAATTTCCAGTCAGGATTTAGAATGCATTACAGCACAGGTGAAGGTTTCAAATGGCATTCTCAATGGGTTGGCATAGAAGGGACTGTATTAAGTCTTATCTCTCAGATCGTTCACAATTTGTTCATGTCAAAAATGTTTCTTCTGTCTGTACAACGGTTACACATGGAGTTCCACATAGTTCTTAGTTCCCACTGTCAATTAAGCCAAATGAAGCCAACCATCCAGCAAAACCTCAAGCCTGTCCTAAGGACATGAAAATCCTGGATGACCTGCAACTTTATGCTACTTAATTCACTGAAGTGAATTCACTGAAGTGAATTAAGTCACTGAAGTGAATTAAGTACTTTGGATAGCATACCCTTGGCCTCCATCACCACTGTAAGAAATCTAGGAGTCATCATTATTCAAGATATGTCATTCACTGCCCACATTAAACATATTTTTAGGACTTCCTTCTTTCACATATTCAATACAGCATAGAGCAGACACTTCGTATCTGATGCAAGATATAGAAGATACAAGAAAATATAAATGTGTTGTTTCCAAGCTTGAGTACTGTGATTCTTTATTGTCTGGCTGCAACAAAAAGTTTTTAAGGACTATTGTGGTATCATGAGAGGTTGCTCTTAAGCAGGATAGTTCAAATAGTGCAAGGACATGAGATTTACAAACAAATATTAATTTTATTCACATATATTTGAATTAACAAAATGCTGGTAGGGATCTAAAAGGGTTAACTCAGGCTTCTTTATAACAACAACAGAACTCATAGCCCACGGTTCTTGAAATGGGAACAGAAAATAAGTCTTTTTATCCACAAGTCTCTCCAGTGAGAACCCCCCAGTCCCCGGGTCACTGGTATCAATCACAACCAACTCACAAAGTTCTCAGTCCAGGCTTTCTCCAAAGAACAGAGAAGTAGCGTCTTCCCAACTATCCACAGTGTTTCTCCAGGAGAGCAAAGCCACCAGCTCTCCCACCTCTGGACACAACGTCTTTGACTCCACTGCACACACAACAACGCAGGCAGGCTCAGACTGCTTTACACACATGGACAAAATTGTTGGTACCCCTCAGTTAAAGAAGTAAAAACCCACAATTCTCACTGAACTCACTTGAAACTTACAAAAGTAACAATAACTAAACATTTTTGAAAATCAAATAATTAAAATCAGCCAAAAATCAGGGCTGGACAAAAATGATGGTACCCATATCTTAATATTTTGTTGCACAACCTTTTGAGGCAATCACTGCAATTAAACGATTTCTGTATTTGTCAATGAGTGTTCTGCAGCTGTCAACAGGTATTTTGGCCCACTCCTCCACTGTGCAAACTGCTACAGTTGTCTCAGGTTTGATTGGTGTCTCCTCCAAATGGCATATTTCAGCTCCTTCCACAGATGTTTCATGGGATTCAGCTCTGGGCTCATGGAAGGTCACTTTAGAATAGTCCAACGCATTTCTCTTTTATTCAGCAGTGGTGTCCTACTTGGTCATCTCCCATGAAGTCCACTTTGGCTCAAACAATGACGTATGGTGCGATCTGACACTGATGTACCTTGGCCTTGGAGTTCACCTTTAATTTCTTTGGAGATTGCTCTGGGCTCTTTGGATACAATTTGAACAACGCATCTCTTCAATTTGTCATCAATTTTCCTCTTGCGGCCACGTCCAGGGAGGTTGGCTACTGTCCTGTGGGTCTTGAACTTCTGAATAATATGAGCCACTGTTGTCACAGGAACCTCAAGCTGTTTAGACATGGTCTTATAGCCTTTAGCTTTAAGATGTTTGTCTATAATTTTTTTTTCCTGATGTCCTGGGACAATTCTCTCCTTCGCTTTCTGTTGTCCATGTTCAGTGGGGTACACACCTTTTCACCAAACAGCAGAGTGACTACTTGTCTCCCTTTAAATAGGCAGACTGACTGATTATGACTTTGGAAACACCTGTGATGTCAATTAAAGGACACACCTGAGTTAATCATGTCACTCTGGTCAAATAGGTTTCAATCTTTTATAGAGGTACCATCATTTTTGTCCAGGCCTGTTTCATTAGTTTGTTTTTTTAAATAATTATGTTAATCAACAATTCAAAAGTAATGGCTGACTTTGATTATTTAATTTTCAATACATTTTTATTTATTGTTACTTTTGTAAGTTTCAAGTGATTTCAGTGAGAATTGTAGGTTTTTCCTTCTTTAACTGAGGGGTACCAACAATTTTGTCCACGTGTGTATATGCCAGCCCTCAGGCTGGTAAAGTTTCCGCCTCCACCATCAGTTGGACCCATACCTGAGGATGAAGCACCCCTCCAGGACCCAGCCTCGTCACACTATCCAGCTAATCCAGAATGCAGCTACACATGTATTAATAGGAACAAGAGGGAAGGCTTTATAGACAGCTAGAACCTCAGTCTGAGCTCCTCTTACATTTTTCCATCTGTAATACTCATACCCCACTAATGTACCTTTTAAATCTGTTGTGTTTCTTGAGCCCTGTTCTGTTGCTGTCCTGGTTTATCTGGAAGCTGTGACGGATCCTGTCACTTCATCCTCCAACTACACCACAATTCAATTTATTTTTGTTATTTCATTCCATACTATTTAATGTCATATTCAACCCTTCCTGTTCTAAATGTATCGTTTCCATCCTGTGCACACATCATCTATTGCATGCCTGTCCTGTAAGAGGGATCCACCTCGCATTGTGGTGCATTTCTGAACCCTGTCAGTACAGGTCGTTTTAGGTTTTAATCAATTAATTTGTGCAAAAAAAGGTTGTGCAACAGTTTAGCTGATTCACTGTATGGACAGCTTGTTGAAGCACACACAGTGCCTGGTAACCAAACAGTGCCCAGAACGAAGCAACTAGTGAGGGAATATAGGAGAAATACAGCTACACCAAAGCCCACTCTGGAGTATTGTGAGTCATTCCCAGAAAAAAAAAACTCACCTGGAGTTGTCCACTATGTATTGCACAATCTTGTCCAGAACTTTCTCGAAGAGTGCTGTTCGGACCCAGATGTGTTTGATAGCCTGGGCAGAGAGTGGCTGAAGGGGGCGACTGGTGGTTGAAGAGGCCTGCCTCCGCAAAGGTTCATTTCCCACACTCTGGGTTCTCCTGCAGAGCACAAAAAACAGGTCATTAATTTCCATTTAAAATAACTGCATTTACAATATTTCAATGTAAGAATTTAAAGGACAAATTGGATAATGACCCAGTGTTGTTCCATGTGCTTAAAGGTCTGTCACATACGCAGCATCTAGGAATGGGCTATATAGAAATATTAGGATGTATAAAAATATTACAATATTTATTTTATATGAAATCTTTTTACAATATTGAACTTTTTTCATTTTAGTATTGTTATTTGATTAAATTTAAATTTGAAAGTCAGACTATCACACCCAGATAATGTGACTGAAATCCGACTGGAGCTAGATGAGGTGATCTGCGGATGCACTAGAGGGCCGTGCCAAGCTGCATCCAGAAAGCTCGATAGTATGTAAAACGTGAACAGAATAAATCAAAATAAAGAGAGGCCAGTAACTTGGTCAATAGAGTCAACAAAAAATATGTTGGGGCAATGGCAGTGGAATGTGTAGGTGTGTATGTGCACGTGTGAGCAAGTGCGACACACAAAGAAAAAATAAAATCATTGCTTTGCAACTACTGCCTGCCCGACCTTCCTTGTGAACCTGTAACCCAGGCAGAGACCTGTCACAGTGGCGCCCAATATAGGTGAGGAGCAGCAGTACGGGCAGGTGATGGAGGTTTTGGCCCGGTTGGCTGACTTGGCCACTCACCTCTGAGACCAACTCATGTCATTTGACATACTGTGTAATGATAAACTAGCTTCCTCCCAAGAAGAGCTGACTATGTTATGGATGTGTATAGACTTATCATTTGTGTAGTGTTGTGCGGGAGCTTTTTTTTGCCACAACCTCACATACACAAGGGGACATTGTGGTAATGCTAATTAGACATTAGTAGTAGCATAAACAACGATCACGAATTTCACACAAGTCTGGGGGAATTTACATGCTGTTGTTGTTTGTCCAGGATCATCTACCCTTGCAATATTGCTGTATAATAAGCAAAAATGTAATTTTCAGTATAGATGCATACACTTCTTTGTCAAACCCATTCTTGTCTTTATTGGTCGAGCAATAGTAAAATACTACTAGATAAGTTCAGTAGCTGTTGATATGTTTTTAGATTATTGCCCAGTAGCAGCCAATAATTTAGTAACAGCCAATAACATTACAAATTAGCCCTCTTTGAATGTAGGAGGCCACTACCTAATAACTGCCCAAAAGCGCAATAAAAGTACTGAAAAGATAATGTAATGGCAGATAACGTAAAAACCTATTGCATTATCGGCTGGTTATTATGTTATTGGGCTGGTGAAGTATTTTTGTTTTTGCAAATGTAATAATAACTGAACTGATAATGTAAAAGCAAAAAGCTATTACCCAGTTCTACTACATTTCAAATAGGGCTAATTTATCACTTTATCAGCCGTTATTACATGATCAACTGTGTATTAAATTTTTGGCTGCTACATGCCCTTTTAAATTTAAATCATTTATTTTTGTGAATGAAATATTCTATTGAGCCCCACGATTGGCTGGCGACCATCTGGGGTGTATCCCTGCCTCTCGCCTTAACGCGCTGGGATAGGCTCCAGCAGACCCCTGCGACCCCGAAAGGGAATAAGCGGGATAGACAATGGATGGATGGATGGATATTCTATTGAACAGATTGTCTAAGCTATGACAATAAGACCCCAGCTAAAAAAGTGTACTTATATTTAATGTATATGAGAACTATTACCATAGCAGGTCTGCTGATAGTGTAGCACTGCAGTCAGTAGGAAATGAATGCAGATGGGAAGCTTGTATTCTGTGTCTCAGAATGAGAAGCAGGTGGAACAGAGAGACAAATAGGGGGTGATGTGTTGGCAATCTGTCAATATGTCTTTTGGCAACAAAAAAAGATGAGGTCATAGGGGGAGGTTATAAAGGAATACAGTAATCCCTCGTTTATCGCGGGGGTTACGTTCCGAAAATGACCCGCGATAAGTGAAATCCGCGAAATAGAAAACTTTATTTTTTTTTACAATTAGCAACTATTACATGTATACAAATACAGTGACTCGCGTGTAGGCCGTTTCACTGCTCTTCAGACGGGGTCGCTGCATCCTGACTGCGCTCTGCAGTGTTCTCTTCTTCTGAAGCCCGCGGTGCAGGTGTGTTTGTTCGGGAGAAGAACATGGTGATAGGCAGCTGTTGTCGCTCTTTTTTCTTCTTTGCAAACGAGACGACAAAATGATAGCACAATTCGTAGCATGTTTTGATACAAGAAGCGGGAGTGAGTTTTTAGCGAATCAGAATGCAGAACACAATGCACCAAAAAAAAAAAATGCATTATGAAAATCCGCGAAATAGCGAATCCGCGATAAGTGAACCGCGAAGTGGCGAGGGATCACTGTACATCAAAGACACAAGTAGTCATGGCAGTTTCAGCCTTTGGCGAGCAGAAGCTAAAGTACATCCTCTTCACCAGACACCTCCTGGCACTAACTCACTGTGGTCTCTTGGTAATAAGACCATGCATGCATGCATGCACACATGCACGCATGCACACATGCATGCCCACACATGCACATACACACAGAGCTGTAATTACTATTTACTTAACTGCTGCAACACTTTATTCCACAGTTGATGTCTGCTCATATCTTCGCTCTCTCTCTCCACCTCATGCATGCCACCAGTTGCACAAACTGTGTTACCATGGCAACCGGGATAAATGAGAGATGGAGCCCTGAGGTAAGATGAGGGGAGATGGGGAAGGTTGGGAACATCATGCCTGTATGTGTGTGTGTGTGTGTGTGTGTGTGTGTGTGTGTCTACGTATGCATTCAATAATAATAATAAGCTTCAGTATTGTGTTCAGTCTGTCTGGGGAGCTAAAGCACCCAGCATAACCAAACACATTTATCTCCACTGACTTACACCACATAATGTAATGTAATGTTACAATGCCATTTCGCTACATCAGGGGTTGGCAATTCCGGTCCTGGAGGGCCGGTGTGGCTGCAGGTTTTTGTTCCAACCGAGCAGTAAACACACCTGATTCTACTAATTACTGCTACTCTGCACCTTCAAAATTAGAATCAGGTGTGTTACTGGCTGGTTGGAACAAAAACCTGCAGCCACACCGGCCCTCCAGGACCGGAATTGCCCACCCCTGCGCTACATACTCTGCCTGTGTGTTCTATTATTTTGCATAAAATATGCAGACATATAGATGTGTGCATGTGGCTGGTGCCCAATGATTGTTACCTTTTTCCCATTTTGAAGTTTCTCTCAGCAACCCTGGATAGACATGTGAAAACCATGTGGGTTTGGCTAATGGACAATTATTGGAATTGTAAACAGCTTAGCCAGTACCTAAGTGCCTACAGATAAAGCAGCTTATCCTATTGTCTGACTGTGTGTAGAAATACATTTGCAAACACATGTCTTGGCACATTATTTTTATTCTTTATCTTTCCCATGACATTTATTTGTTTGTTGACATCCTGCAGCAGAGGTGAATGTGACTGATGTGAACAGGCAGTTAATGTCACGATTGTGCTGCAGCTGCATAGACACACTGCAAGCATAGCTCCCACATATTCAGTGACATAGGTAACCCTACAGGAGTGTGGCTAAACAATAGAGACATGCTAGTGTTTCTGTGAAAATGTACTTAGGCACAGATATGCTCCTTATATGCTCCTAAACATGTCGGCTGTTTGTCGGGTTGAGTCCTCAATACACTGAAAATTGATGCTGCATGAACAGCTACAGATACCACCACTGGATGAGGTCCACACAGTCACAAAATATTTAGTATGAAAATGCTTGCACAGAGTCCACCTGTACACTACTTTTCCCCATCCACATTGTCCAGCTCTTCCAGGGTAACCCCAGACATTCCCAGGCTAGCCGAGAAAAATATTCTCTCCTGTGTGTCCTGGGTCCTCCCCGGGGCTGCCTTCTGGAGGGATGTGCCCACCAGGGAGGCGTCTGCACACATCATCTATTGCACGCCTGTCCATCCTGGAAGAGGGATCCCTCCTCTGTTACTCTTCTTGAGGGTTCTTCCAATTTTTTTCCCCATTGAAGTTTTTTTTAGGGAGTTATGCCTCGTACAATGTAAGAGTCTAAGGACAGGGGAATGGCTGTAAAGCCTATTGGGGTGAATCTGTGATTTGTGATTCTGGGTTATACAAATAAAACTGAATTAAATTTAATTGAATTGAATGCCCTGCCCCATCCTTCCCTCACTCGTAAACCAGACCCTTTGATACAGTTGAAAAAGTCTAACTTACCACCAGCAATTTGGACCAAGCTCTGACACAGACCATAGAGGGATCAGATGGCCTTAGGCAGATCACCATCCTCAGTGATCACACCTCAGACATAGGAGAGCTCACCACTGAGTCCCCAGACACTGCTTCATCATTTGAAGATGTGTTTGTAGGATTGAGGAGGTATAAGTATTCCCTAACCTAACATCCTGAGTCAGCAAAGCACTTGCATCATTAAACAGTGTTGACAGTGAAATATTTCCACCATCTTAACCACTGGATGGTCGTCCAGAACCTCCTTGAAGCTGTTTGGAAGTCGTTCTTCATGGCCTCACTGAACTCCCATGCCAAAGTATTTGCCTCTGCAACCGCCAAGGTTGCACTTTGCTTGGCACATCTATACAGCTGCTTCAAGAGTCTGTAACTCAGAAACTGGCTCCAAAGCCCAAACTGTGCATCAAGGTAAGCCCCTTGAACCTCCAGGTCCCCGAATCCAGCTGCCATCCAACTCTCTGCAGGTGTACCCTCAGGCCCCTCTTACAGGTGGTCTGATTATGGAAAGGGGGTCCATTGTCATTCTTTCAGGCTATGCCCAGCCAGGTGAAAGTTAGGATGTTGATTTACATTTGTTTTGCAATTTTGCTGATAGACCAAGTAAAACAAGACTTATGATGAATGGCTTACTTCATACTTTTCCTTTATAGTGTAACAACCTGGGCATGAGTTCTGTTCTGGGCCAGATTATGTTCTTTTAAGTGATAATGCTGGGATTTCTCAAGGTTTGTGAATGCATCTTGAAATACGACCCACATTAGCCTGCATTAGAATAAGAAATATAGTAGCAGGTATACCAGATGACATTTTGGCGCATGGGTTTTGAGCAATATTTCAATACTTCCTTACCTTGGCTACATGATCAGTGCAGCAAGGTATGGGGAAACAGAGCTTTGAATTGTGACAAAAGGGTTGGGAAGCAACATGAGTACCACAATACAGTTTAAGATGATTTTGTAAGATGTAATAATTTGCTGGAATTTTTTATTAAAATAAAATGCTTTTCTAATAGCATTCATCGGATGATGCAATAGCAATTGTTTAAAGAAAGCAATCTATTAATACCAAAGAATTGCAGCCAGTCCAGATGAGCTAATTTGTATTTTGCCCATGCTATTTACTATGGCTTCTACTTTTAACATTGTTTTCTAATACAGTGGGGAAAATAAGTATTTGACACCCTGCTATTTTGCTATTTCTCCCACTTAGAAATCATGGAGGGGTCTGAAATTTTCATCGTAGGTGCATGTCCACTGTGAGAGAGATAAACTAAAAAAAAAATCACAATGCATGATAATTTAATGATTTATTTGTGTGATATAGCGTCAAATAAGTATTTGAACACCTGAGAAAATGAATGTTAATATTTGGTACAGTAGCCTTTGTTTGCTATTACAGAGGTCAAACGTTTCCTGTAGTTTTTCACCAGGTTTGCACATACTGCAGGAGGGATCCTGGCCCACCCCTTCACACAGATCTTCTCTAGATCAGTCAGGTTTCTGGGCTGTCGCTGAGAAACACGGAGTTTGAGCTCCCTCCAAAGATTTTCGATTGGGTTCAGGTCTGGAGACTGGCTGGGCCATGCTAGAACCTTGATATGCTTCTTACGGAGCCAGTCCTTGGTTTTCCTGGCTGTGTGCTTTGGGTCGTTGTCGTGTTGGAAGACCCAGCCACGACCCATCTTCAATGCTCTGACTGAGGGAAGGAGGTTGTTCCCCAAAATCTCACAATACACGGCCCCAGTCATCCTCTCTTTAATGCAGTGCACTCGTCCTGTCCCATGTGCAGAAAAACACCCCCAAAGCATGATGCTACCACCCCCTGACTTCACAGTAGGGGTGGTGTTCTTCGGATTGTACTCTTCATTCTTCTTCCTCCAAACACGCTCAGTGGAATTATGACCAAAAAGTGTCATGTCTCGTCGTAAATGTTAAGTTGTCACTCGTGTTGTCTTGTCCTGCACTTCCTGTCTTATTGTGAAATGACTCTTCCCCCTTGTGTCAGGCACCTTTGCTTCCTGCCCTTGTGTGTTTCCCGCCACAGTGATTGCCTTCCCCTGCCCTGATTGTTTCCACCTGTGCCCTGTTACCTCTCCTATATATTGTCTGTGTCTCCCCTTGTCCTGTGCCAGTTCGTCACGTCCCATGTGTCAGAGCCAGCGCCCAGCTCCAAGTACTACCAGGTTTTGTTCTCGTATGCTCAAGTTCCCAGTCTTGTTTTGTCGGCCTTTGCCTCGTTATTTCTCCTAGTCCCGTGTTCCTCGTTAAGAGTGATTTTTTGTTTGTTCCTCGTGAGAGTGATTTTTTGTTTATTCCTCGTAAGAGTGATTTTTTGTTTATTCCTCGTAAGAGTGATTTTTTGTTCTCCTCGCAAGAGTGATTTTTTGTTTTCCTCATGTTGAGTGAATCTTTTGTACAGTACCATAATAAAGACTTTTTCTTTTGATCGATCCGTGAAGAGTCGTGCATTTGGGTTCAGCCTCCGGCCCCGCCTCGTGTCAGTACGAACTGGCCAGCCATGAACCCAGCCGACTCCAACCAGCTGACCGCAGCGGTCCACTCCCAGGAAGCCCGACTGACAAGGCAGGGGGAACACCTGACATCCCTTGCCCGAGGGTTGCAAGGGTTGGCCAACAGCCAGGACAGCTTTAAGGCGGCCATGACCACGGAGATGAGGGAGTTAGCCCTGCAGATTAAGCAGGCCCTTCCTCGATCACAGCCTGAACCTTCTCCACCCCCGACCGCTTCTGCTACTCCGGCTTCACCTGGATCACCTTCAGCCTCGCTCCGGTTAGCCCCGCCAGAGAAGTTCTCCGGAGAAGGTGATGACTGTAAATCTTTCATTGTGCAATGTGAGCTACACTACGAACTCCAGCGCTCGGCTTTCCCGACAGACTCAGCCAAGGTGGCTTTTATGATTTCCCACCTTACGGGACGAGCGGCGGCATGGGCGACCGCAGAGTGGGCTCGAGGAGCGTCCATTTGCTCCTCCATAGACTCTTTTAAAGACTCGTTGCGGAAGATCTTCGATCGCGCAGTACCAGGGAGGGAGGCGGCAAGAGAGCTCAGCACGATAAAGCAGGGCAGCCGCACGGTGGCCGACTACGCCATCCGCTTTCGGACCATCGCTGCTGACAGCGAGTGGAACGAAGCGGCCCTACGGGACACGTTTTTGACGGGGCTTGCTGCCTCCGTCCGGAGTTTACTAATCCCCCTGGACTTACCCACAGACCTGGACTCCCTAATCGCCCTAGCCATCCGGACGGGCAATCGGCTGAGGGACTGGGAGAGGGAGACCGTGACGCCTCCTCACCACCGGTTAGCTACTCAACCTGCCACGCTGTCTCATTTTTCTCCACAGGCTGCAGCACCCCCAGAGCCCAGGGAGGAGCCGATGCAGTTGGGGCGGGCAAGGCTGTCCAGAGAGGAGCGACGGCGCCGGTTACTGGAGGGCAGATGTTTTTACTGTGGAGAGACTGGACATCTGCTGGCTGCATGTCCAGTGAAAGGTGGGCGCCCAGCAGGGAGGGGAGATACTCGGGGGCGTCAGCGGTCTACGCCAGAGAACCCCCCTCGCGCACTGACTGCTGTCCAGGTAATCCTGACGGGTCGCTCATTTTCAGTAGGGGCCTTAATTGATTCAGGAGCCGACGAAAGCTTATTAGACTGGGGTTTGGCCCGCAAGTGGCAAGTTAAGACTGAACTGTTATCCCAGCCCCTGGAAGCCACTGCTCTTGACGGCCATTTTATTTTTAGGATAACTCATAAGACTGAACCGCTCCATGTTCAGGTTGGTGACCACCATGAACAGATGTCGTTCCACCTTTTTAACGCTGCTCGGCATCCGATGGTTCTCGGATACCCATGGCTGTCTAGGCATAACCCCCATGTTAAGTGGGAGACCGGAATCATCACAGCCTGGGGAGAGAATTGTTTAGAAAGCTGTTTAGCCGTGGGTCAGAGACTGGCAGTAGGTCAAGTCGATACTAGAGGGGCAGACCCATCTCCAGGGGAAGAACCAGACCTAGCAACGGTACCCGTGGATTACCATGACTTGGGGGAGGTATTCAGCAAGAGCAAGGCTGCGTCCTTGCCTCCCCACAGACCGTATGACTGCGCCATTGACTTGATTCCAGGTGCCCCAATTCCTAAGGGGAGACTTTATGCCATTTCGGGCCCTGAGAAAAAGGCCATGAAAGAATATATCGACAGCTCACTCAAGGCTGGCCTAATTCGTCCCTCGTCATCTCCTGCGGGAGCCGGTTTCTTTTTCGTGGGAAAGAAAGACGGCTCCCTCCGTCCATGCATAGACTATAGCCCCCTTAATGCCATTACGGTTAAGAACCGCTACCCTCTGCCCCTTATGGCTTCCGCTTTTGAACAGCTCCAGTCAGCTAAGGTTTTTACGAAGCTAGACTTAAGGAACGCTTACCACCTGGTTCGGATCAGAGAGGGGGATGAGTGGAAGACTGGTTTTAACACACCATCAGGGCACTATGAATATCTTGTCATGCCATTTGGACTTGCCAACGCCCCTGCAGTATTTCAGGCTTTTATTAATGATGTCCTCCGTGAATTTCTGAACTTGTTTGTGTTTGTGTACCTGGACGACATTTTGATCTTTTCCCCTGATCAGCATACTCATGTCCATCATGTCAGACTGGTTCTCCAGCGCCTGCTGGAGAACCAGCTATATGTTAAAGCAGAGAAATGTGATTTTCATGCCGATACAGTATCGTTCCTTGGCTTTATTGTAGCCTCGGGACAGATACGGATGGACCCGGCTAAAGTTAGCGCTGTGGCTCAATGGCCAACTCCTGATAGCCGCAAGAAGGTTCAGCAATTTCTGGGGTTTGCTAACTTCTATAGGCGGTTCATCAGAAACTTCAGCGCAATAGCGGCACCACTCCATGCATTAACATCTCCTCTGACACCCTTCCAGTGGTCCCCTGAGGCCGACCAGGCATTCAGGAGGTTGATTGCCATGTTCACGACAGCACCCATTCTCACAATGCCTGACCCAAATCGTCAGTTTGTGGTGGAGGTGGATGCCTCCAGTGAAGGAGTGGGGGCTGTTTTATCGCAGCGGTCAGAGAAGGACCAGAAGATGCACCCCTGCGCCTATCTTTCCAGGCGGCTCTCATCAGCTGAGCGTAACTACGACGTCGGGAATCGGGAGCTGCTGGCGGTGAAGGTGGCCCTGGAGGAGTGGCGACATTGGCTGGAGGGAGCTCAACAACCATTCCTCGTCTGGACGGACCACAAGAACTTGGAGTATATTAGGAAGGCTAAACGCCTAAACGCACGTCAAGCTAGATGGACATTGTTTTTTAACCGTTTTGACTTTGTCTTGTCCTACAGGCCGGGGTCCAAGAACACCAAGCCAGACGCCCTCTCTCGCCTTTATGACCCCGAGTCTGTTGCCAAGGTCCCCGAGCCCATCCTGCCACTGAAACGTGTGGTAGGAGCGGTGAATTGGCAGATAGAAGCTGAGGTGAAGCAGGCCAATGGTGAGAGCCCGCCACCTAGTGGTTGCCCAGCCAATCGGCTGTTTGTCCCAGCGCCCCTGCGACCTCAGGTGATTCATTGGGCTCACACCTCCCTGCTTACCTGCCACCCAGGGGTGAGCCGTACTATGTTTGTCGTCAGGCAACGCTTCTGGTGGCCTGCCATGGAACAGGATGTCCGGGAGTATGTGGAGGCCTGTCGAGTCTGCGCCCAGAACAAGTCATCCTCGAGACCTCAGATGGGATTGCTCCATCCCCTCCCAGTTCCCAGTCGGCCCTGGTCGGACATCTCACTGGACTTTGTTACGGGACTTCCCTTATCTGAAGGTAACACCACTGTATTGACAGTGGTGGACCGTTTTTCCAAGATGGTGCATTTCATTGCCTTGCCTAAGTTGCCGTCAGCCAAGGAGACGGCTGAGATAATGTTAACCCATGTTTTTCGCCTACATGGCCTCCCTAGAGACATAGTGTCCGACCGGGGCCCACAGTTTGTATCACGTTTCTGGTCTGAGTTCTGTGCGCTGATTGGGGCCACAGTTAGCCTCACGTCGGGGTACCACCCCGAGTCCAATGGACAGACCGAACGCCTCAACCAGGAGCTGGAGACTTGCCTCCGCTGCCTCATCTCCCAGAACCCATCAACCTGGAGTAAGCACCTGGCTTGGGTCGAGTATGCCCACAACTCCCTCCCCACCGCAGCCACCGGTCTGACACCATTCCAAGGCGCCTATGGCTACCAACCTCCTCTGTTCCCTGACACAGAGAAGGAGGTAGCGGTGCCGTCGGCGCATGCCCTAGTTCGTCGTTGCCGGCGGGTCTGGGCAGCAGCCCGCAGGGCCCTCCTGCGAACCTCGGCCCGGATGAAGAGGGCTGCTGACCGGAGGCGCCGCCCAGCGCCCGTCTACAAGCCTGGCCAGAAAGTCTGGCTATCCACCAGGGATCTGCCCCTCCACGTAGAATCCAGGAAGCTGGCTCCCAGGTTTGTTGGTCCTTTCCCTGTGGTAAAAATGATTAACCCTGCTGCTGTTCGTCTTCGTCTCCCCAGATCCCTCAGGGTCCATCCCACTTTCCATGTGGGGAGACTTAAACCGGTCAAGGACAGCCCCATGGTCCCTCCTGCCAAGCCCCCACCACCCCCCCGAATGATTGACGGCGGTCCAGTGTACACAGTTAAGCAGCTACTGGCAGTCCGGAACAGAGGCAGAGGACGCCAGTTCCTGGTTGACTGGGAGGGCTACGGTCCGGAAGAGCGCTCGTGGATACCCTCCAGATTTATTGAGGACCCGGGCCTCATAGATGACTTTTTCCGCCGCCATCCTCAGGAGCCTGGGCCGTCTGGTGCCGTCCCTAGAAGGGGGGGTACTGTCATGTCTCGTCGTAAATGTTAAGTTGTCACTCGTGTTGTCTTGTCCTGCACTTCCTGTCTTATTGTGAAATGACTCTTCCCCCTTGTGTCAGGCACCTTTGCTTCCTGCCCTTGTGTGTTTCCCGCCACAGTGATTGCCTTCCCCTGCCCTGATTGTTTCCACCTGTGCCCTGTTACCTCTCCTATATATTGTCTGTGTCTCCCCTTGTCCTGTGCCAGTTCGTCACGTCCCATGTGTCAGAGCCAGCGCCCAGCTCCAAGTACTACCAGGTTTTGTTCTCGTATGCTCAAGTTCCCAGTCTTGTTTTGTCGGCCTTTGCCTCGTTATTTCTCCTAGTCCCGTGTTCCTCGTTAAGAGTGATTTTTTGTTTGTTCCTCGTGAGAGTGATTTTTTGTTTATTCCTCGTAAGAGTGATTTTTTGTTTATTCCTCGTAAGAGTGATTTTTTGTTCTCCTCGCAAGAGTGATTTTTTGTTTTCCTCATGTTGAGTGAATCTTTTGTACAGTACCATAATAAAGACTTTTTCTTTTGATCGATCCGTGAAGAGTCGTGCATTTGGGTTCAGCCTCCGGCCCCGCCTCGTGTCAAAAAGTTCTATTTTGGTCTCATCTGACCACAAAACTTTCTCCCATGACTCCTCTGTATCATCCAAATGGTCATATGCAAACTTAAGACAGGCCTTGACATGTGCTGATTTAAGCAGGGGAACCTTTCGTGCCATGCATGATTTCAAATCATGACGTCTTAGTGTATTACCTACAGTAACCTTGGAAACGTTGGTCCCAGTTCTTTTCAGGTCATTGACCAACTCCTGTCGTGTAGTTCCGGGCTGATTCCTCACCTTTCTTAGAATCATTGAGACCCCACGAGGTGATATCTTGCATGGGGCTCCACTCCGATTGAGATTGACCGTCATGTTTAGCTTCCATTTTCTAATGATTGCTCCAGCAGTGGACCTTTTTTCACCAAGCTGCTTGGCAATTGCTCCATAGCCCTTTCCAGCCTTGTGGAGGTTGAACAGCTCTTTGGTCTTCGCCATGTTACAAGTTAAAGTCTAGCTGATTGTTTGGGGTGGACAGGTGTCTTTATGCAGCTAACAACTTCAAACAGGTGCATCTGATTAAGGATGATACATGGAGTGCAGGTGGACTTCTAATAGGCGGACTAACAGGTTCTTCAGGGTCAGAATTCCAGATGACACACAGGTGTTCAAATACTTATTTGCCGCTATATCACACAAATAAATCATTAAAAAATCATGCATTGTGATTTCTGGATTTTTCTTTTTAGTTTATCTCTCTCACAGTGGACATGCACCTACGATGAACATTTCAGACCCCTCCATGATTTCTAAGTGGGAGAAATAGCAAAATAGCAGGGTGTCAAATACTTATTTTCCCCACTGTATTAGAAAACAATGTTAAAAGTAGAAGCCATAGTAAATAGCATGGGCAAAATACAAATTAGCTCATCTGGACTGGCTGCAATTGCTTGGTATTAATAGATTGCTTTCTTTAAACAATTGCTATTGCGTCATCCAATGAATGCTATTAGAAAAGCAGTTTATTTTATTGAAAAATTCCAGCAAATTTTTACATCTTACAAAATCGTCTTAAACTGCATTGTGGTACTCATGTTGCTTCCCAACCCTTTTGTCACAATTCAAAGCTCTGTTTCCCCATACCTTGCTGCACTGATCATGTAGCCAAGGTAAGGAAGTATTGAAGTATTGCTCAAAACCCATGCGCCAAAATGTCAACTGGTATACCTGCTACTATATTTCTTATTCTAATGCAGGCTAATGTGGGTCGTATTTTAAGATGCATTCACAAACCTTGAGAAATCCCAGCATTATCACTTAAAAGAACATAATCTGGCCCAGAACAGAACTCATGCCCAGGTTGTTACATTATACAGGAACAGTATGAAGTAAGCCATTCATCATAAGTCTTGTTTTACTTGGTCTATCAGCAAAATTGCAAAACAAATGTAAATCAACATCCTAACTTTCACCTGGCTGGGCATAGCCTGAAAGAATGACAATGGACCCCCTTTTCATAATCAGACCACCTGTAAGAGGGGCCTGAGGGTACACCTGCAGAGAGTTGGATGGCAGCTGGATTCGGGGACCTGGAGGTTCAAGGGGCTTACCTTGATGCACAGTTTGGGCTTTGGAGCCAGTTTCTGAGTTTCAGACTCTTGAAGCAGCTGTATAGATGTGCCAAGCAAAGTGCAAGGACTGGCTCCGTAAGAAGCATATCAAGGTTCTAGCATGGCCCAGCCAGTCTCCAGACCTGAACCCAATCGAAAATCTTTGGAGGGAGCTCAAACTCCGTGTTTCTCAGCGACAGCCCAGAAACCTGACTGATCTAGAGAAGATCTGTGTGGAGGAGTGGGCCAGGATCCCTCCTGCAGTATGTGCAAACCTGGTGAAAAACTACAGGAAACGTTTGACCTCTGTAATAGCAAACAAAGGCTACTGTACCAAATATTAACATTCATTTTCTCAGGTGTTCAAATACTTATTTGCCGCTATATCACACAAATAAATCATTAAAAAATCATGCATTGTGATTTCTGGATTTTTCTTTTTAGTTTATCTCTCTCACAGTAGACATGCACCTACGATGAAAATTTCAGACCCCTCCATAATTTATAAGTGGGAGAAATAGCAAAATAGCAGGGTGTTCTGTCTAGAAATAAAACAAAAATTGGACATAGCATGACTTCTATTTATTGAATGAAGTGAATTGAAAAGCTGTATGTTTGGGGTGGTCAAAACATGTTGCAGTGAAAACAGCACCTTTCAAGGACAGCAGAGAAGAGAAAGGGTGACTAAACCGTTGGCGGGTCTGAAGAGCAGTCTGTGTTTACTTACAGCCAAGACATTACTGACGCTGCAGTAGAAGCTAACCACCTCATTGCTAATGAAATTATAGTGGCCTCAAAACCATTTAGCAATGATGAATATGTTAAAACATCCATGATGAAGGCATCCGAGATAGTGTGCCATGAAAAGCGCCAAGCTTTTGGAAATATGAGCCTGACAAGAAATACAGTTGCAGACTGGATTTTCAATGTTTTAGTGGATTTAGACAGCCAGTTAAATCACAAAGTTAATTCTTAATTTATGTCATTTTCAGTTGCAAGTTGCAGACTGGTCCCACCCTACAGATGGTGCACCCTCAATGATCAGGAAAAAGGTATGTGTTGTGACCAAATTCAGAAAGAAACTGCAATCTACAACTGGTGGATGTGATTTTTGGACTACTCACAAGGAAGGTTTGTGTTGCAAGTCATTAAATATGGATAATGTCATGAAGGTGGAGAAAGACCACAACTATGGCCTGCAATACTTGGGTAAGGTGGTTAAGCTGAGATGCTGTGCTGAGCCTTTTTTTGATTTACAATTTTATTTAAAAAAAAAAGGAAAATCAATATTAGGATTTAATTTAGCAGAATGGATGGAGGACCTTGTTTTTTATTGTGGATGTTATATAGAAAGTGAATAATTTGAATAAACCGCTGCAAGGGCACCACAAAGTTGTCATGCAGTATTATGACAGCATAGGCTCTTTCAAGTCAAAGCGGCCATTGTCGAAGACGTAAGTCATTGGTGGTGATGCAGCACACTTTCCTGTGTGTGTGTGTGTGTGTGTGTGTGTGTGTGTGTGTGTTCACGTGCATGTGTGTTCTTTGTCCTCAGCATTTATGAATATCTTGAGGTGTTTTATGATTAATAGTGTTGTTGTGCTTGTACTACTTTGGAACATATTAAAACAAAGAAAACAATCTGAAGTTGTTTTTAAATTATATACCATGATTTTTTGGTCCAGCCCCCTTGGGAATAGATTTTCTTCCATGTGGCCCCTGAGCTAATATATATTAACCTATATATTGGCCACAGTGTCCTCAGCGTCTAGCTTTATGTTCATATGTTTTACTATTGAATAATGATAATGAATTTAGTGAGATAGTTCAATAAAAATTGTCTCAATGGAATATATTAACAAAATTAGAAACACTGGGTAATTTGATTTATGCTGCCATCTTGTCCAACTAATTATGTGATTCATCAATAAATGCTTTCAATCCAAAAAAATAAATTCAGATTCTGGTGGCAGGTATGGTCCGTGGCGGGAAAGCCTGAGGAAATGATGAATTGAAACTCCAAAGCATTAAGTGAGTGGTCACTACCTGCTGCACAGGGATAGTTGAGTATAAAATGTATAAATTCAGTTTAGTAATGTGGCATAAGGTGACAAGAGGAGAAGGGGAGGTCTGCACCACCAACCTGAGGTCAGACTGCTGCTGGAGTTGCTCCTGCACTTTGCGACAAACTTCACTGGCAGTGTCGCAGACTTTGCCGACCTTAGTGAAGAGGGCTGCGATCTTGTCACTGCGGAGAAAGCCAGCTGCCCATCTCTTCAGTAGGTGACCTAGGCAAGCTTCAATGGCAGCTGGAGAGAAAAGCACATGGCATATTTTCTCTTTTTAGCGATGTAAAGCAACTGTTGTTTAACATTTATTAGCTCCAAATCCAAAAGAATCTGCTCAGTTTGAGTCACCATTGTTTGTTGAAAAAGGGAACTAAATATAGTGGCATATAAACACAAACTAGTGTTCGATATAAGAGGCAGGTTTTAGTGGTTAGGATCGCTTAATAACGTAATCAAAGGTCATCCATGCTCTACTTCAAAACTGAACATGTCGAGTATAAAATGTGTCATATATAAAAATGAGTGTCCTCTATATTAGACCAGACTGTATCCATGAAAAGTCAGCTTGCTAATGGACTTGTCTTTGAAGATGATGGTATTGGTGAACACTTTGCCCTGTTTTTCTTGTGCTTATCAAATCAAATACAACACAGTCATCTCAAATGTGATTTTGAAATGCAGCGCAATCTTTGACAGACTACATCACCTTTAAATATTTAGGGCCAGACTTAGTAACCTGTGTGCTGCTGCCCCTTTTGGGTTGTGGCCTTGTCAGTTCATTATCAAAAAAGATAAATCATATAAAACTTTAATGATTATGGGAGGGGGGATATTGACTCTCAGCAGTGCTCAGAGAAATCTGAAAGAAAAATGGTGGCCCGGCTGTAAAAGTGCCTGAAAATTTCTTAACAGCAACAGAATGTAAGTGTGAGACTAGAAAGTAATATTGGGGTAATCTGCATTTGGTAACTCATAAGAAAAGCCCAAGTGATTGATTTTGTAGTTGGATAAAGTAGGATAAAGAAAACAAATTTAATCCCAATTTACATGTACAGAATATGGAGAAAATGGAGAACCCTTTGAAACAAGAACAAGCTAAGCCTAAAATACACGCGGCAATACAATATGAGGAAGATAGGTCTCTACTTGACACATATTTATCATTGATGAACACTGATATAGATTTGAGTGTACATGATAAACAGATCAGCAACATCTGGGAAGATTATGGAGCATGTCCAATGAAAAATACAAATGCCTTACTTATGAAGAAATAAACTAAAAATGCAAATCACTTTTGTTTAGATTAGAACAACTAATGTTGTTTTACATTAGAGCAACTAATGATCAAATAAACAAGCTTAAAGGTACAGTGTGGTTTCCTGGTGGGAGATTCCTGTTGCAGTATGCAACAAACATGTAAGAGAATTAACAGTGGCTGTGAAAAACGCGAAAGGCCTAAGAATATTATATTGCATTTTGCCAAGGGTGTTTCTCCACATGCCACTAAATCTCACAGACTGTACTCGTGAAGTGAAAATTATTCATATGTCTACAGTGTAGTGTATAGTGCAGTCAGAATACAGGTTTACAGAAGAACAGAAACATTAAAAAAAAAAAAAAACAGAGAAAGGCAGAGAAATGTATTTATTTATGTGCATGTAGTTAGTCTGTTTCTAGCTGAGGTCTATCCATTAGCAGTCTGGCTCCCTCTGTAATTGCTGCATTATTACATTACTACAATGAGCTTTTTCAAGGTGGATGGAGATAGTCACATTGTCATAAGATTATCCAAGCAAAGTATTTGCATTCTTCTCATTTCACTGTATGTTTTGAGATGGTTTCATGTTAAAAGTGGTTTAATAAGTTGTACAAATGTACTTATTGGTGGAAAAAAATTAAAAAAAGACTTTAAGAAAAAGAACTGCAACCAAGCAGTGGTCTCAGCAGTAGCCACCATGAATATCTATTAATCTTAGAGAAAAAAAATTCTATCTGCATTAGATAATTTTTTTCAGCACTGACCTCCTGAGGCTGTCTGCACTTGTTCCTCCTCTGTGAGATGAATCTAGTGGATATTACTGTGGAATATTATGACCAACAACAATAACATCATTCACTTTGATGTTATATAAAAACCTTCTGGTTTATGTGTGTAATAGTCTTGCTCTTATTGCTGTTCTTTTGGTGTTCTATAAGAAGAGCTGAGAGTTATTTTTTAGGATAAAAATGTATCTCCCTTTATCTCATTAGAGGAGAATAGCCGGGGTTATGAGCTGTCAAGTTTGAGCTAAAAAGCAAAAAAGTTTATAGGGAGTGTTGAACCACGGATGTAAATTGTCATGAAAATTGGTAAAAGGGCAACCAGGTTTGCACAAGTCCCCTTATGTTGCATAAACAGTTACCAAGTTGTCTAAGAAAAGCAAACTATACCTTGAGGGTTACTATCCTACCTAGACAGTAGTGTGAAATCAATATTACTTACTCACTGCAGTATCCGCTATCCTCTGTCTATTATGGCTCAAAAAGCCCAAATGATAAACAGAAGGGAAAAGAGTAATTTACTGAAGAGGACATTGAAAACAGTCTCCTCATTACAGCATAGCTCCACTGGTCACACTAAACGTGTGTTTGAAAACAGTTTGGAGTCAAAGTAAAAGTTTAAAGGTCTCAAAGGTTGGGGTATCTCACCAGCCTCTAATTGTTGTGTTGGGGTGTCCCAATAGTAGTGAGACCACTTTCTCTTCTTCAAATTAAACATTAAGATAAGATAAGATAAGATAAGATAAGATAAGATAAGTGTCAGGTCCTTGGGGTGGACTTGGCGCCCCCACCTGAGATCTGCAGGAACTACATCCAATCAGCTAATGATCTCCACCTGCGACACTGGGTATTTAAGCCCCACATGGTCCATTGCTCGGTCTCTGGTTCTCCGTTTTCGACTGCTTATTTATGTTGTCACTACGAGAAGCCTGCCTGCCGAATCCTGCCTGCCGAATCCTGCCTGAACCCTGCCGAGAATAAAGTAATTTTTGGTCTGCACTTGGGTCTATCCTTCCTTGAGTTCTAACAATAAGATAAGATAAGATAAGATAAGACTTTATTGATCCCACAACGGGGAAATTTGCATGTTACTGCACCGTAGAGTAAAGAAAAAGAAAAGCTATAAAAAGTAAAAATACACAACATTCTGTACAACATTCTTAGAATTTGTTGATCTCAACATTGTTGAGTATGCATTATGGACATTAATCATGCATGGAGTGGGAATATATTTGCCCTTTGAGACGTAAACGTATATTTTCTATTGTGTGAGAGTGAATAGAAGGTGGATCTGGTAAATGTGGTGAATGGTGAAGTCCCTGCGCTTCAACATAGCTACTTGGTAAACATTCTGTCTTTAATACAATTGTGTTTAAACTAGGGCTGGGAATCATTAAGAGCTCATCAATCTCGATGCCAATTATCAATTCTTGATTGACTGTCTAGATACTGCAAATGAAAAACATGTTGTATGAAACCAAAACAAATACTTGGTTGTCAACATAATAAGTGCTTCATGCTTCTATGGGCACACTGGAGCTTCATTGGGATGATTGTAAACAAACTGTAAGGTCCAAACCACCACCTACTGTACTTTTTTTTTTTTTTTTCTAACAGCATTATAAAAGGCTAAGGACTAAATAGAAAAAACTGACATTACTTTTTTATGTCACCTTCAGTATATTCCTTTAAATTTGTTTTATGTGTTTTTGATTTTGGCATTGTTTCTCAGTATGCAGCACATTTCTGCCAATGAAAATCTCATGGGTCATTGCAATGCATTTGCACTTGTCAACAGCCATACTATACTGGCTTGTTAATTCAAAATTGTTTAATAGTACACATGTGGCATGTCTACTCTGGACCCTAATATACCTGTCAAGTGTAAAGTCGCATGCACGCACACACACACACACACACACACACACACACTGATTCCTTGTTTTATCAATAATTTGCTGTTGCTTCTTTTTTAAGCCAAAAGGAAAAACTTTTGGAAGCGATGATTCTCCCCACTAAAATGTAACATTCTTTGTGTTGTGAAATAGTTTGATTTAGCTTGTTAATTTTCTGTTGACACAAAGTAAAAAAAAGATATGATGACTATAAAACCAAAGCAAATTCATAAAGAAAGGTGGTGCCTTCAGAGCTTGAACTTTCTAAGTTCACAGTCCTACGTTTCTCATTGTTTTTGATAACTTACAATGACTGTGCCCAGTAAATCAGAAAAGCATTTCACTTAACCAATAATAAGTCATCTTTACATTTCACATGTAATCACAGTAAAATGAATATAATCATATACCTTATATGATAGGAGATCCCCAGAGATCCTGCAAAGTAAAAATAAATAAGCCATACAGAACAGGGGTCATATTTACCAGTCTAACTGTGAGACTGTAAAGCAAGTTTTTTGTAAATGCCAGATTTCTATTTAATCACTTGCTCTGGGCAGATTTCCCATCAGTGATTACAACTGATGCCTTAACTCAATTTAGCCAAAGAGGGAAAATGTGGGCTTTTCAGTTAAGTGGGGGATTGGTTCTTTGCTGTTTGCACCTTCCTCATTATCAATGCTTTCATAATATTAGAGATTTATTAATTATTTCTAATTTAGAAATGCTGTCTGTGATTGTTATTCCTAGCATCTTAAAAATATCCAACAGATTCAGTAGGTAGTGTTTGCTATTTTTCCACAAGAATCAGAATTGAAAAATCATTCTGGCGAGAAGTTGTTGAAGTAAAAGGAAAAGCATCACATTTCAAGACAAAAGCTGATATTCACTTTGTAAAGATGTTCCAGAAAGACGAAGAAATAATGAGCAATATGAATGTATGCATGTGTGTTTGCATTCATTTTGTGTGTGTGTGTGTGTGTGTGTGTATATATGTGTAATCCTGTGAAGAGGATCAGCAACTGCTAGATTTAGTGTAAATTGACTCAGTCTGTACTCAGTCTCTTGAGGTTTTTGCCTCTTACGCCTTTCCCTGCTCTACTGCGTGGGATGGGAGGATGTTTCAAGGGAGAGGGAGGGAGCAGAGAAGGTCAAAGGGTCAGCCATGTTGGCATAGCAACCAATCTGCATCTACTTTTAGTTGCTATCAGAAATTAAGTGTTAGAGCAGTGGCTGTATACAGATTTTCGTCCATGGCAATTTAGTCGTGCCTTTCAGCATTTTGAGATACAGCGTCTGCTATGACTATGATTGGAGCCCTCAAACCTCATCACAGGATAGAATGGTTAAGGGCAGGAAATAAAGGTGGTAGAAACACATAGATAGAGAAAGTCAAGTGTAATATGAAATCTAAGTGGAAAGAAGGCACCTGCAGATAGTGGGCATCCAGTGATATCACGGAATGAAGGGAGGATTTATTGACTTTTTGATAACACTCATTCATCACAAGACAAGTCAGATGCACCCATAGACACTCTTAGTAAGAGCTGATCAAATTCTCTTTTTTCATATTCCCTTTAATCTGCAGACACTTTCTTTCTCAAACACCTGCCTGCTCGACACATTTATCGGTTTATGAGGGATGTTCTATGGTTCTACAGGAGAGGTGAACATTTGTTTCATTTTTGGGGCTTTAATCTTACATAAACACATTATAGAGTTTGTGTGTTCACAGCATTATCGCCTTGTGATTCACATCTTATCTTTACGCCTCTTCTCCATGCTCTCATGCTTTCTCTGTTTTCCTCGTAAAGAAAAAAAACACCTGCTTTATCTTTCAGTCTGTGGATTATCTTATCTTGTTTTCAGAGCTTTTTTATTTATTACTACTTATGAAGACCATGGTCAAAGATCATGAAGTGTTAAAGACGGTGTGTTAAGAGCTCAGAGCTCTTTTGCTGACTTATTGGAACTTTGCTTTGTCTTTTCTCCAAAATACTTAGGAACACCACTACAGACCCTGGTTAAAGAGAACCTACAAAAATTGAACATCTCAATACCAAAATTTTGACTTTGATTCTATACCTGCCAAAAATAGACTACCTAGATACTGGTACAGAAAAATACCATGGCATAAATGTAAAAAAAATAAAATCAATAAAAACAAGGGAAAGTATTGGAATAAAGGATGACAGGTTATCAACCTTAGCATTTGATTTATTAATTCCAAAAACATAGGAGTATACACTCAATATATTCAGATTATGTCATTGAACAATTTATTCAGCTATTTAAACTTCCTGTTAGGTATACCCATCCTTCACTGCATGCAAAATCACTACACTATGAAATTTATTCTGGACACCAAGGACCCAATTTTCCCCTCATCTAGGTAACCAATCACAGGAAGGAGAAGGGTGCAGCAAGAATCACAACAATCGAAGAAAGATGTGGCTTTGGTGATAACTTTGAAACTTTTCACTTTTCCTTCACCTTCAGGGGGGAGATACATCTAAATTACTATTGGCAATAAGGTCCAAGTTCCCTGGTCAGTGGTTCTGGAACCCCATACTCCCAAGGACATTGTCGGATGCCTTCTGCAGATCCACAACTCACATGTAGAGGGGTTGGGCAAACACCCATGCACCCTCGAGGACCACACTAATGGTATAAAGCTGGTCCACAGTTCCACAACCAAAGTGAAAATTACACTGTGCTTCCTGTACCTGAAGTTTGGCTATATATATCCTCTAATCCCCGAGAGAGGTGCTGTCTCAATTTCCATGTGATGTTGCAGAGTCAGCAATCACCGTCCCAGAGATATGCAAGCCCACCACTGGGTCCCTAGATTTTGCTTCCTAAATGCAGAATATGCTACTGGGATTGAAGTGAAGCTTTGAAGTATAAGATAAGATAAGATAAGATAAAACTTTATTGATCCCACAATGGGGAAATTTGTGTGTTACTGCAGCGTTACAGATAAAGAGAAGAAAAAAAAGTTGAAGAAGATAAAAAAAACTATAAAAAAAATAAAAATAAAAAAACACACAACACAATGTACAAATTCGCAGAATTTGTTGATCCGCATACACAGTATGCATTATCGACATAGAATGGAGAGAAAATGCTAATAAATAGTAAGAAAAAAGTCTGCATAGCAAGGCATATATACATACATACATGCACGTACATACCTACATACATACACATACACACATATTTTCATATATATATATGGACATACATATCCACGCATATACCCACATGTACACATACATAGCTAATGCACACTTAAGGTGCAGGGTGTGTGTGAAGAGAAAAAAAAAGTGACCAGTGAAAAAGTGACAGAGTGACTACAGTGAGGTTTGTGTTTATGTTATGTTATAGAGTCTTATTGCTGTCGGGATGAATGAATGAATGATGTATTGAAGTATCCCCTCCACCGACCCAGAATATCCTGTGTTTAGGGCAACAGCACCCTGTCCCCACTAAACACAGTGTTGACAGTGCACTGCTTCCCTCCCTGGAGCCAACTTATCTCCAGGTGGTGCACATGTAGACACATGTTAAGCCTGAACATGATTGTTTGTTAAGGACAGACCAGGATGTCACATGCACCTCCAGGCCTAACATTGATCACTCACATGAGCATTTAAATTCCTCAGCAGGGAGCAACCTCCACAAGGACTCCAAAAAGGGTTACTACTCTGAACTGCTATTCGGTTTATAGACACAGTCAGGACCCCACCCCCACCTGAAGGCAAAGGGAGTCTACCCTCTCATCCACCAGGGTGAACTCCATTATTGAGCTAGGAAGAAACAGGTTTTCCC
This sequence comes from Eupleurogrammus muticus, assembly GCA_036785175.1. NCBI lineage: Eukaryota > Metazoa > Chordata > Actinopteri > Scombriformes > Trichiuridae > Eupleurogrammus > Eupleurogrammus muticus. The sequence continues at coordinate 24,013,369 of JAYKQN010000009.1, forward strand.
ACCGCTGCTCTGCGTCTCTAGAATCAGGTGTGTTACTGCTTGGTTGGAACAAAAACCTGCAGCCACACCGGCCCTCCAGGACCAGGATTGCCCATCCCTGCTCTAACCTGTCACACTGAACAAACAGTTCACAAGGGCTTGCCCTGATCAGAAGAAAGACCTTTCCCCAGCTGATGGCTAGGGTGCTGCCCCCCAGTGTCTTCCCTTGAAAACTGGGCTGTTCCTCTGCCTCCTCTGTTATATTGGTACATACATTAATGTAATGTATTGCTAGTATTAGTAGGTTAAGCTCGATGACAGAGAAACTATGAAAATATTGCAGACAAAGGTGTATATTCAGGATTTACATCCAGGCGAGTATAGAATGGTGTGTCCCCTGCTTCCAGAAGGAGACACACCCACTAGGTTAGCTGTTGGCTGCTCTGGCACATTGCAGACACTCACAGCCCTGCTGTCATTCATTTAGGCAAGTCAAAGTATCACTATGACCTGAAAAGGCATAGAGCTTCCCTCCTTGGGCTCCAGTATTTACTTAAATAACTGAGAACTTGTTGTTTGGCATCCATAGCTAACATTAATGTAATAATCAATTTGTGATCAAGCCAATAAGACACAGGAGGTTATCACTGATGAAGATTTAATTTATAGAGGCAATATTACAACATCTTTTGTCAGATGATAGCAGCTGATGGTCAGGGTGGCCATCAGCTGCTCTAGTGCCTGGCTGAGGATGTTGGCAAAGCTGACATTCATCATGGAAAGCCCCCATCACCCTCTGCATGGGGTGGTGGGTGCGCTGAGCAGCTCCTTCAGCCAGAGACTCAAACACCCTCGCTGCAAGAAGGAGCGCTTCCGCAGATCATTCATCCCGACAGCAATAAGACTTTATAACTTTTCCTCCACTCGTCACTTTTCTTTACACACACACCCAGCACCTTAAGTATGCATTAGCTATGTATGTGTACATGTGTGTATGTGCGTGGATATGTATGTCCGTATATATATGCAAATATGTGAATATGTGTGTATGTGTATGTATGTAGGTATGTACGTGCATGTATGTATGTATGTATATATGCTTTGCTTATGCATACTTTTTTCTTTTTTCTTGCTGTTTATTAGTATTTTTTCTCCATTCTTATATCCATAATGCATACTGTGTATGCGGATCAACAAATTCTACGAATTTTGTACATAGTGTTGTGTATTTTTATTTTTTATAGCTTTTATTTTCTTTTCTTTTCTTTACTCTTTAACAAACATTTCCCCGTTGTGGGATCAATAAAGTCTTATCTTATCAATCTTATCTCATCTTATCTTAAAAACTGGCCTGTTCCTCTGCCTCCTTCATTGATCAATCTATTACCCGTTACAATGTTTCACTGTTTCTTACACATAAATTAATCAGTGGTGCAGTGCCACAAAATGAAAACCAAGCCCCACAAAATAATGCCACCCCTCCAATGCCATTCAGTCATTCTCACTCACACACACATACACAGAGCAAGAGATCAACACCAATTGATACATATCAATGGGGGAAACACTTGCAATGGTCTGATGTTTTCAACCAAGTCAAGCACAGGTCAGACCTCAGGTTATTATTAAAATAATGTACCAGATCTCCTTCCCAACCTATTAAAAAGGTATCGGCCAATAGCTCAATCATGGCCTTACTGGATTCTATAAACCTGACATCTTTTGCATTTAAACAAGGCATTACAATGTTGGCATTACACACTTTCATATTTTTATTTTTCTAGTATTGTATAGTATTGGTATATAGTATTTGTGTAGTATTGCAGGACTGTGTAGGTTTTTTGTGCAATTACTGTACAAATCTGTTCAAAAGCACCATGCAATAATTTCTACTCATGGGCATTGGGCTATTGTTTTGACAAATTTTTCTCAAGGAAGATGATTAATATTCATCTTATACTAGCTTATCTTATCTTAAAAAACTCATCTTACCTTTGGGAGCAAAGTGTTCTCCCTTAACAAAGCTGTTGAGAAAATTACTCTACTAGGTGAAGTGACAAGGTTGACCCTATTGATATGGATGATCATTTCTCATGAACTTATTTAACCACCTAGTGTTTGGTTAAATGGTCTTTTATTCTTAATATAGAAGAAAACATGAACAAAATGCAAAGTATAACATAGACACAAGGTAGTTTGCTAATCTATATTTTTTATACCTCTTTTTCAAGCTTTTTCTTTTAAATGTATTGTAGATTGATATATTTTATCTTCTCCAACGTGTGTGTCTGTGCACATTTTTATATTTTTATTTATATATATATTTTTGTAGTTACTCAAATGAAACTAAATGAAGCTGGTTGGTTGATATATCAGTATCTTAAAAAATAACTTAAATTAATAACTATAACTTAAAAAATGTTTTAGTACTAACATGTTTTGGGAAATATACTTATTTTTTAGGAGTAATTTCTTCAGAAAGTGAGAATCATAGGACACACACTAATTCAAACAAAGTTCAACTTGGATGACTTAACTTCCATCAGGTTGATACTATTTACTTTTTTTTTTTTTGTTTTCTATGAATTTACTCTATGAACAGTGACACAGCTAAAAAGATGCTTCCTTTGAAGCTTCTGTACTCTGTTATCTTTCATATAATTCTCTATTTGACATTCACCAAAAAATAGCTTCCAACACTGCTAGAACAGAACAGGATGGCACTTCTAAGAGCATTCCCTCCCGCAACTGGCATTGTGTCACATTACTGAGAATCATCACTGCAAGAAGACAGATGTGCTAATTATGTGTGGAGTGGAGCACTAATCATGGTGATTGTCAAAGAGAGTTGAGGCTGATTAAGCTCTGGGGTTGTAGGGAGGCTGCTGTCTGTTTGCATTTGTCTTCACACCAGGGAGTACAGCGTAACAAAAACACCTGACAATACATGAATATGAAGCATCTCCTGAGGATACTTGATATTTAGCTGTGGCCACTTTGCATCTTGAGCACTGTGTTTGTGATTTGATGCTTAGGACTGTTGAAGGACTTTGACGTCACTCTGCTGTTCATGAAAGCACTAGTATGTGCAGGCATTACTGCTCGGGTTGTCGCAGTTGGACACTTTTTCCACTGGTGCTCTTAGAAAATAACCACAGTGATGTAGCGAGGACAATAATCTTAAAAGTAACTAAAACTTTACCTTAAGTCAGGTTACAAATATGCAGGTTAATCACTACAAGCAACCTATTTTACATTTTCGATTGCAATTTGGTCCATTTCTGCTTCCCTTTAACTCAAAAATATCTTGCTTCTTGATACTTCACTGTACAGAATGAAGATTGTACAGATGTTGACATAAGAAGGCTGTTTTCATATTCATTATTTAAAAGGGGGACTATTTCTCTGGGCCCAGTGTGTGTGTGAGAAGAAGAAAATGCATTCAACACGTTTGTTGGACCTCAAGACACACACAATGCGTTTGTTTCTAAGAAAACTCCACAGGAAACCTTTTACTTCTTCTACTTTTTATTGAACCTGTAGAGTCCTGACTCAACAGGTTTAATAAAATAGAAATTATGCCCAATTTGTCTTGTTTTGCATTTCATTTCTTTACCAGAAATGAATGAAATTCCTCCCACTAGCTGCTACTGATTACTTTGGTTTTCACTGTCATTAATAATAACTAATGTAGCACAACTGCAGTAGGGCTCACTGAAACAATTACATGATTGGGAGACATGCTTTGTGAGTAATGGAGAAGTTACAGTGGGTAGTGTCATCATTCACCGCTGTTGAGACACCCAACAGATGCAACTTTAATTATCACCTCATGAGCTCCGAGGATACACGACTGTATGCACTGCCTCTGAGAGCTATGTAAAAGCTTGCATTGCACAGGCAGCCCTGTAATAAATACCAGCTTTGCTGAAGCTGATGGAGTCTAGTTTGTTAGGCATCTTTCAATCTGTGCCAACAGCAACAATACACTATTTGCCTGTAATGTTAGTCTCAATTTGACATACATTGTTATTATCTTTGAAATTATATCAAGTCAAGTTTTTCTGTACAGCCAAACCTCACAAATCACAGATTTGCCACAGGGGGGTTTATAGTCTGTACAGCAATAAGACATCTCCAGTCCCCTGTCCCATCCACCTAAATGTAAGATACCAATTACAGTCTGATAGAAAGAAAACTCACATGTTGCCTACAGTATAGCAATGATTTGGGTGATAGGGTGATATTTAAGTAGTTAAACCAGCAAAAGAATATGGTATAATAATAATAATTATAAAAATAATAATATTAATAACCTTATACTGTAACACATTTAAATAGCTGTTTTACAGAATACAGTTTAAAGCTTTAATTGTAAATAAAATCGTGTGTATTTTTGTTTTACTTAGTGATAAATAAGGTTATTAATGCCTATAAATAATTAAATTAACACTGCTAAATTCAAATGTATGTTGTAATCTTGGACAAATAACACCTTTCCCAAAATGACTACTGTACAATTAATTGGAATTACTTGAGATTACTTACTGTTACTGATACCACTTATTTACACTGTTACACATATAGAGTTGAAGACTATTAATTAATTGTATTTTTCCATGAATATCATCTGTTATTTGAACAGCATTCTTCATAGTCAAAGCCAAAGTATTAAGAGGGGTTGAACCCCACATGGAATGCCATACTTTTTATTGTTGTGTTTTTTCACATTTCAGATCCAAAGAACATATGTGATGACAACATTCAGTGGAAACAAGGTTCTTACAATTCTGTATAAGTTGACTTTTAATGTAAAAATGCAGCTTTTTCTCATTTTTTAAACACATTTTCATCTTTACTTTATTGGAAATCGACTATTCTGCAAAGTTATGACATTTGCCAATATGTCATTATTTTCACCAATGAAGATACACATTTCACAGAAAAACTATAAAGTTCCATTCGAAATCAATGAATCTCTGATGATTTCACTACTAGTTGGCAATCAGTAGAACCTCAATATAATTTTAGGCTACTCCTAAAATTACAAAAGAGACTTGATATTGACATGTCACACTCACAAAAAGAGACACATGATCTTAGTAATTCTAAATATCAACAATGACCAATGATTGGAGCAACAAATCCATGGTTACCAACAGAGTTTCAAGATCCTCATCATTGTCTGTAGTCTAATGGGTAAATGCTGCAGAAAAGAAAATAATTGAGGTATTAATAGATACTAATATTTCTCGGAGAATGTTGCCTTCGTTACTCCAAACTGACATAATAGGAATAGAGAAAAGAGATAGAGAATAATTGTGGCAGAAGTAACTGCACCTTATATTGACAATTTTATCTGAGGTAAGTTCTATATTTTGTCTTACTTTCAACTTAATATTTTTGTATATGGCTATGGCTTATGTGATATAAAGTATAGTATACCATCTGAATGTGATTAGATCGAGATTATGGGTGTTCTTTTATTCATAATTTATATATTAGATGTTAGATATATATAAATATCTGAGCTAGCTAGTCATATTTGATAGTAAGGTAGCTTGGGGTACTGAAGCCTGAATTTTAAACATCTATTACTTCAATATTATAGAGGGAGTGAAAAAAGGCCTTAATTCATAGTAACAAATCAGTTTGTTTCAGAAATTGTTTCTGATTCATCTTATCAAGTTAACATAACTTAACTTAGCTGTTACCATGTTATTAAGGGTTAGGGCTATAAAGTTTAAAAATGGCCATTTTAGCCAAGCTATTGACTGTAAAGTAAATATGCAACTCATTTATATGTAATACCATTTAAAACAAAATACATTTATTCATGTAATACAAGTGGTGTGATTTTGTAAATTAATATTGTCTGTACTAATAAAATTGGCTTTTAGCTTCAGTGCATAGGATTGGAAATGATGCTACATGTTCACAAGCTCTGCTTTTGGGTTCACCCAAAATCCCAGACAATCCAGAGTTAAGTCCAGGAGGTGGAGTCACAGTCCTACATTTCATCTTGCTGATGGAATGAGGTTTTCACTCAAAATCTTTCAATATATGGCCCATTTCCATCTTCTATTTACAAGGATCAGTCATCCTTGTCAATTTGCAGAAAAAACAGCCCCAAAGCATGTTTTACAGTAGGTATGGTGTTCTTTGGAACTCAGCATTCTTTCTCCTCTAAACATGACAAGTTGAGTTTTTACCAAAAAGTTCTATTTTGTTTTTATCTGACCGTATGACTTCTCCCAATCCACTTCTGGATCATCCGAATGCCCTCTAATAAACTTCAGAAGGGCCTGGACCTGTATTGGCTTAATCAGAGGAACCTTTTTAGCACTAAGGGAACTACTCAAAGTACCTGCTGGCATAGTGTGTGACTGATAATACCCTTGATTTCTTTGGTCCCAGCACTTTGGGGTCATTCACTAGGTCCCCAGTGTGGTTCTGGAATATTGCCTACCATTCTTGTTGACATTTGGACCTGTTGGGCTGAGATCTTGTGTGAAGCCCCAAATTGAGAGAGCTTATTAGCAGTCTTGTATGTCTTCTATTTTCTGTTTCTGGTGTCCTTTGACAGTGTCATGGCCTTAGTGAAGTTTGTAGTGTGACAGCTTGAGGTTGTGGACAAGGGTCTTTTATACTGATAATAAGTGAGATAACAGGTTCCATTAATACAGGTAACAGAAGGAGGACAAAGGAGCATATTGAAGAAGAGCATCTATGAGAGCAAGAACTCTTTCTAGTTTGTAGATGGCCAAATACATTTTTAGCAAGGAATTTTGCGATTAATTTATTAAAATCCTACAACGTGATTCCCTGCATTCCTTCCCTTATTCTGTCTAAAAAAAAATTACAGGCCTCTCTCACCTTTTTAAGTGAGAGAACTTGCGTAGTTGGTGGCTGACTAAATACAATTTTGCCCCACTATACTATACACAACTTTCTCTTTCTCTGTAAGACCCTGCAAAAAGTATCCGCTTTTTGTGACATACTACAGAACAATCATTTGTATAATAATTTCGGCAAGGATTTAGCATTATAGCACAGAGACAGCACTGGTGAAAGTTTAAACTAAATTTTCAATGCATCAGATTAAAGATTTATTTCCATTCTTGTTCTGTTAGACCTTATTACTGCATTTGACACAACCAATCATCGGACACTACTACAGATATTAGAGCATTATTCGGTATGAAAGGCACTGCATTAAGTTGGATTAAGTTGTGTCTCTCACATTGTTTCAAATTTGTTCATATTTACTATGTTTCTTCTATCTGTACCAAAGTTAGACATGACATTATGCTAGGTTCTGTGCTTAGGCCAATACCTTTCACTTTTAAACCAGCTAGCAAAACATTAAGCATGTCACAAGGATATAAATTCCTTGATGATTTATTTCATGCAACAATGCAAAAGTCAGGCACTTCCTGTCTCTAAAAGATGCATTTTTTACTTCCAAGCTGGATTACAGAATATTGTTGTGGCTGCACCAAAAAGTCTCCAAGGACTCTCCAGCTGATCAAGAATGTGGCTGATCATATATTAACAGGCAATAGAAGAAGGGATCATATCTCACCTGTATCAGCCTCTCTGCACTGACTTCCCTTTAAATCAAGAAGGGAATTAAAAATCCTTCTCCTCACCTACAAAGCTAGTAAGAGGCTCCATCCTACCTTAAGGATCTTATATTACCATATCACTTGAGAACACTGTGCTCCCAAAATGCAGGCCTATTGGTTCTCAGAATTTCTAGACTTAAAATGGGAGGCAGAGCCTTCAACTATTAGGTTCCTCAGCTGTGGAACCATCCCCCTATTTCAGACCAGTGCATGGGACAACATAGCTTTAAGGCATGCACACCCAATTAGCGCTTACACACAGATTCACACACACACACACACACACACACACACACACACACACACACACACACACACACACACACACACACACACACACACACACACACACACACACACACACACACACACACACACACACACACACATACACACACACACTCAGTGTTGGTAGCACCTTGTCTGTGATATGGAGCTAGGGCTGACAACTTCATACCTTGGCTCTGTTTATTCACTGGACAGTGACTGGGCAATATGCTTGGCAAGAGCATTTGTGATTATGACCACATGCGGGCTGTCTATAGACATTTTCTCCTGCTTAGGCAACATCTACTGCAGAGTTGGTTGTCTTTTGTCAGTGTCATGGGAAAACTTCCTGTATTCTGTATTGTGGTATGATTTCAAATATTTAATTAAGTTGCTTGTGTTGTGAATGGTAGATTCCATAGTAGTTCCACGTTCTGAAGTAGTTCCATACTGCTGACATGATTCCTCCTGCTGGTAACTTGCAGCCAAGCAAGTAAATCACACCCTGCAACAAAGTGGAGTTCTCATGCTCCCATCATTATATAGGTGGCAATTTTCGTACTCATGCCCAGTATTGGATCAATACCCAATAGCACTATCATTAAACTATATTGATTTTAATATAATTACATACCACCAATAAAACCATTGCTGTTGTAAAAAACAAATAATCAGTTATATACTTTCATGAAAAATTTAAGTTACAAGAGTTACATTTGTAATGTTATTTTACACTACACATACTATGTATGTTTTGATGTATTTTAGCTTACATCCTGTGTTGCCTTTTAATCTTTGAATATTTAGTTTTATTATATGCTGTGGTCCTTAAGCTTTTCAGCTTTTAGTTTTAATTATGTCTTACTGTCTTAATCTATTTTTTAGCTCTATGGTTTCCTCATGGGGGTCTCCTCACCTGGATCCTTGGTGCCTGGCCATGTCTGTTTTAAGCCATCTCATGCTGTGTGTGTATGTGTGTTAGTGTGTCTATATGTGGGAAAGGGGGTATCTTATCTGTCTATCTGGATTTTGGGTTTTTTTTGTGAAGCACTTTGTATGTATGAAAAGTGCTATATAAATGAAGTTTGTTTGATTGATTGAACAACATTAATCTAAATTCAATGTGATTGTTTCCATCCATCCATCCATCCATTGTCTATCCCGCTTATTCCCTTTCGGGGTCGCAGGGGTCTGCTGGAGCCTATCCCAGCGCGTTAAGGCGAGAGGCAGGGATACACCCCAGATGGTCGCCAGCCAATCGTGGGGCACACACACCATTCACACACCATTCACTCTCACACTCACACCTATGGGCAATTTAGAGTTTACCAATTAACCTGAGCATGTTTTGTATTGTGGGGGGAAACCGGAGTACCCGGTGAAAACCCACGCAGACACGGGGAGAACATGCAAACTCCACACAGAAAGGCCCCAGACCCAGGCCCAAGGCGGTCTTGAACCTGCGACCTTCTTGCTGTGAGGCAACAGTGCTACCCACCGCACCACCGTGTCGCCCCGTGATTGTTTCCTTCTTTATTTTTTTCTTTCAATGTTCTAATCCTTTCTCATGTGGTATTTCCATTACTGTGCCCACTCACTGTGGAAGGTAGAGTCTGTGTTGCTTGTGTAGGCGTGAGAGAGGTTGAGAGTGGCTGCCAGCAGCAAGGAAGAAAAGCAGAGAGGGATGGCAGGATTAAAATCAGTGAGGCAAGGTGAGAGTGGGTATCAGTTCTCACAACCTCCCCCCCCCATCAAGCCTCACCAGGCAGTCCGGACCCCTGATGTACCATTGCACCATGTCTGAATAAAGCCTGAGTCTTAAAGTGAATTTAAAGATTGGAAATATAAAGATAAATATAGAATCAGGAGACTGTGAGTAAGGGTTAAAAAAAGAATTAGTCACATACACATGGAGAGAAGAGATACGCTTTTCACCCATGAATGAAGTGTTCTGCTTGTATCTGTCATCTCAGCTCTGTTCCAGGAAATGTTGTCTGTGCACAATCGAGGCTTTTCTGGGCAATGAGTGTGACTGACTCCAGCAGGATGAGACAAGAGACAGAGTAGAACAGACAATGTTCTTAACAGTACAGAGGATGTTGAAGTTAACACATTTTCACTCTACTGATGATATCTGATATTGGTCATTGTCCATAGACGTAGAGAGTGCATACACAGAAACACGATAAGGCAAAACTTGATATTTCGTTCTTTTGTTTCGTGGCGGTGCAGTTTATAAGTCTAAATATGTTTTAGACATCTATGGTACAATATATCCAAGGATGCTACAATCAGTCAACAACATAGCGCATCATTAATAAACAGTGATATGAATAACGTAATTTAAAGTAACCAATACTAAAAGCATCACTTTTTCAGTAAAGGGTAATCTAACCAATTACTTTTCCTATCATTACAACACTGTTACCATTACCAACATACCGTTACTACCTGTGTATGGCCTGGTGCTAAGCTAAAGGTGTTTTCAAAGGTCAAAGGGGGGAGGAGGGTGTTACAATATTGTCCTCCAACAGCATCAAGCACCTGGCAACGGGTCAGAGTCAGAAGAGTGTAAAGCAGCAACTTTACAGAAAATCACGCTAACACAGGCTACTGTGATTGTAACCCATGCCAAGACAACAAACTTTGTAAGAAAAGTGCATGAGTTCTGCATCTTTCCTTCTTTCACTAGCTGCAGCGTCTTACTCCAAGACATGTTCACAGACCCTCGGAAAATCCCAGTACATGTTTAACCTTAGAAAAAAAAGTAACACAACCGTTCTATAGCCCAAAATCACAAATCACAGATTCACCTCCTTAAACCTTTCAATTGAGTAAGGAAAAACTCAGTAAAGATTTCCAAGGATTTTATATATATATATATATATATATATATATATATATATATATATATATATATATATATATATATATATATATATATATATATATATATATATAGTTAGTATTTTGGTTTATTTTACTTTATTTTGGTTTATCTTACTTTGATGTTATTATTCAGTATATAGCATGGTAAAGTATTGCGTACATGCTGCTGCATTTTCTTCTTTCAGATATTCCATAGGCCAGAATATTATTTGGTAGGTTGGCAAAACTTGATCATACTTTTTTTTTTAAAAAAGATACATGTCTGTATATGATATTTTGACATGATAGTCCTTCTAAAGTGGGAACTTCTTTCAGTTATCAGCTCATTATGTTAATAACCCCTTAAACAATGACAAATTTACATTTTACATATTATATACAGCAAAGCCCTATAGGCAGGCTAAGAAGGCTATTCTTCTCTGAGGTAGTGGAAGACCCTACCAGGGGCATAAAGCCACCCAACAAAAAAGCCCTGAGGATCACTGGAATGCACAAACCCCTCCACTGCAATAAGATGGCAGCTTCATTAGGGGAGTTTTGTTGTCAGGGGCTTTATGCCTCTGGTAGGGTCTCCCATGGCAATCAGGTTCTAGGTGAGAGATCAGACAAAGTGTGGCTCAAAACCTCTTTTGATGAAAAAGAACATTGACATCTGCATGCATCACCTCTTGGACGTCTGCCCATCCTAGAAGAGGGATCCCTACTTTGTTACTCTTCCTGAGGGTTCTTCCATTTTCTTTTACCTATTTTAAAGGGTTTTTTTTCCCACTGAGTTTTACCTTGTACGATGTAATTGTCCAAGAACAGGGGATGTTGTATGTTGATTTTGTACAAACTGTAAAGCCCATTGGAGTGAATCTGTGATTATGGGCTATATGAATAAAATCGACTTGACTTGACTGCCAAAGACATATCTATTTTGGCCGATGGGCCAGAGTGAAGTCTTAGTGACATCTTGTGTGTGAATTTCAGACTTTGAACACACAAAGGGTGCACAATTAAAGTATTGTCATCCAAGTAGGGCTAAACAGTTATATTTTCCTCTTACTGATAGCCAGATAGGGCAAGAGTGTCACAATCAGGGAGGTTTGCGTAAGTCACGTTGACCTAAATGTTGTGGACAGAGAGAACCGTTACCTATTACTGTTACCAAACTGTTATCAAAGGAGGGACCAAAATGTGGTGCAAGTCCTGCCCTGTCCCCCTGCACCCAGAAGGTGCTACACACATACCACATTAAACCCCTGTAGCTAAAACACATACACACACATATCTGTAAATAAGTTTTTACACACACACACACACACACACACACACACACAGACACACACACACACACACTCACTCACTCACTCACTCACTCACTCACTCACTCAACTTTAAATGGTTTACACACACTTATGTCTTTAGTTTACACATGTACACACCTTGTAAATGGATTTTGTTTTGTATTATATTCAGAATCACTAAATGAATGTAGTTATCTTGTCATTAAAAGCCTTTTACCTGTGTTGTTTTTATTGTTTCATAGAAATAAACAACTGTTCAGATGTTTGAGGCATCACTAAAAATTAAAAAAAATGTAGACACCAGTCACCATTTTTCTTGATTTTGTAGTAAAAGCTAATTTATTATGTTTTTGGTCAAAATCAGATGTTTTCACTGAAACCACCATGTTATGTGGCTGATTTCAAAGGCTACAAACAAAAAAAATTTCTGATGAAATAAGAGAGTCTACCGTTTCGTTAAATATGTTTCATGTTCATGTAGTTTGAAAACTTAATATTCTGTGGGTCTTCAAAAGTACCCGCATGACCATATTTATTCTGTCATAGTGCCCCCCACTGGCAACAGGAAGTAATCACCTGATGCCTCATCCGTCAGTGCTGCCTGCAACTTTAATTATGCTTCTTTTCTTTTCTTTTTTACGATAATTGAATCAACAATTTAGATTTTTTAAACGATTTTGGACAGTGAAAGTATCTCAAATGTTTTTTCAACCTAATATTTTATATTAATATTATCTTTGACTTGACCTGAGTTTACCTGTATGTTTTTCCTGTGTTCTGCTCCTTGCATTTGCCCCTCCCTTTTCTGTGATTTCAGAAGGAGGCAGGACTCAGTAGAGTACTGGTACACCTGACAACAATCTCCTCAATAACTGCAGCAACACAGCTGTCCTCCAACTATTTGATAGAAAGTTTTTTGTGTTTCTCCCCGGTAATTCTCGCCTGCTCCACAAGACTCAGCCCTGCCTCTACTTTCCCGACCCAGCTCCATCTCTGCCCCTCTGCACATCCGTCATGGACCCTGCACCGACCCCTGCTCTGCAGCCATATCGGACTGTCTCAGTCCTCACCATTTTCCCCACTCCCAACAAGTGACCATAAAAGCAACTTTTTTTCCACCTACTCGTGTCTCCGTCTCTGTGTCTGCTCAAGGATTCCGACCACAAACTTGTAACAGATTTAAGCTCTGACAGACTTAAAAACGTTTATTTACTCTTTGGAAGACTGCTTTGTTTCATTGACATTGAAGAGAAATGAATAAAAACAAAAATGTGAACAAAAAATATTTGTATCGATCCCAAATTTCACAATTGATGCATCCTTAAATTGATCCATCCTAAAAAAAGAAAAGGTCAGTACACACATTGTATTGCATACAGATGTGCTCACAATGGAAACATTTAAGCAAATTTTGGATAGTGATTAAGCAGCTTTGTAAATGACTAAATAACAATTAAGTATATTGTTTTCTGTGTAGTCACAATAGATGTTCCTAATCATACTTCAGACAAATCAGACTTGTCAACTGATTTACAGTGAAAAGCAATTTGAAAACATAGGAAAACATTCAGACACAATTCAACATGATATACATTTAAATTTAAAGCCCAATTAAATACCATTCACACTCTTCTACAACCAAATGGTATTATAGATACTGTTGATACAGTTGGCACTTAGAACCATTGTTGTCAAATTAGTTAAAATGAAAATATATCAAAAAGTGCATAGAAATCTTGGAGACACCCCCTCCTTTAATGTCCACATGGTGTCATGTCTCGTCGTAAATGTTAAGTTGTCACTCGTGTTGTCTTGTCCTGCACTTCCTGTTTTATTGTGAAATGACTCTTCCCTCTTGTTTCAGGCACCTTTGCTTCCTGCCCTTGTGTGTTTCCCGCCAAGGCGATTGCCTTCCCCTGCCCTGATTGTTTTCACCTGTGCCCTGTTACCCTGCCTATATATTGTCTGTGTCTCCCCTTGTCCTGTGCCAGTTCGCCACGTCCCATGTGTCAGAGCCAGCGCCCAGCTCCAAGTACTACCAGGTTTTGTTCTCGCATGCTCAAGTTCCCAGTCTTGTTTTGTCGGTCTTTGCCTCGTTATTTTTCCCAGTTCCCGTGTTCCTCGTTGAGAGTGATTTTTTGTTTGTTCCTCGTGAGAGTGATTTTTCGTTATCCTCGTTAGAGTGATTTTTTGTTGTTCCTCGTAAGAGTGATTTTTCGTTTTCCTCGTTAGAGTGATTTTTTGTTTGTTCCTCGCAAGAGTGATTTTTTGTTCTCCTCGCAAGAGTGATTTTTGTTTTCCCCATGTTGAGTGAGTCTTTTGTACAGAATCATAATAAAGACTTTTTCTTTTGATCAACCCGTGAAGAGTCGTGCATTTGGGTTCAGCCTCCGGCCCCGCCTTGTGTCAGTACGAACTGGCCAGCCATGAACCCAGCCGACTCCAGCCAGCTGACCGCAGCGGTCCACTCCCAGGAAGCCCGACTGACAAGGCAGGAGGAACACCTGACATCCCTTACCCGAGGGTTGCAAGGGTTGGCCAACAGCCAGGACAGCTTTAAGGCGGCTATGACCACGGAGATGAGGGAGTTAGCCCTGCAGATTAAGCAGGCCCTTCCTCGATCACAGCCTGAACCTTCTCCACCCCCGACCGCTTCTGCTACTCCGGCTTCACCTGGATCACCTTCAGCCTCGCTCCGGTTAGCCCCGCCAGAGAAGTTCTCCGGAGAAGGTGATGACTGTAAATCTTTCATTGTGCAATGTGAGCTACACTACGAACTCCAGCGCTCGGCTTTCCCGACAGACTCAGCCAAAGTGGCTTTTATGATTTCCCACCTTACGGGACGAGCGGCGGCATGGGCGACCGCAGAGTGGGCTCGAGGAGCGTCCATTTGCTCCTCCATAGACTCTTTTAAAGACTCGTTGCGGAAGATCTTCGATCGCGCAGTACCAGGGAGGGAGGCGGCAAGAGAGCTCAGCACGATAAAGCAGGGCAGTCGCACGGTGGCCGACTACGCCATCCGCTTTCGCACCATCGCTGCTGACAGCGAGTGGAACGAAGCGGCCCTACGGGACACGTTTTTGACGGGGCTTGCTGCCTCCGTCCGGAGTTTTCTAATCCCCCTGGACTTACCCGCAGACCTGGACTCCCTCATCGCCCTAGCCATCCGGACGGGCAATCGGCTGAGGGACTGGGAGAGGGAGACCGTGACGCCTTCTCACCACCGGTTAGCTGCTCAACCCGCCACGCTGTCTCATTTTTTTCCACAGGCTGCAGCACCCCCAGAGCCCAGGGAGGAGCCGATGCAGTTGGGGCGGGCAAGGCTGTCCAGAGAGGAGCGACGGCGCCGGTTACTGGAGGGCAGATGTTTTTACTGTGGAGAGACTGGACATCTGCTGGCTGCATGTCCAGTGAAAGGTGGGCGCCCAGCAGGGAGGGGAGATACTCGGGGGCGTCAGCGGTCTACGCCAGAGAACCCCCCTCGCGCACTGACTGCTGTCCAGGTAATCCTGACGGGTTGCTCATTTTCAGTAGGGGCCTTAATTGATTCAGGAGCCGACGAAAGCTTATTAGACTGGGGTTTGGCCCGCAAGTGGCAAGTTAAGACTGAACTGTTATCCCAGCCTCTGGAAGCCACTGCTCTTGATGGCCATTTTATTTTTAGGATAACCCATAAGACTGAACCGCTCCATGTTCAGGTTGGTGACCACCATGAACAGATGTCGTTCCACCTTTTTAACGCTGCTCGGCATCCGATGGTTCTCGGATACCCATGGCTGTCTAGGCATAACCCCCATGTTAAGTGGGAGACCGGAATCATCACAGCCTGGGGAGAGAATTGTTTAGAAAGCTGTTTAGCCGTGGGTCAGAGACTGGCAATAGGTCAAGTCGATACTAGAGGGGCAGACCCATCTCCAGGGGAAGAACCAGACCTAGCGACGGTACCCGTGGATTACCATGACTTGGGGGAGGTATTCAGCAAGAGCAAGGCTGCGTCCTTGCCTCCCCACAGACCGTATGACTGCGCCATTGACTTGATTCCAGGTGCCCCAATTCCTAAGGGGAGACTTTATGCCATTTCGGGCCCTGAGAAAAAGGCCATGAAAGAATATATTGACAGCTCACTCAAGGCTGGCCTTATTCGTCCCTCGTCATCTCCTGCGGGAGCCGGTTTCTTTTTCGTGGGAAAGAAAGACGGCTCCCTCCGTCCCTGCATAGACTATAGCCCCCTTAATGCCATTACGGTTAAGAACCGCTACCCTCTGCCCCTTATGGCTTCCGCTTTTGAACAGCTCCAGTCAGCTAAGGTTTTTACGAAGCTAGACTTAAGGACCGCTTACCACCTGGTTCGGATCAGAGAGGGGGATGAGTGGAAGACTGGTTTTAACACACCATCAGGGCACTATGAATATCTTGTCATGCCATTTGGACTTGCCAACGCCCCTGCAGTATTTCAGGCTTTTATTAATGATGTCCTCCGTGAATTTCTGAACTTGTTTGTGTTTGTGTACCTGGACGACATTTTGATCTTTTCCCCTGATCAGCATACTCATGTCCATCATGTCAGACTGGTTCTCCAGCGCCTGCTGGAGAACCAGCTATATGTTAAAGCAGAGAAATGTGATTTTCATGCCGATACAGTATCGTTCCTTGGCTTTATTGTAGCCTCGGGACAGATACGGATGGACCCGGCTAAAGTTAGCGCTGTGGCTCAATGGCCAACTCCTGATAGCCGCAAGAAGGTTCAGCAATTTCTGGGGTTTGCTAACTTCTATAGGCGGTTCATCAGAAACTTCAGCGCAATAGCGGCACCACTCCATGCATTAACATCTCCTCTGACACCCTTCCAGTGGTCCCCTGAGGCCGACCAGGCATTCAGGAGGTTGATTGCCATGTTCACGACAGCACCCATTCTCACAATGCCTGACCCAAATCGTCAGTTCGTGGTGGAGGTGGATGCCTCCAGTGAAGGAGTGGGGGCTGTTTTATCGCAGCGGTCAGAGAAGGACCAGAAGATGCACCCCTGCGCCTATCTTTCCAGGCGGCTCTCATCAGCTGAGCGCAACTACGACGTCGGGAATCGGGAGCTGCTGGCGGTGAAGGTGGCCCTGGAGGAGTGGCGACATTGGCTGGAGGGAGCTCAACAACCATTCCTCGTCTGGACGGACCACAAGAACCTAGAGTATATTAGGAAGGCTAAACGCCTAAACGCACGTCAAGCTAGATGGACATTGTTTTTTAACCGTTTTGATTTTGTCTTGTCCTACAGGCCGGGGTCCAAGAACACCAAGCCAGACGCCCTCTCTCGCCTTTATGACCCCGAGTCTGTTGCCAAGGTCCCCGAGCCCATCCTGCCACTGAAACGTGTGGTAGGAGCGGTGAATTGGCAGATAGAAGCTGAGGTGAAGCAGGCCAATGGTGAGAGCCCGCCACCTAGTGGTTGCCCAGCCAATCGGCTGTTTGTCCCAGCGCCCCTGCGACCTCAGGTGATTCATTGGGCTCACACCTCCCCGCTTACCTGCCACCCAGGGGTGAGCCGTACTATGTTTGTCGTCAGGCAACGCTTCTGGTGGCCTGCCATGGAACAGGATGTCCGGGAGTATGTGGAGGCCTGTCGAGTCTGCGCCCAAAACAAGTCATCCTCGAGACCTCAGATGGGATTGCTCCATCCCCTCCCAGTTCCCAGTCGGCCCTGGTCGGACATTTCACTGGACTTTGTTACGGGACTTCCCTTATCTGAAGGTAACACCACTGTATTGACAGTGGTGGACCGTTTCTCCAAGATGGTGCATTTCATTGCCTTGCCTAAGTTGCCGTCAGCCAAGGAGACGGCTGAGATAATGTTAACCCATGTTTTCCGCTTACATGGCCTCCCTAGAGACATAGTGTCCGACCGGGGCCCACAGTTTGTATCACGTTTCTGGTCTGAGTTCTGTGCACTGATTGGGGCCACAGTTAGCCTCACGTCGGGGTACCACCCCGAGTCCAATGGACAGACCGAACGCCTCAACCAGGAGCTGGAGACTTGCCTCCGCTGCTGTTCGTCTTCGTCTCCCCAGATCCCTCAGGGTCCATCCCACTTTCCACGTGGGGAGACTTAAACCAGTTAAGGATAGCCCCATGGTCCCTCCTGCCAAGCCCCCACCACCCCCCCGAATGATTGACGGCGGTCCAGTATACACAGTTAAGCAGCTACTGGCAGTCCGGAACAGAGGCAGAGGACGCCAGTTCCTGGTTGACTGGGAGGGCTACGGTCCGGAGGAGCGCTCATGGATACCCTCCAGATTTATTGAGGACCCGGGCCTCATAGATGACTTTTACCGCCGCCATCCTCAGGAGCCTGGGCCGTCTGGTGCCGTCCCTAGAAGGGGGGGTACTGTCATGTCTCGTCGTAAATGTTAAGTTGTCACTCGTGTTGTCTTGTCCTGCACTTCCTGTTTTATTGTGAAATGACTCTTCCCTCTTGTTTCAGGCACCTTTGCTTCCTGCCCTTGTGTGTTTCCCGCCAAGGCGATTGCCTTCCCCTGCCCTGATTGTTTTCACCTGTGCCCTGTTACCCTGCCTATATATTGTCTGTGTCTCCCCTTGTCCTGTGCCAGTTCGCCACGTCCCATGTGTCAGAGCCAGCGCCCAGCTCCAAGTACTACCAGGTTTTGTTCTCGCATGCTCAAGTTCCCAGTCTTGTTTTGTCGGTCTTTGCCTCGTTATTTTTCCCAGTTCCCGTGTTCCTCGTTGAGAGTGATTTTTTGTTTGTTCCTCGTGAGAGTGATTTTTCGTTATCCTCGTTAGAGTGATTTTTTGTTGTTCCTCGTAAGAGTGATTTTTCGTTTTCCTCGTTAGAGTGATTTTTTGTTTGTTCCTCGCAAGAGTGATTTTTTGTTCTCCTCGCAAGAGTGATTTTTGTTTTCCCCATGTTGAGTGAGTCTTTTGTACAGAATCATAATAAAGACTTTTTCTTTTGATCAACCCGTGAAGAGTCGTGCATTTGGGTTCAGCCTCCGGCCCCGCCTTGTGTCACATGGTTGTAATGAATGTGGCTATGCATGGAGTCGTTACAGCATATAACAATTTAGTCTGACACAACCAAAGAAATTAAGGAAATATGACCACAGTACTGGCAATTCCACAACTTATTTTTTTAATTCAACTAAATCAATCTACAAAAATATGCCCTAAAAAGCTGGAATCTCTAAGTATTTAAGAGATTTATTTATTCCAATAAAAATAACAAGAAGCTTCAAGATTCATCTTTCTGACGAATGTGGAAGCTGTGACTCACAAAAACATAATAGACGCAACCATCCAGAGTCAGGAAGGGTAACCCCTCTATCTTTGGCACACAGACCTGCATGCTCATGGGCCTGCCACACACACACACACAAATGTGTCTAGGACCTAGAAGGCCTGGCTTTTGCACAGCCTGTTTCTCAAATTGGTTTCCATTAGCTCCACTGTGATTATTAACTTTCCATTGATGCAGAAGCATAGTCAGAGGCACCGTGACGTCAAGCAGTGTCCTTGACGGAAATGCAACAGGAAGGCACCTGAGGAGTTCAACTCCAGTGTGTGTGTGTGTGTGTGTGTGTGTGTGTGTAAGATGGAGAGAGAGTGAAAAATAGATACAGCATGTGAGTGTATCCAGATAAAGAGTGTGCTTACTGCACAGAGCAATGATGTGGCTGCTGTCTTCGTGGACAAATTTCTTCGTCACCGCTTCTTCCATAATCTGCTTCACCTGCACACAAAAAAACCCAGAGTTTGTTAGTCTATCTAAAATCATTACCATTATCTTCATGTCAGCAACCACTGCCATTATTATGTCTATGTAAATTAAAATATGAGTAGAATGGATCATCATCACAGTCAAGGTTATCAACATGAGTTAACTCAAATGAAGATAGGTGATACACTCTTCTTTGCCCACTACTTTGACAGATTCTACAAAAACTCAATTCAGACTACATTGACAGAAAATCGAAAGAGACGTCACAGCATTGACCACACTCGCACCCATCACTCACACACAAACACACCTACAGACTTATCTAAACAAACAGAAAGTGAACTTGTAATTACTAAAATAAAAAAACTCAAGACCATATAACAATATTACTATACCAATAATATTATAACTCACTAAAACACAGTAAAAGAACTCATTAATAATCTCATCAATATGCAGTAGAGAAACATTAGAGGCAACAAAACTCAACAAAATAACTTCGAAAAATCATAATTAAATAAACAACAATAATTAATAAAGCAATGAATGAATAAATAGTAGATATTGTGTAATAAAAGTAGGAAAACAAAAAACAATTCTACAGTGTCAACATTCATTCCTGTGTTACTAGTATTGTTGAATATAGCTAAATTAACTGTGTTGCATCGCAACACAATTAATTTGAGTATATTCTCCATAACTGAAGCTAATGTGTGTGTTTGTATGTTTATGTGCTATTCTACAATTAACTATAGCTTAGCAGCCAGTAATAGTTCCTGTCTCTCCCTCTCACGTTGTCTCTTACTTGCTTTATCTTGAACTATTCCAATGCTTCCTTTAGTGGTAATAGTTCAATGTAATAAATGTAGTATAAATGTCCTGTTGAAAGTAAGGCATGTTAGAAGATGTTAGCTGCTGTTAACCAGCTGCCAGTTGCTGAGCTGACCCAGCACTGCTCCAACTCCTGTTGCTATCAGTCTGTTAACTCAGAACATACTGGGATCTCTAATCCTTATGTTCAATCCGAACTGCAATCCGGGAGCCTCACTTTTACATTGATTGTGTTTAACCAGCTACATCATTTGTGCAATCCTTTTTGCCACAGAGAGGTAAGTACCTGATTAAAGGAAATACTTTAAAGGCGGAAAGAGATACTTTAAAGGAAATAATTATGCAGTTTTCCTTAACATTGTGACACTTACTAACAAAAGCTCACCTGAACATTTGCCACACTGACTCCTAATTAATGTCAAAGCAACCCGTAAACATCCAAATGAGTCTTTCTCCTACTATTTATTGTGTCTCTGTGAGAAGGTGATCACCCCTCCCCTTCTCACCAGCTTATTAAGTCGGGCGCCATGTTCATCTGGGGAATGGAATGGCAGCGGAAGAGTTTCCCGGAGAATGTGTTTGCGTGCGACACAGGGAACCCAACATGTGGTCCACCTGCTGAGAGGTGGATCTTAATGCTAATGTGAGCATGTACTGTATTGTTTTTAAGAAGTGTACCACTGACAATAAATAGCCTTTTTTTTAATGATAAAATTGAGCTCCCGCTGCCTCCTATCTTCTCTTTGCCTGGTTGCCCTGATCCCTTGTGTTTGGAGGACACGCCGGTCACCCACAGTCTCTGGGAAGGAGAGCCTGAATGAGTTCAACAGAGTCAGCCTTGTATTCGCTTGTCTAGGTTTGCTCTCTCTGTAGAGAGTAATTGTTATCAGTAATTAGTCCCGGACCTGTCTGACAACACTGCCTTGCATGGTTCTAACTGGTAAACAGGAGGAATCGCTCAATTGTGTACTAATAAAGCTTTACCTACAGTTCAATTGTTTCCCCTGTATTACCGGGTCTGTCAGAGTGCAGCAACTTCATTGTACTAATCACCAACAAGTAAAATGGTAAATGTACTGCACAAATGAGTAGAGGTCAATACCTTCAACTGGGGTGTGACTGATAATGATGATGATGATGATAAACTGGTCTGTGATACTCTTTGGTAATATACTGCTGGCTCTAATGTCTCATCAACATTGTGATATGTGATATAATTCCTTTTGGAAGATAAACTTTGGCCTCACAGATGAACTCTGACAGCTGTAGCTGCCAGATTAGATTGTCTGCATGTAAAGTAAAACTTTTTACTAGACATAACAACAACACAGCCTCTGTGGCTTGTTATTTAGAGATATCACCACATTTACATACATATGAATCCTTAAAAATTAATGTATCATTCTATACACATTTTGTTTTGTTTTAATAAACAGCATAACAGTTTTTTTTTATTATGGCAACATGACACTTAGCACAAATGGAAACAGAATGTACCACACGGAGTACTATTGAACACAATCTAGCAATTGAGAAATTATTAGGCATAGCAATCTTTTAGTAGGAGACAGGGCTGAATAAATGTGAAGAAGCAGGTTTACCAACTGTTACATGTTTCTGTGGGAAAACATCTGTCTGTCTGTCACGTCCAAAAATTATCTCACATCAAATAAGTTCAAGCCACACAAAAATGTCAATACTGTTATCTTTGTTGCCTACAACAGCTGTTTGTATGCACTATTGTCATTTGAGTGTATTCTCCCCTTAATGCCTGTCAATTTTATTATTTGCAGTATTTGTAGCACCCCCTTCAACTTGTCGATAAGAGGATAAGCCGTTGTTCATATCTAGTTTAAAAGGGTTTAGTATTTTGTATGGTGCATATTCTCTTAATCACTGTCCACTGTGATCGATAAAACCACAAACACAATACCATAAACACAAATTATGTGTATCGTTACCCTGGTCTTATGAAGAATTTGGAGATTGTAGGTACAGGGTTAACCATTTATTCTGATCGTGCAACAGCCTATAAATCCACATTGAGATATGTGACGAGTCCACTGTATTACAAAGAGATCTCAAAGAAGACAAACAACAGGGCAAATGAGGCTTTTTCCAATTGTGTTTAACTGGTGAGAGGATTTTCAGCATCTAGGGTGGTGCTTTAATTAGTGTGAGCATCCATTCATTTAGTGAACTGTAGTCAAATAAAATAATTGTTCTCAGTTAATTCGTTGTTTTTAATGGGAGTTAAAACAACACGTGTCAGCCACACATACACATATACACACTTGCATTTATTTACTTACTAAACAAAGACTTTCATCATCAATTTATCCTGTAGCAAACCAAGCACCTAGTTCTAGGGATGACACTGAAATAACCAGAAATATTCGTCAAATGGCTGAGTGGAGCTGGCTAACTTTGAAACAATTCTGAGAATCCTGAAGCTGATTGTTTCCTGGAGGAACGGAGGGGAAAGCTCATTAGCCAACAGTCAGTTACATAAGGACACATTTGCTTCCCCTTTAATCTCAATGTTGATGACTAGGGCAAACAACAGAGCATCAATAGTGTGTTTTAGTGACTACAAATCAGGACAGTTTTCCTATCACCAAAAAAGTGTATACTCTCCTTGGAAGAGAAAATATAGCAGATGTAAGGAATGAAGAAAATATGCATGTTTCATCTTCTCAAATTAAGGCCAGTATTTACAATTCAGGATTATAGGATATTACAATTAGGGAGGATAATTATGACTTTTTGTGCATTCTTGTCATAATTAAAAAAATGTTTTCTGCATGAATATATGTAAATGATTAGATAACATCCTGAAGAGTGGCTGGCACCTTGTGTATTAACCTTGCTAAGCACTGCCATCAATGGATATTGTATTCTTGAGGTGGTTTGGTACCTTTCATTCTCTTCTCTTAGCCTGAGGAGCTGCAATATAATATGGTTCCATCCTAATCAGCTATTGTTAGGCCACGGCAGAGACACAATCATTAATGAGGTAATTATTCATGCCCTTATAGCCTTATAGAGCTGGTAGATGAGGAGGCAGGCTGTGCTGGGTCTTTGGTGACAGCAGAAGGTAGTGGAATCAGTCTGTCTCCACTTGTTGACCTGCTGCTGCTTTCAAAAAGAAAAAAAGAAAGAATCCCTAACATTTACACATACAACTCTGCCATCATTTTCTCTCCTTAAAGAAGCCATATCCTGTGTCAAATCAATTTCTCCACTTTTACAGTTAAAGAAAGTAAAGCGATATTACCTCAGAGTAAAAAATACAAGTGAATATCAATGCAGTTTACTGACCTGGCCTGGCCTGGCCTTTCAAGCTCTAAGAGCAGCAGTCATGAAATAAGATTGTGGCAGGAACAAATGATTCTGTCCTGGAAGAGGTGCCACTCTGAGGGAGAAGTTACCCAACACTGCTGCATAATGGCAGAATATTTTTTTTTTAATTTGCAATATAGCAACCAAGGCAGCCCACTGTAGTAAACAAAAGAAATTGAAGCCTATAGCACCAACCTATAGCACCAGAGTATTTATGTTTATGATGGAAAAAAACTGATTTTACTAAACTAAAGTTTGAAAACTACTTTTATTTCTCAGATCAGCTGTAAAATGGTTGCCTAATGTGTATCATTTAAAATGTGTGCAGTAATTACTTAGGTCTTCAATCAAAACTCCTTGATACAAACATTTGCTCAAAAGCACATACAAATGGCAATAATATATAATAATAATAATATATAAGCATATATTAGCTTAAACAATTGCTTAAACAAATTATTAAAACAGACTGTTGAAAATAGCTGCTGAAAATTATATTGTAGAAATTGATTAATTGAGTTTTGATCATTGCAGCTCTACACTGATCAATAATGTAAACTGAGGGCTAATTTCAAGGACCTTATGCTTCACACTGCATTCCTCATCTTCACAGTCACTTTGTTGCTCCCCCTTCTCTCCAACACTAATCTCAAAAGTAGGTGCATGTTCTTTCAGGCATAACAAGTCTGTCTTTGCATCCTTTCATTGCAATTCTATTCCGTCAGGTCCAAGGACCGTAGCTCTGACACCAGGTTCAGAGTGGTCCCAGGACTACTCAATCATCTGTCATCATGACATTTGTCATAGAGCTATGGAACCTCATAAAAACAATTGATGCGTCGATAAAAAGGTGTTTTGAGTATGATGGACTCACTTACACTGGAACTCACAATAGCAGATAATATTTGCAGTAAAAGAAGACAGGTCAACTTTAACACATAAGAACCCAGACCTATTCATCCTTATAGGTAAATTATGTGGGTTATGCCATAGACCAATTGGGCCACATAGAACACATTTCTAAAGTTTTTTTCAGAATAATACTAACGGATTACTCTTGCTGCCAGTTTCTTCATGAAAAGAGAGAAAGGCATTGTTGTTTTGCTATCAGAGACCTTACCTGACAAAGCCACCCCACTACTGTGATATTAATCACTAACTGATGCAATTTGTCTTCTTAGGAAGTTGCTAAAGCTTTCAATTGCCAAGCAACAATCAGATAGCTGAGTGCATCTTGAAGCAATAGGAGCAGCTTGGTTTTACTCAATCCCATCAGTATTATCTCATGGATGTCCTGTGGCCAGTCACACCATCAATTTTTTCTTTAATACAAAGAGAGCATTCAATATTAACTTTTACTTTGTTACCTAAAAAATGTTGCACAGAAAATATTTTAGCAATCTAGGCTCAAGCAAGGCACATAATCCACTTGGCTGAACAGCAGCAAAAGCCATGGGGTAAAAAAAAAAAATGTTACACAGCGTTTTCCCTTCATAGTCTATTTCTCAATCAGTAATGTAATCTGCTGAATTAGAGTATACCCTGAAAAAATATGAGCACCTCTCTATCTGCAATATTGCATGTAGTGAACTCAAACTCATTGACAAATCAAACAGATTTTTCAATGAAACCAATTTATAGATTTATTGAAAATTAGTAGTTTATAGTGAATCTATTAGTCTAATGACAAAAATTTGTATCTCGTCATCTTGCTTGGCAACAGCTTCATATGCAGTATATTATAGATCCATTACAATTCTGTTATTCTTTTCAATGCTGTAAATGTGTTATAGAAAACACAAATTCTAAAGTTTCTTCCTTATTTCCCCTTTTAGAAGGTGTGTTGAGTTAGTCTCTCCTTGTAAAGAATTTGTGATTTTTGGGCTATACAAATGGCTTGTATAGTACTTTTCTTGAATGTTAACCACCAGGATACATTAAGATTTCATGCTAATGGAGCACAAGTCATAATGACCAGAGATGTAGCGCAGAGAGTCAACGTGCAGCTTCCACTGGCCCAGTGACTGCAATGGTCCTCCCCTTTTCCCTGATGGTCTTTATTTAGCAGACAAGGATCCCTGCCACCTGCAAACATACTAAAAATGAAAGCTAGTGTGAGCCTCACAGATGTTGTGATTATGTAATTACTTAAAACCCAAACCTGTGGATGACTGTTGGATTCCTTCTCGGGAAAAAGCCAAACTCTGCCCTCGCTATACTGTTTGTTGTGTTCTGTTTTTTTTTTTAAATGTAACACTAGCTCTAAGCATGACTGAAAAATTAATGAAAGAAAGATTTTTTTTCAGTCCCCCCCCTATAAACACACTTCCCTCCCCTTCTGGAGACTCGCCAACTGGGTGGTGAGACAAAAGTTCGCGATCGTGGACTGTGTCCATCCCATTGTCCTGCAGCCTCCTGGTGTGTCCCGTCGGCAACTCGCTCACCTTCTCACACTCAGGAGTGATTTGACAAGGATTTAAGAAAATAATTAACCTTTTTGGTTATTGTGGTTGACTATCCCTTTATAATATTCAATAGGTGCTTTTAGATTTTTTAGTCTCCAATTTTGTCTTCCTGACTCAAATTAGGAGGTGTTTACTACAAATAATCCAGAATAAATTGCTGCTATTAGGTTAACAGCCACAATGTGCAGTATTCATCAGTTATACAGGATTTTCTTTTTTTTGCTTTCTTGCAATCATTTCTTCAAACCACACTAATAAGTCCAGTTGCTCTGCTCTACAACGACACAAGAAAAAGATGACTGGATGACTGGATGACTGAGAACCTACACTGAAATACAGGTATACAAGAGGCTTGTCATTCTCGTTGTGTGATTTTTCTGAGTAACAAATAGGTTACCAAGGCCAAATGTAATGCATCAATGGAAAACAGCAAGAGGAGGTCATGTTCCAAACACAGAAAAACTGTACCAACCAAAAGGAACAAAGGCCACTGCCTGAAACAACAAGGTGACTTGTTGACTGATGCAGCACATAGTGCAGAATAGGGTAATATTAGTTAATAGTAAAATTATGCTTAATAAAACTGCATTTGAAGCAGTGATTATAATAGCAATGTTGTTATCTTACAGGCAAAATATATATAATTGTAAAATTGCCAGATGATTGATTCACACATGAGCTACAATGGAAATTGCATCTGATATATTATTATCAGAACACAAAATCCTAACTACATCAAGATAACTTTCTGTTGAAAATTAAGCAATAATTAAGAACAATCCACCATAATGTGGTAAATGTGATATATATTTTTTTCCTATTTAGAAAGTAACTCACAAATCTTAGACCACTAATTCTTAAATGTTTTTTTTCTGTTTGATGTTCACATAAATTCTTTGCTTTTTATTTTGACCTTTCCTCTCCATAGCAATAATATAAACTGCATGCACATGCATCTCACTGCCATCACTCAGACTGAAGTATAGGCAGTGAGCCACACCTAGCCACAATTCAGTTCTTAGATTTAATTTGATTTACACTGATATTTCAGTGCAGGAAAGCCCTCTAGCTTCTAGTGAAGGCAGTGTGAGGATTACAAAGGTAGTGGGGTAGAGAGGTTAAGGGGATAATGATTTATCCCTCACTGAAGGGAGGTGAGATATTCATCACCAGGAGCAAAAAGCCTGTAGCCCTGTTTGAGCTGCTGGTAGAGACAGAGAGCAAGAAAATGCCTCGCTACTTCAGACAAATGATTCAATAAAGGATTTCTTCCTGCAGGGCCGCATTTTGGCGTATCATTGTTCATAAAACTGGTAAGAATAAATTTGAGGCGTTTATTATGCAAACATTGCAGCAAATACGCATGTGAGATAAGCATGACATTTAAGATTTGCCCAATTAAACTGTGCATTGTATTGTACTGTAGGAATAGCATAATTGTGTTATCTCAACACCATAGCAGACGTAAAACACCCCAATCTCAATTTATCAACACTGTATGAATATTCCTGTAGTGAGTGAATTAAACCAGACAAATACAGTTAACGTTTACCCCACAAATATCGAGACTTTGAACATTTAGAGTGCATTGACTAGCTTCATTTATTTTAGCCTCCGCTTTTTGAACTTGAATAGATACTGCTGAATTGCATTAGCTCGTAAACAACGTCATATCTAAGAAAAAATAGGGCGAACATTTAATCTACGCAACACTTCTGTGAGCCTGCTGTCGTGATTTTGGAGTGAATACTGACGTAAAAAAATATACAGCAAATTGGTAAATGTGACGCTCGGATGGATTGACGCCTACCTCTCGTTTAACGTTCCATAGTAATTTCTCTTTGTATTCTTTCTCGGCGGAGCCCTCCATGTCCGTCCGTCCGTCTGTCCGTCTGTACGTCCGTCCGTCCGTCCGTCTGTCTGTCTGTCGCGGCTCACTGACACGCTCCGTCTGCTCCCCGGCCTTTCACACCCGCTTTGGTTTTGATTCCTTCTTTCCTTCTTCCTTCGCTCAGCTGGACTCTGACGCACCAAACGGCTTGACGACGACGTCAGAGGATCCGCCTTCCCCAGTACTGATCAATGGAGGAGGAAGAGATAAAAAAAAATCACTGACGCTCACACAGCAGCCTCCAAGCATCCAGCCCCGCCCCCGACCTGCAGCCTCCCAGCATCCAGCCCCGAAGCCTCCCAGCATCCAACCCCGCCCCCGACCTGCAGCCTCTCAGCATCGAGCTCCGCCTCCGACCTGCAGCCTCCCAGCATCTAGCCCCGCCCCCGACCTGCAGCCTCCCAGCATTCAGTGCACCAACAACCTGTAGAGACTGCAGGTTATTTATAGCACCTTTCTTTGTGCTCTTGGGCAGGAAAGAGTTACAGCAGGGGAGCGGTTCTGTGAAACCCTGCAAACAAGGGTTGGTGTATTTGATACTGTTACTTGGTTGTAATAACTCATTCAGGCTTGTATTCGTGCAGAAAGCTCTTCAATGCACAGAGGCCTACAGTAGAGGAAAAACAATGAATGGATTTAATTAATAAGCTCATAAAAATGCAGCCATATAAATTAGGTAATTCACAAGCTTGACACCCCCCCCACACACACATGGAGTGAGACCATTATATATATCCACACACGCACGCACGCACGCACGCACGCACACACACACACACACACACACACACACACACACACACACACACACACACACACATATATACTACGTTAAACATTTCAAGTCTTTCAACAAACATGTGCACAAAATGTTCATTTTGAGAAACCTGGTGAATGCTTCTTAAAAGTATACTTTGCGGCTGAGGCAGGTCATGTAAAGCTCTTGCAGGGAGGGGAGTGGTACACCAATTTTCCTCTCAGCTGTTCTCACAATGCATTGTAGGGCCTTCCTGTTGTACACAGTGCAGCTCCTATCCCACAAGGTGATGCAGCTAGTGAGGATGCTTTCGATGGTTCCCCTATAGAACGTGGTCATGATGGGTGGCGGCGCACTTCAGTTTGTGCAGGAAGTAGAGACGCTGCTGTGCTTTCTTGGCCAGAAAATGCAGTGTTGGTGGTCCAGGAGAGGTCATCACTGATGTGCACCTCCAGGAACTTGGTGCTGCTCACCCTCTCCACTGCAGTACTGTCGATGGTCAGTGGGGGGTGTTGGGTGTGGCCTCTCTGGAAGCTGACAACAATCTTTTTGGTCTTGCTGATGTTTAGCATGTTGTCTTTGCACCATCTGGTCAGAAGCTCCACCTCTTTGCTATAGTGGGTCTCGTCGCCGTTGGTGATGAGGCCCACCAGTGTTGTGTCGACGGCATACTTCACATGGCGGTTGGAGCTGTGTTTTGGTGTGCAGTCATGTTTTAATCGGGTGAAGAGGAGGAGGCTGAGCACACACCCTTGAGGGGCTCCTGTGCTCAGGGTGATCCTGCCCGAGATGTTGTTGCCAACATACCCTGCTTGAGGCCTCTGACTAATGAAATCCAGCAGCCAGTTGCAGAGTGATGTGCTGAGGCCCAGTTTGTCCAGTTTGCAGATGAGTTATTGTGGTATTATGGTGGTAAATGCTGAGATGAAGTCTATGAACAGCATTCTCACATATGAGTCTTTCTTGTCCATGTGGGGGAGTGCTGGGTGGAGGGTAGAGCCGATTGCATCGTCTGTGGATCACTTTGCCATACCGAACTGGTACGGATCCAGGCTGGGGGGCAGTATGGATTTTGACAGGACTAGTCGTACAAAGAACTTCATGATAATGGGTGTCAGTGCCACAGGACGATAGTCAGTGAAGCAGGATGGGGAGGATTTCTTTGGCACAGGTATGATGGTGGCAGCTTTGAAGCCTGATGGCACAATGGCTTGCCTCAGGGAGGTGTTAAAGATGTCTGTAAAAACATCTTTCAGCACCCTACCAGGGATGTTGTCTGGACCTGCTGCTTCCCTGGTGTTGATGGCAGAAAGTGTTCTCCTCACGCTGGCAGCAGACAGGCACAGAGGCTGGTCATGCGAAGGTGGTGGTGTTTTCTGTCGGTGAGTGGTGTTCTATTCTTCAAAATGTGCAAAGAAACTGTTTAGGCTGTTGAGCAGTGTGATGTCACTCTCGCAGCTTTGTGATGTAGGTTTGTAATCTGTGATGGCCTGAATGCCCTGCCATAGGCTCTGTGCATTCTTGCTGTCCTTGAAGTGGGAGGTTATCTTGTTTGTGTACTCTTGTTTTGCTTTCCTGATGCCACAGGACAGGTTGTATGCACATTTGTGCTGAGAAACACAGTCCAAAGTGTTGTGTCCTCTTGTTGTAAAATGGATTTGTTGATGAAACTTGGGAAGAACAGTTTTGAGATCAGCATGGTTGAAATCTCCAGTGAGGATGATGAAACCGTTTGGTTTGTTGTCTGTTTGTTGTTCACTGATAGCCTGGTAAAGTTTGTTCAGTGCTGCACTTCTGTTGCTGTTGTTAGTTGGGGGGATATAGGTAGTAACCAGCAGGATCAAACTTATAAACTTATCTTCCTTGAAAAGTAGAAGGGGCGACACAGTTATTTGGATTTGAACTTTTAACTTTTTCCATATTTCAGGCCTTACTTCACCTCTTTTTTAGAAATAAAAATCTGATAAGTAGGGCATGCAATATTATTTGGCCCCTTTACTGTCAGTGCAGCCAACTCACTCCAGAAGTTCCCTGAGGATTTCTGAATAATCCAATGACTTATGATGATAAATAGCCATTGGGCTCCCAAGTAACATGACAAGTAGTGCCTTAACTCATTACATTTGTTTTTTCTGTTTAATGTCCAATTTTCCCTGTAATGTTTCCACCTGCACACATCATCTACTGCAGCCTGTCCGTCCTGGAAGAGGGATCCCTCCTCTGTTTCTCTTCCTGAGAGTTCTTCCGTTTTTTTTCCCCATTAAAGGGATGTGTAGGGAGTTTTAACTTGTACGATGTGAGGGTCTAAGGACGGGGGATGTCGTGTTGCTTTTGTACAAACTGTAAAGCCTGTTGGGACAAATCTGTGATTTGTGATTCTGGGCTATACAAATAAAGTGAATTGAATTGAAGTGAATTGACTCAGGGAACTGGACACCAGACACCCCTGCTCTACATAGTCCCCCCCCGCCCCCCCCCCCCCCCCTGAGAGTTGTGCCACTAACCAACAAGGCAACTGCTGTGACCAATTGGGCTTGGGACGCAAGCTCAGGTCTGATCACCCTGCAGCTGGCCTAAATACCCCATGACCCACTTGAACACTACTGATGATGCGTACCCATAAATTCATTCCAGTTCAAAAGTATCAGACCACTGCAAACATACCAAGACCCGGCCGTCCCTCTAAACCACACGTGTCAAAGTCAGGTCCTGGAGGGCCGGTGTGGCTGCAGGTTTTTGTTCCAACCAAGCAGTAACACACCTGATTCTACTAATGAAGAAGGGTTCTAGTGCTTAATTAGTAGAATCAGGTGTGTTACTGCCTGGTTGGAACAGGACTATATATATAGAGAGAACGATATATATATAGGGAGAGAGAGAGAGAGACAGACAGAGAGAGAGAGAGAGAGAGAGAGAGAGAGAGAGAGAGATGGACAATTTTTAATTCAATTATTGATTTCATACAAAGGGGGTGTAAAGAGGCTAAAAGCAGTGAGATATGATTGCTTCTTCTAGTAGCAGTGAGATATGATTGCTTCTTCTAGTCTTCTAGTGCCTGTCAAAATACACAAGGCTGCATTCTGGATCAGCTGGAGAGTCCTTGAAGATGTTTTGGTGCAGCCAGACAATAATGAATTGCAGTGGTCAAGCCTGAAATTAACAAATGCATGTACAGGTTGTTCTGCAGCATTTGGGGCAACTGTAGTCCAGAGGAAGAGCAGTTGTCCACTGGTCAGATAATCAGCTGTTTAATTCTAATTCTAATGCTAGAGGCCAATGTGATGTCATTTAAAATTAGTTATATCACTGGATAAGGAATTTCTCGGGAGTTGAGGCCAGGGTACAATAACTTCAGTTCTGTCTAAATTAAGCAGCAGAAAGTAGCAGGTTTATGTAGTACTTTTAATGTCCTTAAGACATGCTCGTAAACCAGTTTAATCTTGATGGTCGATGGCGTCAAAGGCAAGAAGAAAAACGGAAATAATCATTTTATCTGATGCTTTGACAATGTCATTTGACATTGCTGTCAACACTTTTTCCAGGATCTTAGAAAGAAAAGAAAAGTTTGGATATAGGTCTATAGTTAGCTAAAGTACCTGAGTCAAGTGCACAGTTTTTGAGGAAAGGCTTAGTTACAGATAATCTGAAGGATTGTGGTACATACAGTGGGGAAAATAAGTATTTAAACTGCTATTTTGCTATTTCTCCCACTTAGAAATCATGGAGGGGTCTGAAATTTTCATCGTAGGTGCATGTCCACTGTGAGAGGGTTAGGGTTAGGGTTAGAAATCACAATGCATGATTTTTTAATGATTTATTTGTGTGATATAGCGGCAAATAAGTATTTGAACACCTGAGAAAATGAATGTTAATATTTGGTACAGTAGCCTTTGTTTGCTATTACAGAGGTCAAACGTTTCCTGTAGTTTTTCACCAGGGTTGCATATACTGCAGGAGGGATCCTGGCCCACTCCTCCACACAGATCTTCTCTAGATCAGTCAGGTTTCAGGGCTGTCGCTGAGAAACACGGAGTTTGAGCTCCCTCCAAAGATTTTCGATTGGGTTCAGGTCTGGAGACTGGCTGGGCCATGCTAGAACCTTGATATGCTTCTTACGGAGCCAGTCCTTGGTTTTCCTGGCTGTGTGCTTTGGGTCATTGTCGTGTTGGAAGACCCAGCCACGAGCCATCTTCAATGCTCTGACTGAGGGAAGGAGGTTGTTCCCCAAAATCTCACAATACACGGCCCCAGTCATCCTCTCTTTAATGCAGTGCACTCGTCCTGTCCCATGTGCAGAAAACACTCCCAAAGCATGATGCTACCACCCCCATGCTTCACAGTAGGGATGGTGTTCTTCGGATTGTACTCTTCATTCTTCTTCCTCCAAACACGCTTAGTAGAATTATGACCAAAAAGTTCTATTTTGGTCTCATCTGACCACAAAACTTCCTCCCATGACTCCTCTGTATCATCCAAATGGTCATATGCAAACTTAAGACGGGCCTTGACATGTGCTGATTTAAGCAGGGGAACCTTTCGTGCCATGCATGATTTCAAATCATGACGTCTTAATGTATTACCTACAGTAACCTTGGAAACGTTGGTCCCAGTTCTTTTCAGGTCATTGACCAACTCCTGTCGTGTAGTTCCGGGCTGATTCCTCACCTTTCTTAGAATCATTGAGACCCCACGAGGGGATATCTTGCATGGGGCTCCACTCCGATTGAGATTGACCGTCATGTTTAGCTTCTTCCATTTTCTAATGATTGCTCCAACAGTGGACCTTTTTTCACTAAGCTGCTTGGCAATTGCTCCGTAGCCCTTTCCAGCCTTGTGGAGGTGTACAATTTTCTCTCTTGTGTCGTTGGACAGCTCTTTGGTCTTCGCCATGTTACAAGTTAAAGTCTTGCTGATTGTATGGGGTGGACAGGTGTCTTTATGCAGCTAACGACTTCAAACAGGTGCATCTGATTAAGGATGATACATGGAGTGCAGGTGGACTTCTAATGGGCGGACTAACAGGTCCTTCAGGGTCAGAATTCTAGATTACACACAGGGGTTCAAATACTTATTTGCCGCTATAGCACACAAATAAATCGTTAAAAAATCATGCATTGTGATTTCTGGATTTTTCTTTTTAGTTTATCTCTCTCACAGTGGACATGCACCTACGATGAAAATTTCAGACCCCTCCATGATTTCTAAGTGGGAGAAATAGCAAAATAGCAGGGTGTTCAAATACTTATTTTCCCCACTGGAGCTATATAACAGAATACAAGTGCTAGTCAAAAGAAAAAAAATCTTTAAGCAATCCTAATGGTATAAGGTTCAAGACAGGTTAGGATCTGTTAGTCAGAAAGTGGCGATGCCAATCTCCTCCTCCATTGCTTACTTTAGAGTTATCAATATTTATATCATCAATATTATATTAATATTGGTATTTCTAAGTGACCACCATTTTACAACTGCAAGTCTTGTGGAGTTTCTTTCTATTAGTTTTGACTGTTAAAGACTACTCAGTTTTCGGATCTTTCCAAAGATTCTCAATTGGATTAAGGTCTGGACTTTGACTTGTCTTTCTAAAACCTGGATATGTTTAGTTATGAACCATACCAGATTTTGCTTCATGCTTAGAACCTATGTCTTGTTGGAAGGTAAACCTCTCTTCCAGTCGCAGGTCTTTTACACATTCCAACAGGTTTTCTTTTAAAAAAGCCCTGTATTCAGCTCCATCATCTTCCATCAATTTTAACCATCTTCCCTTTCCCTGCCCTTAACCAGGATGCTGCCACCGCCATGTTTGACAGTGAAGATAGTGTGTTCGAGTGATGTGCAGTGTTACTTTTACGTCAATCAGAACTTTTATGGACTTGTATGAGAAATGGCTTTCTTTTTGGAGGGAGTTGGCTGTACTGACAGTAAAGGGGGCAAATAATATCACAGGCCCTGATTTTCAGTGTTTTTATTTCTAAAAAAAGTTAAAAATATCATATAAAATTAGTTGCACTTCATGATTGTGTCTCACTTGGAGTTGATTCTTCAAGGGCGACATATACATTTGCAAAGCATTGTATAGAAACCCTCATTGACTCCCTCAAAAAATCTAATTCAAGTCTGGTGTCAGTAGACGTAGAGTCTCTGTAAGACTATAAGTTTGGATGTGTGGACTACAGCTACTTTGACATATAAAAAACACTCAAACTTTCGGAGTTTGGTACTGTTGCTACTCTACCAAAAAGTACACTCACTGGCCACTTTATTAGGTACACCTGTCCAACTTCTCATTAACACTTAATTTCTAATCAGCCAATCACATGGTGGCAACTCATGCATTTAGGCATGTAGACATAGTCAAGACAATCTCCTGCAGTTAAAACCGAGCATCAATATGGGGAAGAAAGGTGATTTGAGTGACTTTGAACGTGGCATGGTTGTTTGTGCCAGAAGGGCTGGTCTGAGTATTTCAGAAACTGCCGATCTACTGGGATTTTTCACACACAACCATCCCTAGGGTTTACAGAGAAAAAGAAAAAATATCCAGTGAGCGACAGTTCTGTGGGCGGAAATGCCTTGTTGATGCCAGAGGTCAGAGGAGAATGGCCAGACTGGTTCGAGCTGATAGAAAGGCAACAGTGACTCAAAAACTAACCTGTTACAACCAAGGTAGGCAGAAGAGCATCTCTGAACGCACAGTACATCGAACTTTGAGGCAGATGGCCTACAGCAGCAGAAGACAACGCCGGGGCCACTCCTTTCAGCCAAGAACAGGAAACTGAGGCTACAATTTGCACAAGCTCATCAAAATTGGACAATAGAAGATTGGAAAAATTTTGCCTGGTTTGATGAGTCTCGATTTTTGCTGCAACATTTGGATGGTAGGGTCAGAATTTAGCGTCAGCAACATGAAAGCATGGATCCATCCTGCCTTGTATTAACGGTTCAGGCTGGTGGTGGTGGTGCAATGGTGTGGGGAATATTTTCTTGGCACTCTTTGGGCCCCTTGGTACCAATTGAGCATCGTTGCAACGCCACAGCCTACCTGAGTATTGTTGCTGACCATGTCCATCCCTTTATGACCACAATGTACCCAACTTCTGATGGCTATTTTCTGCAGAATAATGCGCCATGTCATAAAGCTGGAATCATCTCAGACTGGTTTCTTGAACATGACAATGAGTTCACTGTACTCAAATGGCCTCCACAGTCACCAGATCTCAATCCAATAGAGCAGGGGTGTCAAAGGAGGGCCGAGTCGGTGCAGGTTTTTGTTCCAACCAGGCAGTAACACACCTGATTCTACTAATTAAGCACTAGAACCCTTCTTCATTAGTAGAATCAGGTGTGTTACTGCTTGGTTGGAACAAAAACCTGCAGCCACACCGGCCCTCCAGGACCTGACTTTGACACGTGTGCAATAGAGCATCTTTGGGATGTGGTGGAACGGGAGATTCGCATCATGGATGTGCAGCCGACAAATCTGCGCCAACTGTGTGATGTCATTATGTCAATATGGACCAAACTCTGAGGAATGCTTCCAGCACCTTGTTGAATCTATGCCACAAAGAATTGAGCCAGTTCTGAAGGCAAAAGGGGGTCCAACCCGTTACTAGCCAGTTACTGGCCAGTGAGTCAAATTTACACCAAGAGCACAACAAAAACTAACCCATGAGGTAAAGAAACAACCGTGAAAGGCAGCCAAGGATTTAAAAGGCATCCTCAGAACTTTCGGAAGAACAATTAAATATAATACATATATACATTTCATTACACTTCACGGTCCAAGTAAGTGTTGATTCTTTACAAAAAATAAATTCTTATGTTTATGATTGAACCCTAGATTGTAGCAAAAGTTCAACAAATTAAAAAGATAATTTTGGAAGGTTGCAAAATGATCTACATGATGGAAAGTGGAAAGGTTAATTTGTTGTCATCTTTAACAATTTGAGTAGTAACAACCACTGTTTGGTTGACCTGCTCACAAGCAGCAGAAATGTAAGAAATCAGGGATTCGTTTCAACAAGCAAGTACTTATGTCTAATACAAACCATTCACAAGCAATATCCTGTTTATGTCCACAAGTATGCTTGCATGTAGTTGAGGGCACACAGTTCTGCAGACACCCACTATTCAACTGATCCGCAGTAAAGGTATGGAAGACAACTGGAAGTTAACATGGATGTTAACAATAGAGGACAAATATGTAAAACATCTATAAAAAAATCTTTGTAAATGTTTCATGGAGGAAGAAAATGCATTCAACATGTTTGTTAGACCTCAAGGACAGAAACAAGGCATTGTGGTGAGTAACACACTCCCTTTGGTTTGTAAGTGAGAGTACAAAAACATGCACTTAAGGAATGCTGGTTGCTCCTTATCAATTTACTTTGTTAAAAGAAACTGGATTACTTTCTTCACATTATGTCAGAAATCTGAGACATTTTAAAGACAAATATATTAAATGCATGTGACTGCAGCAAATGCAAAACTGACACCATTTGTTTCCAGAATGAAACAGGCAGAACATCTGAACACACATTTTCATTTTTTATTTATTTATATATATTTTCCCCCTTTCAGCTGATAAAATATGCCCAAACATGTATTCAGGTCAGTTATAGTCTTTGATTAACATTGAATTATTTTTGATTCAAGGACACATCAAAAATACTGCTTTTGAACGTATTGTCAAAATGATACTATCTGCTGTGTGGTGAACTATTTGCTCTCCAACACTGCTTTTTATCCTGTTAAACTAGAACTATTGAAAATAATACATTGTTCATTATATAGTACATTTCAAAACTACTGTTACAAAGTGCTTTGCAAACAAGGACAAATACACAAAAGCAGGAGGAAAAAAAAATACAAAATCACAGTCAACAAAAACACAGTTAGTAAAGTAAAGATGAAGAAATGCATTAAAATTAGATAATAGAGAGAAGGCCTTAGCCAATAAAATTAAATCAGTTCTTGAGAGATGATGTAAAATAAGGCAGTGATTTTCCTATTCAACCTCGGGGAAGTTGTTGCAGTCCTATGAACAGATATTCTGTCACTTTTGGTCTTCAGCCTTGATAGGGAGATAGCAAACATAACCATAGAGGATCTCAAAGTACAGGCTGGTGGTGAGTGATGATTTACAATTTGTTTGCTGGCAGTCAAGACTGTAGCTCCCAGGTTGGACAGTTTTAGAGCAAAGAAGTGCATAATCTCAATTTATATTTGTGACATTTAATTAAATTCACAATGGGGTTAAAATGCTTTGGTAGTTTTGTTGTGTGTTGTGAATTTCTAATTGTGCCTGCTGACTGAAAGCAAAACAAAGGCAATTATTGGCTAAATATTAAGAATCTACACAACTGCCCTTATGATCAACTGTAAATGTAGTCTAAAGGCACACTAGTTTCGGGAAATATCTGTTTTCGGTTTGGCAAACAACAGGCTGTTGTAAATGTGTAAATGAAAAATACAATCTACTATATAAAAATGAAACATGCTCTCCTGATTCAGGGTGTAAGTGCTATGGTTGTAACACTATTTCTTATGCGAAATAGTTCATATTAGTGATTTTTCCTTCCATTCTAATATACACTTATTAAAGCCTAAATTCCTCTAGATATTCAAAGCATTTGCTCTACGTCCTGTACTAATGATAATTCATAAATTATGGACAGAGCAGACAATAAGTAAATAGTCAGATGTCTTGTGGAGTTATAGAGAAATGTATCTGGACTTCTTGGTATGTTGAAGATGTTTCACCTCCCGTCCAGGAGGATTCTTCAGTTCTGGGATTTCGTGCTGGGGAACTCAGGAAAGTTAAGTGTGTGAAACTATAATAGTCAGGTGCAATTAAAATAAAGGCCACAATTTGATTCCTTTTAGTTTGTTTGGAAAGTAAGATGATAAAAAATAATTTAATAGAGAAAAATTTTAGCTTTAGCAGAGTTCAGGATCAAATGTACATCATCAATTTGAAAAACAGAAATTTCCCCAGTGGTTTGTGGTTACAGTTTCAGTGTCCTGGTGTCCAGTCGTCGTACGTGCTGTATCTCTTGACGTTGATTCGACGCACACGCTCGCGAAGCTCAGCTCCTCCAGGCCCATCCTCCTCTTCACTGTGAGAGCCACAGTTGGAATAGCTCCGGCGAGTGGCCTCCAGCAGGGAATGGTCGGGTAGTGGCATTGTCTCGTAAAGTAATGTGTTCAGAGTCTCCTCATAGATGCGAGCTTCAGGAAACTCCACCTGAGGTGGAAAAAAAAAAAAAAAATTATGAAAAAAAAACATGGTCATGAAAACTGAGTGTTAACCTGAGCAAGTATTAATCATTTCTTGGAAATCTTCACTTTAACAGCATAAAGCAGTAGCCATGGCAGGAGAAGAAAAGGCCCTAAGCAAAAGAACCATTGAGGACAGAACCAAGATGCTATTGGACCTTAGCTTCCAGACTGACAAACAGCTTCTGGCTAACTAACTGGACATAGTGATGGTGCATTAACTGCAAAAGGAGGGTAGTTATGATAGACGTGGCAGTACCAAACTGACAGCAACACCAGGAAGAAGAGGGACAAATCGATTGACAAGAATTAAGGGTTGAAAGAATAGCTGAAACACTCGTGAAAGGTCAAAGCTGAAGTTGTCCCCAAGGTTATAGGATCAGGGCGATGACCCTCAGATTGGGAGCATGGCTACAGCGGATTGCAGGAACAACATTTGAAGCTTTAGTCACGAAGAGTGCTGTAAGATACTTCGGAACCCCCAAACCTACAGTCGTCTAATAGAAGGCTGGACTTGAAACCACACTTAACAGTAAGAGGAGACCTTTTTTGATGAAACACAGGATTCAAGGTTGGCCCTAACTCTCAGGCACCATGACAGGCAGAGAGAATGCAAGTGGGACTTAAAACGTAATTTTGCGACAGTGATTATGTTATGATCCACACCTCTATATTACACTTCACAACACGATAGGAGGTGCCATCGCTGTTGTCTTGCTTTGAGTCTGGAAGAGCACAGACTACAGAAACCAGATGTCATCACTGACACCCTGCACTTGGATTGGCTGGAGGCTCATGCACACACACACACACGTACATACAGCCACAGCCCAAAGTTTGCTGCATTTAATGTCTCTGTGTAACCAAATCAATGCGAATGACAGCAGCTAAATGGTATAAATAAAGCTATCTATGTCAGACTGACAGGAAGCTATAACTTTAATAGCTTGATCAAGCTAAGAATGTTCCCCTTATCTGAAAAAGCCTTTACATGCTTCCACATGTTGCTGGTGGGGAAAAAATAATACATAAAGAAAAGAAACATTGTCAATCAGTACTGATCTGAAACAAAATGCTGTACATGTTTAGACTCCATCTTACACACACCAATGTTAAATTAAATTTTTTCTAAATAAATTAGAAATCTATTTTATGTGTCTACAACAGTAAAAAGTTGATCAGTCCACCTCCTCCTTTTTTTAGACAGATCCCAGTACTTAGAACCATGCTTTTTCTACATTCAAGTCATATGGACTAGTCTTTATCAAAAACAGCTGTTGTGGCTTCCCTCACACTCACCTTGGTTTGCTTCTTCTCTGTGGCGTAGACGATAGAGGTGCAGCAGACCTCAGCCAGCTTGCGCCCCTGCCCGTAAAAAGACCAGCAGCAAATCTCGTCTCCAATCACGTCTTTGATGAAGAGGACACGGCCGTTGAAGCTGAGAGACAGCCTGTCAAACAGCTCAATGTTCTTCAACAGGTTGTCGTCTGAGTTACTGTCAAGACATAAAGGAACTGATCTTGTGAGGCTGTGCCTTACAATTTACTCCACTCTGTGGCCTGTAGCTCATTAGACTTTATTGCCTCACACAATCAGAGATTCCCTTACAGAGCACTTTGAGAATGAAAAAAAAAACACTTTACTCTGTAATGCCTCTGGGGGAGGGCTCTTTTACCTGGTGTAGGAGTACTTGTTATTGCTTCTGTTGTATACCAGCTTCACCACAGGCTAATGGAGAAGGAAAGAAATGTTCTAAATAGGAATTAATCTCAGACAGGTGTTATCCATTTGGTAACTAGGTATGGGGGAAAAGTAGAAAATGAATATTTCTCTGAATATATGGGTAAATATGAAAATGAAAGAATAGGAAAATACATCAATAGCTGCTAAGTCAAATAAAAAGTACATATTTTGCCACCGTTTTTACATTTTTTATGTTGACCTAACATAGTAATAGGGTGCTAAAAAAATTACTACTATTATCTGCATCATTTGTTGCAGATTCTTAATATTGGTCTAATCTAGCCTTTAGGCGTCTCATTTACCTTGGTAGAAGAATGGATGAGCCTCTCTTCTTCCTTACTGGAGGTGATGACAGGTATAACACACAAGGGTTGCTCTTTATTGTCCTGTCAATCACACCAATATTATCGGAAGTTAAATGGTATCATGGGTTTCTTTTTTGAGTGAGTTATTAAAATGATTTAAAAATGTAAAAACAACTTCACAGCTCTATATCTAGACCATTGCAATGAGAAGAGAAGATTTGGAAGATTGCAAATAGCAGAATGGAGACAAGGCGACAAAAAGTCATAGCCTCCATTTTTGGAGTCTTTGGAAGGGGTGCTGGGGGGATGCTCATGTGAACAATGATGGTGAGACCTGGGATGATTGGGAGAAACAGCCCTCCTGATCTGAACAGGAGCGTTATTTTTTGTTCGAATTCTGAACCATGTATTGCTACTTATCTTTCAGTATCGCATTGCCATGTACCAGTAGATGAAAATACTTCCGGCAATGCTGTGTGTGTGCACAAAAAAAGCACATGAAATGCATACATTATGGAGGGTGTTAGTGGTGTCTTAGCACAGTCTGGCCTGCTGCAAGTCTGACCATCATTACCCTGGTGTGCGGTAATATAAAAAGTTATTGAGAATGCTCCACATATCTCGAGCAAACTCACAGATAATTGCTACTCTGCTGCAACTCTCAGGTCTTTTGAATCAGGTCTACGCAGAAAAACAACATACAATACATTTGTATTTTTTTTCCACCATTGACTGGGTTGGACACCATCAGGATATTATGTTTTGAACACTGCTCATGCCTTGTTGCATGTTGCTTACATACCTTTAACCCTAGAATAGCAAGGTGAGCTTATATTGATAAACTACTGAACATGACGAATGACTGACAGCCGGTAAGATACGAAATTCATAAGACAGCCTTGCAATCTTTTTTTCCCGCCTGGAAACCAAAACATGTGTAAAGCTTGGCAGAGTGGATGACGTTTCTGTAAACATCTGTCAGCATGATGCATACCCACTGATGTTTTTCTTGCACAGATGGTGCCACAAACTAATGCTGCCATTGCCTAGAGGCACAGAAACAAACTGTGGTCCACAGCGAATCCAATCTGTGCAACGAAAAGTCTGTTGTAGCGCTAAATAGCACTCTACTACACCAAAGACAGAAAGGGTAAGTCACTGAGAAACATGAACTGAAACATGAATTTTTATACATTGCCAAAGTGAGTAAAGAGCAAAGGTGGATAATATGGATAAAACCCTCTATAATGATATAAGGTATTTACAGGTATATCCTAATAATGAAAAAAAAATGTTTTAGGTACAACCATGATAATTAGTTGAGGTATTTCACCTTATCACACTTACCCAAAAATCGTTCAAAATCCAATATTGTCTTAGATATTGGTCGATTCAAAATGAATAATGTGCAATACTGTCACCAATAACATTAATTGACTAGTAACCATCTCTGTACAAACCACTGCCATTGTGTCTGGGTAATTTGCATTTGGACTCAATCACTCAACATTGTGAAAAAAGACGTAGGGTTTAAAATGCTAAACGGAAAAGTTTTTTTAAATCAGGGTTTTGTTGTTTCCCCTTTCTCTCGGCAAACCACATCATAACAAGGTTACTGGAACTCCTTAATTTATTACTATGCATACTATTTATTTGAAAAGGGTCAGTGTTTTGCATGGACCAAATAGCATGGTGTGGTACTAGGGGCATTGGACACACATTTACATTTTTTTGGTTGAACCAAATAAATAGTATAATGTAACAAAAAAAAAAAAAAAACTATAATTGTACATAAACTATTAACGGTCCAAGAAGGCAAATAAATGAAATAATGAAAAAGAAAGCCTTTTTGGTGCATTTCTTGCATTCCCTATACCACTTTTTGTAGCCTAGGCTATCATTAAAATAAGCCTAACTTATAATTGGAGGAATGACTTGCGTAAAACTTTTCAGTAGTATCAATTAGAAAATCCCCATGTGTAACTGTTCATGCAGTGTATGTACACTAGAAGGAAATTCTTAATTGTAAATGGTAAGCTATGCTAATATTAACTTTTGCATGAATTCAGATGAATGCTGTGCCCTTGATTGATTTAGGTGCATTTATAGGTAGGAAACACTATGCTATGAATGTGACTGACCTGCAGGGTGTTCTGACAAAGCTCCACAAGACCCTGGATAAGGTAGTATTTCGCCTCAGTCTGCAACTCCAGGATGGCCTGGCGGCCTGTGGGTAAGGTGACTGTGCCATCACGCAGGTAGCACAGAACACTGCCAAAGTGTTTACCACTGCGATCAATCAGGATCCAACCTGAAGACAAACAACAGACCGAATTATAAATAAAAACACCAACAAAACTTTTGTGAGTTTGTGTTTGATCGAAGTATACAGAGAAGCATTCAAAACACTAAACACACTTATAATTTACAAAAGATTACAACATTGTTTTACACGTAATCTCATTAAATAGAATATTAAGTAGCAATACATTAGTACTACATTTTATGTATAGTTTTATAAAGTGATAACAGCATAATAAATTTTCAGAGATTGCATACCATCTATATCAGTGAACACTTCCTTCTTTCCACTGAACATTTCTTTCAGCATGGAGTTCTGCTTGGTCAGCACTTGGAGCGTGGTGTAAAACAGGGTACCACCAACATTGAGCCGGACATACTTGTTACCCAGGCCCATTGCTCCTCGATAACTGAAGACCTTTGTCTTGGGACAGGCCAAATGAGGGGCTGGGAAGGTGGAGCCCAACTGGGTGTAATGCCGGGGCAGGCAGCTATCCCTGGACATATCCCTCTGGAGGTAGATGACCACCCTGCAAACAGAGGTCCGAAAGTCCCCCGCCGTGGTGACAGCTACTTGTGAGGCCACCACAACCGCTCACTGCTCCAGCTCATTCCTGACAAAACACAGTGAACTAATGTTGTGGTTTGTCTATGGGGAAACACAAAGAAGATTAATGTTGATAAATACTGTTTAAAGGTACATAGGGTCCCCCGGTGTACACACGTGGACAAAATTGTTCGTACCCCTCAGTTAAAGAAGAAAAAACCCACAATTCTCACTGAACCCCTTTGAAACTTACAAAAGTAACAAATACAAATTTATTGAAAATTAAATAATCAAAATCAGCCATTACTTTTGAATTGTTGATTAACATAATTATTAAAAAAAAAAAAACTAATGAAATAGGTGCACAATCAGTGCAATTAAACGATTTCGGTACTTGTCAATGAGTGTTCTGCAGCTGTCAACAGGTATTCCGGCCCACTCCTCATGAGAAAACTGCTCCAGTTGTCTCAGGTTTGATGGATGTCTTCTCCAAATGGCATGTTTCAGCTCCTTCCACAGATGTTCAATGGGATTCAGATCTGGGCTCATGGAAGGCCACTTTAGAATAGTCCAACGCGTTTCTCTCAGCCATTCTTGGGTGTTTTTGACTGTGTGTTTTGGATAGTTGTCCTGTTGGAAGACCCATGACCTTCGACTCAGACCAAGCTTTCTGACACTAGGCAG
Organism: Eupleurogrammus muticus; assembly: GCA_036785175.1. Classification (NCBI taxonomy): domain Eukaryota; kingdom Metazoa; phylum Chordata; class Actinopteri; order Scombriformes; family Trichiuridae; genus Eupleurogrammus; species Eupleurogrammus muticus. Next base: position 24,058,285 of record JAYKQN010000009.1, read on the forward strand.
CACATTTCTCTCCAGATTTTTACCTTATCGGCATCGGTCCGATGTCAACAAATTCTGGCTGATGTCAACAATTGGCAGAGTTAAACCGCTACAGTTAGTTGGGTCATTGTCTGCGTGTCTCTCAGCGACGCGCTAAGCTAGCTGGTCCTAGCGGGCTCCTCCGTCACATCGCATCGCCCGAAAAGACAAAAAAAAAAAAATGCGCGGAACGTTGCTCCAGGGTGTCGGACGCCGTCCAGCCGCCTTCTCATCGCCGGCCGCCGCTTCCTACGCGGCCGCCGACGTCACCGCCTTCGCGGAGCTCCATCGGGTCCGCTTCGCCGTACTTTCTCTAACCAGCCGCCGACGTTTGTGTGTATATATATATATATATATATATATATATATATATATATATATACACACAGTGAGCCTTCCTTTAAATAAAGAGCACTGTTGTGCTTTTCAAATGTACAGTGTTTTTTCTGGTCTGTACTAAATTTGTGACACTACAGAAAACTTTTTTTACTCTACATATATCGATATCGGCAAATATCGATATCAGCAGTGACGGCAGTGGCTGCAGGTATGTATGACTGTGTAGACGGCGGCGCATGCAGACGCAGTGGCCTCTCGCTCTCCTGACAATGCAATGTTTTGTTCGTCAAACATGTGTTTGTCCGAAGTTTTTTCATAATGCACATAACTGGGACAATCAGTACTGTCTTGTTTTGTCTGTTTTATCTTGTTGAATTTGTCCTTCCACTCCCTACTACTTATGTCTTGTCTTGGGGTACTCATGTTTGTTCGTTTCTTGTTTTAGTTTAGCACTTTACCGTTGTAGTTTAGGATTGTCTCGTCTTGCACACCTGCACTTTGATGTTGTACATGTAAACGCATAGGATAGTGAGAAACAAAATTTCGATTCCTTTGTATGTCAAGTACATGTGAAGAAATTGACTTTGATATTTCTTTGTTATCGGATATTGATATCGGCCGAAATTTTCACATCGGTGCATCCCTACTTTATAGTCTTCAGATTTCATTTTATCTTGCACACATTCAAGACACCCTGTGCCAGATGCAGCAAAGCAGCCCCAAAACATTACTGAGCCTCCTCCATGTTAGTGTTCTTTTCTTCGTATGCTTGGTTTTTGAGTCTATGAACATAGAGTTGATGTGCCTTACCAAAAAGCTCCAGTTTGGTCTCATCTGTTCAAAGGACATTCTCCCAGAAGCTTTGTGGCTTGTCAACATGCATTTTTGCAAATTCCAGTCTCGCTTTTTTATGATTTTTTTTTCCCAGCAGTGGTGTCCTCCTTGGTCGTCTCCCATGGCTCAAACAACGATGAATGGTGTGATCTGACACTGATGTACCTTGGCCTTGGAGTTCACCTTTAATTTCTTTGGAGGTTGTTCAGGGCTCCTTGGATACAATTCGAACAATCCGTCTCAATTTTGTCATCAATTTTCCTCTTGCGACCACGTGCAGGGAGGTTGGCTACTGTCCCATGGGTCTTGAACTTCTGAATAATATGAGCCACTGTTGGCACAGGAACTTCAAGCTGTTTAGAGATGGTCTTATAGCCTTTAGCTTTAAAATGTTTGTCTATATTTTTTTTTCCTGATGTCCTGGGACAATTCTCTCCTTTGCCTTCTGTTGTCCATGTTCAGTGTGGTACACACCTTTTCACCAAACAGCAGAGTGACTACTTGCCTCCCTTTAAATAGGCAGACTGACTGATTATGACTTTGGAAACACCTGTGATGTCAATTAAAGGACACACCTGAGTTAATCATGTCACTCTGGTCAAATAGTTTTCAATCTTTTATAGAGGTACCATCTTTTTTGTCCAGGGCTGTTTTATTAGTATGTTTTTTTTAATAATTATGTTAATCAACAATTCAAAAGTAATGGCTGATTTTGACTATTTAATTTTCAATACATTTTTATTTATTGTTACTTTTGTAAGTTTCAATGAGAATTGTGGGAATTTTTTTTTTTGTGATCAAATTTTTATTGAATAATAATCAAAGCACATCAATGTCAAAGCAATACAATGTAGAAATGTATACACAACAAAATGTTGGGGAACAAAAACATTCAAACAAAAATACAATGAATAAGCCCCCAACTCCCCCTACCCCGACACTAATGCAATGGAAAAATGCAATGGATAACCCCCCCCCCCCCCCCCCCCCAAAAAAAAAAAAAACCTTCATAACACAAAACATGCAAAACACAAATACCGAACAAAAAATAATAATAATAAAAAGGAGTAGAGCACCACTATGCATGTCCGCCTATATGCAAGGGTTGCCGTCAAACAGAAAGAACATGTAAGACACTAAGACAAGGACACAGACAATCACAAGGACACACACACAATCACTTTTTAAAGGGGAAAGAATAACACCAGTTATACTAAGGCCAGTCTAAAGGCTTAGGCTAAGAATTGTGGGAATTTCAGTGAGAATTGTGGGTTTTTACTTCTTTAACTGAGGGGTACCAACAATTTTGTCCACGTGTGTATATAGGCCTGTGTTATCTGTGAGTTTGAGAAAAGGAAGCAAACAGAAACTTGTCTTTGTTCGTTTCTTTTCCTTGGAAGTTTTCTTCCTAGATGAACCTTGTGCTCTTTCTACAGAAAAAGAGAAAGACAGGTCGTCTCACATTCACTAACCAACGATGATAGTTACCCACTCTACTCCCTACTAGTAGCTTTTTCACCATTTCCCCTTCCCATTTAATGGATTGTAGTTGTAGTTTCCTACAATAGAGGCACATTATAAGTGCATAAATAAATGAAAAGGACAGATAAACAAAATCTAGAATAGGAGGCAGCTCACCTGTCTTAAATTTAACTCAAATTAGCATTTTCATACAGATATCTACCAGATCTTCTCCTTCAAATTAAGGTTGATGTTAGTTCATCCTAAATAATATTATTGAAATTACCATCCATCTTAAATTATTTTACCATACAGTGGCAGGAAAAAGTATGTGAACTATTGTTCTATTCAAGTCACTCCATAACATTTCTATTTGGACAGAGGTCTTGGCTCTAACATGGCCACTCCAAGAGGTCAATTTTGTATTTCTGACACCATTCTGTTGTGGGCTTGCTCCGGCATTTCCAGTCATTGTCTTGTTGCATTGAATTCTCAGCCAATGTACAGGTGTTTAATAAACTCAGGAACTCGCCTTCCCCTCAGTGGTTGCAATCTGACAGGGCCCTAATGCAGTGAGCCAGGCCCAGAATATGTTTCCACCACCATACATTGCGGTTGGGATAATGTTTTCATGATAGGCTGTGCTCTTTCTACAGATGTAGTACTGTACGTTTTTAATTTTTAGTTTCTACATTCCACAAAATACTTTGCCAACACTACTGTGGAGTGTCAAAGTGCTCTTTTGCAGAATTCAAGTATGCAGCAATGTTCTTTTTAGAAAGCAGAGGCTTCCTTTGTGGAGTTCTGCTGCAGATATTCTGCACAACATTCAACAATTTTTTATGAATTCTAGACTTTTTATCAAAGATGTTAACCAGTTCTGATGGTGCTTTCAAATTTTCAAAAAGGTTGTCATTCAAGGTTGTTTCTTTATTAAGCCATCTTCATTGTGCTTTTAGTGTAAATTTGACTGGGCATCTACTTCTTGGTAGAGTAGCAACAGTACCAAACTCCAAGTTTTTTTCTTTTTGTTGTTTTTTTTTTTAATATATGAACTTTTTGACCTTTTGCCACATGTTAGGCTTCAAAACATACAAATTTAAAATGTGATTTTTTGTGAAGAAGCAACAACAAGTGGAACACAATAATGTAGTGGAACTAAATTTATATATTTTAACTTTTTTTTTAAAAACTCTGAACTCTAAACTCTAATTAGCTTTTTTGAGGTAATCAATAAGTGTTCATAGACACTGCCTTGCAAATCTATATGCCGCCCTTTAAGAATCAACTCTAAGTGGGACACAATCATGAAGTGGAACTAATTTTATGTGATATTTTAAACTTTTTTTTAGAAATAGAAACACTGAAAATGGGGGCGTGTGATATCTGGTCACTTTTTGTCAGTGCAGCCAACTCCCTACAGAAGTTCCCTGAAGATTTCTGAAGATGATCTAGTGTTGACCTAAATGATTGACGATGATAAATAGAGTCCACCTGTGTGTAATCAAGTCTCAGTATAAATTAACCTGCTCAGTGATAGTCTCAGAGGTTTAAAGCACAAACAGACCAAGGAACACACCAGGCAGGTCTGAGATACTGTTGTGAAGTTTAAAGCAGGATTGTGATATTAAAGGATTTCCCAAGCGTTAAACATCTTGCAGAGCACTGTTCAAGCAATCACGGTTAAATGGAAAGAGTATCAGACCACTGCAAACCTAATAAGACCCGGCCATCCCTCTAAACTTTCAGCTCAGTTTAGAGGGATGGTTGATCAGAGATGCAGCGAAGAGGCGCATGATTACTCTGGATGAGCTGTGGAGATCCAATGCTGAGATGGAGGAATCTGTTCATAGGACAATATTAGTCACACATTGCACAAATCTTGCCTTTATGGAAGAGTAGCAAAATAAAGCCATTTCTCAAAAAAAATCTATAAAAAGTTCTGTTTGAAGTCTACCATAGGATACCTGGGATACACCAAACATGTAGAAGATGATGATCTGATCAGATGAAACCAAATTGGGAAAAATAAAAAAACAATATGTAAAATTAACATTACTCATGACCCACTGTTAAACATGGTGGTGGCAGTATCATGGTCTGGAGCTGCTTTTCTTCAGCAGGGACAGGGAAGATGGTTAAAATTGATGGGAAGATGATGGAACCCAATGTTTATTTTTTATATATATAAATAAGCAAATAGTAATGTGTAAGAGGAAACAATTCTTAATAATTAATAAAAAATTTCTTCTCCCAACACCTTTTTGGATTAAAGTATGTAATTAAATATGTAAATGATTTTTTTCTTTTTAGAGACCGTCATTCTTTGTCCATTTTTACATTTTTTCCGTTTGCTCATTTAATATATATTTATAACACAAGACTGGCTAACTAAATAGCAATGCCTTAACTACTATTATTCTGCAAACTACTAGTTAACTATGTACTGCTCAAACAGAATGAATGTATCTGTAACTTTCTGTATATTCTCCTTTAAAAGCGACTGGTGTACTCTAAGTCAAAATTTAACACGGTCACTCTTCAAACCGTAACACTTTGAAAACTTTGAAAAAGCATCAATTCGAAAAGTCGAAATATTTTGTTAAGTATGGGTTGGTTTTTGTTTTGGACACACAGAAATAGCTTCACCGTAAAACAACTTCCGGAAAATGTTGTTAAACTTTCGAGATTTGACACATTGTATTGCAACGGAGTGCGTAAAATTGTCGTCCCCCGGTTCATCCAGCAGACAAGTAACGGGACATAGGTTCATGCACTTTGACGTGTACTCACCTTTTGTTACGCGTTGTCGCTTTGAGTTTTCAAATAACCGAACACTGTCTGCCTAATTACCCTCCTCTATGTCGCCATGAGACCCAAGCACAACAGCATCATTAGTAAGATAAGAAAACAATGCCAAACTTCAACTCGCTCTTCCTCTTCCTTCTTCGCGTGGTAAATTTACTGCGGCCCGCACACTGCGAAGCGTAATGCTGCCCTCTCCTGGTAATACACATCCATGGTATCGCACATGCATGATAATACACAGCCCTGGTAATACGAGTCCTGGGTAATCCAATGTAATTCGCAGCCATGGTAATACACAGCGCTGGCAATAGAAATCCCTGTTAATACACCCACGGAAATACACAGCCCTAGTAATAGACATCCTTGATAATACACATCCATGGTAATACACATACTTGGTAATACACAGCCCCGGTATTACAACACCTTCTTCTTTTTCTGCTTGTACCTTATATTACTATGAGGTTTATTTGCTGTCTCCAAATAATGTGTCGGTGTTTTACTGCCACCTCATTGTTTGCAGTCATATTATTTAATATACAATATCTCTCAGATTCAGTGTGTTATGCAACATGAGGAAAATAATTTTACTGAAAAAAGTCATTTTGTAAGAATGAACTTATATTTTGAAAAAGGTATTCTTAATGTCAGAATTAGATTTGTTGTCTTCTCTAAAGACTTTAGATCAAAACACACGACAATGAAAGTCATTTTTAAAATAATAATAATAATAATAATAATAATAATAATAATAATAATAATAATAATAATAATAAAAATAATAATAATTAAATTTTTAGAAGTTTTAACACTACTTTAAGACTTAATAGCAAACATTTAATTTATTTCATATATATTGAAATAATTGTATATATTATTATAAGAGTATAATAAATGAAAGATAAAAATATAGGTGAAGTTGTGGAAATAATAATGAAAGAAAGGACAATGATAATACTCCGGTACTTGAAGAAACACTTTCACGAACACGCACGTCAGTCGCTTTGAAGTATTTTGTTAACGTCAGCATTTCAAATTTTACTCAATAGAGGATTTAAGTACTTCGACCACCGCTGACAATTAAAAAAAGCACTGTTTTACTTTCGCAAAAAAAATGCACCTAAAATATCAGAAGAAGCCTGACGTAAACATGTGCAGACGTACAGACGCATGCGCAAAGACGATGTTTGGTTGCCCTGGTAACGCAGGGAGGAGCTTCGCTCGGTACTTCGCTCTGCCACATAGTCACACAACAGGGAGCCATTAGCGGCGGTCGCTACCGGTGGGCATTAACGGTGGTCATCAACGGTGAGAGGGGTTCAACAGGTACAACTTACAGGTTCCGACCTGAACGCAGCTAGCGATGATGATGTTTAGCTGTCTAGTGATTTAATTACTCTGAGGCAGCGGAAGTGTTTCGACGCGTTGTCGAACTATCTTTTGTGAGCAGGCTAATGTTAGCGAAATATAGCTAACAAGTTAGCAGAGTTAATTTCACACATGTTTAGCATGATATCGTCAGCAAACCTTAACACCGTTTATGTCTTAGGCAGGGATTTGATCGCATTTCCGCCTTTTGTGACTGCCTATAACCGTGTTATTATTTTTGTATAGGCATTATCCACGTGCAATATAGTGTGGTAATAACCATAAAAATCAAATAACTCATAATAAGTCATAAGTCATGTGGGAGAATATCCATTCAGGAAACGTTACAATAGCTATTCAGTGATCTAACTAAAATAGCACTTAACCTAAAACAATGAGGTATACAATAAAATGCAAACAAGGCAATGTCTTGTCTTACCATATGGTGTTCTTTCAAATGAAGTTAATGGTACAACAAAATATTTTTCATTGCCCTGTTGTGAAAAAAAATCAAAGTGTTACAATACTTTTGTGGAAATATTTAGGTCTGTTCCTGTTCCTGATAACACACAAACTGTAGAAAAAAAGAACCATCTACTCATTCTGGAGCATTGATGTCAAGTATAAGTAAGCTTGTTACAGTATAGTAGTTGATACAAATACTTTAGAAGTAGAAATTTTGCCTAGCTATACTTTACTTGAGTAATTATTTTTTAAACAATTACCTGTACTTTCTACTCAAGCCTTGGTACTCCCTATTTCTCCTATGACGTTTGTTATGCCAAAACGTGATTTTTTGCTAGAAAGTGATCACTGTCTGTGGGTAAATGTCCAGCTGCTTTAATCTGCTTCAAACAGTCATCATGTGCAAATATACAAAACTTCATTGCTGTGCGACAGTAAAGGTTTGTCTATGTGAAACTTTAATGTTTCTTGTAACTTAATAATCACGCATGGCTGAATAAATGTTTGCAATTCATAGTGTAATCAGGCATGTCATAGCCTACCTAGAGTACATACTGTAGGTAGCCTACCTATGTCTAACATCCTTGATTAGACCTATATTAATAAACAAGGTTGTACTCAACATCATTAGCATAACAGTTTTAAAGGTACAACATGTTCTTCATTGTATTTTCATTGTTTTTAAATGTGTTGATTTAAAGGGCATATATGAGGTGCATCCAAAACTTTCCAACATTAGGGCCTACATTATATTCTTTTTACTATATATTACTTTATACTATATGCCTCTGTGTCATAGCCTAAGCTTTTGTCCTTTTTTCTCTTTTACATTATTTTAAATAAATATTTTAAGTAGTTTTGAAATAAGTCTTACGCTTCTACTTGAGTAAAAAGCTGGACTTAATGTTTCAACTTCTACAGAAGTGTGTTTAAACCACAGCATCTACTCTTACCTGAATTATGATTATGATAATTTGACTCAACTTGTTTTTCTGACAGACCCCAGCTCTCTGAGGGGTATGACATTTTCAGCATCGCTAGGCTAATCACAACAGAATGGTCATTTCAGTAGGTATGAGAGGGGAGGAAACAGGCCTTCTCAGAGTGAGTGTGTGAAAAGGCAGACTGCATTGCTGCTACTGGTTTACTGGGTGCTTTTAGAACATAAAAGCATGCTATTTTTTTGTAAATAGGTCATGCATTTATCCACCCAGTTGTCTTCTGCCGCTAGTGTGGTTCAGGTCATCGGGGCAGCAGCCCATGTAGACAAACTTTGACTTTCCTCTCCCCAAGCATGTTATCCAGCTCTTCCAGGGAAAGCCTGAGGCATTTCAGGCCATCAAAGAGACATAATCGCCAGTCAATGTGTCCGGGGTCTTCCCTGGGGCCTCCTCTTGGCCCAAAACAGCTCACTAGGGAGGCATTCAGGAGGCTCCTTATGAGATGCAGAGTCATCTCTTCTGGCTCCTTTCAATCAGGAGCAGCAGCTATTCTACTCTAAGCTGTTCTTGGATGACTTCTCACCTTATCTTTAAAGGAGAGCCCAGACACCCTGGGTAGAAACCTATATGAGCCGCTTGTTCTCGTATCTCATCCTTTCAGTCACTATCCAGAGCTCATGACCATAGGTAAGGGTAGGATTGTAGATTGACCGTAGAGTGTCGCCTTTCGACTAAATTCCTTCTTCACCATAAATAGACCATGAATATCAACATATTAAACTTAGGAAATGGCAAAGTAGGGCCCTTTTATGGCAGCATAGGATGTTATCATTAGAGTAGTAAGCTCTAGTGTTTAGTGAAAAGTTATTTAACTGCTGTGTCTTAACTGTATCTGTGTAACGTACTATGTAGTAGAGGGCTGTCCACCTGATAGTGTACAATTAAAGCTGTATTTTAGTAGTGGCAATTGTGTTGTTCTATTGTCAGGCCCTGTGGCCATGGCTAAAAACCCATTAACAGAGGCAGGCTTTTATTTCGATGAACTCAACAAGCTACGGGTACTGGAGCCTGATGTCAGCCAGAAGACTTCAGAGCTCAAGGAGGAGTGCAAAGATTTTGTGGATAGTAAGTACACAATATTTTGTCACATGCATTTTAGTTTGATTGCCTACCCACCCACAGCAGATAATACAGGATGTATAAATATACACTCTTACAGAAATCGGGCAGTTTCAGAAGATAGTGGGCGGTCTTATTGAGCTGGTAGATGAGTTGGCAAAGGAAGCAGAGACAGAAAAGATGAAGGTAAGCTTAATATTGGCTGCTGCTTTCATAGGCTGTTTCAAACAAAGGTAGTCCTTATATCCAAAAGCTACAAAACTCCTGGATGTTGTTAAACTGTTTTTGAGCTTATCTTTGTTGTTTCACATGCAATATACTGTACAGTATATCCTGCTTTTTGGTCATAAAGGAATGACTTTTTTAAACCATCATGTGTTCACCTTTAGGCCATTGGAGCAAGAAATCTGCTGAAGTCTGTGGCAAAGCAAAGGGAGGCTCAGCAGCAGCAGCTCCAGGCTCTCATTGCCGAAAAGAAGATGCAACTTGAGAGGTAAACCATTGAACAGTGAGTTAAGATGATAAGCAGACTGAGAGGCAGGGCCTCCTGCCTAATATTTACCTGTGTTTAGTGTACCTTAGAGCCATTCATTTTAAACATGAAGTGGAACAGCATTTGCCCCATCACCTGTCCCTATGATTATAAGCTAATATAGAGTTTCAACACCACTGCCTGCACTCCAGTTAGGCAGGTTTCCACACCAATGCTAATTACATGTCTTTAAAGCATTGCATTTGTGTTTCCTCAAGATGGAAAATGTGTGTGTGTGTGTGTATATATATATATATATATATATATATATATATATATATATATATATATATATATATATATATATATATATATATATATATATATATATATATATATATATATATATATATATATATATATATATATATATATATAGGGCGACACGGTGGTGCGGTGGGTAGCACTGTTGCCTCACAGCAAGAAGGTCGCAGGTTCAAGACCCGCCTTGGGCCTGGGTCTGGGGCCTTTCTGTGTGGAGTTTGCATGTTCTCCCCGTGTCTGCGTGGGTTTTCCCCGGGTACTCCGGTTTCCTCCCACAATACAAAAAACATGCTCAGGTTAATTGGTAAACTCTAAATTGCCCATAGGTGTGAGTGTGAGAGTGAATGGTGTGTGAATGGTGTGTGTGCCCCACGATTGGCTGGCGACCATCTGGGGTGTATCCCTGCCTCTCGCCTTAACGCGCTGGGATAGGCTCCAGCAGACCCCTGCGACCCCGAAAGGGAATAAGCGGGATAGACAATGGATGGATGGATGGATATATATATATATATATATATATATATATATATATATATATATATATACTGTATATATATATGAGATGAAAGACAGCATTTGCTGCTCTAATAATGTACCTATCTTGTTTCAGGTATCGTATTGAGTATGATTCCTTGTCTAAAGTGGAGGCAGAGCAGAATGAGTTCATAGACCAGTTTATTCTGCAGAAATGAAGATGTGCGGGGAACAAACAAAAAATGTGTAACTTCTGCAGCCACATTTCTAGAGTGCCTGTTATTTTTTTCTCTGGAGTGATGCCCACTTGAGAAAAATATTACTGCAACTCCTTTTCTGAAGGAATCACAAAGCTTCAACTCCATTCTAAGACATCCTGTCTTGTTCCATTAGACAACGGCCTCTTAATTCTGACCGGTGTTGGAAGTGTGAAGCAACAGCTAGCTCTGCCTCTGGACAGAGGTATTAAGATTTACAGTGTTGTAAGATTGAATATGTATGGAAAGTGAATCTCAGTTGACACCAAATATCTCACATCAAAATCTCACACCAACAGAAGACAATAAAGAGGTATTTGTATATTAAAAAACATTATTTATACTATTTATAATGAAGAAATTCTCTGTATATCTACTTTTATTACTTTTTGTATCAATTGATGTACAGCATGTTGCATGTATCTGTAAATAACTTTAAAAACTAGAAAAATGATTTGATTTCATTATCTGTATTTTTTGTTTTTTTCCCTCTGGTACAACCACTCTGTGGGCACAGTAAAAAGAAATTACTGTGCCCACAGATACATATATTCTTTATCTCTGTTATGTGTCATTGTCTCTCATGCATTACTTAAGATGACGAATGCTTACACTTGAATTAATACTATATATTCCAAAATGAAATGTGTATTTTTTTGCTGCTGAGAGGCAGGGTAGCAACTTTTGAGCTAAATTGTGTTGTTTCAATTAAAAAACCTTGAAAATCATTACATTTTTGGGGTTGTCTGTGTTTTTTAGTTTTTAATTTACATTTAAAATAAGTTATGGACCAAAAAACAAATTTCTCCATCTATAGGTATTATACATTTTAGTCTTTTTCCTAGGTGCTAAAGAGAGTACCATTACATGTGTAATTCAAGTAGTATAAAACCTTTTCTGGCTCTAGAGTTAGCTGTGTAAAATCTGATAAATTGACCCAAGTGATGTTAATATGTTTTTTTATTAGTATTAGGAGGTACACAGTTAGAAAGAAGTGAGTTCCCAGACTGCTCATTAGCTAGCTGAAGGATTGCAGATCCAGGCCACAGGTGACACAACTAATACAACATAAATGATTTTATACAATGAGTGAATGTTATAGACCATATTTGGTTCTTGGTTCTGCTTTATTAATTAAACAAATATATATATAGGAGTGCAATATTGGAGACTATTAATGTTTCAGCATCATTTCATACAGAAAAAATAGTTTAAGAATGCCTCATCACATCATTTCAACTCACCTTTCATTGTCCTCTCTCTGCACCTAATTCAACTTTAAAATGCAGTCTGCATTTCAATTTTTGGAAAAAATAAGCGCAGGCACACACACACACAAAAAATAACAAAACTGTTAAATATTTCAACAATTACCTTAAATAGACCATGGATCCTACACTTCTGATACAATGCGATGGCATTGTTCACGCTATTTTCAAAAATGAATTATTTTTGTAGTGCCTCTAAAAATTAGTTATGCTGAAGAAGAGACTGAGTTCTTTTTTTGTAACAAGAAAAAAAAATACTTTTAAGCACTAACCATTTGCACCCATTATTATATGCAGTGTTGGGAAAGTTCACTTTCTACATGAACTAGTTCAAAGTTCAGTTCACAAATTTTAAAATAAACCAGTCCAGTTCATAATTCAAAATTCAAAATTTAAAGTAAGATCATGGTTGCAAAAATGAACTATTTAATTTTTTTTCCTCAATATGTTGCTGTGAGGTAATATTTGACAAAATTATTTTCACAGCCCATAGAGATCCAGAGGTGGCAACTATTTTATAAGGTTTAGCATTGAAACTATGCGCTTTCTAAATCCTGGTATTTCCTAACACTTTGTTTCCATTCAGTCCACACTAGTAGCATCTGCAACTTTCACCCTACATTATATTCTTAAAAACATGAGGAAAAACTTAATGCTCAAATAGTTTTTACTATGAAAATAAAAACAGGACTGTAGTCCTTAAGGTACAGTCTGGGTCAGTAGTGACTTTTTCATCAAATTATGGTAATGGTCATACACTATGGTGCATATAAATTAAAAAAAAATACAGTACATTCGAGTTCAGGTTCACCCAGAATATGAACGAGTTCGTAAACGATCACTCATTTAATGCGTTCAGGCCCAACACTGGTCATTTCTCACATGAGTATCCATTCATGTCTATAATGTAAATGTTGCTCTAAGTATATACACACTGTAAACATGTTTGTAATAATTTGTTTAAATAAAATGAAATCTGAAAAGTATGTACATTTTGTATACTATAATTAGTAGCTATTTAGCCCTAATAGCCAGTAATAAGTGAGAACAATAAGAAGAAATAACACTGAGCACTCAGACATAGACTATGCTTCCATAACTCTGATTTCTGTCCGTCACATGGACTGGTGCACACACTCATGTTTTATGGACCTTACTTCTTCTTGGTATACTGTAAATCAAAAGGAGAATTAAATATTACAGAGGGCATCTATGATGTGTCATTCTGAAATTACAAAGGACCTTCATCCCTACTTTCTCAAGGATCCAATTAGCATCTGCAATAGATCTTTGGATTATCATTTGTATCCTCTCTGGGTCATCTTCATCTGAGTGACTGCTGTAACCCTGGAGAAAAAAAGGAAAGTATCGAGTGAATGTGTTGTTTAGCTTTTTCTATGCTCATAGGAGGCAACTACCAAAAAATGGAGAAGCTTCCTTCCTGACTAGGACCACCTCATTTTACAGGTTGAATGGTAACACTTAATACTGTATAAGTGATAAGTTATAATACTGTAAAAAGGCATAATGATTTTGGTTCGATTATTGAGAAAAGCCCAAAGCCCCAAACCAATGTTTGCTTAGGAGAAAAAAAAACTGGAAATACATATAAGCAGAAAAATCAGGCGAATGTCCCAGTGATGAAGGGAGTGCATACTTGGTCAGACTACCATCTACTGGCGACTGCGTAGTACCTATATCGTATCTACAGGTAACTGTGTGGTAATGCATTTGTACCTCCAAATGAGTGGTTTAGATAGCCCAGATAAACTGTTTGGTTGTTTGATTTTGTTGTGTAATTGAGGGGCTCTGTGCTCAGATCTGAGCAATAACTGGTGAGTAGAGTAAGATCAGTGTACGTCATGAACAATAGCAGAGGACCTGTTTCCAACATGCCTATCTTCTGGTGTCAGAAGAAATTACCTCTGTGAGAGCCACAATCACAAACCTGGATTAAACTTACCTGCAGCTGTGTGTCCTATGCTGTTTTTTATATACTGCAGTTACTGTGCTGTTACAATTATAATACTATAATATTATTAATATTATACTATTACTATCAATATTATTACCATCATTATGCCACTACTACTTATCTACCAACTAATGTTGTGTTTTTTAAAATGCATATTTCAGGTTAGAAAACCCTTTGAAACCAAGTTAGAAAAATAATGTAGGAACAAAGTTTTATCAAAATTATATTTATAGGTTCATGATTTAGGCTTTTGGAGGCATTTTTGTGATAAATTTGTACTTCTGCATTTAAAAATGCTTGACCGAAAGTGACATTGGCAGAGGGAGTCTGATCAAGTTTAACAATAGGATAACAATGGATCCTGGCACAAATTCAGACGCAGAGGAGACTATAAATGTGTACAATTTTAATATATGATGGTCAACAGCTGTACAGTTATGAGACAGTTAGGCACCCAAGAGAGCAGGGAGGGACAGCAAAGGGAAGAATTAATGGACAGAAGAGAGTGTTAAGCAGCGGTGCCAGCAGAATTGGTGGAGAGAAAGGCAGGTGTTGCTGAGAGACCAGTGTGAGATTACACCTATTAGCTATGGATACGAAACACTGTGCTCACATCACAATATCATACAGATTGCTATCATATATCAGGTAAACAAACTGGTATTGGTCATCTAAATATTGGGTTTGTTATTCATTGCTACTACATTGTAACAGATACTTAGGAGCTTGTTTTTGTCCTGTCTCATGCTCCTTATTGTTTATCCACAATATGTGGTAATGTTAGCACTTCACCATCACCGTGAGAGAGAAAGGTGAGATAAACACTGTCCTTATACACCTTTTGTTTGATAGTTGCTTGTGTGGGAAATGTGAGGTCATGTCGCAGGTCAGCTGAGGAGACCATGTGCTGCAGGAAGGTAGATGTTTACTGGGCCTTAGTGGACAATGTCACCCCCAGAATCTAAGTAGCCAGGGTTTGATGCATGTTGCTTCAACCCGCACATGCTTCAGATAACCTACATGCACGTGAGTATGTTTAGGGCCGAAATAATTTATTACTCTAGGTTCTTATGTATACATAGAAAGGTGCACTATATTGAAAGGTGTCCCTTACATTTACACAGCAGTCAAAAAATGCACTCTAACATATCATCATCACTTTAGCAATAATGCGATTATGACCTTCTTCGCAAAATAAAAGACACTGAAAGTGTATAAACTACTACAAATGTATAATTTGTAGCAGAGCTGTTATTTTGGATTGAATTACACTGAATGTAATATTCCTAAATAAGTAGCCAACGACTAGATAAGGGATGAGTTCAATAGCAGTGTTCCATTCTTTTTATTTATATTCTATTTTTTTCTACCTCAGTGTTTTATGTCACTGTGTTTAAATGTACTGGACTCCTGCTAATTACCATTCAGAGATAAATAAAATCATATATCTAGAGTAAAGTGTTTTGAGTGGTCAAAAGGATTAGAAAAATGGCTACATAAAAGTAGTTTATTTACTGACACACAGCTGACACTGTCTCACAACTTTTGGGGTTTTCACTTCTAAGGTCAGCTCAGAAGCTGTCAGTTGATGATAAAAGATCAGCAGTTAGATTAGCATAATCTATTATAAAATGTTCATGATTCACATGTGTGTATGTGGATTGAAGTTGTCACAGATTGTTATGTATAGTAAGACCTTACCTGTCTGATAGCATGCTGATAGTGCTTCTGCATTGCTGCTGTTGGTAACTGCCTGCAACATCTGAGGAGATGTCGATAGAGCTGCACTGGTGTCAGGATCAACTCGGTTCCAGCTAAAGGTGTCATTCTTTTCTCCTGAGGTCAACACACAAGTTACTGTTGGTGAAAACAAAAGTTAAATATATGCTTAGGTAAGTGACAATATTTTTCTAAACCATATATAGTAGGGGTAAAATGGTTCATAAAATCAGTTCTGTTCATGGTTTTGTGATCACTGTTTGTGGTTTATTTCAGTATATGTTGATTGTTGGGAAAATCAATCATGTCTTCAGCTTAATACTGATTTTTGTTCCTGACTGTGGTTAAAAGTGACAGATTCTGGCTGCAAGGGAGAAGACATGGATAGTTCCAACATGTGTATCATTTATTTGTCAAACTAAGTTATCTTTAACAACGCAGTATAGGCTCTATCGGTACAAACTTAGGTCACTATGTCTGAAATACTGTGCGGGAATCACCACATTGTTGTAGTGTTTGTGGAGAGGAATTTATATACAGAGAGAACATGAAACATCCATCCATCCATCCATTGTCTTCCGCTTATCCGGGGCCGGGTCGCGGGGGCAGCAGTCTAAGCAGGGACTCCCAGACTTCCCTCACCCCGGACACGTCCTCCAGCTCCTCCGGTGGGACCCCAAGGCGTTCCCAGGCCAGCCGAGAGACATAGTCCCTCCAGCGTGTCCTGGGTCTTCCCCGGGGCCTCCTCCCGGTGGGACATGCCCAACATGAAACACCACACAGAAAAATCCCCAAACTAGGACTTGAACCTGAGACCGTTCAACATTATTATAAGCACCAAACCACCGAGATAAAGTGATACTGTAATATTCTTCATTATTTGTGGTGTTTTATATCCTACGATCTTTGTTAGCTAACATTGGCTAGAATTTTCCTAGGAAAGCGAAATCAAAGACCCGCCCTCCTTTTTCTCTGATTGGTTAGTAATCGTTCCGTTCGTTGGTTTTTGGTTGGTTATTTTTAGGCACGTGACTGAATCTAAACCAATCAGAGAGAGATAGTACGGCGGGTCATGAAGTCGCCATCCTAGGATAAAAAAAAATATTGCAAACCGGTTAGCGGTCATATAGGAGGTAAACATTGCGTAGATTACGTATAATTTTAGCTACTTTCGCTACATTATCACAGTCAAACTGTTGGTGAGGTCGAGCTTACCGTTGTCCGTGCTGAAGTTTGTCAGCAGCTTCCTGGCATTTTTAAACCTACTCGGACTAAGCTCGTTCGAGATGAACTGCTGTCAGCTGGAAGCAGACAGGAGCAGTCGATAGCAGCACTGCCCCTCCTTTCAATCCCTTCCTCAAGGTCGGTGCAGGCAAAGCATAGATATATAATAGGACTACTATAGTATATACTATAGTATATATATATATATATATATATATATATATATATATATATATATATATATATATATATATATATATATATATATATATATATATATATATTCGGTCTGAATAGATAACTTTAGTATTCATGAAAGTGATGGGGGGGGGGATATTGAGGTTTTAAATTAAACATAAGTCTGCATAATTACAGGCGTGTCCTGTTTGAGTGACAGAGGGGGACAGGTCTCTCTGGGCTTGATGCTCACATCAGACAAACATGTGGTTGCTGGTCATACCAACTGAGTAAAGAAAGACTCTGTGCTCCACTGTTTAATAATAATAGTTAAAAATATATATGGAGTCTGAATGAGGTTGAAACATTAACGCCCTGCAGCTGCTGCTGTCTCAGCAACAAAGTGCCAGTCCAACAAACCGTGATAACCATGGGAGGCCGGGTCAGTGCAGCGCTGCTCCACATCTTTCTGTGTTTGCTTTGTGGGTAACCGAGGCGGCTCTGTTTGTATCTTCAGCTCCTGATGTTACAGCACCAGACCACCGCTGTCGTCTGAAATGATTTGTCTGTTATCAGATCATTATGTATTATTTACTAGGAAGTTCAAGGTCATGTTCATTTTTTTGATGTTTCCATGAAACATTTCTAATACAATTCAAACTGCATTAGATGATGATGGAAAGACCTCTATTGTCCTTCATTTATATTTTAATCATGTGTCAATGTTACAATTAGGTAATGACTTGAAAAACTGTCACATGAAACAAGGATTGGATAGATGACTTCTGCAATAGGTCATAAAGCCGTATATTATGCTGCATTATGCACATTCAACTCTTTTGATTTATTTATTCATTTATGTTTATATACAGTTTTACAATAAAGCCCACAAGGAAAGATTTAAAAATATAAACCCAGGTTGAAAAAAGTAAGTTTATAGCACCCCCCCTGTTCTTCAAAGCATGTATGACTACCCTTACTTCACCAAAAACATTGTGCCTGAATTCATTCAATGAACAATCATTTATGTACTTGTTTATATTTTGGGTGAATGTAAACTGTACTGTACTGTTCGCTTAATAAACATTAGTATGAACACATGCGTTCTGGCTGTGAATGGTGCTTTTTTATAGTAATACTTAGTTCAAAAATGTGCCCGATTTCATTAGATCCTTCCAGGTGAAAACCCAGCTGAAACTCACATTAATATGTAGCAGAAAACCACCCAATCTGGCAACAGCTGTCATACCTGTCACACTAACGTCATAAAACACAGAGCCAGAAGCATGGAGGAAGGCAGCATCACAACTATGACCATTAACAAAATTTGATGAAAATGGTCAGTACTGACCCAGACTGAACATTAAGGACTACAGTCCTGTTTCGTAAGGGCTGTCACTTCAATAATAAACCCTGGTTGGATAAGGACTAAACACATAGATTCAATGTTAAAACTAATAATAATTATTATAATGATATATAATAATTTAATTTATTAATAATTTCTTTCTCTGGGCTGTGGAAACAATTTTGACAAATAATATTTCACAACTTACTCAACAACATCCTGGAAAAAGATTTTAAAAATATGAACTATGAGCTGAAGTGGTTCATTTTAAAATTTGTGAACTTAACTTTGAACTAGTTCATTTAGAAAGGGAACTTTGCCGACATAGAAAAAGACATATCTCATACACTTTTTAAATCAGCAGTCAATAAATCAGCAGTCAAGGACATCTATAATTAATACTTTTTTTATGAACAATAATTTACATCTTAAAAAATTAAATAATTATTTCACAATTGTCACTTTAAACATTGTACACATACAGTAGTCCAAACATTTACAATCATGCTGTTCCATAGTTGTCCATAGTGTTGATACAGTCTATACACATACAACATATTGTAGTTTTGTATGAAGTTTACTATTAAAGAATTAAAGAATTTATCAGGTGTGTCTGTGTGTTCAATTTAATCAATCAAAATTAAATCTCTAATCTTAAATAATCATCCATCCATACATCCATCTTGTTCTACTAAGTCTGGATTGGGATCAAGATCATTAATACAAGCATCTGAAATGAGTTTCCTTCGTCTGGTGTCTAGGCTGTCCCTTAGAAACAGTGTGAGAAGCCCGGTTGTCTGGACGGAGTCAGAGTAGAACCTCTGCTTCTTCTCTGTCTGCTGTTTCTCAGCTGGTTTGGGAATGGTTTGGGGTTCCTCTGGAAGTGCTGGACACAGTGGTTTGGAAGAGGGAAGTCTGGGCTTCTCTACTGCTGCTGTCCCCATGACCTGATCTGGATTAAATCTATCTTTTGTGTATTGGACTCTCAGCCAGCTTGGGTCTGTGGCAGTTAGGAAAAAAACTGTTCTTCTTAGCACTAGACAACAGGAGCATTGTTTGGAATAGTGTTACAAATGACAATAACAGGGTTAAGTTTGAGTTATTTTCGAAATTAAATAGGTCTTTGTTAGCCACTCACTTCAAATAGTTTTATAACACCACATAATTGGATATATTATCACAAAAAGTAGGAAATAATCCTGAAAGTGTTTTAAAATGTAAAAACCTTTTCTGAAAGTATCTCCTAACTACACATTTGCGTTTTAGTAGTGTATTTTTTTATTTATTCATGAATTTGTGTAGTTATTCGAGGGCCATTTTTGTCTTCTTTTTTTGTCATATGGACTTAAAGGAGGCTTTCCTGGACTGCAACAGTGTAACGTTTCTTTGAAGGTAGTTTATTTACAGTTATCATCATCATAGCACTTTAAATTAACTTTACAGTATAGAAAAAAATCTTTGGAGATTTCTCCCAAAAGCTGGTTTCAAGGTATTCAGGATGTTCTTATATTTTACAAGGTTTGGAACAATTACTGTTGAATGATAGAATTATGAGCCATTATTATCTAGCCAATTCTATGGATGTTCTGACACATTTGGTGCTGCCATGAACGCTTAAAATATAGTGAAGGCAAGATGACAACCGCCTGTATTTTCCACAATGGAGCAATTTTTTTTACAGCCAGCAAAATAAGTAGTAGTATAATCAGAAATTAATTCTCAGAATTTCACCTAAGCAGACTTATTTGAATATTCTAGGCATTTTTTAAATGATTGTGGATTTACATACCATTTATGTATTTAATTAATTCATTCATCCATGCATAACTAACAATAAATTACATACAATCCACATTTCAGGTTCCTCTCTCCCAAAATCCATCTTAAAGATAAGCACACATCCATTAGACATGCAGTGTTGCTTATTCTCTACTGTTGCTTAAGGTGTTTGATCTTGTCTGAGATCACTGACACCATAATTTGGATCTTTAATATTATCCACTACTGTGTAATTATAATCAAAATGACAAGATGACAGTGTGTGTAAGCGAATTACAGTAAGTTACATGTAGTCTTCCTCCTAGTGCATATTGTTCTAAATAGTGACAATGCAGATACTGATTCACTGCTTTCCTCCACTGCTCTCCCCACTTTGATCAATCCAAGCATCGGAGAAGTTAGAGACCTTTGGGGTGCGCCTACCCACCCTTAAGCCAATCCTGGCTCCAGTTTGAGTGGCTCCTCCACCTTCCTGAGCCTGCTGGATTCTAAGTGCCTCCCTCAGGTTCTGTGCTCGGACCTCCTTGCTCTGGATCTCCTCTACTACTCTACTAGGGAACCAGCCCCTCTCGCCATCGTGAAGCCTCTCACCCATCATCCAGCCTGGAATGCATAAGAAACAAAGACCCCATTACACCTTGCTTTAAAAGCAGCTTATAGCTGTTCAACATGATCCAAGTTCATATAGTGGAGATGTTTGGAGTGAAGTGTGTGTAGTACGGATGGTTGTAGCTCAGAGGTAGAACAGTCATCCTTTGATCAGATTATTAGTGGTTTGATTTGACTCCTTTGGGCTCCATGTCCATATGTCTTTGGGCAAGATACTTAACCCTGATTTACCACTGAGGGCTGTGCCATTTGGTTTGCAAAACTGATAATTTGAACTTGTGGTGTAAAGTGCATTGAGTCTACAAAATGACTAGAACGATGCTATACAAATGTAGTGCATTTAAAGCAGCCATCCTTTCCATAAATCCTGCACTCCATCAGCGCAGTCTTAAATTGTTTCAGTCTAATGTTCTGTCAAGTTCATAACTACAGTTTAAAGTAGTGCTGCTTAAATGTGTTTGCTGTGGTGAAACTATTTACTACAAGTTCTGTGTTTGAGAATGTGTTTCTCTGCTGAATTATTGCTTCCTCTTCACAATGGCATCCATACACCAGTCAAAAAAAACCTTTAAATAACACATATTCACATTAAAAGATGCAAAAAGAAAAATAATAATACCAAAATATTTCTTAAAAATAAATGAATTTAAATTAAAGTAAAATAAAAATGTACATTTCATTTGTGTGTTTATTTTCTTGTTTTTTTCAAATAGAGAATAAATAGATTAGTGTTCCTACGCACCATCATCTGTTCTCTCCAGAAGCTTCAAAACATCAGCCATCTCAATGGAGAATTCATCTGGCTCCTGAGATGAGTATGACTGAATACATTGCACCTGCAGAGAGTCTGATAAATATTACAGATAGTTTGAATTCATATCTACAGTTTTGAATTTGACTTTATTCAACGCTGGAGAGATATTCTGTTTCACCTGCTTGGTGAGAACTTGTAGACATAAAGCGTGTGCGCCGGTTGGGAGTGAGAGCACACATCCATCGAAGCTTATCGCTCCTGTCCAGGAGTGACGGTGCAAGCGATTAGTAACAGATTAAAGCAACATACCGTGTGTCTTTATACAAATATTATTAAATACAATCTGAGTTGCTGTTTTCTATATTTTTTGTCAATTAATCCCATAGAAAGACCTGAACCAGAAATGAATTTCTCTCATTACCTATATCCTCATCTCATTCACAACCACACAGTGTAATCCTACACTGATTCTGTTTCCGATACTCACATACTGGAGGTTTTGATCATATAGCTAACGGGACGTTCCTCTTGGTTCTCCAGCAATTTCAGATTAAAAACATTGGCCAGCAGCTGGCCCTGGTCTTCAAGATCTTCAGTCCTCAACATTGCCCGTGGGCAGGAGTCCAGAACCTGGTATTTTTCTCCACTATTAACAAGTTGAAATAATTATTATTCCCTTTATTGAGTACAATTGATGTGTTTGAATGTAAACACAGAGGAACTGTCAAGGAATACTTTTAAGGATTTTACAGTAAGAATACCTTAACGGTTGCTTACCTAGAGCTGCGTTTGGTGACCAGCAGTAGATTGTTAAAAAGGAATAAGTACACAGGTTGGTAGAGCTTACGGCTTCGCATGGTCCTACTGCTCTTGGGTCCTGTCATCAGCTGCACTGCACCCTTCTTTAGCAACCAGCGTGAGTGGGAAATAATGGGCACAGACTACAGGGGATAACATAGGTGATAAGATAATGGTATAATACACAATTTGCTGGATGTTTGCAATTTTCTCTAAGAAATTGACTATTATTATTTCTGCACAATGCCCTTCTGTTGCATGTCACTTGCTCATGTTGCGTATATTTTTTTTTTAAATCCAGTAGTATCTTGTATTACAGCTTCACTTCTATGGACAACTCTGCATTTCTTCAAAAATTTTTAGACACTTAGACACCATGGTTTATAAAAGAAATTCAAGAAAAGAAAAAAAATTGTGCCTAGATCTTAATGCTTATTATTTACTCCATAACACTTTTATTGAGTAGCAAATGTTTCATGGCATATACAGCCAATCACAGTATACTCAGGCAAGGAATTGGTAAGGCAAATTCTTATTCATATATCTTAACAGAGTAGAACCATCTGTTCTCCTCCTCCTCCTGCTTTAAATGATACAGCCTGTATGCTGCATTTTTTCTTTTTTTCCCTTCTTTTAATTTGTTCCTATAATTTACAATATATTATACTTCATGAAAAGGCTCGCATTTCTCAGTTACATTTCTCAAACCACTGGACATATTTAGTAATGACCTTTTCACTCTTGAGAGCCAGACTGCATTTTGTCCCTACAATGGGACATAGTGATTGTCTCAAGAAATCCTCTTAATCCTTAGCACAATTATTGCATTGCACTGCTTTAGAGTAAGGACTCAGTGTACTGACTCTCCTGTTTTATCGCTTCCACCTCATTGAGACTTTCTATAATGACATGATGCAGTCAAAAAAATACAAAGTTTGCAGTTTGCTATCATGAAACAGCACAAGAGAACCAGTCAAATGTTTGGTGACCCCTTCCCTTTCCCTTGATTAAAAGTGTTGTCCAAACTGTCAAAATGACTTTACCTTGGATTTAAACTCTAGTGTTTTCTCAATGCTGATAAGCTCCTCAGTGCGACTCATTTTTCTCACACCTTCATTACATTCTTTCACAATCTGAGGAAGACACAAATATACACCATCAATGCAGAACAACATCATTGTATATATATATATATATATATATATATATATATATATATATATATATATATATATATATATATATACGCTCCGCCGTACTTCCTCTAACCAGCCGCCGACGTGTGTATATATATATATATATATAGACCCGTTATCATTAGCCAAAGTAATGTGACAGGATTTTATGTTATGATTTGTGTCAGAAATTACTGCTTGCAGCCAACAAATAAATATTAACAACACCTGCCCCTAAACTGATGCTCACCTGCTCCAGTTGCTGATGTGCTTTAATTGCATTTGCCTCCTGCTCTGAGTTTACCTCTGCCTTTTTCAAGATATTCTGTGTGGAGGAAAAAGTAAAAAAAATCAACAAGACCTCTACAGCCTTCAAGCTCGTATTTATTACGCAACTTTAGAACATGTTCTAAATGTATTTTAACATAATATTGAATTTGCTGTCTTACCGTATGGTGTATATTTAGAACAACTCATGTTGGAACACTCACTTGTACAAGCAACTTGAGCCTTGTGATCCTCTGGAAAGGAAGGATGAGGAATGAGGTAAAGGACAAGCCTCTGACACATGGATTATTCTCCAGTACAGCCATGGCCTCCCGAAATGCTTGATTTCCCTCTCTGGACAGTTAGTCATGTTAAGACAACACAAATCAAAGTTGATCATACATGTATGAGTTTTATAGACTCAAAAATTCCATTGAAGAAAATAAACAAGTCTGTCAATACCAATAATTTTTAAGCAATAAATGTCTATTTATAAGTAAGTAATAAGTAACTTTGTAAGAAAGTATTTTAGTATTGTTAGATGGCATTCCTTAAAATGAAATGACGTTCAGTGTGTGCTAAATTAAGGATAAAATTTTAGAAACATTCATATTAGAATGTTTCTAAAATTTGGCAGACTTGTTGCCGTGTTATTAATAAGAAGCGTTTTGCAGTCAGTAATGTTTTGTCTTAGTCAGTAAGAGTTTTATGAACTTTAATTAATTTGTAATCTACTGAGAATTAAGAATCAGCAACAAAACACTGGGACAAATTATGAAAGCAAACATGCTGAATGCTGACATCTTCAACAAGGTAGTGTTACATTATCAAGTTCCATAAATATGGATGTTCCAATGACAATAAACTCAGCTATCTTTTCTATCTGTTGCTAAGAAATAGCAACAGATATAAAGTTCTAGAATCAATGTTGCCACACCATCTAGAACAATGTTAAAAGACTAAATAATAAACTAAATTTTAAGGAGGTTCCCAGGTGTATTTTTCACCTGTAGCCTAATGTTCTAATACACATTAACAAAGCCATATTGTTATTCTCTCATCTCTGGCTAAACTAGTTTGTATAGGAAAGATGATGCAGAAGCATTTTTTTCCAGACACCACTGGTCTGCCTTGGACAACATGCCACGCTAATCACATCACCCTAGTCGAGACTGTGGGTTAGCTTACACCAACTCAGGTCCTACTCACAATTTCTATGCTGTGATTGTGTTTACATTTCACATTTAAAGGTGACTGTGCCTCTCAAGTGTAGATGATGGAACTGGTCAAAAGTACAACACATTAAAATTATATTTAAAAATGACATGTTAATTGCACATAGAAGCATTGAGTTCACCAAGAACAGGAGTATGTCCAATGAACATACTCATGCACAACACGTCACAAAGGCTAGGTCCATTATCCACTGTCTATGACATGAAAAACCTGTCTCGAGACTCATCTGAATACAAAATCTATTTATTGTCTCCAATCCAGTAAAGTGTGGGAACCTGACACTCTTACTCAGGCATGTATGTTTGTTGAAAAGGGACTTATTCGTTGCAACCACACCCCGCACATTACATTTGTCATGATCAAAACCTGTTCCCTCTGAAAAGACAGAGGCTAACAAAACCTTCACAGACATAAAAGAAAAGAAAAAAAAAAAACAGCAACATATGAGCAATCACGCCTATTTTTCTTTTACTTGCAGTTTCTCTCCAATGATAACAATCAGTCATTGCATTGCTCTGAGCAGAGATTATTTACTTCTTATATTTATAGAATATATATTTATATAATATAATAATTCACAAACATCACTATTTGCTTCTGCCCAGCTCATGTACCACTCTGCAGTAAGGTAGCAGAAGACATATAGTTATGCACATATAGTCATGAAACGGGTACTCACAAAATGCGTCTATAATTCTTCTCTTGGTACACCTGGTTAATGACATATGTGATGAAGACGTTGAAGTGTTCAACAGCGTGGTGAAAAACAATGTCACAGACATCAGAAATCAAAATAGACTCCTCTATTCGGTGCTCTAGATCCATCAAAAACCTGAAAAAGTTAAGAGCCCATTATTAAGCAAATATCTTGTTTGTTGGACTGGAACTTGATCAATGATATGTATGATAACTGGTTAATGGTAATTGTCCTACCGTTCACTGGCTTTCATAACTTCCTCGATGTTGGAGAACAGGAAATGCATGTCAGACTGACTGAGAGTGTTGCTTAAAACAGGGTTATGAAGAAAGTGAGTCTCTAAAATTTCCAAACTCTTGTAGTAGGATGCCTCTGAGGTTACAAGCTCAAACATGGCCTAGACAAAAAAACAAAAATCATAATGTCATATTAATACTGACTGGAGATCCCTACATCCATTAAGCAATTGATATGATAAAATTCTGATTAAGTAAAATGTCTGCCTGTTACAGCTGGCTATGACACATACTGTATGTACGTATGTGAATGTTTTCAAAGACTGAATGAACTGTACAAGAAGACAAATTGGCTGTCTGTGAACACCTGACTACTGAAAGCACTGAAGGGGAAGGCATCAATGGTCATTGACCAATAGATGGATCAAGAAGCCAATCAGTTTGCCCTCTCCCTGAACACCGGCCACTTTATTAGGTACACCATGCTAGTAACGGGTTGGACCCCCTTTTTCCTTCAGAACTGCCTCAATTCTTCGTGGCATAGATTCAACAAGATGCTGGAAGCATTCCTCAGAGAGTTTGGTCCATATTGACATGATGACATCACACAGTTGGCGCAGATTTGTTGGCTGCACATCCATGATGCTAATCTCCAGTTCCACCACATCCCAAAGATGCTCCTTTGGATTGAGATCTGGTGACTGTGGAGGCCATTTGAGTACAGTGAACTCATTGTCATGTTCAAGAAACCAGTCCGAGATGATTCCAGCTTTATGACATGGCGCATTATCCTGCTGAAAGTAACCATCAGAAGTTGGGTACATTGTGGTCATAAAAGGATGGACATGGTCAGCAACAATACTCAGGTACGCTGTGGCGTTGCAACGATGCTCAATTGGTACCAAGGGGCCCAAAGAGTGCCAAGAAAATATTCCCCACACCATTACACCACCACCACCAGCCTGAACCGTTGATACAAGGCAGGATGGATTCATGCTTTAATGTTGTTGACGCTAAATTCTGACCCTACCATCCGAATGTTGCAGCACAAATCGAGACTCATCAGAGCAGGCAACGTTTATCCAATCTTCTATTGTCCAATTTTGATGAGCTTGTGCAAATTGTAGCCTCAGTTTCCTGTTCTTAGCCAAAAGGAGTGGCCCCCAGCGTGATCTTCTGCTGCTGTAGCCCATCTGCCTCAAAGTTCGACGTACTGTGCATTCAGAGATGCCTTCTGCCTACCTTGGTTGTAACGTGTGGTTATTTGAGTCACTGTTGCCTTTCTATCAGCTCGAACCAGTCTGGCCCTTCTCCTCTGACCTCTGGCATCAACAAGGCATTTCCGCCCACAGAACTGTCGGTCACTGGATATTTTTTCTTTTTCGGACCATTCTCTGTAAACCCTAGAGATGGTTGTGCGTGAAAATCCCAGTAGATCAGCAGTTTCTGAAATACTCAGACCAGCCCTTCTGGCACCATCAACCATGCCACATTCAACCAAGTCACTCAAATCACCTTTTTTCCCCATACTGATGCTCGGTTTGAACTGCAGGAGATTGTCTTGACTATGTCTACATGCCTAAATGCATGAGTTGCCGCCATGTGATTGGCTGATTAGAAATTAAGTGTTAACGAGCAGTTGGACAGGTGTACCTAATAAAGTGGCTGGTGAGTGTATAATCTCTATGTAAATCTGGTGAGAGCTAATCACAATGTCCAGTTGGGGTATTACATATAAATGTCATGGTCAACACAAGAAAGACGTCTTTGTATCCTTGTGTAGAACACATCATTACAGCAGGTGAGTGTCATCAATCATATGTCAGTTCTCAATAAAAGTCCTGCTTTAGCCAAGTTATGTCAGCAAATACAAAAACAATAAAACAAAGTTTTTGTAGAATTAGGTTCCTTATATTATATGTGTTCCTGAAAGTGTGTGATTTCTTTATCAGTGCCTAATAAAACCTCTTTTGTTTTGTTAAATGCAATGTTTCAAAACCATATACATGTTCCTTTCCACAGAACCCTTCGCCCCCAAAATGTCGCACCTCTTGCATTATGATTTCTTTTGGTGGTAACTGGGTGAGCAGGCCACTAGCCTGCACGGCTTCCAGGTTCTGCCACAAGTTCAGTGAGCGTGCACTGTTTCTTAGCTGCAGCTGTATGGCTGGAGGAGACATGACACCAGACCCTGCCACTGCAGTCCCTGCCATGACTCCAGGAGAAAGATTCTCACGCTGCCGCCGTTGCTCAATCTCCTGTTGTTTGGAGGTGTCCCGGTATTCTTGGTACAAGAAGGCTGAAGGGGCAAAAGAAAATGAGTCTGGTGTTATGTACACAGGTAGAAATTCTATTAGACTTTTGCAAAGTCATTGCAAAGGCATGTTATTTTGCTTTTTTTAGGATTATTATTATTATTATTATTATTATATTGAGGCATTAGTTTCAGATTTTTTATTTTGTGTGTTGCAAATTCCCCACTGGTAAAAAGAATGCATACTATGCATGTTCTAGCACGAGTGAACTTCTAGGTAGCCTTTTGCTAACTTGAATGTGAATGAAATAATGCAATCTTACTGCTCTTCTAGATTCTGTGTCTGTGTCAAAATGGCTCATATTCTGCTAAAGAAATGAGTAATTACTTGGGGGCTGTGATCATCCAAACAATGAATCCACTCTTTTACAGCTGCGATTGGCCACAATTGTATATTTTTTTTTTGTGTTGTTTCGCTCACAGTATATACTCATATACCTACATGTATTGTATGTATGTGTTGTAACGATACCTACTGGAATGAACATGCTAACCAGCTAAAAGTCCTATAATACCACTTTAGGAGCAATGGTCCAGTCTGCACTCAGTTCAACATGAGTTTCTCATGAAAAAAGTAACTTTTTAGATTAATATCACCTATTTGGAAAGTTGCAGATGTTGACAGATATACAGCCAGGGAAAGAGCTGATCTGCTATAGTAATGTGTGCAGCGTTTACCTTAATTTACCCAATTCACTGTAAACTGTAAACTTTACAGTTTATATGGCTATTGGTACACACATACACACACAGGCAATGTCCCTACTCTAACA
Source organism: Eupleurogrammus muticus (assembly GCA_036785175.1). Taxonomy (NCBI): domain Eukaryota; kingdom Metazoa; phylum Chordata; class Actinopteri; order Scombriformes; family Trichiuridae; genus Eupleurogrammus; species Eupleurogrammus muticus. The sequence goes on from JAYKQN010000009.1 coordinate 24,087,514, forward strand.
AATTTTGGAAGTATGTAAGCAGCTATATTGTTGATACGATTACCTTTTTCGTTCTTCTGGGAAAATGTGATGTTTGGTGTTTCAAATAGTAAAAAATTATAATAGCAGTTAAAGTTAAATGAAATTTAAAAAATCCTGCTACATTTTGATATGACATTTATTCACTATAGTGTGTATTCTAAAACATGATTACCATATGGTTGGGGAATAATCCTAGTTAAGTTTATTGGACTAAAACTCTTATCTGCACATTTCAGATTAAAAGATGTAGCTCTTAAAATGTGCATGGTGTACAATATAGGATGGAGGCTAGTGGGGCAGAACAAGGCACAGAAGTGGGTAGGACTTGGACTCTCTGCCATGATGCAGTTAGAGCGGAGGTCATTTCTCTTTGGGTTTCAGGTAGGTTGCTGATAAGAACGGACTTTCTCTTCAAGGAACATTGGCTGTGTGTATATGAAGAAGGAAGGTGCCTTTGAAAAACAGGGACCAGTTGCATAATCTCCCTCAGTCATATACTGCAGATTGCCTTGGTGGGCGTAGAGCTGGATTTTGAATTACATAAGAGAGTAAAATGCACACACACATCCAAGAAATGCAGAGGTTGGAGAAAGAGAAACATATATCTGTAAACCACAGACAAATCAGCACTTTTGTCATGCTTTGTTCTGTTGTTTTGTTCTTTATTTACTTACTTTAGTCCTGAAGATAATCTTCGATTTTAAATAATTTTAAACTAATCTCTGCAAATAAACCTGTGCTCTGTACACTAATGCAACTACACAATGGAGAGTAGTCTGTAAATATAGCCATACTATCATCTTAGAGTGGCACTCATTCTCATAAAAAGAGTCATGCGTGAGTGAATACAACACAGTGAAGCCTGTTGGGTTATTACATCTTTAACTATTTTTTGCATGAGAGTCATAAAAATAGCCTATAATTATAAATTGTATTTATTTTATTTAAAGGGACCATATGCAATTAAAACATAAATGTCAGCATTGCACCTTACCAGATTGTTCAAAGTAAAGCCATATTACAGTACAAAGATGTACAAAAAGAGACAAGACACAACATGTAAAACAAAGTTACACATACAACACAGACAGATAAGAGATTGCTCTGTAGGTCCCCAGGTGGTAAATATAGGTAAAATATATGAAGGCCCTTCAACAAGTATTTCCTCACCAATGTTTTTAACAATGTTGAGGTTGCGGCAAATTGTCTGGGAGCCATCTTCATTGCTCAGCATTCTGATAGAAAAAGAAAAAGGGAGAGATACATTTTGTCAGGCTGGTAGGTTGATACATTTATTTGCTTTATAAATGATAGAAAAATGTAATTAATTAATTAACAGCAGCATTCAGGTACACAAACACATTAATGATATGCATGCATTCTATTGATATGTCTCCTTGAATCTAACACAGTAAAACTAGGCACCCAGAATAGTCTTTGCATTAATTTAAATATAAAAACATCTACATTCCTCACATTCACTCAGTGGCAGTGACAGTCACAACTGAATCATTCCAATCGCTTATCACACATTTACTCATAATTCACAGTGAATTTCTCATTTTGCGGCTCAACAGGAAAAAGTACAGAATTTGTACATATTTAACTTGGCAGTTTTTTCTTTGATGTAATTGGATCTGACCTGAGGTTGACGTTATCCTGGTCTGCTCCTTCAGAGCTAGGCTGTTGTGAGGTCATGATTTTCCTTCTGTCTTCCTGTAAAGTGCAGGCTGCAGCAGTTTGCTCTGACAGCTTTTTTATGTCTCTGCTATGAACACCGTGAGTCCAGTAAGTAATCATGTCAGCTGTAAAATCTCTGTTCTGGCTGTTGGAGGCAGCAGTTATGTCCTCACTCTCTCCTCCCACTCCTCCTCTTCTTCTCCTATTCACAGCATCCTTGTTGTACGGAGCATTTTTGCTGTTGGTCTCACCATTGCTTGGCAACACAGTTCTAGAAAGATAGAGCTGTGGTGAATGCTACATTTGACAGCACAAAACATGCTTCAGAATCACATCTTCATAAATGAACTGAAATTACTATATATATATATATATATATATATATATATATATATATATATATATATATATATATATATATATATATATATATATATATATATATATATATATATACATATATATATATATATATATATCCCTTTGCTGTTGTTCCAAGCAAATGAGATATACATCTCCTTTGCTGGTAAACCCATTCTCTGGAGGCAACAAGTTTCCACATCACACTAGTGTAGGTTGAAATAATAGGTACTTAAAATAAGATTGCCAATGGGCTTAGAGAACCTTTTCACTTTTAGCAGAAGTTTGACACATAGATACCTAATATATGGCTAGTCTGTCTATGTTTGAGTGATTTGTAAAGTAGTTTTTATAGAGTAGTTATAATGTTAGGTGGCTTCAACTACCTTTTTGTAAGGTACAGAGGGATGGAGCTTCAAATGGTCCAGAGAAGGGGCAGACTAGGTCAAGCTTCACCCCGTTGGCTCTGCAGTGAACACCACTTGTGCTCTTGCACATACATGACTCAACACTGTGCAGTCTTACAAACCACAAACCACATTCACTTTACTACATGAAAGCCCTGATCCCTAGGCAATCCGAAGAGTTTTCTAAATATATCTACTTATTGGTTGTGCTTGCACATTTGTCTGACCATTGGCCTTGGTGTATATGTAAGATCTCCGAGAGACCTTGTAGTTAATTCTACTGCATGGGCTAGCCACTGAAAGGTAGAAATTGTAGAAACTAGGTGACTCAATTAGCTTTTGTTAAATCCTGAAGTACTATCCATGTAATTACATTGTGATCACATGACCAATAAAGATTCTTGATTGTTCCAAGCCTGGATTATATTGTCATTCACAGGGGGGAAAAAATCTAATGGATACATACATGGATACCATGGTCCAGTATTTCCCATTTAGTCTCCATCACAACCTGTATTGTAAACTCATACATTTTAAATCTTACCTATTTATGACAGCATTTACACTGGGACATCTGTTAGATGGAAACACCTAGTGATAAACTGGTAAACATTTGACTTGGCAAGTTATCCACTCAAACCTCAATTAATCATTTACCTAATAGTAACTGCTCGAGCTTTAGGACACACATTTCTCTACTCAAGAAGTCATGACCGATCTATCCATTTTCTATGCCAACTTATTCTTCATTAGGGCTGCAGGGGTCTACTGGAGCCAATCCCAGCCCATTACAGGTGAGAGGCAGGATACACCTCAGACAGGTACCAGCCTATCATGGAGCACACACACCATTCACGCACACAATCTTTTTAGTTTCCCTGCGACCTTCTTGCTGTGAGGCAACAGTGATACCCACAACACCACCGTATCACCAATTTTTTGTTTATCATATAAAATGTTTTTTACACACTACCTCCATGCACTGTGCTCGTGCTGAAAACACAATTAAATACAAAAAGGCAGATTCATATTGAATTACAGGCATATACAATATACATTCTATGCACATACCTACAACCCACTTCAGATAGCCCTGCGGGCCACTTTTGCGTTTAAACTCACCACAGACCTAATATAGCATTGCAGTAAATTTTAGCTCCGTAAGGCCATAATCATCTTCACACAATCACTGAGTTGGAACTTGGACCAATTATTAGACTAGTCTGAAAATTAATAGCAACAATGAATAGCCTACTTATTTCTCATGAATAGGCCAGGGTTCAAAACTAACTTTTTTCACTTGTAACAATGGTACCACAAACCTTTTCAGCTGGTGGCATGAGCACATCATTTGGTCACAACTATTTTTTTGAGGCTGTGCTGCAATGATGACCTGACCTCTGTGTCCTATTATGTACTTACACTTTATCTAAAAAAGCTTGATGATAACCCATCTTTAAAATTAGCCTGCAGTGGTTTTATTTTAAAGATTGACTGAGACTTGAGAGAAATAAAGTGCTAAACATTTTTATTTCAGATTTATCTTTTCTTAAGGCAGTGGTGATATAACTGTTCTCTTTTCTTGATCTCTATTATAAATGTAGATACAAATTACGAATGATGGATGTCAGCACTGTGTCAGCAATATATGGTTGTCTACAGTATAAAAACAAAAGGCTTAATTATGAAAAATACAATAAAAAGACTAGATAAAACCTAATATAAGGCTGCAGACAATTAGTGAAGTGTAATGAGTGAGTTACAAGGACAGTTATTAGTGTTTATAGTCTGTTGGGAAATCTATCATTTTAAATTTCTCTGTAATGTCTGTAGCACCTTACTTAGCGAACCTAGCTGTAATAGTTAGTACAGGTTCTCATTTCTTGCTCCAAGTATTTCTATACTAATTTATTGATAATGGAATAAAAGTACATGAATATTTGTCAGTGTTAGAGGCAAGGTAGAAACTCTGGATATTCTAAACTTGTAAAGTGAGAGAGAAACAAGTATTCAGCACTTTATATTCAAGCAGAGAATAATACTGAGCAGCCAAACCAGCTACTACAGCGAGACCCAAACTTTTTTTAATGGCACCTATGTGACCCATTCAAAGCCACAGTGGCCAGTCAGGAGGACTAGGACAATTCAGTGGACGGGTCTTACTTTTGTGTTGCGAGGGCTGATTTATTTTTTGGTGCTGGTTTTCAGTCAATTTGTGGTTTATAGGCTATGTTGTTGCTGCTGTGGCTGCTGTGGCCAACACACATACATGTCATTACAATGTAATAACACTTGAAATTTGGAATTCCAAGGCTGAAAAGTAGCCTCACTTTTGCCTTGGACCTATTCAAATATTATATGCCTTTAACAAAACAAGGACGCAAATGTGACCAATTTTGTTGCTTTGAACCCTGGGATGGGCATTGAAAACATATATGTTTTAAAATGTATCCTATTTTTTTATAAAAAAATAAATAAAAGTCTAGTAATAGAAAACTTTACAAAAATATGCTAACATATTTGCAGCTGCAGGTATGAGGGCAAAGATGCTTGCTAAAAATCTGAGAAAATCGCTGGAGAGAATAATATATTAAAGAACAAATTCTCCAATTTGCAGCAGTCACATATTAATCATTTAACCTTTAGAGAGGCTTGTGTACAAAGTACAAAGTGTAAAAATACTGTGCGTGCGTGTGTGCTTGGGTGCATTCGTACATGCGTGTGTGCTTGTGTGCAGTGTTTACACAGTGCGCAGTGTGTGCTTGTTTCTGAGGGCGTATGCGTTCAGTGGTAGGGTTGGGCAGTGAAGGCATGTGGACTCACCGTCTATCCCCAGGCAACACAGGTGATTTCTGGGATGGGATAGCTTTAGGTGAGGAAACTATTAATCTGTTTGGTGAACTGTGATCCGCACCAAGTCTGTTTGAACCTGGAAAAGGGAAAATGAAGAGAAAGAGAAAAAATCTGTTTCCTGGTAATCAGGTGCAAAAGTAAATAACAAGGAAATTACAGTTCAGTTTCTCTATTACCAATCACTTGCAAACACTCGTACATCTGTACATGCCTGCATGCACAGTATTTCCATCGCTTCAAAGGACATTACATTGGCCCTTTTTCAATTCCTGAAGAGCCTAACCACAACGTTTTTCCTAAAAGGGAGGCACATCCCAACATGTGACTGAGTAAACATAGTTAAGCCCCTACAATATGAGAAATATCATGTGCACACACACACACACACACACACAAACACACACACATACACAACTTACTTCAGCTGAGTACCGTAAGTAGCATTAAGCACGGGATAATACATAATGAACCATGCTATTGTCGAATTACCAGACACTGCAGAGGCCATTTACCTCTATGCACAACCCTGAGAGCTAGAAATATGGAATTTAAATTAAAATGTAATGCTGGCTAGATCACATTTTCTCCCAACATAATGAATAAATGTTAAAGGTCTGATATCATTGAAATTGGCATTTAATTGTTTTTGTGACTACAATTTATGATCAACTGTATCAGTCACTCAATCAATAGACAAATGCACACTGTCTGTATTAAAAAATGTGCCTAAAAATGACTTGTTTGTACTAAATTAATTATTAATTAATGCCACACCTATTAAGTAACTGCCAACCCCCCATTACAAATATTCAAAGAAGCCAATCATAGGAGAGTCATATGAATATTAATATAACACGTTGCCTCGAGCCTTCTAGAACTCCAGAGAGAAACTTGATTTAAACATATTTAAACATGTTATGGTCTGACAAGTAGACTATATCAACAGGATTTGTTAGTACATTCACATCTGTTACAAATCACTTTTTAAAATTATAGCTAGGTTTGGTTAGGTCAAGGCTTAATTGACATTGTTGGGTATACAGAAAGTGCATTGTTTGGTTTTAGATTATTACGTAATTGTTCTTTTTCAAGGTAAGGTCCCTCTACAGACTTCTGTATGTTACGTGCAACATAATACTCCCTCCCTCGCTCCTATCTTTGGTTTTATTAGGATGTTGGTATTCTATACTGGATACATTCGTAAGACCTAACACACAATTCACTCCTCCACACACACCCACATATGGTAAACATAGTTTCAGTTGAACTACGCATGTGAATAAAAAATTATCAAATGATGTACTTTCTAACTATAAAATGGGATATGACCGTCCATTTCTGTTATATATAATTAATATTAGTGACAAGAAAATGGTGAGTAATTATGACATTGAGGCATTTATGTAAGTTGGATTTTGCATCTGATTGGAACAATATTATTTACTTTTACAAAATAACCTTACGTCAAAGACTACTTAGTAGCTTGTTCCTGAGCTTTTAAATACATCTCAGTCTTCATTAATGAAAAAAGATAATTTCTCATATAGATGGCTCATGTTTCAAAGGTTTTTCACCCTTCAAATAATGTTAGAATTGTGTTTTTCACAGCAACACTTCTAGGGTTGGAATTAGGATTTAGGTAATGGTCAGGCATAGCAGAAGTAACTACCATCTACCGTGGGTTGGGTGCAGGTTAACGTAAGGAGATGATGCAGGAACAGACTGCCACACAACACCTCTTTACAACCAATAGTACTGCTTAGAAAGGCTTCAAGGGGATGTTGGAAAAGTTGTCTACTTCCAACTTTACATAACAAATTGAATACAACAATCCTTGTAATAAACATTGTAGAATTAGTGAATTAGCAAGCCAAGATAATAAGGATATGACAAATGGAATATTATTCATCATAAATTCTATTTCCCTGTTGTATTTAAGGTCATCGCTGATTAGGTGGCTGGACTATTAGGCCTCAGTGTTTTATGATTTTGGCTTACTACCTTAAAGTACTCACTTAGATCCTCCCTTTGAGGCCTATCCCAAATGCTGAGCAAAGTCTAAGCTCAAACATTGTGTTGCATTTGTTGTGCCTCTATGAATATGACACATCCCTATAGAGAACAATGGCAGATTTGTGATATAAAATGTAGGGCTGCCAATCAAAATTTAAAAAAACCTTAACTAATAATTCAAATATTATTGAAAGTGATCACTTTTGTCTTCTCAGGACTGAAGCCTATATTAATGGCTATGCAAAATCTCTGAATTAATTTAGAATGAATGTAGAATTTTTTCAAATGCCAGTTAAAATTCAACAAGGTGAAAATCCAGCAAATATAAAAAATTAACAAGAAAGATTCACACATTAAGACACAGAGAGAAGTCAAAGTCTTGTCTTTTCCCTTGACATGTGTCATAATCTTGGAGCATTATTTAGTTAGCAATATTCCTTAGTAGTTCTCCTAGATCATCTAGTTCCACATGACACCAGGATATTCATACATTGTGCTTTAAAAGTGAGCCCACTACAGCTTCTGAAGGACAGTAATACAGCATGTTAATTGTGTTCATTTGTAAGCAATATGACTTTGAATTTATTGTAATAATTAAATCAATATGTTTTGTAAAAGTAATTGCCACCCTCCATCCTCCCTCCATCATTCAGATTCTTAAAGAATGTTGGGTATTGATCTGTGAGTAAAACTCTGAATAATTTGCAATAATTTGTTTCTGCTTCCACAGAATATCGACTTTATTTTTACAAAGTTAATTTTGCTTAATGATGGCAGACGTTGATGTGGTATTACTCAGACAGTGATGTTCAAACAGAAACAATTACTCAGTATGTATTCATGGAGATTTCTACTAAAGGCGAGAACTACCAAGTCATTGTTCCTTTTATAGTAACCATTGCATCAGTAACAACACAACACAATACTGAAAAAACAATATACAGTATGCACAAAGAACACATTACCAAAGCAGGGCATTCCTTGTCATGCTGTTGCAGTATGATTCCCTTCAAATTTGTTAATATTGACTTACATTTAGTAAAAACATGTTGGACTTTATGTATTTATCTAAAATTTAGGCACTTACCTTCAGACTGCTCTGATGAGACCAGCCTCTTCTTTCTCATTGAACGGTAAAAGCGTGAGTTCCTGCGGATTGGGTCTCTGCTAAAACCAACCTTGGAGTCATCCTCATCCTCATCAACATTACTTTGTTGAACCACAGGTATGTTATTATTTTGTGGAGTTTCCTGTGGCTTTGTTCCCCACTTGCCTCTGAACAGGGCAGCCACGGACATGCTAAATGATTCCAGTTTGTTTTTTTAAGTATAAGAAAATTATGTTAGACTTCAAGGAAACTAGGAGAAAATAACCCGTCATAATTAGCCATAATCCAGTAGAAAATCCATGCCTCGAAAAGTTTTGGAAAAAAAAATTAGATGCAAACAAACAACTCACAACAGACAGTAGAACAGATTATTCCTTCTCCTGTCACTGTTGTTAGCTACACTGGAACCAGGAGAGTGTGTGCTCAGCCTACAGCTGTATTTATAACTGCATTTATTACTCTCTCTCTCTCTCTGCTCTGCCCCGCCTCTGTTTGGCTACCTCCTCTGTCCTGCTCTCTACAACACCCTGTTGCATGCTAACATTCCTGAACCCAACCTGGTCTTACCACTCCGCCGTCTCTGTTGTGAAACCTGAAAAGCCACCTGCCGGCTATCCATGATTGTTCCCGTCTCTCTGCCTTCAGAATTTCCCAGATCCCTCCTCAAGATCTGTCAGTGCTATTAGGCTTGTGTGTTAAAGGACTGTGTGCAATGTATGTGATTCTACTGAACCAGAGCGACATACAGTAGTTTCCTCTCGAGTCAGCTGACAATGAGAGTTTAAAGTTCACTTTCTCCTTTTGGCCACACAGCAAGTTAAAGTAACAACATACCCTCTTAAGAGGCTGAGAGCATTTTCTATACTTATTGTTGTCTAGCAGAAAGTTTTTTTTTTGTCCAACAGGGTCAGGTGAACAGAAATGTCTTTTTCTTTCCTGGCTTGCTTCATGATAAGTATTGCTGTCCTAAGCATTAAAGTATTATTTTTGTTATTAAAAAATGCCATAAAACGGCTCATTTGTACTTCTGCAGCACAGTAAGTTTACATGATGCACCTGAAGTTTATTTATTGCTTTTTCCTGGGGTATTTGAAATTTTGATACATTTAACATGATTTGTGGTCTAACATACAAAACTCTAATCCATTGCAGCTTTCTCTCAAGATGAGAGAAAAAACAGGTTATAGTTGGCCTGTCTCATGAATATTGATAAGTCTCTCTTCTGATTGGCTGACTGTTTCTTAGTGACAGGTGGCTAAGGCCAATCAGGTAGCAGTTCACCTTTTGTGAAAGTGACACAGGCTATACACTGTATGGGCACACCTACTGGGAGTGACTCCTCCTCTTACATACTAAGATGAGCGAATGGCAGAGTTCCTCTCAAGTCTAGTTCTCAGGACAGATCAAATATTATAATCAAAGATAATTTTAATATTAATGATGATGTTAATGGTGATAGCCTTGGCTCTACTTTTCTCAGGAGTCAATTGGATTTTCTCAGAAAATAGACACCTATTGCTTTAACCACACCCTTGACTCTGACATACAACGTCAAAGTTGAACACCTATTTGTCTTCCCACAGAATCCCCTCCAATCAGACAATTTCCTAATAACTTTTGAATTCCTCCTATAAAACTTCTCACCACCTGACAAGAACATATTTTCTAGATGCCTACACAGTGCTAGTTTTAAATTTAAGTTCGAGAAAGTGATTCCCTTATTATTGAATTCACTGCCCTGCCTCACACAGCTGTTTAGCTGCTACTTGTCATTTTGAAATACAGTAGATCCACTTGTTGAGGGCACTGGAGATTTACTGCGAACAACCCTTGACTCTATCTAAAAAAAGAAGTTAGTTGAACAAAAATAAGTCACGCCCTGATATGAATCTCAGAACCCTAAATTGAGGCTAACCTCTCAAAGACTCGAAGAACTATGGCAATCCAGCAAACAGGAAGAAGCTCTCTATGCATTGAAAGAGAGTCTCAAAACATACACAAAGGCCCTACCTAATGCCAGAGCAGCTTAATACTCCTCGCTATTAGAAAAAAAAATATATATATTTTTCAGCACTTCAATGACAAAATGTAACTACTCTATTGATCCACAAATTCCTACAATCCTCAGCAGTAATGACTTCACTGGCTTTTAATGACAAAATTCTGGCAATTAGAGACAAAATTTATCACCTTCTTCTATCAACTGGCACAAGATAACTCATATTCATCTAAACACATTTTCTTTAGTCAACTTTTTTGAACTAGCTTCATTAATGTCTTCATCTAAAACTCAACCTGTCTTCTGCACCCTATAACGTCAAGATTGCTTAAAGACATGTTCCTTTTGATTAGCATTTCTTTGCTGGAAATGCTCAACATCCTTATTGTACCACTGTACCACAGTCCTTTAGAGTAACTGTAAATAAACCTCTCCTCAAAAAACCTGCTCTTATATATATATATATATATATATATATATATATATATATATATATATATATATATATATACGACCTTCCCTTCCTCTCCTGAAAAAGCAATTGCTAAACAGCTGTGTGACTTTTTATATAACAATCATTTATATGAGGATTACCAGTCAGAATTTGGAATGTATCACAGCACAGAAACACCACTAGTGAAAGTTTCAAATGACATTCTCAATGCATCTGATAAAGATTTTTTTTCTTTATTGTTCTGTTAGACCTTAGTGCTGTATTGGACACCATTGGTCATCAGGTTTTATCAATCTAGCATATTATATTATATCTTATTACAGAGATTAGAGCATAGCATAGCAACTGCAATAATTAGATAGACTGGTTTGAATACCTATCTCTCTCCTGATCTTCAATACAAAAGTCTCATAGAGTTCCGCAATGTTCTGTGCTCGGACAAATACTTTTCACTATTTATATGCTCCCATTACATAAAATTATTAAGGATATAAAATCCTGGATGTCCTGCAACTTTCTGCTACTTATTTTAGACAAAACTAAAGTTATTGTGCTCTGGCCTGAAATCCTGAGAAATTCAATATCCAGTAACATTTCTAGGGATATTTTACTAGGGATATTTCTAGGGATATTTTACCTATGCAACATAGCAAAGGTCAGACACCTCCTGTCTCTAAAAGATGTAGAAAACTTATCCATGCATTTGTTACTTCCAGACTGGACTGCTGCAATTCTTTATTGTCCGGCTGCACTAAAAAGTCTCTATGGACTCTCCAGCTGATCCAGAATGCAGCTGCATGTACATTAACTGGCACTAGAAGAAGAGATCATATCTAACCTGTATTAGCCTCTCTGCACTGGCTTCCTGTGAAATCAGGAATAGAATTTAAAATCCTCCTCCTCGCCTACAAAGATCCTAACAGTCAGGCTTCATCCTACCTTAAGGATCTCATAGTCCCATATCACCCATTGAGAACACTACACTCCAAAAATGCAAACCTTTTAGAAGTTCACAGAATTTATTAAATGAAAATGGGAGGCAGAGCCTTCAACTACAAGGTTCCTCTCCTGTGAAATCATCTTCCTGTTTTATTTAAGAACAGGTTAAAAACTTTCCTTTTTGAAGAAGCCTATAGTTAGAACTGGCCCTGTCTGGCCTAGAACATTGCTTTGCTGCCATAGCAGCCATACTGCTGGGACTGTAATGAGATACTCTGAGCTTCTTCTTCTATTCCTTCATCTGTAATAGTCATGACCCACTGATGTACTTTTAAAACCCATTGTGTTCCTGGAGTCCTGCTCAGCGTTTCTTATTCTCAGAACATGCTGCAGTGCATCCACTGAAGAATCTTCAGCTGTCCTGGTTCACCTGGAAGCTGAGATGGACCTTGTCACCTTATTCTCTACATACACCAAAATTAAATATACTTCTGTTATTGTATTTGATGTTATATTCAACTTTTCTTGTTCAAATGCATTGTTTTCATCTGCATACATCATCTATTGCATGCCTGCCCATGCTGGAAGAGGGATCCCTCCTCTCTTACTCTTCCTGAGGGTTCTTCTGTTTTTTGTTTTTTCCCCCCCTCATTTTTCCCTTGTAGAATGTAAGGGTCAAAGGACAGGGTATGTTGTGTTGCTTTTGTACAAACTGTTAAGCCCATTGAGGAAATCCGTGATTCGTGATTTTGGGCTGTACAAATAAAATTGACTTGGCTTGACAGGCAAAGACGCCAAGTGTAGGCCTGCGGCCATGTTAATTTCCCCTGTGGAGGACTGTTAGTATAGCAGTTGTTTTTGATGAACCATAAAACAATGGCACTGTCTAGAACAGAGAGGCTTGTACACTGGTTGCTTTTGTGGATTATTTTGAAGAAGCTTATTTGTCCTGTGGTCATTGAATGTAACAACCTTGTAGTCTTGTAGGGCTACCCAAGGTCGAGGGGAGATTTGTTCTTCTGCCAGATGCTGGAATAAATGGCGAGTGCCAACAGTGATGTGTTTTTTCTGAAAATTACACAATGCAATGAAATAAAGAGTACAGCAATGTATAACTGCAATAGTCACTTTTTGCACGACAGTGTTCTGCTTGTCTTCATGGTGATGTTACAGTGATGTCATGTTGTTCATGTTCTCAGTGAACTGGTAAAACAGATGGGAACCATTATACTTGAAAACATTGTCACATGTCTTAAGTCCACTCCAGCTAACAATACTAACATGACTCATTCAAACACAGCTGATCTTTCTAAAGCTTTCAGGGTGGTTGATACAGAGAGGATTTCACTCTCTGAAGAGGAGGAGGCTACAAGGTTTCACTTAAATAGGAAGGGAATTGCAACTTGTTATCAGGTGGATGAGATTTTGGGCAAGTTAAGGGGGTGGGAATTTGATGCGGTGTGGGCTTTGCAGTCTACCCTCCTTAGACTTAAAGTCAGACCATCAACCTGTGTTGGACATATTTTAGCAGCATTTCAGAGTTTCTGTGTCAGCTTTTATGTCTCTTACTGTCTTTTATGAGACTATGCCTTGACCTTCTGAGACTGCTGTTGACATTGCTGCTGGATTTGATTCAACAATCCATTGACACTGCTGTAGATGGACTAAAGAGACAGGGAAAAAAAACTCTTGACAATCTTTCCCATGAAATGACATGTGTCATGTTTATCACTCATTGTCCAGATAAAGACCTGTTTCCAGTCTTCAGCTGCAAGTGGACTGCTACTGATGTTCAGGTGAGGTTGGATGAACACTGGCGGAAGAGGCTCCTCCAGCAGCAACATACTTCCCACCCAGATACAAGACTACAAACTAGCCAGGCTGTGGATGTTTTGCAGGGCCATGTTCAGTCTATAGTGGGAGCTCCCGCTTCTCAACCTGTAGTAGCCAGCAGAACATCATAGTCTGAAGGGCATCTCCTTGAATGGTTATTGCAGCCAGAGACTCTCTGGCACTCTAGGGTAGTGAGGTTGGGTTCTGGCAGCTGTGGCAGGTCATGAGGACCATGTTCAGTTTGTGGGAATGGCAACCAAGACACCACGTCTCATTGTAGGAGAGAATGACTGTTTTTGCTGCTGTGGTTCTGGACATAAGGCTGTGGCCTGTTGTGCTGCGCCTTCTTGTGGTTTGCCTGCCTAGCAGCTTGGTAATTCCAATCAGCAGGGAAACTAGCTGGTCCACGTGAACAGGGATGTAGTGTAGAACCAAATGACATATCCTCATGTGTTCCTGATGATGTTGATCTTGAGTCAATATACATACAGTTTGGCTCTTAAGCTAATGTTAACACAACTGTGATTGAGGCTGATGCCTTGGCTGCCCTGTGAGGGAATTTGTTCTTCTTGAATATGGAGTTGACCTTTCAGTATTATAATCAGGGGTGCACATAACTGGTACGCAGGTACGCATGCGCAGCAAAAATGAGCGATGCGTACTGCTCGTGATTCACCGCAGCGCTCTTGCGTACCGTCCCTCCCGAAATATTTCACATGGGGTTTCATGCTGCCAATGCTAGTATGTTTAATGTTGGTAACTAGTGTGGATATCAAATTAAACACTTGTCAAACATGTCTAAAAAGAAACAGACAACAGTGAGCTGTTTTTTTGGCGTTTCGCCACCACCAAAGAAGCAACAATTGGAGCTCCTTGCGTTCCATAAAGCAAAACACACACGTCCCATGTCATCATTTTCGGAGGATATTCCATTACTGAAGCGACTAGGAGTAAACGTCGGAACTGCTTATCATACACGTGAAGGGGGGACACGGATCATGCTGAGCATTGCTCATGCTATCAGTGGTGAGCTACGAGCAAAGTTACAGGCTGCTCAGTTTTGGGGGCTGCTTTTTGATGGGTCAGAGAACATTACAAAAACTGAACAGGAAATCGTCTACATTGTGTCAGTATCCAGCAATGGAGAGGTTTCGTCCGATTTTCTTGGATTGATTGAATTTGGTGCCGACCGAACCGCACAGGCAAACACAGACAGACTTGTGAAACTGTTTCGTGACTCAGGCTTGAATGACTTGACAACAAAGTTGGTCGCCGTGTGTTCAGATGGAGCAGCTGTTAACGTCGGAGTGTACAACGGTGTTGTACCAAAACTAAAGGGATTAGTGGCGATTGGAGAGTCTCTTGTGCACATTCTGTGCACTGCACACACGCTGGAGAATTGCGCAAAATCAGCTGACCGCCAGGTTCCATACTGTAAGACGTTAAATCAGTCTGTTGTCAGGCTGCTGCAATTTTATTCACAGAAGGGTGGTGCGAAAAAAACTGCTGCATTGCAGAAGATATGTGAAGAAAATGGAATCTCCTTTGTGAAATTGGGAAAATTTCATAATATTAGGTGGTCTGCATGGCGGCATGACATGCTGTTAAAAATATCAAGACTATTGCCAGTCATTAAAATTCAGTTGGCTACAATGATAACACTGATTTGCAGCACATATGCACAGAGCGTTTTGAATGCTTTCTATCAGACATGCTTGACATTGGCAACATTTTAAAAAACACATCAATCAGATTTCAGAAAGAAAAGCTGACCATTGGAGAGTGTAAGGATGAGCTCATGGTTGTCATTGGCCAATTCAAACTGATGCTGGATGCTGGAGACCACAGTGCACAGACTGTTTCTAATGCTGATGCTGACAGAGATAAGGCAGAGTTACTCAGGGGGTTAATTGAAGAGTTTGAACCCAGATTTGACTCCCTTAAGTCGCATGATCATTCCCTGGTATTTGACCGCTCTACATGGCCTCAGGAAATGCAAGACTTCCACGGTTTTGGAAATACAACATTCTCCGAAACTATGAAGCCATCTTACAGCTTGACAAAGACATCACTTTAACAGAATGGATGCGCTTAAAGCAGGCAGCAAAACGCCTAAGAGCATTTTCTGTGTATGACCTAGTCCAAGTAGTAAATAATCCAAGTGACACAGATGCTTACTCCAACATCAAAGTGCTGGTTAAGATGTCTCTCACACTCCCTTTGAGCAGTGCAGCTTGTGAGAGCGGCTTTTCACATCTAAACATAATTAAGACCAAATACAGATCCCGCCTGTCACAAACTCGTCTCTCAGCCCTTATGCACATCCACCTGTCAAAGCAAATCACAGAGACATTTAATCTGAAGCCAGCTGTTGACCTTTGGATGGAGACGACTAATCGGAGGCTGAAACAAAAGCAAGGAGGTCCATCATCAGCAGCAGCAGCAACATCATCGGCCATGCTGGAAGCTGAAACTGAGGAAAATGGGGGCGACACTGCGGAGGACAGCGAGGAGGACTTTTAAGGTTTATCGCAGATGAGGTGAGTACCAAACACTATCTGCTGGTCCTCATATGAGTAACTTACTAAAAAAGTTATGTGCACCCCTGATTATAATGTTACCATCCATGAGGAAGATAAGAAGTTGACTGCATTACCTCCCCATTTGGGGAGTACAGTACAACAGGCTCTCACAAGCACTTTGCAACAGCCCAACCACATTCACGAGGATGACAATGACTATTTTATATCTAGATGACATCCTTATGTTTGCACCCAAAGAGCAGCTGGCATTACAAAGTTTGGATACAGTCTTTGAAAGGTTAAACCCACATTACGTGAAGCTAGCTCCCAAATAGTATCACTTCATGAGGGCTTCTGTGAAGTTTCTGGGACATATTCTGTCAAGCGCAGGCATTTTGAATGATTCAGAGAGGGGTACTGTGAGCGACCGACGTGGTCGCCCCACAAAAGGGATCAGGGCAACCGGAAAAAGAAGTGGAGACAGGAGGCAGCGGAACTCACATAATAAAAACATTTATTGACGGGGATACAAAAAAGAAGACCCAAAACGCTCACGTCAGCAGAAAAAGTCCACCTCGCACCAGGTGGACCAGACAGGCAGTCCCATGCGTCGCGTCACCTGTCCCGCACACAAACATGTCCGGGGGGGAAACTCCCTCTCTGCTACGCAGTTCCCCCTTATAACCCGGTGAGAAGGGGAGGGCTCATCACCTTCTCACACTTCCCTCCCCTTCTGCAGAAGTCCGCGACCGTGGTGTGTCTGCCTCGGGGCTCGCTCGACCACACTCCATTTCCGGTCGTAGCCCCGCCAGCCTCCGCTAGCTGTCTCTGCCGGCTCCTTACGCCGACCGTCTCCGCCGGCTCCTTACGCCGACCGTCTCCGCCGGCTCCTTACGCCGACCATCTCCGCCGGCTCCAACGCCGACCGCCTCTGCTGGCTCCTTTGCTAACCGTCTCCGTTGGGTCCTTTGCTAACCGTCTCCGCCGGGCACTTCCGCCGGGCACTTCCGCTAGCCGTTTCCGCTAGCACTTCCGCTAGCACCTCGCTAGCCGTCTCCGCTAGCACCTCGCTAGCCGTCCCCGCTAGCACCTCGCTAGCCGTCTCCGCTAGCGGCTCGCTAGCCGTCTCCGCTGGCTCGCTCGCTGGCACTCTCACCGACACGCTCACCGACACCCTCGCTGACACCGCCACCGATCCTCTCGGTATCCCCGTCACGCTCCGCGAGTTCCACCTCCTCTCTCCAGCTTCTCAGGTGGCGCCACAGATCCCACCGCTGCCACCAAATGTGAGCGACCAACGTGGTCGCCCCACAAAAGGGATCAGGGCAACCGGAAAAAGAAGTGGAGACAGGAGGCAGCGGAACTCACATAATAAAAACATTTATTGACGGGGATACAAAAAAGAAGACCCAAAACGCTCACGTCAGCAGAAAAAGTCCACCTGGCACCAGGTGGACCAGACAGGCAGTCCCATGCGTCGCATCACCTGTCCCGCACGCAAACATGTCCGGGGGGGAACTCCCTCTCTGCTACGCAGTTCCCCCTTATCACCCGATGAGAAGGGGAGGGCTCATCACCTTCTCACAGGTACTCCAATATTAGCAAAACTATTCATGCTGACATCTGGTGTGAAAAAAAAAGCCACAGTGTGCCAAGGGGCCTAAATCTCAGGATCTCTCCTATGCTGATTGGACTCAACAAGGCTTTCTATGAGTGGAAACAGACCTTGTTAGGGTTAGGGTTAGGTTAGGTCACTCTTGCTTATGCCAACTTCAATTAGCTTTGCCTCTTTTCAGTTAATGCATCTTCCAACAGTCTTGGGGTTGTGCTTTTGCAGCTGTATGATGGTGATTATGTTGCTAGGCTGGCACTAACATCTTTAGTAACAGAGCTAACAGCAGATATAACCTTAGCCTTAGCAAATAGGACTGAAACTCACACCAGACAGATAAAGGCGGGAAGCCGCCCGATGTGAGCAGGAGGAGCAATGCTAACATTAGTACTGTGAATAAAGCTCCTAGAGGCAGAGTAATATTTACACCCTTTATAAGCAGGACAATCAGTCCTGGTGTTTCTGGTGGTGGCAGCAGGATAACATTTGGATAACATGTCCACAGGACAGGCCGCCTCAGGTTGCTGGTGCCCAGCTGCGACATGTTTCTCCTTAATCAGCAGTTGTTCCTGAGATTCTTTTATTTTGCACAGGGCAGCTTCCCTCTTTCTGCCTTCATGTGGACAGTGTAAGCTGCTAAGGGGAATTGATAAAAATGAAAAATGTCGTTAAATGAATGAAATGTAAATTTACAGATTTGTCTTGTTTCTTCCTTTTTACTGATAGACTCCATTCAGTCAATAGTCAATAGCAACAGCAGAGTAAGCTGTTTGGCAAAGAAGATTTAACAGATTATACACAGTAGGAACACAACCCACATATTTACCTTTGCTGCTCATCCCACAAATGCATGGTCCTTACAAATAGGGCACCATTTTAATGGAAATAGACAGGCTTTAGTATAACTTTCAATACCAATGTCTATTTACCATGTTGTGTTTTTTCAATTACGTGTGGTAGGACTTGTCTTTTCTTTGAGCTGACAGTTAATTTCAAGAATGACTCTGTTTTGTATTTCTGATACTTGTCATTTTTTGTAACTTGATGTGTTTTAATGCCTTTTTATGCCTAAATTTCCTTTCGGATGAGACAGGATGAAATGGCAGGAATATTGGAATATCAGTAAAACTGGAAGTATGAGGTACAAAGACATGCTGGTGTTGGGAGAAAGGTGAAATTTGGACATATGGAAGAAAATATTATTATTTGTGTGAGAATAGGTCATACTTTATATGAAATAACTTAATATAATTTGGAAAACGCAATCACTGTAAACCTGAAAAATCATATTTTACTGCATTGCAGGCAATAAGATGTCCAGAGAAATCACTATTTTCAGTAATTACAGAGGCAAAACACTTGGATCTCATTGACAGGGTTTATGGGGAAAAAAAACACATCCATAATATACTATGAAGTTTTTAGGTTTCCAATATAAACTATTCTAGGTACAATAATCTCGAAGTCTATTTCTTTTTTTTCTTTTAGTTTTGTCTCTGCATAAGGTCCTCATCACATTGAGTCCAGTTGGTGGCGGTATTGCACCTCTAAACTGGTTGCCAGCTGTCAATAAACTAAACAATAAAGAAGAAGAAGCGGAAGAGGAAGAAGAAGCGCGTATTCACCTTCTCGAGGTGACAGGTTACGGTTTCAGGATACATCCTTCGATGAAATACGTCAGATGGCAGGCAGTAGACTCGAGAAATATGGAACAGTGTTCACGAGGTGAGAATATGAAGTGAAGCGGGGAAGGGTTTAATAGTGAAGCAGCTAATCCCAGATAGCCCGGGATGCTAACCTCAACACGTTTCTTCAAGATGTGAATGCTCAGTGATTAAGCATTTGTTTGGAGCATGTCGTGCTGTTTTCTGAGTCAACACGGAGGTTTCAGCATTATATATTGATATAGTTTATAATAAATTATATCATACATTATATATTGATATAATTTATGATAAACTGACGAAACCAAAGTGAGATTTCATACCGCTATCTATCACGTTTATTGTAAATGAATGAGCAGTGGTGGCTCGATGATTAGGTCCTTAAGCAAAAGTAATAATATTGCTCTCTAAAAATGCTCAATAGCAAGTAAAAAGTCGTACACAAGTTCTATCGGCAAAATACACAAGACACAAAGTATTTATTCATTATGGTATATAATTTGAGGTTTTATCAGTACAAACTCGCGTTTAGTAAATAAATGTAGAACAAATGGTTTTGTAGAGCAATAGTAAAATAATTATATATGTACACACTTTCTATAGCACCGAAACAAAAATATTTATTTTAGTAACTGAATTTGTTAGATAAATGTAATGAAGTAGAAAATAGCCCTTGTACTGTAATGTAATGGACTTAAGTTAAAAATAGCATTGGATGGAAAGACTTAAGTAAAGGGCAAGGACCTCCAAATTGTTTTTCGGTATAGTACTCTAGCACATGTATTTACTTACTTTCATAGCTGAGGATGTGGAGTTTAAAGTGTGTTTTTTCTAACATAAATGTGAATGTCTTTGTGTACATATCAAATCTTTATATTTTGTATAAAAACATATCATGTCTGCAAATAAATGCAGTAAAACACACAATGGTAATCTGAAGGGGAAGGGCAGGAGAAAAATAATATATATGAAGATATTTCCTGTGCCTGTGGTTCTGGACATTGCCTGTGAAAACTTTATTGTATTATGAAGTTGCATTGACTTGTCACACTAGTTACCATAATGTATGTTTTTTTCAGTTCATAAACTGTGAAAAACAGAATCCTGCTTTAACCTTAAAATTATTTTTCTCTAATCCCACGTTAATTATCAATTGTATGATGACATGATCAACAGGGTTCGTGATCTGTTGCGCTCTGGAGTCATAAAGCCAGCAGAGAAACCCATCTGGTATGATGTATACATGGCTTTTCCACCGAAGAGAGACCCACTTTATGTAAAGCAACACACCAGACACTTTGCCAAGAAACAGGAGACAGTACCTGAAATCTTCTACAGAGAGGATGAAGTTAGAGCGTAAGTAAACAATAATTGCTTTCATTCAACCTACATTGCAAACATGCATTATGTACAGTGGGGAAAATAGTGTGTCATCTAGAATTCTGACCCTGAAGGACCTGTTAGTCCGCCAATGGGTCCACCTGCACTCCATGTATCATCCTTAATCAGATGCACCTGTTTGAAGTGGTTAGCTGCATAAAGACACCTGTCCACCCCATACAATCAGCAAGACTTTAACTTGTAGCATGGCGAAGACCAAAGAGCTGTCTAACGACACAAGAGAGAAAATTGTACACCTCCACAAGGCTAGAAAGGGCTACGGAGCAATTGCCAAGCAGCTTGGTGAAAAAAGGTCCACTGTTGGAGCAATCATTAGAAAATGGAAGAAGCTAAACATGACGGTCAATCTCAATCGGAGTGGAGCCCCATGCAAGATATCACCTCGTGGGGTCTCAATGATTTTAAGAAAGGTGAGGAATCAGCCCGGAACTACACGACAGGAGTTGGTCAATGACCTGAAAAGAACTGGGACCAACGTTTCCAAGGTTACTGTAGGTAATACACTAAGCATGGCACGAAAGGTTCCCCTGCTTAAATCAGCACATGTCAAGGCCCGTCTTAAGTTTGCATATGATCATTTGGATGATACAGAGGATTCATGGGAGAAAGTTTTGTGGTCAGATGAGACCAAAATAGAACTTTCTGGTCATAATTCCACTAAGCGTGTTTGAGGAAGAAGAATGAAGAGTACAATCCGAAGAACACCATCCCTACTGTGAAGCATGGGGGTGGTAGCATCATGCTTTGGGGGTGTTTTTCTGCACATGGGACAGGACGAGTGCACTGCATTAAAGAGAGGATGACTGGGGCCGTGTATTGTGAGATTTTGGGGAACAACCTCCTTCCCTCAGTCAGAGCATTGAAGATGGGTCGTGGCTGGGTCTTCCAACACGACAACGACCCAAAGCACACAGCTAGGAAAACCAAGGACTGGCTCCGTAAGAAGCATATCAAGGTTCTAGCATGGCCCAGCCAGTCTCCAGACCTGAACCCAATTGACAAATTTTGGAGGGAGCTCAAACTCCGTGTTTCTCAGCGACAGCCCAGAAACCTGACTGATCTAGAGAAGATCTGTGTGGAGGAATGGGCCAGGATCCCTCCTGCAGTATGTGCAAACCTGGTGAAAAACTACAGGAAACGTTTGACCTCTGTAATAGCAAACAAAGGCCACTGTACCAAATATTTACATTCATTTTCTCAGGTGTTCAAATGCCGCTATATCACACAAATAAATCATTAAAAAATCATGCATTGTGATTTCTGGATTTTTCTTTTTAGTTTATCTCTCTCACAGTGGACACTACGATGAAAATTTCAGACCCCTCCATGATTTCTAAGTGGGAGAAATAGCAAAATAGCAGGTTTAAATACTTATTTTCCCCACTGTATATATTACATTCAGTGTTTCATTCAGTGCAACATGGGATCTTTAACACTGTATTCTGTTTCATGAGGCTTAATTTTGCGCACATCATCTATTGCAGCCTGCCCGTCCTGGAAGAGGGATCCTCCTCTGTTAGGGGGCCTAAGGACAGAGGATGTTATGTTGTTTTTATACACACTGTAAAACCTTATCGGAGTAAATCTGTGATTAGTGTTTCTGGGCTATACGAATTTAATTAATTTTCAGAACCTCTCTATTCAGGTTGTGTGGTCACAGACGTGTAGTTCAAGTCAAAAGTTTGGACGGTTTTCTCATTAAAGAAAATTTGAAAAACCAAAGGTTTGAAAACCTTTTGGTACACTGGCTTTAATCACATATAAGATCGGTAGATATTAAAGCTTACAAGGTGCACCACAATGCACTACAAAGTCCTTTGTTGTCACAGTGTCAAAAGTTGTTCCATAATAAAGCAATGTAGAATCATAAATGATTTTAGGTGGAAATGGCACATTTGGCTCACTGTTTTTTTTTTTTTTTTTAAGGTTCCACTCACCCATAACTCTTTTTCTTTCAGGAAGTTCTTTGAGAAGTATGGGAAGGGTTCTAGTCCTCTTGACCTGCTCAAACCAAGCTATGTTTCTACAAGCCAGAAGTATGTTTTTCTGTGTCTCTACAGATTAATGAGAAAAAAGATATACAGACTGAAAGCAACTTCTCATTTGAATATGTATTGAAATCTGAATAATATAGGTAGAATATGCCAAGTTCTGTATTTGTGGTACATGATGCAAGCTTAAAGAAAATATGATCTTGTAAAATACATTATACATATTCTCTCCATGCCTACACATTTTTTTCCTTTACTGTGGTCCTGCAGGTTTGTAGACAAGTATGCAGAGTTAAAGAGCCAGAGCGAGCTGGATGACTCTGCTCTATTTGAGGAGACGGAAAAGGCTTTACTTGCAAACAACATATTGCTGAGGACAACATCGGTAAGACCTCTGCAATTTACAGGGTGCACACAGGATCTTAAATGTATTCTCAAAAAAAAAAACCCCAATAAATTCAATCTCAAATTTGGCCTTAACAGGTCTTGTATAGTAAAAACACATTTTAATTGTGTTTTGTGTATTTTAAAAGAAAAAAGCATTATACTTCTATGCTATCTTAAACACAATACAAATAATAAAAGAATCATCTGTGTTCATATTGTTTTTGCGAACGCTTTCTAAACTTAAATTAATTTAAGTCATGTTATAGATGTAATTCTTTGCCCCTAAATTGATAAACATGATGTTAAAATTATTAAAACTTTAAATTTACATGATTAAGCATTACAAGTGGGGAAAAATAGAATGCTAGCTATTGCCCAAATTAACTGATATTTCTGTAACTTGGATCCTGTAACTACAGCTTTAATTTGCTAAATATGTGTTAAATACATTGAGAAATTGACAAATTGCATTTCTTCTTTTTAAAAGTGTGTGTGTGCGTGCGGGCAGGCGTGCGTGCGTGCGTGTGTTGTCTTTTGTTCATTTATGCATGAAAAGCAAAATGAATAAAGATTGATTGACAAAACTTCCTACTGATGAAACGCACTCAGAAGCATTGAATGGATTCTGTGCTGCCGTTTTCCCCCCCTCGCATTCTAAATTATTGCACAAGTAAGCAAATACATTTTAGCTTGGGAGTGATTGAAAGTGTTGTTGTTTTTTTCTTTTTTAACCTTAAAAAATAATTTTAAGAGTTGTTGACCACCACACATTCTGTCAAACATTCAAATACTACAATTTAATGATTAATTATTTATAGTTTTTATCAACAGTGTGCAAAATGATAAAATAAAACCTTATTTATGTGTGGAGTCTCCAGAATCCTAACAAAAAAATACTACAGGTCTGTATGATGCTGTTTTTGCTGCAGTGTTGAACCTCTGAACACAGTTCTGATTTTCTCTTGCAGGTGAAGAAAGAGGAAGAAGCTACACCATCAACTCATTAGCTTCTCTGCTGTTCTACCAACTTGTAATACTCAGGAAGTGATGTTGATCTGCAGAATGCTGCTTTGACATGCCTGACAAGGATCTCAGGAACTTCCCAATTGACTACTTTGCACCTGAACATATGTCACTTGGTCTCAATGACTACAGTGTACCGCACCAACAGCAGAATATTGTCATTGAATGATCAAAAGAGCAACACGCCTCACAAAAATAAAAAATCGTCCATCTGCAATTACATAGTGACAAAATGTTACAGCATCTGGAAATGAATTGTGAAATTAAAGTGGAAAACAACAAATAGACTTTCATAGTCTGTCATTCTTAATGTCAATAATCCCAATAAAATGTCAACTAGTAAAAAAAAAAAAATTGTAAAATTATTTTAAAATAACCCTACCTCACTATCCAAGATGGCAACATGTGCATTACTGATTGTGTTTTCAGTAATCCTGATGTGATAATGATGTTTCTTCAGCTGGTGTATGTTGAATTTATCTCCCAGAATAGTAGCTCATTTGTAAATTGGGTTGGCTATCAATGTGCCTAAAGTTCCAGACTATTTAATGTACTAAAACCGTACAAACATTTGCTTTAATGAGCATTACAGTTTGTACCAAAGCAACATAACATTTCCTATCCTTAGACCCTCACATCGTACAAGGAAAAACTTTTAATTCAATTTAGTTGTATAGCCCAGAATCACAAATCACAGATTTGCCCCGACGGGCTTTACAGTTTGTACAAAAGCAACACAACATCCCCTGTCCTTAGACCCTCTCACCCCTCTTAACAGGGGGAAAAAAAAACGGAAGAACCCTTGGAAAGAGAAACAGAGGAGGGATCTCCCTTCCAGGACAGACAGGCTGCAGTAGATGATGTGTGCAGGTGGAACCATTACAGAGAAAATTGGACATTACAAACAGAAATGTAATGAATTTGGGTGTAAGTGGTGGATGAGGCGCCTCCAATAACCCTGCATATTGGGACCGTAATCCTCTCGATGGGTGATATGGGACTAAGATCCGTAAGGTAGGATGGCGCCTGACCGTTGAGCACTTTATAGGTGAGGAGCAGGATTTTGAATTCTACTTGAGATTTCACAGGAAACCAATGTAGAGAGGCTAATACAGGTGAGATATGCTCCCTCCTTCTGGTGCCAGTTAATAAATGTGCAGCTGCATTCTGGATCAGCTGGAGAGTCCTTAGAGACTTTTTGTTGCAACCGGACAGTAAAGAATTGCAATAGTCAAGCCTGGAAGTAACAAATGCATGGATACGTTTTTCCGCATCTTTCAGAGACAGGAAGTGTCTGACCTTTGCTATGTTGTGTAGGTGAATGAAGGCAGTCCTAGAAATATGTTTAATGTGGGCAGAGAATGACAAGTCTTGGTCGAAAATGACTCCCAGGTTTTTCATAGTGGAGCTTGAGGCCAGGGAGATGTCATCCAGGATAGCTATATCACTGAATATTGAGTTCCTAAGAATTTGGGGCCTGAGTACAATGATTTCTCCTTTGTCTGAATTTAGTAGAAGAAAATTGCAGGTCATCCAGGATTTCATATCCTTAAGACAAGCTTGAAGTTTAGCTAGCTGATTGGTTTTATTCGGCTTAATTGATAGATACAGTTGTGTATCGTCTGCATAACAGTGGAAATAGTGTTTCCTAATGATTTTACCCAATGGGAGCATATAGAGAGTGAAAAGTATTGGTCCAAGCACAGAACCTTGTGAAACCCCATGATTAACTTTGGTACAGATAGAAGAAACATTATTGATATGGACAAATAGGGAACGAACTGAGATAGGACTTAAACCAGTTTAGTGCAGTCCCTTTTATACCAATAAGATGCTCTAGTCCAGGGGTGTCAAACTCAGGTCCTGGAGGGCCGTGTGGGTATTTGTTCCAACCAGGCTGTAACACACCTGATTCTACAAATGAAGGTCCTAAGCAAGAGCTCTATTGGTTGATTAGTAAAATCAGGTGTGTTACTGCCTGGTTGGAACAAATACCTGCACCCACTCGGCCGTCCAGGACCTGAGTTTGACACATGTGCTCTAGTCTCTGTAACAAGATTTGATGGTCGACTGTGTCAAATGCAGCGCTAAGATCTAACAGAACAAGAGAGAGAATATCTTTTGAAACCTTTACTAGAGCCATCTCTGTGCTGTGATGCATTCTAAAACCTGACTGGAAATCCTTGTATAAGTTACTGTTGTGTAAAAAGTCACACAGCTGTTTAGCAACTGCTTTTTCCAGAATCTTAGAGAGGAAGGGAAGATTAGAAATGGGTCTATAGTTGGCTAAAATACTTGAGTCGAGGCCAGGTTTTTTAAGGAGAGGTTTAATTACAGCTACTTTAAAGGACTGTGGTACATAGCCAGATAATAAAGACATATTGAAAAAATTAAAGATCCTTAAGGGTGAATTTAAGATAAAAAAAATAAGAACACTTTAACAGGGGGAAAAAGAAGAACCCTCAGGAAGAGAAACAGGAGGATCTCTTTTCCAGGACTAACAGGCTGTAATAGATGATGTGGACAGGATGGAAAAGTTAAATCTGACACGAAGTAGAATAACAGAAATATATTTAATTGTTAAGGATGAGGTGAAGGGAACCATCGCAGCTTCCAGATGTACCAGGACAAGAACAGAACCTACAACAACAGAAAATCCGTTAGTGGCTGCACTGCAGCATGTTCTGTGAATGAGAAACACAGCCCTAACTATAAGCTTCTTCACGAGGAAGGTTTTTAACCTATTCTTAAATGTAGGAAGAGTTTCTGAGTATTACAAATATGTTGTATTACAGTAAAAGGAATGGTAAAGAAAGATTTTGGTGAGTTTTACTGAACATTTTCAGGTATCAAATGGTATGGTAAATGTTTTAGAAAAAATCTCACCAGTAGTAGGTAGAACATTACAAACATGATGTATTACAGTAAACAGAATAGAAATGGGTAACTTCATTGATTTTTTTGTGAACGTATTAATGTATTAAATAAAAAATCATGAAAAAAAAATCCAAGCATGAAGGAAAACTTTCAAAACAATTGAATGCAATCAGCAGGGTAAGAAGACGCTGAGATATGCAATAGGACTGCTGGGGGGGTTAGTTTTTGGCAATTATTGTTCTGAAGGTCTGATCGAGACAAAAAAGAATTTTATGGTGTCACTAGTAGTACCAGTAGCTCATAGTTTTTTCTCTCCTGAGTAAGATGTTGTTGTCCTACTAGTATGTCAAAGTTCTGCAGTGCACGTTGTCGACGTCAGACGGAGGCAAGGCATGTACACCTTTTATTCACAGACGGGCCGAACTGCAACACGTGAAAAAAAAGAATGTGGAACTAAACGTCAAACTGACAGTTTAATTACTTAACGACCCTATTCCCTGGAAGAGAGGGGTAGATTTTTGTATGAGAGAAGACTTTATTGTTTTTACCTCTGTTTTTTTTAAATCAGTTGGAGATTTGCAAAACGAGCATGCTCAGACTAGTACTGTACAAGAGTCAACAGAGACAAGAGGTGAATTTTCACCCATGTGAAAGGGGCTTGGAGGCACACGTTCACATCAGACAGAATGCATCTTTGTTGTGTATCAATTGAATTTTCCAATCTACAGAGTCTCAAACATCAATCTTTAAGGATAGACTGTCAAATCAATATATCCCCAAGCATAACATCACATTGGATGAAAATTGAACTACTGAGCTACTTTTCTCTATCTCCAGGAATGAAGAATTCGGTGGGGGAGTTGTCTCTCAAAGCAAGGTGGCTGGTTTTTAAAGTATTATTAAATCTCTCAATTACAGATTCCCTTAAGTTGCTGGCCATTTAAAAATGTTCAATACTGGAGGAGGAGCTGTTTTTTTCTCCGAAACTCATAGGTAGGCCAATAAATAATTTCAACCATCATCATGATCCTCCATCATGAGCCACCAATGATTTTAGAAGGTTTAAGAAACTCAACAGTGATTAAAGAATCGACCAACTGCTGCAACACATCCGTGTGTGTGTGTGTGTGTGTGTGTGTGTGAACTTGCGCACATGCCTCTAAAGACAACCCTCTCCCAGCAAAAAAGGAGTAACCTCCTTGAGATTTCAAAACCCCCTTTCTGAACTCTAAGATTAAAGACAACTCTTCCCCAGAATAGGATCTACTGTACAACATCTAATTTTAACCAGTTGTCTTCAAGATGCTTTATGACATCTAGCGTTTCGCAACTGCAACATGCACGCAGCAACCCATGTGTGCCACATGCAACCATGACATCTCACTTGCCATTGCATGTAAGTATTCTTTTTCACAGACAGGCCACACTGCAGCATACTTCATAGACACAAGATGCAGGCAAGGTACGCCGCAGACATGACTATATATAGTTTCTTGCTTCTATATCACAGTGTGTCACATTCATCTATGACATCCTTCTTGCCTCCTTTTATATAGAATTCCACAGTTTTTCATGTCTTTTTAAAGAAGGAGAATCTGTCAGTCTGTTTTTCTCATGTCTCTCTGACTGTTTTTTTCGGATCAACCTCAACTTAGATACAGTGTGTACATGGCATGATAGTGTATATCCTTTTCTGTAAAATTTTTTGGATGGATATTTGTATCCTCTTTTGTAAAATTGTTTGGATTGATATTCAAAACATTGTTATTATATTATTTCTGTTTATTTCTGTTTCTTTAAACCCCATACTTGTACTGTGTTAGTGTAGGAGGTAGTATTCCTGCCTCTTAAGTAGCAGACCTGGTTTCAAGTCATAGCTGAAGCATTGCTTTGTGCCTTTGCTACAAATTTTATTTGACACCCATACACTTTCGTATCACACTGCTATCCTGCAACAGTAGTGCTTTTGTTTGTGTTAGAGCTCCGGATCATGATTACATCCTACCGTTTTCATTAACATTCAAACCTCTGTTGTCTTCCTGCACTGATTGTGTGGCCAGTGTAGTGAAAGTAGGTTCCCCTGGTTTAGCTGCTACTTTATTTCTCATGCTAGCACAGGCAACTGTGGCCGTAGCCAATGCCAAAACAACAAACTTCGTAAAGTTTGCATGCTGTAATCTTTTCTTCTCACAGAAGAGAACCACTCTCTACACACTCATTTTTTTTTTTTTAAGATTTTTGTTTTTTCTTGTTAAAAATGCTATCTCTCAGTCAGAAGAACACACTACTACTGCTACAATGTTTTAGAAATTCATAGTAATACTATGTACTAAGACTATGTTTTTTGGGACTTTCAGTTTTCATTGCTCAGTAAAAGATAACTTCAATTGGTGACCCCAACGTGCTTAAGTGCAGCAGTGACTAGACATCTAAAACAGGAGATAGTTTATCAGAAGGGGGGAAAAGGCGCCACAATAATAAATAGGGTAAGCAGGGTATGTAAGATACATAAACAGGATTCTTTTGGTTGGAGCAGAAGAACAACTGCCTCCCTCCTACTTAAGGACTTCCCTCTACATTTTAACCTAACATTCTATCAAGCCTGATAATAGAACACAATTCATTATATTTATATTATTTTATGTCATATCAACTATTCTGCATACATCATCAATTGCACCCATGTCCATCCTGGATGAGGAAACCTCCTCTGGTACTCTTTCTGAGGGTTCTTCTTTGATTTCTTTGTGATTCTGGGCTATACAAATAAAATGTAATTAAATTGAATTGGAAGTAAAATAAAAATTGATTGCATGATTGTTTGCAAATATTTGTCATGTTTTCAGTGTAAGATATAATGAAAATTAAATGAAAAATGAAAAAAGAAAAAAATGAAATTGAACGCAAAAGTAATTACATATGCTTTTTTAAGGCTTTTAATCAACTCACATCATGATTCTCCCCAACCTCAATATTTATTTTCCTTCATTCTATATAAAGTAATTATTTAAAATATGTTACATTAAATATATGTTACATTAAATATCAATAACAAATAACCTTCCATTTTGAAGAAACCTATAGAGTTTCCTGTTGCCATCCACTGACATGGCCAGCATATCAGGGGAACAGGAGGGGCAGGTAAAAAGTGTGCCACAGGAAAGTAGGTGTTCCTTGAAAGATAGTATCTTTCAGCTACAGCTTTTCTGTAGTGTGTCAGCACACACATGTCCTGAATAAAAAGGCCTTCAATAAACTACTTTGCACATGACAGTGAATTGGAAGTAAAACCGAGGTATGATACACATACCCTTCCACCATATCTTGTCCAATGTACAAGTTGCTTTATCAAGGCCTGGATTCCATTTTGAATTTTGCAAATCAAAATGCATTTTAGAAAACCAAGCAAAGGTGAATGTAGAAGAGTTAGAGATTTAAATATTTGTGGAACACCTCTGCAGAACGGAGATGTGAAGAGTAAACGTTTTTTTTTACTGTTGATTGAAATCAAAATGACTGCTCTGTCTGGTAGTAGTAGTAGTAGTAATTGATGTTTGTACAACCAGTAAAATACATTCTACATCAAAAAATTCCCTATAAATGTTGCTTTATAGCTAAAAAAAATTACATTATTTTTTAATGGAAGTATGTCACTGTAGAAAGACATCAAACATAGTTCTTACATAGTTTTGATATATTAAATGTTTTTTTTTCAAATTTGTGTATTTAAATGTCCACATCTGTAAAATCTGCAATATTTAAATGATATTGTTAATATTTGGGTAATTTTGTGCTTGTGACATTTACTATAGACCTGGGGGGCAAGTGATAAATATTTTTTCAAGTTAAGTGATTGTTGTAATACTTGTTTTAACATCTATGCAAATCCCTTGTATTAGACTGGACAAAATTCTCCTCCACAGGTGTTATGCTGCTCTCACACCAGACGCAATAGATGTGATTTCTTCTCTTAATGGACACAATTTTGCTGTGCGTCAAATTAAATTGCCAGTTTGGTGGCATGACCATTTTGTGAAATTCATGTTATCAGGTTATCGCATCCCCATTCATATATCACACTGTACATGCTCTGGAAGTCTGAGACAGATATGAGTTCCAAATGCTGCCATTATTTCTGAATACATGATACCCACTGGATACCTTCTGGTTAGGGTTAGAACAATGACTGGGATTATAGTTATATGGTTAGGGTTAGAACGAGGGCTGGGGTAGGGTTATGGTTAGGGTTAGGATAATAATAATTATTTGTTAGTTCCCTAGGATAGACTTGGCATACCCACTGGACATTCTCATGAACTGCAGTACTGTTTTTTCGGTGTCTCTGTGTTTGCCTACTGCCCTGCCCCCTCCTTGAACCTACTATTTAAGTCCCACCATTTCCTCTGTTCATCCTCTGATTCTCAGACCACACTCCGGTTTGGTTACCAATCTGAGCTTGTACTTCTGTTCCTGTTTCACAGCGTGCCACATTGTGTCTGATAGCCAATTGTCTGATTCAGTCTCATGAATTATAGTAAACTATCAATTGGGAGGTCTAAGGATTACCTTAATAATATAAAGGTGATCTTATCAATAGCTAGTAAAAACACACTAAAGGTCCTTCTCAAAAAAATTGCATATTGTGATAAAGTTCATTCTTTTCCATAATGTAATGATCAAAATTTAACTATCATATATTTTAGATTCATGACACACAAACAGAAATGTTTCAGGTCTTTTATTGTTTTAATACTGATGATTTTGGCATACAGCTCATGAAAACCCAAAATTCCTATCTCAAAAAATTAGCATATCATGAAAAGGTGCTCTAAACAAATTATGAACCTAATCATCTGAATCAATGAGTTAACTCTAAACACCTGCAAAAGATTCATGAGACTTCTAAAAACTCCCAGCCTGGTTCATTACTCAAAACCGCAATCGTGGGTAAGACTGCCGACTTGACTGCTGCCCAGAAGGCCATCAATGACACTCTCAAGCAAGAGGGTACGACACAGAAAGAAATTTCTGAAGGAATAGGCTGTTCCCAGAGTGCTGTATCAAGACACGTCTGTGGGAAGGAAATGTGTGGCAGAAAACGCTGCACAACAAGAAGAGGTGTGTGAGAAGGTGATGGCCCCTCCCCTTCTCACCTGTTTATAAGGGGGTAACTGACTAGCAGAGGGGGAGTTCCCCCGGACATGTTTGCGGGTGGCACACAGGAAGCGAGACGTGTTGGACTGCATGTCTGGTCCACCTGGTGCAAGGTGGATTGTTTTGCCTGCTGATGTAAGCGTATATGCTGCGGTTTTGTGTATACCACCGTCAGTAAACGTTTTGGTGAGTTCCGCTGCCTCCTGTCTCCACTTATTTTTCTGGTTGCCCTGATCCCTTTTGTTGGGAGACCACGTCGGTCGCTCACAAGGTGACTGGACCCTGAGGAAGATTGTGGAGAAGGGCTGATTCCAGACTGTGGGGGACCTGTGGAAGCAGTGGACTGAGTCTGGAGTAGAAGCATCCAGAGCCACCGTGCACGGGCGTGTGCAGGAAATAGGCTCCAGGTGCCGCATTCCCCAGGTCAAGCCACTTTTGAACCAGAAAAAGGGACAGAAGAGCCTGACCTAGGCTACAGAGAAGCAGCACTGGACTGTTGCTCAGTGGTCCAAAGTACTATTTTTGGAATTCGGAAATCAAGGTGCCAGAATCTGGAGGAAGACTGGGGAAAAGGAAATGCCAAAATGCCAAAGTCCAGTGTCAAGTACCCAGAGTCAGTGATGGTCTGGGGTGCCAAGCCAGCTGCTGGTGTTGGTGCACTGTGTTTTATCAAGGGCAGGGTCAATGCAGCTAACTATCAGTAAATTTTGAAGCACTTCATGCTTCCTCCTGCTGAAAAGCTTTATGGAGATGAAGATTTCATTTTTTAGCATGACCTGGCACCTGCTCACAGTGCCAAAACCACTGGCAAATGGTTTACTGACCATAGTATTACTGTGTTCAATTAATGCCAACTCTCCTGACCTGAACCCCATAGAGAATCTGCGGGATATTGTGAAGAGAAAGTTGAGAGACGCGAGACCCAAGACTGTGGATGAGCTTAAAGACGCTATTGAAACATCCTGGGCCTCCATAACACTTCAGCAGTGCCATGGACTGATTGCCTCCATACCGCGCAGCATCGAAGCAGTCATTTCCTGACCAAGTATTGAGTGCATAACTGAACATAATTATTTGAAGGGTGACTTTTTTGTATTAAAAACACTTTTCTTTTATTGGTTGGATGGAATATGCTAATTGCTTTAGATAGGGATTTTTGTTTTTTCTTTACCTTTTTTCCCAAAAGCATCAATATTAAATCAATAAAAGGTTTGAACTACTTCAGTTGTGTGTAATGAATCTAAAGTATATGAAACTCTTATGATTATCAGTACATTGGAATTTTTTTGAGAAGGGTTATTTTTCACACAAACAATTTAAACTAAATGGTTCTATATGTATGTGAATGCAAGTGTATGTGATTCTGTGTAGATATAATAGACAACAAATGTGGTGGCTGTGTGACTATGCAACTTCTACATTGTGCACATTTCACACACATGATTTTTCTGCCATTGAAAAAGAAATAAAGCTATTCCTAACTTGGTGGAGGCTGAAGAAGTGGATGAGAATCTGCAATTATATCTCAGCGAAATCCTGTGTGATAATTCTCTGAAGAATCTAAGAGTCTATTTAGTTCAACATACATATATGAGCAAATATTTTCTCTTCTAACACTGAACGAAAGCAGAATAAGAAGTAAAATGACTGACAGCCATCTCCATGATGTCCTTTGCATCTCAACCATTAAGTATACTCCAGACCTGCCAGCCATCCTCTGGTCCAAAGTGCTCCCACTGAGTGCAATGCCATTCACAAATTAGGTGAATAAAAGATGTGTCACACTACCCACAAGTAAATAAGCATTTATGTGCAGGTACACATGCGATAAATATTAATAATGCACATCAATTCTGTCACCAGCCTGTTTTTGCCCACCACTTGTGTTTTTCTTGGTACATACTGCACACGCAAAGTCATATGATCTCATCTGATTGATTTTTGGCACAAGTGTCATCAGATTATCACTGCATCTGGATGGCCCGATTTACATACCCAGCTCAGCTAATACTCACCAGAATAATTTACTAAAGTTATATACACTTCTGTTATTCAGTCCATTTCAGTCTGGTAATGTTGATAACGTTCAAATGAACATCAATAGGTGTGAACATCACAGGCTAAGCCTGATAACTTAAATAACAAGCTTGAAATTTGCTTGAAAAAAATCTGGGACTGTTGTTCTGAGCCTGAGCTAAAAAAGCTTTTTATGAAGAAAACAATAAAGATCCATTTATGGAAAGTTGTAGAGAATGCAGTGTTGTATTTAATTATATTAAACAATATAACTTATAGTTGAATTTAATTAAACAATAAGTTATATTTTTGAATATAATTAAAGAGAACACTGCATTCAACAATATAACTTATTTGACCACTTTAATTTATTTTTGTAACTTTGATACACTCAAGTTAAGGCTATATACCTTATTTATTGTAAGTGGCCTACCAACTTCTATATGTTTATGTATGTGAGACTCTTCGTCACATTTTAATTGACCAGCTCCACTATGACACTGAAATCACTGGCACTGCCCTTAACTGCTTTACAACCCATCTAGGTTCAAGGTTCAAGGTTCAAGGTTTTTATTGTCGTTACAGCCCTATACACAGTATATAGTGAGACGAGACAGCGTTCCACCGGGAGCAATTGGTGATAAAAAAGAAAAAACAGTGCCTAAATACACTGTACAGATTCAGACACACACGTGTCTATACACAATACACACTTTATCTTACATACACGCGCATGCGCACACACACACTCACGCCCTCATCCTCACCCACACATACATTATACATACATTAGACATACATCCTCACCCACACACTCAATCATATTATACATGAATTAAAAACACAGAAGCTTTTTTGTAAACATTGGTCCATACTCCTCCACCTTAGCTACCCTATCCTGCAGCTTCCCCTAAGGTTCTATCTTAGGTCCCATCCTCCTATAAACATGCTCCTCTTTGGTCAGATCATTAAAAAATATCACATTTTCTTCCACTGCTATGCTGATGACAGTCAGCTCTACCTTCCACATAAACCTAACAATGAATCCATTATCACCAGCATCACCAATCTCATAGATAAAAAATAATCCTGGATGGCTGCAAATTTCCTTCAGCTCAAGAACAGTAAGGACTATTACAAAACTAAAACCATTTCTCTTTCTCAAAAATCTAGAAACGGTCATTCCTGCACTTAGTTCAACCCAACTGGACTACTGCAATTCACTTTACACTGGAATTAACAAATCTTCTTTCACTCACTTATAAATAATTCAGAATGCCACAGCAAGACTTTTATAAGGAACAAGAAAAGAGATTACATCACCTCATTCTAATCTCCCATCAAACCCACCAAACAAAGAATCTATTTTAAACTACTTTTATTTATGTACAAATCCCTGAATGGTCTGCCCCCCAACTTACCTCACAGAACTCCTACCCCCCTACAACACCATCAGCCCCCTCAGAGCGGCAAGTCAGGGCATTTTAACAATAAAACACACAAACATCCCACATAGAGGTGACCAAGCCTTCTTAGTTGAAACCCCCACACTCTGGAACACCACTCCCCCATCCATCCAATTCGCTCCTTCTGTCACCACTTTCAAAACATACCTGCACAAACAAGCTTCTGGACCCTCATGACATCACTTAGCTGTCTTTTTGTCCTGCAACCACCTACTTGTGCTCTTAGCACTGATATCACCTACTTGTGTTTTAGCCCTTCTTTTGGAACAATATAATTTTAAATTAATTGCTATCTTTTGTAAACTGTTTTATGTTTACTTCATTTTATATGCTTTTAACATTTTAATTCTATTTATATGCTATATATATTTCAATTTGATATTTGAAGCGCTTTGATT
This sequence comes from Eupleurogrammus muticus, assembly GCA_036785175.1. Classification (NCBI taxonomy): domain Eukaryota; kingdom Metazoa; phylum Chordata; class Actinopteri; order Scombriformes; family Trichiuridae; genus Eupleurogrammus; species Eupleurogrammus muticus. Next base: position 24,123,692 of record JAYKQN010000009.1, read on the forward strand.
AATTGCATATTGTTTTTAAATGTGCTCTATAGATTAATTTGTATTTTTATTTAAGTGGTGTCTAGGCTTTATGTTTGGTTCACTTAGGCAGATGTGCATGTTATTCCAGATCAAAAGGCGAAGGCCTAACAAGGCAGAGCAGAGCTGACTTCATTACAGAAAGCTTGATGTCACATGTTTTCTGTGATGATAGAATCTGTAGGAGAGAATCTCTGTGGGCACAAACATCATTAAAAAAAACAATAACACCAGAAAAAGGTGCTAATTATGTATTTTTTTTATCAAAGAAAATGGCCCCAAGAATGTCCATATCAACTCATTGTGGAACAATGGAATGAAACTTGAAAATGCTCCAGTGGTGGTTTCTTATACTTCAACATAGCTGATTCACTAAAATGAGATGCAGCCTTAGACAGGTCATCCAATCACTACGCAGAAGTTCAGTGTCCAGACTCAACGAGGCCATGCCCAATCTCAGTGTAAGTTTGGTGTGACAAAACCTAACTTTTATTTGAGTGTCTAGTTTCACTACAGTGGAACAACCGACTCACTGCCTTTATTGTCTATTCATGCTAAGCTTTAATGAGTTTAAAACACTGACACTGTATGATTGAATAAATAGAAAGTTGTGTGTTGTTGACCTGTGAAAGGTATCTGAAGGTAAACATGTTCTAGCACGTTATTTAGCCAATAAAATGTAAACACAATAGTACATATTTGACCACTCATTTTAGACATTATGAGGGAAACTGAGCTACCCTTGCTGTCTAAGAGAAATTGCCATTGAGAAGGACTTGGATACTTGGGTGTGTCCATATGATGCAACTTCATACTTCACTACATTTCAGAAGAAATTATGGTACTTTCTACTCTACTACATTTATTTGACAACTTCATACATCTTAATATTCTTTAAATTATGTTTCTTATTTGTATTTAATTAGTTATGCAATTGGTGTAATAGTATGGAGGACTGAAAATGGGGAAATACATACATAAATAAATAAATTCATTGGAAAACCACGTTTACTGTCATAATACTTTCATTTACTGAGTCATTTCATAATTCATTAGCTTTTTAAATTATATAGATATACATATGTATGTAAACAACATTACATGCTTTTACTTACTTTTTAGGTAATATTTTTTAATTTAGGGCTTTTACTTGTTATTGGGGATTTATCAATAGTGTTTGTAGTTTTTCTCAAGTAATGTACAGTATCTTAGTACTCCGTCCATCACTGCGTACACGTTCCGTTATTGACTTTATTTTGAAGTTACACATTACAGGAAGCTGTGAAACGTACATCCGGCTTCATTTGTCATGTGAGCGGGAAAAGGGTTTGCTAAGAAAGAACGCAAATATCAACCAATGTTTTGTGTGTCGTTTGTCGATACTTCTAAAGAGTGTTTCACCGGTTTTATCATCGCGATATTAATACTAACAATGAAGAAACATGGGTTAGCTAATGATTAACTGCGTATCCAGTCGCAGGTAGGTTAACGTTAGGCATTAGGGTGTGTTTTGGTTTAAAGAGTGACCTTGTTGACTGACTTAACTTTCGGCAAAAGGCGTCTGTGACGACGGCTGTTGATGATACGCAGGTCTGTCCTGTCAAAACATGCTTATAATTTACGAGTCAACGAGTTAACACGGTCACCTGTTAAGTCGAAACTATCTATGACTGTTAGCTTTGTTCACATTACACTGAACATACCTGATACGTCATGTTTCCTGTTGTAAATAAACGTGTTTGCATGTGTGTTTAAAACGTTACGTTATTGGCAGACATGTTTATGTTGTTATTGTTATTAAACGTGTGGGTGTGGGTGGGTGGCAGGACCAGAGGAACATGGCGGTGTCCCCGGTGGACTACACCATAGGAGGGGTGAAGATCAGCTTCCCCTGCAAGGCTTACCCCTCCCAGCTGGCCATGATGAACTCGGTGAGTACTGTAGCTACTGCCCCTCAACCAATTAATTGAATTAAATCTTAAATGCACCTCAGAAAACAATACCTCAGAACCTTGTTGTTCTCCTTGTACATAATACAATAATAGTAGGAGAGCAGTTAAAAAATGACTACAATACTCAGTCTTTACCTCCATAAAACACACATCACTGGAAAGCAACTTTCATGATGCAGTACCTTTACTGTTAATCTACACAATATATCTCAAACTGGCTTAACATAAATTAACTAAAACATTGAAATACTTTGACATGTACACCATAATTATTATTATGCACTAATACTCTATCTGTAGTGAGATGATGATGACAGCATTAATGTGCTTGTTCCTTGTCTGCAGATCGTACGAGGGTTGAATTACGGAAACCACTGTTTGCTGGAAAGTCCGACAGGAAGTGGAAAGAGCCTAGCCCTGCTCTGCTCAACTCTGGCCTGGCAACAGGCGCAGTATGGTGTGTTCACTCTGACTGTGACTGAACAAATCCTCCAACCACATGAAAATGCTTTAGTACACAGATACTGGAGCTGAGCTCTCCCTTGGGTGTTAACACTTGCATATCTTAGATCATATTATCATTGATCAGTCAGTGTTATTGATATTTGATACATCTCTGTCTCACTGTGCAATGACAGCTAAAGTGGAACAAGCAGGAACCTGTTTGGAAGACAAGAGTCAATCCAATAAAACCTCTGGAGACTGTAAGAAGTTAGATGTCACCACTACCTGCAAGTGTGTTTGCCACAGCAAAGCCAGTTCCACCTCAGATTCAGCAGCAGCCAGAACTCCTGTTGTTGACCTCACTGAGTCTCCCTGCAAAGAGGCAGCGTTTCAAACTGGTAAGTGTCTTCAGTCTTCCACGATTTCATTAGTGCTATATTAAACTGTTTCCTTTAAAACACCACTAGATTTAACATGTGTTGTGCTTTTTGTGTTTCAGTATCTTCACAGCCTAAAAAACAGTCAGTTGCCTCTTGTCTCCAAGCTTCCCTCAACTCTGAACCAGAGAATGACAATGACTTCAAGGCAGACGGAAAACGGATTCGCAACACTGAACTCAAGGTCGCCACAAATTCACAATTATTCACATTTCTCCTTCTCTACTCCTTGTCCTACAAAAGAAACTTAAACAGTATTGTAATTATCTTTGTCAATTGGACATACAACTGCTTTGAATCCCTAAATCTATTGACCCTGTTTGTACGTAGAATACTTACCGTATTTTCACAACTATAAGGTGCACATAATAGTCTCATATATTCTCTTCAAAATGTGCGGCGCACCCTATAGTGCAGTGCGTTCTATGTTGTTGTAAGCTGGACTAGTAGAGAACACAATGAGAACGTTAAAGAGGGAAGTGTGGGCGTGGATTGTATATAAAGGAACGGGGATGTAAACATTGCTGTAACATTGCTGAAAAAGATAAAGAGACACACTCATAAAGGACAGTTTAAACCAAAGCCAATCAGCTACATGGAGGAACATGGAAATCAAGCAGCTGCGAATTTAAGATTATGAATCGATGGTTCACAAGTGGAGGAGGCTGGAAAACGAGCATGGCGTGTTTGATGGAGATTTAGCTGCTGTTGGAATCAGAAACAGACTGCACCTTTTAGTATGGTGCACCTTGTGGTCGGGAAAATACGGTTAATGTCTGTTCAAAGCTGTATTCTGTGGTATAATATTTGCAACAACAATATAATCATATTGTATTTATGTTTCAGTTATTTTCCAGTCTTGTTTTAAAAGCAGTGAGATTTGCAGCAGACCTGCAGTTTTCTGAGTTTACCCTGATATGTGGAGATAAAAAAATGTTTTATTACACAGAAGGTACATTGTAAATGAAAGGTATTGTGAAAAATATTGCATTGGTGAAAATAAAATGATATATTGAAATGTGGCTCAAACCTAAAACATTATGGAAGGTACATCTTTCTCTTTTCAACAATGTTTGTTTTTACTTTCAAACAAAAATATCATGTGTGCAAGTTGTCATTAGATGTTTTTCCTGATTTAATGTGAATGAAAATGTATTTTAAATATGTCAATTTCCAAAAAGCAGTTCCAGTTTCAAAGACAAAATTTTAAAGGGAAATTAAATACTTAATCTCTACTTTTTAGGCATAAGAAACACTTACGACCAGAAAAAAAACAAGTACAATTTATTAGGCAGTGTTATAGGTTTCTTTTAGGTAGTAAATAAATACCCTTCTACATTTCTTCCAGTATATCTGCAGTCTTGTTAGTATCAACAATAAAAAAAAAAAAAAAAACACAAACATTTTTGGCACTTGTCACCATTAGATAAACACACTTATTGCAAAGTAAGTGACATAACAAGGTAATTTATCCTGATATGAAGCATTATGTTTTCAGTGTATTTTTGAAATTTTTTTTTCTGCTTGCTCTTTAGAGTCGTAAAAGGCAGCGTCTTGAGCAGGGAGTGATCTTCATAGATGATGACCCGGAGCAGGAAAATCATCCTTCAGCACCTCCGAGCCGGATGGAGCCGAACAGCCTTGTAGTTTGTTCATCTTCATCCTGCTGTGTGAGTAGTAACCACCCTTTTCATGGTTTTAATTTCACTTCACCTTTATTGTCACTGGTCTTTAACTTGTTTGTCTGTATTCTATGTTTGTGTTGTCGCTGCTAAGTGTGTCCCTTTTTAGGTCTGCTTTTACTTGTGTGATGTCGCCTGATTTTAACTTATTTTTCTGTGGAACTTTTGAACAACAAAGGCTTTTAAATGTGCTATATAAGTGAGGCTTTTACTTACTTACTACTTTTTCTATCAGGAAAAAAGTATAACATAACAAAATAATTGCTCAGTCAATACTCTTATACAATAATGTCTCTCTCTCTCTCTCGTAACTCCAAAAAACAAAACAAAGCAAAAAGATAAAAAGGGGATTTAATTTAATCTAATATTCATGTGCGTGACTAAGACTTAATTAGAAATCCATGTAATCATTAGGGCTAACACTTACCATAAAATGCCAAATAACAGCTGGGGCGTTTATTGAGTTGAAACCCAGGTATTATTTGGCATTTTATGGTATTATTTTATAGAAATGATTAGTTATTGTTTGGTTCATGAAATTCAACCTCAAATGTTTTTGTTTTTGTTCCTGTCTTTTTTTTTTTTTTTTTCCTGGGGCCAGAGCAAAATTCCACAACCCTAGGCAAATCAGTTTACTATAATGGAAGACTAAAGAAATGTTTTTTGTATGTATATGAATTTTTATTAATTTTATTCTTTTAATGTCTCATTTTATTCTAATAATAATGACTGTTGCTTGACTAGTTATTGCAGCTTTACTAATTACCACATTACTGTCGGTGATGGAAAACAATAAACAAGTAAAGGCAAGCTTGGTAGTATGATGTGAATGGTTGCATTGATTATCTTTGTGCTGTATAGCTGGCTTTGCTTGGGGCAAGTATTAAATGTATATATTCTACACTTGTTTTATTTTTAGCAGTAGAAACAGTGCTGCAATAACAGTAGTAGTATTAGCATCAATAAGTAGGGTTATGTAACACCCTAATCAATTACTTTATTTGAAACATCCATCCATCCATCCATCCATTGTCTATCCCGCTTATTCCCTTTCGGGGTCGCAGGGGTCTGCTGGAGCCTATCCCAGCGCGTTAAGGCGAGAGGCAGGGATACACCCCAGATGGTCGCCAGCCAATCGTGGGGCACACACACCATTCACACACCATTCACTCTCACACTCACACCTATGGGCAATTTAGAGTTTACCAATTAACCTGAGCATGTTTTTTGTATTGTGGGAGAAAACCGGAGTACCCGGTGAAAACCCACGCAGACACGGGGAGAACATGCAAACTCCACACAGAAAGGCCCCAGACCCAGGCCCGAGGCGGTCTTGAACCTGCGACCTTCTTGCTGTGAGGCAACAGTGCTACCCACCGCACCACCGTGTCGCCCTTTATTTGAAACATTTGATAGATATTTTAAAGATCTGTTTAACGGCATATATTGACTTGACATAGCAGGAAATGCACAGCTTTGCTTCTTCTTTTTTTTTTTTCCACATGTCAAAATGTTAGTTGTGAAAAAGGCTCAGTGTCACCACTGGGTGGCAGTATACTCCACCAAATAGAATGTTGGCGGTTCGAGTTTAAATATAGTGGATTGTGTGTTTAGATCATTAGATTAGATTTTCATTGATCATTAGTTCAATTGAAAATAAATTGACCTGTCTACAGGTGTATAAAATCATGGGCATGGGAACTGGTTCGCAAACTTTTGTGAAAGAATGATTGGTTCTCAGGAGCGTATTGATTTCCAGCGTGGAAGTCATGGGATGCCACCTGTGCAACAAACAGAGTTGTGAAATTTCTTTGTTCCTAAATAACTCAAATAATAAAGCCAACTGTCAGCTTTATTACAAGAAAATGGTTTGAGTTTGGGAACTCTGCCATGAAGTGGTAGGCCACGTAAATTGAAAGAGAGGGGTCAGCAGATGCCGAAGTCCAAAGAGGTCACTGACTTTTGCACAATCAGTTGCTCTAGAGCTTCAAACTTCTTCTTCCCCTAAAGCTAGCCCACTACAGTACACAGAGCTTCAGGGAATGGATTTTCATGGACCAGCAGCTGCATCTAAGCCAGACATCACCATTTTCAATGCAAAGCGTTGGATGTAGTGGTGTAAAGCACATCACCACTGGACTTTAGAGCAGTCGAGATGCATTCTCTGGAGTAATTAATAATGCTTTTCCATCTGGCAATCTGATGGATGAGTCTGGGTTTGGAGATTGCCATGATAATGGTACATTTCGGACTGCATTGTGCTTAATGTGAAATTTGGTGGAATGGGAGTTTTCTTTCAGGAGTTCGGCTTGGCCCCTTAGTTCCAGTGAAAGGAATGCTCCTGGATACCAAAACATTTTGGACAATACCATGCTCCCAACCTTGTGGGAACAGTTTGGAGCAGGCCCCTTCCTCTTTAAACATGACTAGTACACACACAAAGGTCCATAAAGACATGGATGACAGAGTCTAGTGTGGATGAACTTGACTGGCCTGCACAGAGTCCTGACCCAAACCCGATAGATGACCTTTGGGATAATTTAGAGCAGAGACTGAGGGCCAGGCTTTCTCCACCAACATCCGTGTGTGCCCTCACCAAAGCGCTTTTAGAAAAATGGTTTAAAAAAAAAATGATAAAGACATTCCACAACCTTGTGGACAGCCTTCTCAGAAGCTGCAAAAGGCAGCTATACAGGGCCATACAGGGTTCAATATCAACATTATATTGAACCCTATAGGTTATAGTTGGGATGGCCCCTAAGGTCATATGTGAGTCAAGGTAGGTGGCCAAATACTTTTGCCAATATAGTGTATATGCAAGATTAATCAAACGGTATGATTTCAGTATCACTTTAAGAATCAGACCACATTTCTGTACTATTTACATGGGATCATTTCACTTTACATGAAGTGATCTTTTTCTGAAGTAACTTATTTTTTCCCTTCATAGACAGATTTAACACAAATATGTAATTTACTTGATATGGAAGGAAGTTGTGTGACAAAGGAAACATTTATTTCGGACATACAAATTAACCTTAATTAGTCTAAATCAGTTTGTTCTTTGTTTTATAGCTTTTGGTTCTGCGAAGCATTTTTTAAAAACACTATTCTAATTAGGGAATCTGTGTTTTTAATGAAATTACATATATTTATAAAGATAATAAATGAATATGGCTAATAGATATTTATCATATGTATTTATCAAAAAACATAGATCTCGACATGTCCAGCTGAGATTGGGTGTTTTACTTTTAAAACTGGACAGTTTTTTTAATCTGAAGAAGGAAAATAGAAAATTACTATTCTAAAATAGTTGTGTATATAGTATAGTATAGTTTGTATATAATATATTTATTATATACAAATTTATTATTTTATTTTATTTGGTGTGATAAAAGTGGATGTCAATTTTTTGTATTTATGAGTGAATGCACAAAATTGAGCCAGCTATTCATTTATGAAACATAGAGTATGAACACACATCCAGGAAAAGCCTGAAAAAAGATCTTTATCAAAGAAATATATAAATATGTAATATGTCTTATATGATTTTTTTTTTTTTTTTAATTTTATTTTTTCTCCAGAAGATATATTACTTTTAAAAAGTTGAATCTTGTAATCCCGAGTTGGACAGGCTAAAAATTTGTCATTAACCAAAAATAAATTAATATGAATGAGTGAATATGTAAAACAAAACTGAATATAGAGTAAGATTCAGATGCAACATGAAGCTAAAATCACTGTTTACGTGGAAAAAGCACCAGTTCTAAGTCAATGGAATTTATGAGAATACATTTGTGCAATGATAGTGTCTCACAGCTTTTCAGGTTTACTCTTCTTATAGTTGATTTACTAAATTGGATATAGACTTTTTTGCTTAAATGTATTATTATAAACTAAATCCTGATTGCACTGTGTAATCTGTCTAGAATAATTACATCAGTGTTTAGATTTGTTCCCAGTGAATGCCGTTATGTTGCAGTTCAGCTGGATTTTCTGGAAAATGGACCAATACAGGGGTGCGATTAAGTACTGGTTTGATAGTCGATTAATCTATTGATTATTATAGTGATTATTTGCTTAGCTATTTGGTTTATAAAATGGTGTGGAATGATCAATCACTGTTTTCAAAGCTGAAGATTCACCCTAAAACTTTACTATAGAAGACAAAAGAAACCACAAAATAATCAACTTTGAGAAGCTGGAACCAGAGAGCTTTGACATTTTCTTCTTAAAAATTACTCAAATTGATCAATTGATTATCATTGTTATCATTATTATAGTTGGTGGCAAATGTTGATTGTTGTTGATTAATCAACTAATGCGAAAATGCTGTTGTCCATGTGCCTGACAGGTCAACCCATAATCATCAGACATGCTCAGCCATAGAACTTTCTCTCAGGAATGATTAAAGTGTCACAATTGCTTGGAACCTGCCACAGGTGTGTGGCTTGGATTTTGTGCCGCGGACAGTGGGAGGTGGAAAAAGCGGAGGAGGGAAAGTAAAGTTGAAAAAGCGCGTCCGTCTCTGGTTTCCCTGCAGCTACATGACCAGGGCTCTTTTGTCCCATGAGCGCTGACTGACGGTCTGAATGGAGCCCTTTGAAGCAAGCTCCAGTTTTAATTAAGAGGGTTTGCCTCGCCTGGGCCGCTGATCTGTGAAAGCCACGGGGATAAATATTGAATGGGGTTCACCCGCTGGTTACTGCGCCCGAGGGATAAACAGGTGCTTTGGAGGGCAGATATTTGCAAGGGCCTCTACCTGCACCATGTGGTCATGTCAGGAGAAGGAGGGTGTTTGGTGTCATGTTTTCTAAGCTATTGGCGATTGAGGCCCACCCTTATTGGAATGAATTCCAAGCCTCCGAAAGATGTGGAATGAGGAGCAAATTGGTGTCCAGCGAGAAGCGGCAGTGATACCCAAGTGATCCGCTGCCTGCAGCCCCTCTGTGCCCTCTAACTGCCCCCCCAGAGTGTGAGATTTCCATCTCTCAGGTGTTGGCAGCCACTAAAGCAACAGAAGCCTACCTGTGAATATTCGAAGGTGTTCAGTAACACCGCTGACCTCTGTTCTGTCAATCTCCGTGGTTTTCTTTTTACACCAGGACATACAAGTATACCTTAGGAAATTCAGTATACCCGTCTGACTGAAATGCAGTGTTAAAGGGATAGTTTGGCATTTTGAACATCTAGCATGTCATAGAGGCCATAATTTCACCAATTCTTTGTAGTTATTTCCCATTGACTGTATTTTTAATAGAAGCTCCGGTTTGAATTCTAATAGAAAAAACTATTTATCTTTTATCTATTCTATCTGAATGAAACCTGGTGGGAAGCTTGGTGTGTAATCATACCTGTTTTTCTCATTTCATTCATCTGTTCTTGCTCTGAAAGGTTGGGAAATGAGCATTGATCCTATTTTCCAGGACAAATATACCTCTGGCTTTAATATTAAGTTCAAGTCATCTATACAAACATATTGACAACCTGTGATGGTAATAATTGCCCTACTTTTTTCAGTAATTTATGCATTTGTACTTTGTTCATCATCAGTCATTATAATTGTTACCATTGGTATAACTGAAGCAAACATGAAGCAGCTTCCAAAAAGAGAAACCTCCTGAACATCCTGATTTTCTTTCACTAGTATCAAACACATGATCATTTCCCAGACACTTCAAAATAAAAGCATTTCCTTTTGCGACAGGGAATAAGGTATTTTCATTATATTCTCTATAGTTTATATTTGTGTTCACTGTTTCTGTTAAAAATTTATTATAAACTGTCTCATTATAATATATTTTTTTTCATAAATAAGACATGTTTTAAATTCCTTTAAAGAAATTGGAAGTTGGGTCCTTATTTGGTGAGCATTAAAAACGTACGTGAAGAATCTAATTAGTTTGTTTTGTAGTAACTAGTTACTTTTCAAATTTCTAATTCTGTAACTCGAACTTGGAAAATAACTTTATTCACAAGAGTAAACTTGAATAAAATGCAGTCCAAAATATCAAACTATCACTTTAATAAGAAAGCAGTTTGCTAGTTTCTTTGACAGACAATCTTGTTTTGCTCACTGCATCCAAGCAGCAACACCGACTGAGTTGTCCCATGCTGACAGAACCAGTATATTCTTGGTCGGAGTGCTGCTGGTGTCCCGTTCGCCCCCCGTGCCAGTTATCTGCATTCCTTTTTAGGGGGTGTCTGCTCTGGGCTTGGAACCTCGTTGTCCTGGCATCTCGGGAAGCAGGCATGTAAAGAGATACTCTTGTGTCAGCTGTTTCCTGCTGCAGCTTCTGACAAGGGCCTCTATTCATCAGCGAGCCCTTCTACACCGCCCCTCCCCCCACCTGCCAATGAATAAGTAATTATTGGCCATCTTGGGGCAGGATATTTGGATGGCTCTATTTAATGTGGCAGCAGGAGGTAAGGTGATCGGGCCCAAGGCCCAGGCTGTGGAGCGTAACTGTTCCAGAGGAGAAAGGTAACTTGAACTGGTGTTGGGGCCCTGCAGCACCTCTGTTTATTTTTCACATCGGCTCAGGGCTCGTTATCCCTCTTAACAGTGAGGGATGGCTCTCTGAGGGCTCTCTGTGGTCGACACTCCATCACACATTGTAATATTTGATGGGCAAACATGCTTGGAAAATCTGAGCATGTCTGTGAAACCTGAGCTACTCGTTTGTCATCAGAAGTGCTACCTGCTAATCCCCATCATGAGCTGTGATGTGTTATGGCACATTCCATTCATACTTATGTGTTGAGGACTGAGGGACAAACATGTTTGCTGCACTTTTGATTCATGTTTATTCAAAAATGACAACGAATAAGGCTTAAATAGGCCAGACAGGAGATGATGAGGCAGCAGCAGATAAGGTGTCAGTATCGGAGTTAACCTTTTGGTCCAATGCCGTTAGCTGTTTAACTATTCAAAGTGACAACTGTTACAGTAGATATACCTCCGTATAACCACCACAGGATGTTAAACTGAGGTAGAGCTGCAAATAATGACTGTTCTAATAGTCAATTAATATATCATTATTGGAAAGATCGAAGGATTTTTTGGGGGTAATAAAATGGTGCAAGAGCTGAAGATGCAACCTAAAATAAATGGGAGTGTCACACCTCAGATAAGCTTTAAGTATATGCAGTGCCTTGCAGAATTATTTGGCCCTTTTTGAATTTTTTGACCCTTTGCCACATTTCAGGCTTCAAACATAAAGTAAAATTGGATTTTTTTCTGTTAAGAATCAACACCAAGTGGGAAACAATTGTGAAGGGGAAAGACATTTATACAATATTTGAAACACGAAAAAACTGAAGTGTGACTTGCAATATTATTTGGCCTCCCTGAGTTTCTACTTTGTAGAACCACCTTGTGCTATGATTACAGCTGAGAGTCTTTTGGGATATGTCTTAGTTTTGAACATCTAGAGACATTTTTGCCCATCCTTCCTTGCAAGATAGCTCAAGCTCAGTAAGATTAAATGGAGAGCATTTGTGAACAGAAATTTTCAGATCTCCACGGATTTCCACAGATTCTCAAATGGATTCAGGTCTGGAATTTGATTTGTCTTTCTAACACCTGGATATCTTTAGTTTTGAACCATTCCATTGTGCATTTTTGCTTCATGTTTAGGATCATTGTCTTGTTGGAAGGTAAACCTAAAAGCAGATCTAGACCGTGGTGCCTGGACCTGCCCAATTTGTTCCTTGGTCTTCATGATGTTGTTTGAACTTTAAACCTCTGAGACTATCACAGAGCAGGGTAATTTATACTGACATTACACACAGGTATATCATCTTTTAGGTCAACATTGGATTATTTAGCAATCCTTAAGGCAGGGGTGTCAAACTCCAGTCCTAGAGGGCCGGTGTGTGTGCAGGTTTTTGTTCCAACCAAGGAGTTACACACCTGATTCTACTAATCACCACTTACTAACCACTAGAGCCCTTGTTAAGAACCTTCATTAGTAGAATCAGGTGTGTTACTGCCTGGTTGGAACAGAAGCCTGCACCCACACGGCCCTCTAGGACCTGAGTTTGACACTCCTACCTTAGGGAGTGAGTTGGTTGTGCTGACAGTTAAGGGGCTGAATGATATTGCACATAATTTTTCATTTTATTACAATCAGGGTTTTCAAAAATATAGAAAATATTGTGTTTCTTACCTCAGTAAAAGCCATTAAATGGAAGCTGAAGTTGTAATAACCTTCAAACATTAGCTAAGTTAGAGCTGCAACTCATTTTGACAGTTTTTTGGATAGTAGATTTTTCTATTGATTTGCTGAAACAATAAATCAATTAGTAGTTTGGTTTATAAAATGGTCTAAAATGTTGATCACTATTTCCCCAAGCTGAAGATTCAACCTAAAATGTCTTTGTTTATCCAGACCAACAGTATACAACCCAAAGATCATCAGTTTACTATTAGAGAAGACAAACAAACCAGAAAATAATCAGATTTGAGCAGCTGAAACCAGAGAATTTGAACATTTTTTTTCTTTAAAATGACTCCAATCCGTTAGTAGATTATCAAAATAGTTGGTGATTAATGTAATTGTCAGCTGCAGCTATTACTACTTATGCTACTATGAAAATTCTTAGTTTTAATGCTAATAGTAAAAATGTAATTATTATACTGATACTATATTCTAATCCTCTTACTGCTTCTACTAATTAATTGAATATATATTTTTATTTATGAGTATAAATAATATTTATAAAGAACATTCGTCAACATAAAATGCAGCTTGAAATATTTTCAAAAGTCAATGAAAGGCATTAGACAAATACTAATTAGGACACAGTAAAATGTAAGGTAAATGCAGCAGGATGAGAAGAAAATGCTGATGATAAATGTGAGCCACTAAACGGTCAGAGTACACCACTTAAAAGAGCTCAACACATTAGCAGGATCAGTTTCATAAGCCCTGCCGGATACACTTCACCTGTGAGCGGAAAAAAGAGCACATCACGTCACTGGATGACCAATTATGAAGCAGCTAGATTTTCTGAGCCGCCACAATGGCGACCTATCATCTTTCAGGCCCAGAAAAGGTCACCTTTTGCAGAGTGACAGGACACCTTATGTATAGAGACAAATTCTTTATGCTTCTGTGTGTGTTTTGTAAAAGGGTATACAAGACAGACTGTCAGAAAAGCTATTCAGGCCATGGACAATAGTGATGAGCTGTACCTCTTGAGATAAATGTATTGCATGGTCAGGTGATTAAAACATATCTAATAACACAGAGGACATTTTCTTTACATATTTTACTTGACAAGTGTGGCAGTTGTTTTATTAGAAATGATAAAGCACACACTGAAATTAAACGTGTACAAGATTAGATTTACAATTATCAGGTAATAGTGGTAATAAATGCAGTGATGTAGGCAGTGGTTAAAGAAGTATTCAAATGTTTTACTGAAGTAAAAGTATCAATACATCTATATAGAAATATTCCATTACAAGTAAAAGTAGATGAGTATTATGATCAAAATGTACATTAATTATAAAACAAAGCAAGTGCTCAATTCTGTAAAAACTGATGAACAGTGCCTATCATAACTTTTCTACTAATCACCACTTACTAACCACTAGAGCCCTTGTTAAGAACCTTCATTAGTAGAATCAGGTGTGTTACTGCCTGGTTGGAACAGAAGTCTACACCCACACGGCTGGTAAAAACTGATGAACAGGGCCCATCATGAGTTTTCCCCCCTTGGATGTTTTACCCTTTATTGCTATCATAAATCAATCATGGTCAATCAAATTTAGATTTTTTTTAACACAAAAATTTATTGGAAAAAAACTCTTTTAATGTCAAAGTGAAAATAAATTTCTGCAAAGTAATGTCAATAAAATAAAAATATATAAAGAAATATAATTGTTTGCATAATTATGTAGCCCCTTCAAGTCAGTATTTTGAAGATGCATCTTTGCCTGAAATCACAGCAGTGAGTTGGTGTAGATAAGTCTCCATCAGTCTTGTACATCTGCCCACAGAAATTTTGGTCCATTAGCATGGGTAGCATGGGTATCGGGTATGAACAGTCCTTTTCAAGTCCAGCGACAAATTCTATATAGGATTGAGGTCTGGGCTTTAACTCGGCTACTCCAGAACATTTACCTGGTTCTGTTTTTTTTTTTTTTTTTTTTTTTTTTTTTTTTTTTTTTTTTTTTTTTTTTTAAACCATTCATGTGTAGCTGTATGCCTTGAAACAGTGTCTTGCTGGAAAAAAAATCTGCATGCAAAATGGCTGCTTGATGCTACCACCACCATGCTACACAGTGGGGATATTGTCTTTTTTGATGTGTAGTGTTTGGTTCACAACAAACATAATATTTTGTCTGATGGCCAAAAACCTCAATTTTGATCTCATCAGACCAAAGAATCTTCTTCCACTTGACCAGCAGCCGAAGGTTGTAAGTTCAGTGTAGTGGTAGGGGTCTTGGTGGCTTGTCTCATTAGTCTCCTACTTGCACAGTCACTTAGTTTACCAGGGTGGGCTTATTTATACACAAGTGCCATATTCCTTCCATTTCTTGATGATTTATTTCACTGAACTCTGGGGGTTGTTCATTGCCTTGAAAGTTTTTTGTATCCATCTGAATTGTACTTCTCAATAGCTCTTTCCCTGAGTTGAGAGCCAGGTATACTGATCCACCAGTCTGGACCTTTCAGACACAGATGTTTTATACCTCAGTCACTTGAAAAACACCCAAACAACTCAGGTGATATCTATTTCACTAATTGTTAGACTATTGGCAACAATTTAAGTGACCTCCGTTGAATGAAACTATTAAATTAATGGTTGAATAATTATGCAAACAATTACATTTCTTTATATGTTATTTTATTAAAATTACTTTGTAGAAATTTATTTTCACTTTGATATTAAAGAGTCTTTTCAATAATTTTTTTTGTTAAAAAAAACATTTCATTGACAATGATTGATTCATAGAAGCAATAAAAGGGTAAAACATCAGAGGGGGTGAACATTTATGATAGGCACTGTATGTATCATCAAGTATGAGTTGATATAGATATAAAGTATTGCAGTATTATTTCTTGATGTAGTTAATTTCACAGACAAGATAAATGATCTTGTGATGGAACAGAACTGACACAACGTCAAAAACCCATATTTTTTTCCCCTCGTTCTGAATCTCACTCCACCACGCAGGCACAGACCCACCCTACCTCCTCTGGAAGAATGTGTTGACAGATAACAGAAGAATGGTAAATCTGATGAGAAATACAAAGACTTCATTTAAACTTCACAATTGTGCAATGTTCTCAAAAAACATATCTCCTCCTATCTTTTACAGCTAATTAAGGAAAACTGTGAAACACTGAACTTGGTCTTACTATATATTAGATCTTTAGCATGGAAAACTTTCTTAACTAACAATTTATTTTTAACACAACATTGATTTTATGTCTTTACCTGAAACATGGTTAGACTGAGACAACAGTGCAGACATCTTAATTGAGTCAACTCTTCCAAACTTTAGTTTTATGAGTGAAACTGTGCAGTTACCATATTATTTAGTATTTCCCTCAAATGCAAACAGATGCTTTTTGGACAATTTAATTCACTTGAGTTTGTTGTTCTTCAGTTAAATTCCTATATTATACACAGAAATCCTTCTCCTGCTGTCTGGAGATATATATATATATATATATATATATCCAGACATATATATATATGTGTGTATATATATATATATATATATATATATATATATATATATATATATATATATATACATATATATATATATATATATATATATATATATATATATGTGTGTATATATATATGTATATGTGTGTATATATATATGTATATGTGTGTATATATATATGTATATGTGTGTATATATATATGTATATGTGTATATATATATATGTATGTATGTATATATGTGTGTATATATGTATGTATATATGTATATATGTGTATGTATGTATATATATGTATATGTATATATGTATATGTATATGTATGTATATGTATATATATATGTATATGTATATATATATGTATATATATGTGTGTGTGTGTGTGTGTATGGGTGTGTGTATGGGGGTATGTTGCAGTATTATGAGTTGATGTAAATAAAGTATTGCAGTATCAAGAGCTAATGTACGGATTGCAGTATTAGCAGTTGATTTAATGTATTGTTGTATTATCAGTTGAATGACGGTATTGCAGTATTATAAACTGGTGTAATTAGGATAATGTAGTTGAAGTAATATGTAGTTAATGTAAAGAATTGCAGTTGCACATGTCTTGATGGAGTAAAGGTACTGCATTATTATGCCTTGATGTAGTTGTAATATTGTTGTATTATTAGCTAATTTAGTATTGAGCATTATGAGTTGATTGGAGGTATTTCAGTATTATGAGTTGATGTAGGTAAAGTATTGCAGTATAATGCTTTGATTTAGTTAGGGAGTGCAGTAATAATACAGCCTTGAGGTAGGAGACATATTATGCTATTATATCTTGATGTAATTAAAGTAATGCAATTTCAATTTCAATTCAATTTATTTGTATAGCCCAGAATCACAAATTACAGATTTGCGCCAAAGGGCTTTACAGTTTGTACAAAAGCAACAACAACATCCCCTGTCCTTAGACCCTCACATCGTACAAGGTAAAACTCCCTAAAAAAACCCTTTAACAGGGAAAAAAAAACGGAAGAACCCTCAGGAAGAGTAACAGTGGAGGGATCGCTCTTCCAGGATGGACAGGCGTGCAGTAGATGATGTGTGCAGGTGGAAACATTACAGAAAACTTTGGATTTTAAAAACAGACAAACAGAAATGTAATGAATCTTGGTATAAGTGGAAGATGAGGCGCGGGATCCATCACAGCTTCCAGGTTTCACAAGGACAGCATCAGACCCTCCAACATCCATAGATCCCTCAGTGACTGCACTGCAGCATGCTCTGTGAATGAGAAAACACAGGGCAGGACTCCAGAACCACATCAGATTTAAAAGTACAATAGTAGTTCATCAGTATCACAGATAGGAGAAGAAAAAGAAGCCCAGAGCATCTCATGAGGATCCGGCAGACTAACCTATCGCAGCATAACTATGACTAGGCCAGCCAGGGCCAGCCCTAACTATACGCTTCATCGAACAGGAAGGTTTTTAACCTATTTTAAATATAGGAAGGGTGTCTGCCCCCCGGACTGAGACTGGAAGACGATTCCACAGGAGAGGAACCTGGAAGTTGAAGGCTCTGCCTCCCGTTTTAATTTTAGAAATTCTGGGAACCTCCAATAAGCCTGCATATTGGGATTGTAATGTTCTTGATTGGCGATATGGGACTAAGAGATCCCTAAGGTAGGATGGCGCCTGACCGTTGAGTGCTTTATAGGTGAGGAGCAGGATTTTGAATTCTATATGAGACTTCACAGGAAGCCAGTGTAGAGCGGCTAATACAGGTGAGATATGCTCCCTTCTCCTAGTGCCAGTTAATAAACATGCAGCTGCATTCTGGATCAGCTGGAGAGTCCTTAGAGACTTTTTGGTGCAACCGGACAGTAAAGAATTGCAGTAGTCAAGCCTGGAAGTAATAAATGCATGGATAAGTTTTTCCGCATTTTTCAGAGACAGGAAGTGTCTGACCTTTGCTATGTTGCATAGGTGAATGACTGCAGTCCTAGAAATATGTTTAATGTGGGCAGATAATGACAAATCTTGGTCAAAAATGACTCCCAGGTTTTTCACCATGGAGCTAGAGGCCAGAGAGATGTCATCCAGGATAGCTATATCACTGGATATGGAGTTCCTCAGGATTTCGGACCCGAGTACAATAATTTCTGTTTTATCTGAATTTAGTAGAAGAAAATTGCAGGTCATCCAGGATTTTATATCCTTAAGACAAGCTCGAAGTTTAGCTAGCTGATTGGCTTCATTTGGCCTAATTGATACATAGAGTTGTGTATCGTCAGCATAACAGTGGAAATTAATAGAGTGTTTTCTAATGATTTTACCCAATGGGAGCATATAGATAGTGAAAAGTATTGGTCCAAGCACAGAACCTTGTGGAACCCCATGATTAACTTTGGTATGGATAGAAGAAACATTATTGATATGGACAAATTCTACGCAGTAGTCTGCTGGGGGGGCGGATGCTCAGACAGGGACAGAAGGAAAATTGACAAACTGGTACGCAAGTCTAGCTCTGTACTGGGATGTCCTCTGGAGTCGGTGGTGGTGGTGGGAGAGAGGAGGATGTTGGCAAAGCTGACATCCATCATGGACAACCCCCATCACCCTCTGCATGGGGTAGTGGGTGCGCTTAGCAGCTCCTTCAGCCAGAGACTCAAACACCCTCGCTGCAAGAAGGAGCGCTTTCGCAGATCATTCATCCCGACAGCAATAAGACTTTATAACAAAACATAAACCTCACTGTAGTCACTGTCACTTTTTCACTGGTCACTTTTTCTCTTCACACACACCCTGCACCTTAAGTGTGCATTAGCTATGTATGTGTACATGTGGGTATGTGCGTGGATATGTATGTCCATATATATATATATGCATATATGTGTGTATGTGTATGTATGTAGGTATGTACGTCCATGTATGTATGCCTTGCTTATGCATACTTTTTTTTCTTACTATTTATTAGCATTTTCTCTCCATTCTGTCGATAATGCATACTGTGTATGCGGATTAACAAATTCTGCGAATTTGTACATTGTGTTGTGTGTTTTTTTTATTTTTTTTTATAGTTTTTTTTTTTTATCTTCTTCAACTTGATTTTTTCTTTTTCTTTATCTGTAACGCTGCAGTAACACACAAATTTCCCCGTTGTGGGATCAATAAAGTTTTATCTATATATCTATCTAAATTGGGAACGATCTGAAAGATAGGACTTAAACCAGTCTAGTGCAGTCCCTTTTATACCAATAAGATTCTCTAGTCTCTGTAACAAGATTTGAAGGTCGACTGTGTCAAATGCAGCACTAAGATTTAACAGAACGAGGATGGAAATAAATCCTTTATCAGATGCATCGAGAATATCATTTGAAACCTTAACTAAAGCCGTCTTTGTGCTGTGATGCATTCTAAAACCTGACTGGAAATCCTCGTATAAGTTATTGTTGTGTAAAAAGTCACATAGCTGTTTAGCAACAGCTTCTTCCAGAATCTTAGAGAGGAAGGGAAGATTAGAAATGGGTCTATAGTTGGCTAAAATACTTGAGTCGAGGCCAGGTTTTTTAAGGAGAGGTTTAATTACAGCTAGCATTAGATGACGACATCAGTGAAGCTAGTTCAGCGAAGTTGATTTGAAGTAAATATGTCAAGGTGAATATTAGCTATTTCATCTTTCTCTACACTAACAGCATTTGAGGGCAGATTAGTGCCAGTGGATGGAACAAGGTGATAAATTCTGTCTCTAATTTTGTCGTTAAAGAAGTCCATGAAGTCATCACTGCTGAGGGTTGTAGGAATACGTGGATTAATAATGTAGTTCCATTTAGTCAGTGAAGCTAACGTGCTGAAGAGAAACCTTGGATTGTTTTTGTTTTTTTCTATCTATTAATGCAGTATTATACCTTGATGTAGTAATCGTATGTGCAGTTTTTTTTTAAATTGATATATACTATGGTATTATTATTTGATAATGTTTTTAAAGTATTGCAGTATTATAAGCTAATTTAGTCAAATGTATTGCAGTATTATAAGCTAATTTTGTTGTATGTATTGCACTATTATGAGTTGATGTAATCATAGTATTGAAGTATAATGAGCTGATGTACTAAACTTTTCTAACAAAGTTTGTTGTTTTGGCGTTTACTACGGCCACGGTAGCCTGTGTAAACGTGAGTATACATATAATTAATAATAATAATAATATAATAAAATAGCCCACTAATGTGATAGTGTGTTGGTTTTGAGAGATGTTTTGAGATGCTATGCATGCTGGAATCCAGAATTATTTATTTATTTATTAATTTTCCTCCCATGGAGGGGCGCCTCACCTTTTAAGTGCTGTGGGAAACCCTGCAGTATCATGCCTTGAAGTGGTAAAAGCATTACAGTATTATCAGATGATGAAATTAAAGATTTCAATATTATGAGCTGCTGTGGTTACAGTGTTGTCATACTATGACTTATTGAAGTTAAAATATTGCAGTATTGTAAGTTGATAGTAAAGTATTCCAGTATTGTGACTTGATGTATTTAAGGAATTGCAGCATCATGAGCTAATGTTGTATTGCAGCAACTATATGTTTGATTATTTTTAGGTTCTGATAGAACTGAACTGAAGAACTGTCAGCATGTTTCCTGTTTCTACTTCCAGTCCCCTGAACCCTGCTCCCAGTGCCCATGTGCATTAGCCAAAGATTCTGTGAAGAACAAAGATGTCAAGAAGAAGATCCCAATGATTTTTTTCGGCACACGTACACATAAGCAGATTTCTCAAATCACCCATGAGCTGAAGCGAACTGCTTACTGTGGCGTGCCAATGACCATCTTATCCAGCAGAGAACACACCTGCATCAACCCTGAGGTGGCGCCTCATGCAAACCGCAATGAATGCTGCAAGGACCTGTTGGATGCTAAAGATGTAAGAGACACACACACACACACACACACACACATACACACATTTAATTACTATATGTATCTTTTTTTCAACACTTTCCTTTATAAATCATTAGTTGTTTGGATCAGCAAGTACAGTTAAATGTATCATATCGAACACAAACTGTGATATCTGAGAAATGAAGTTTATAGGATCTACAGAAAGTGTGCAATAATTACTGAAACAAACTCATAAATATGGGCACCTTTGTTTGATTTGAATATCTTTAGCACTAATTACTGATCACAAAATTGGTTTGGTAATCTCATTGAGCCATGAGTAACATACACAGGTAAAGCCAAATGAGAGAGTATTTAAGGTGGCCAATTGCAAGTTGTTCTCCTCTTTGCATCTTCTCTGAAGAGTTACAACATGGTACCCTTGAAATAACTGTCAAATGACCTGAAAACAAAGGGTTTAGGGGAAGGATACAAAAATCTAGATTAGAGATTTCAGTTGTCAGTTTCCACTGTGGAAAAAAAGGTGAGGAAATGGAAGACCACATGCACAGTTCTAGTTATGGCCTGGAGTGGTAGATAAGCAGAGGTGAAGGATGGTGAGAAGAGTCAAACTCAACCCACAGCCCAGCTCCAAACACCTTCAACATAATCTGCCTGCAGGTGGTGTCACTGTGCTTTGTTCAACTGTTCATGCTTTATGAGAGAGTAATGTGGAAGAAGCCTTTTCTACACACATGCCACAAACCGTTGCTTGAGGTATGCTAAAGAACATTTGGACAAGCCAGCTCAAAGGTGTACACTTAAATTCGGCTCAAATTCTACTAGAGCATTTATACAAATAAACAAGTCCAATGTTTGGGAATGGGAACCATCAACTTCACTGAACTGGAGATATTTTGTAAAGGAGTGGTCAAAAATAGTTTTTAGTTAGACCCTCATTAGAAGCATTTAAGGGCTGTTATTTCTGAAAATATCTGCTAGATATTAATTTAGTAATTTTCTGTTGGAGTGGCCTCATTTATGCATGTGCCTTTTTTATAGTAAATTAAGGAAGTAATTATTGCACATTTCAGTAAATGCTATAAACTTCATTGGACTTCTACAATTTCACTTTTTGAAAATGCTATATATTACCTGAAATTGCTGATAGAAACAACAAATGATTTATAAAGGAGATTGTTGAAATTTATCAGGGGTACCCAAACTTTTTCATATGATTGTACCTGGAGATGAGGCTGTGTTCAGATTTAAACAATTATAATTAAAATCATGTTGAATTGGAGTCAGCACAAACCTCTTTCAGATAGTAAAAATGTCTATTCTAGAAAAGGGGGAAACCTCAGGAAGAGTTATAGAAGGGGATTCCTCTTCCAGCTCTCAATAGATAAAGTGTGAATAAAATGGAATGTATGTATGTATGAATGTAAATTCATTCTCCTGGTGTATGGTAGGGGTGGGGAAAAAAAATTGATTCATGTAAGAAGCGAGATTCCTATTCTCTACATTAGCGAATCGATTCATAATTAATTAACAGGCACACCACGGCATCTCAGCCTGTTGCTGCTTCATTATTACTGTTGCGGAGTTGATGCAAAGTAACACTCAGCTATTACCTTTACCATAACGACAAAGTGATGTGTCCTTTTTACTTTATAATCCCCTCTCCTGTTAACTGTCAATTAACACCTTGAGATGGTGCTCCAACCCCACAAGTTTTAAATGACTGGCTGTTACACATATATTATGTTGACACATAACATTTTTACAGATGCAGCTCAATAAACTGCCACAACTATTACTGTTGTATTGTGAAGATGAACACTAGCTAGCAGGTGCTATGTCAGAGCAGTGTTTACTTACTGAGTCATATTCAAGTGCACAGTGTATTCCTAGTGAATTGTTTACATGGGTAAATCTGCCACCTACTGACATAATATATTTAAGCAGGCATATGTATATACCACAATTACAGGTAAAAGAAATACATCAAATATTTTATTCTACAGGTATTGTGGTTGTATTAGTTCTACAGAAACAAACAGCAGTATGGCATTTAATTGAAAAGAGCATCTATTTTGTGAAGAAAAAAAACAGGTGTCAATAAGGTGGCCTCCATTTAATGATGAAGTCAGCACTTGTTGAACATGTGTTTCTCTTTGAAAGCCTAAGTCATGCAAGAAATTGTTCAAAAGAACAGTATAGTTTGATAAAAATGTTGATCGGAGAGGGGAAAACCTATAAAGAGGTGCAAATATTATAGACTGTTTAGCTAAAATGATCTCCAGTGCCATAACATGGAGAACAAAACCAGAGACACATAGCAGAAAACAGAAGGCAATCATCAGAAGGGGTCGAATAACCAAAATGACAAAGTTTCATCCAAGGATCAGCTCCAGGATGATCAAAGACTTATGTGTGAAGCTAATCTATATAAGAATCCCCTCTGTTTTTAAAAAAAAAAGTACAAAAGAGGTTACAATTTGACGAATAACACAACAATTGACCTAGAGGGGAAATGGAGGAACATTTTGTGGACTGATGACAGTAAAAATGTTCTTTTTGAGTGCAAGGGCAGACCGTTTGTGAGACGACCCCCAAACTCTGGATTTAAGCCACAGTACACAGTAAAGACAGTAAAGCATAGCTGTGTTTCCATTGCACCAGTTCTTGGTAAAGGGAGGAGGTTGGGACCATTACAGGAACTGTTCTCTCATTCTGTGGCCGTGTCTCCACTGCATAGTAGGACAACTTGTGAGTTTCCATAATCTTGAGCAGCAGTTTCTACTGTGACCTCACCCAGGTGGGTTGCACAAAAAGCGATAGAGAGAGCAGGGGAGATGGAGAGAGAAAAAGACTGATCAACAGCCGCACACAGGAGCTGTTAAGTGCGAATGGAGTACCTACCTTGGTGCAGGCCCCTGAAAAGGTCCCTTTAAATAGCCCTGTGGGGGATGTCCCTGAAATGTATAGACCCACCCAATCACTGGACCTTAATACTATTGAAAACTTGTGGAATTTTGAAAGCAAAACCAAGAAACGCAAATAAATTGTGGAATCTTGTTAAGAACCTGTGAGTTGAATAACAGCTGAAAGGGCTGAAAGATGCAACAAGCAGTTATGGAAAAAACTGTGGTCATACACCTAATAAGTTCAGTGTTTTACAAGATTGTGAAATCCTAGAAACCACAAAGTTTGCACAAAATAGTTTTGAGTGTAAAGTCAATGGCGAACACTGCTGTTAGAACACATGCCTTTCTACAAATTACACAATTGCACAGCCTGAGTATCATATCATTTGCATATCATAAATGCTGGGTCCTGTTGGTTTTCAGAGAATCTACTGCGCTTACTGGGTTAATCTGGTTAGTCACATTGGACTGCTATTATTTAAAAAAAAACTACTGTATATAACTGGATATTGAATTTTCTAAGGTGTACAGATCAAGCACAATAACTTCAGTTTTATCTAAGTTCAGTAATCTAAAGTTGCATGTTATCCAGGTTTTTATGTCCTTAAGCCATGCTTGAAATTTTGCTAGCAGGTTGGCTTTATTTGGCTTAATTGACAGATACACTTGTGTATCATCCATTTAACTGTGAAAATTAGTATTACCAAAAGTTTAAAATTATTAAATTATTTAAATATTTAGTAATTTTGCACAGGACAAAAATGCATTAAATAATTAATTGGGGAAAAGCAATTTCAGGAGCGTTTAAAATGTAGTTTGGCACACAATCAAAAATTTGCCATAAATAATAGATTAGATATAAAGGGTAAAGGAAACGATTTTAAAAATCCAAGACTCTTACAGAACTCCATTTTTAACTTTTTGATAGATAGAAGAAACATTGTTAATGTAAATAAATTGGAAACAATCTGAAAGATGGGACTTAAACCAGGTTAATGTGGTCAATGTCCCTTTCATACTAATAAAATTCTCTAATCTCTGTAGTTGGATGTGATGATTGATGCACTAAGCAAGTTCTAACAGAACAAGAATGGAGAATAAATCCTAAGATTGTCATTTGAAACCTTCAACAGTCTACAATCTATGATGCTTTCTAAATCCTGACTGGAAGTCCTTATATAAACCATTGTTGTGTAGGAAGTCAAACAACAGTTTGGTGATTTTTCCAGAACCTTAGAGAGAAAGGTTAGATATGGCTCTAAAATGGGCACAAAATGCTTATATACACACTTTATTATGTGCTAGGGAGACACTTTTGCTTTAGAGTATATAATAGACTAGTAACACAAACCCTGAAGTAGCCTTTATTCTGCTACAATATTACAATTGGTTCAGCAGACTCTTTTTGATGCACTGAAATGTCAAGAGTTGTTGAGTGAGACATGAGACACTTGTAGCTCTGATACGGTTCTAAAGTTGAGGCGCCTACTGTAATGAGGGCAATTACGCTGTCATTGGAAGTGTTTGCCTCCTGTGGCAATTGTCTCATGTTTTCATACGAAGCTGGCCCAGTCATAACCTCCCGGATTACTTGCTTGGTGTTGGGTTTCCGTGCTGTGATTTATACACAGGAACATGCATTATATGGTGGAGAGTGTCTTCAGTCAAAACACCTGCCTGCCTGTTTCTAACAGCTGTAATCTGTCCGTTCTCTCTCTGCTAATCCCCCCAATTCTTCTTTCAGTGAGCAGACAGGGTTCAGTGTCAGCAGGATGTCATAGTGTCATCTAGAAAAGATTATTGTACAGTACCTATGAGACGGCATCACCTTGAGCTGCTGGATTCATAAAGAACAGGGTGGGAACATCTAGTAGAAGGCTCCTTTGCTGACAGTAATTGATCCTGAGTACATGGGAAGCTTTCTTTACATATTCACAACCCAGTCACTATGAGTGTTGGGACAATGGCAGGAGCATTCCTGTTTGTTAGAGGTTTCTGTTCATACTATATATATATATATATATATATATATATATATATATATATATATATATATATATATAGTTTATTTTTCTTTGTTCCTTTTACTACTTTATTTTATCTTATTCTATTGGGTTTACACTGGGAGCAGGGAAACTCATTTCATACATGTGATGTAATGACAATAAAAATCCTTGAAATCGATTGATTATGAAAACAGTTGTGGTGTAAAACACAACTAATTCACTGACATCGTTAGATGTATTTAACCTCAACATACAATATTCATTTTATTTATTTTTGTGTCAAGCTTAACATTTTGCCCATTTCAAACAGGATTTTAAAACATTTTTTCCAACTTATTACTTATTACATATCATTTTGAGGAAAAAAAAAAATGAGGTCATATGAGTGATTCAACATTTTACACCATTTTATGAACCAAGCAACAAATTCCCTTTACTTTAGAGTATCAATAATTGATAGAATAATCGACTATTATTATAAATAATCTTTGCATCCCGAATTTACATCTCCGCAGTAGTTCTTAAATTTAATTCCAGGAACCTAAAGTCTCTGAAGTGCCTAAAGCAGCGGCTAAAGCTATAGAACAGCAGGAACAGTAAGAGGACAAAAGGTTTGATCATAAGTGATTTAAAAAAATGTATCTACCAAAAGTTATAAATGTATGATTCTGAGATGTTACTGTTTTAATGGTATAATTTTTTTTTTTTTTTTACTTTAGGGCAGGTCATGTCGTTACTACCACGGAGTTCAGAGGATGCGTGATCAGGTCACGCTGCAGCAGGTCCACGGACTTCATCAAGCCTGGGACATTGAGGACCTGGTCTCTTTGGGCAGAAAACTTCGCTCCTGCTCTTACTTCGCTGCTCGTGAACTCATGGATGGTGCCTCCGTCATCTTCTGTCCTTATAACTACCTGCTCGATCCCCTGATCAGAGAGAGTGTGAGTGAACTGGAAAATAACCTCTGCAGCAGGTAGATTTCTGTGATTAACCACTTTTTTGCTCTTCTGGCAGATGGAGATCAACCTTGCAGGTCAGATTTTGGTGCTGGATGAAGCCCATAACATTGAGGATTGTGCACGAGAAAGTGCCAGCTTTACCTTAGACTACAAAATCCTACTAATGTGCAGGGATGAGCTTGACTCTATGGTGAACAGCAACATCAGACGCTGCAAACACGAGTCACTCAGGGACTGCTGCTACAGCCTGGTGAAGTTAGTGACTTTGTGATTAAGTGATAATGCATAGTGCAGTTTGAGGAGATATTTGCTCAGGTTGCCTTTGTATTCTGGTGCAGCTGGATCCAAGAGAGCCAAAGCCTGATGTCTGAATGGGGATATGAGACTGCATCTAAAGTCTGGAGCGGGAAGGATACGCTGAGCATTTTCCACAGTCTGGGAATCACTGCTGAGACTTTCATCATCCTAAAGGTACAACTGTCTGACTACATGTATACATTAAACTATAATCTGTTACTGGCTGTTAATTTTTGTAAAGTTTCTCTTGTTTCTATTAACAGTTAGCAGCTCCATTTAATGTAAAGGAACAGTGTGTAGCTTCTGGGAAAACTGACTGGTGAGGTTAGATTGCAGAAACTCAATACTCAGTACTTGTAGGAAAAGCTATAGGGGTTTCAAAAAAAAGGTAAAGTCTATTTTTAGATGTTTAGGATTATCCCTTTGTTAGAATTAAGGTTCTTATTTTCAGAAAAACACTTTCATTGATGGCATGTAGAAAACAGATTCATACTAGAGAAGACATTTTTTTTTAATTTAGACTTTTCTTTTGTCTTTTCCTTTTTTCCTTATTTTCAAAATTGGAAACTTCATGTGAATTATTATTACATTACTTTTGCACAAAAAAGACCTGTTTGACTTCATTTATGAGTAGAACTGTTATGTTATGTAGACAAAATATTTGGTTTGAAGATTAGAAACCAACTATTACAATTAGAAGTGTTTATATATATATATATATATATATATATATATATATATATATATATATATATATATATATATATTCATCTGTAGCTGACAACGTAAAGTAAAGTTTAGTTAATTCCCCTGAAATTTTCCAATTCCTTGAATTTTGCAGCTCTGGTTGTCATTTTTCTCACAAGCACCGTTCAATTTTAATGCTGTCACATTTATTTATAGAGCAACCATCTTCTGCTTCTCTTTGAAAATATACTGCATTTGGACACAGATGTGCAAAATAAAATTACGGTACTTCTCCTAAATGTCATCTGTTATATGACAGAAACACTTGGCATCAGTAATGGAGAAGGAAGAGCGTTCTGGTTTTGTTAATGGTAAAGAAAAGATGGTGACTGTACCGACCATCAGCTCCTCGTCCTCTGCGGTCCTCAAAAGCCTCTTCACGGTTTTGGATTTTATGTACCGGGACAACTGCAGGTCAGACCCCAGAAGAGGAACTCACAGACTATTGTAAAGGTGATTTGATTTAAGAGTAGCTTTTTTCTGCTCTCTTTAGGTTTTCTGAAGATTACCGTGTCGCTCTGCAGAAAAGCTACACCTGGACAAACCAGGTCCCCCCCGACGTCCCCGATGCTCAAGGCTTCTTTGTCCGGCAGCGACGCAGACATCGGCAAAATGTCCGAGTTAAAGCAGAAGTCCTGACGCTGAGCTTCTGGTGCCTCAACCCTGCTGTGGTGAGAGGTTAGATGTTACAGACCCTGACAAAGAGGCTCCATGATCATTTAGAATTTTTAGTTCTATAAACATAAAGAATATGTGACAAGAATTGGATTTAAGACTTTTTCCTGTTTCTCAATCTTTGCCTGACATGCTTTAAAATTATATTCCTGCTGAAACATCTAATTAGATGTTGAATGTGTCTGTATCTTTCAGGCCTTTTCTGATCTAAGTGGAACAGTTCACAGCATCGTGTTGACATCAGGAACCCTGTCTCCCATGGCCTCATTCTCCTCAGAACTTGGGGTGAAATTTTCCATCCAACTGGAAGCCAACCATGTTATCAACAAGTCCCAAGTACTGCAGCTACATTCATTAGTCAATTAGTTGCCAGCTATTACATTAGTCTGATCATCATTAATAATCAATGTGACTCAAATTCATGAAGTAGTAAGGATGAAGAAAATAGTAACATAAGAAGGAAAGATTGAGGAAGGAAAGTAGGAAGGAGAAAAAAGGGGTGTAGATTATATTTAGCAGATTATATCGAGGAAGATTAGTTGGATACTAACTGGTGGGTTGAAATCAAGCACAAAGCCTGTCTAGTTATACACTTATTACATTCAGTAGTTTTTAGTCCGACCACATTCTTCTCACCTCCTCTATAGGTCTGGGTTGGAACCGTTGGTACAGGACCTCAGGGCAGAACCCTGCGCGCCACCTTCCAGAACACTGAGACCTTCTCCTTCCAGGACGAGGTGGGAGGGCTGCTGCTGCAGGTCTGCCAGGTCATAGCCAAGGGGATTCTCTGCTTCCTGCCTTCATACAAGGTCAATAGACACAAACACACACTGAATTTTGAAGGGAATATTTATAGAGTAATCATAAAAGAAGAATAAAGCAAACCTTTAAAATATTTCTTCACCCTATAATTTCATAAACTTTGAATAACCACTAACAACTACTACTACTACAGTCCCACTAGTAGTACTCCAACTACAGTTACTACGAAATTTAACTTAGTGTTAAGTTTATGATGTAGAAAAGGTTCTTTAAAATAGTTATTACTACTTCTGTAGCTACTACTACAACAACTACTACTATTACGACTAATAGTACTATAATAAGACTACTAATTCTACTACTATCAGTACTGCTACTATGAATAGTATTGTTTTTGTTACCTCTTTCTTCTTCTTACTTGTGTAAAGTTATTTCTTCAAGATGCATCTATATAAGGTTTTCTTTGAATAAAACATTATGACACGTTATTGTTGATGCAGACTTTGCCGTTGTTGCTGTAGTAAAACATTCCTCCAATGGGAGGCGCTGCAGACCACGCATTAGACTTGTTATCTGAGTATATGTGTGGATTCCAATAGTTCCTGCTGCTGAGAAGCCGCAGCTGCTGCCACTGTCACATGTTCCAGCAGGTCAGTACTAATCAATAGAGTACTTGTCAGGTACTTGTTAAATGCAGCCACCCTTTCAGAAGTATCTCCTCTTTCAGCTAATAAGGGCATTGCTGAGTGTGCACTCATACACACTTTGTCTCTCTTTGTTTGTTGTGCGTTTTTGTTCATGAATATTTAATGTACACTGGAGCTTAGTTGTCACATCAGCTTACAAAACTTGATTTCAGCCATCATCGCGTGTGTTTGTCCACATTGAACATGTTACATACAACCAGTGGTGGAATCTAAATACAGTTATTCAAGTAGAACAATTTTAAAGTACTTGTACTTTACAGCTCCTTTTCAGATTATAAATGCACATATAATAAAACTTGGATCACAAATTTCTTCAAATGTAAAAAACAGCCACAAAAGGCAACACAACAAAGTAAACTTTCAAAAAAATAAACAAAACAATGACAATAAATAATTACTGCAACTATACATCTGTGAAACTCATGACGTGTATATAACATTTTCTAAACTGTGTTATGACTGTTGTCCTGTTTCAGCTCGACATGCGTTGAATTCCATCAGACAGAGATTACCCCCATACGTTCCTTCTTGCCCTTGGCAGATTTAGTTCTTGCCCTTGGCAAACTTGCATGGTTCCTGTTGGTCTTGAGCCTCATTTGGTCACATGCAATAATCAGTGCTTTGATTTTTCTTTAGTCTTTGTTTTCTGATGATGCTGCCATCCACCCTGTTGTTTTCTCGATTTACCTTTTTGCAGGCAAGTGAGGCAGCCAGAGGAGCGCCTCTGAGCTGTGGATATTTTGTTTTTTTATTATTGATATATGTGTAGGAGTCCCCTATCTCCCTGTGCTGATACATTAATATTTAATCTGCAGTCAGCTCTTAAAGATGATGAGATGAGGGGATATGAAGGGATGGGGTATTAATTGGAGCCCGTCGAGGCCCTGTTGGTGCCACTGAGTCGTGTCTGTGTGTGTCTGTGTGTGTGTGTGTGTGTGTGTGTGTGCGTGTCGAGCGTGTGCGTGTGCGCGCGCCCCCCCTATTCACACACGCCAGAGAGAATAGGTCATGTCTAGGTCAGTTGTGCAAAGTAACTAAGTGCATTTACTTTAGTGAAATTTTCAGGTAGTTGGACTTTACCTGCTACTTTATACTTCACTCTACTACATTTAGTTACTCTCAGATGTATTTTAACACAGTGGATACTAGAGAAGCTTTAATTAATGTAATTAAAGCTTTATTTATTATTAAAAATTTATTTTAATTTGAGCACCTTCATTTAGTAATAAAAATATCCGTCTTAATTGTGTACTTGAAAATATTGTTCTCCTCCTTCTTCTATTTCTCCTTGTTAAACTGGATTAATATAATTCACACTTAAACAATAACCCCCAGGTAACACATTATGTTATACTAGTTTCATTCATAAATTATATTGAATAATCCTAATAAAATTATATGAATAACTTATCAGTTTATCAGATAACAGGTTAGATGTTCAAATGATCCAATATTTCATCAAAAATCAAAGAAAGATTAGAGAAAAAGAACAAAAAGTGGGAAAGTGCAGCGAGATAAACAGGAATGTTTGATTGTTGTGTGTTATTCACTTCCAGTTGATGCACTGATATAGTTTAGGTCAAGTTATATTTTCTTATTACAGCAGATACATTTTGACAAATGGTTATAATTAGTGATGCACAATATATCGGCCAACCGATATATATCGACCGATATGTCACGTTTTTTAACTTATCGGTATCGGTCCGATGTCAACAAATTCTGGCCGATGTTTCAACAATTGGCAGAGTTAAACCGCTACAGTTAGTTGGGTCACTGTCTGCGTGTCTCTCGGCGACGCGCCAAGCTAGCTGGTCCTAGCGGGCTCCTCCGTCACATCGCATCGCCCGAAAAGACAAAAAAAAATGCGCGGAACGTTGCTCCGGGGTGTCGGACGCCGTCCTGCCGCCTTCTCGTCGGCGGCCGCGGCGGAGGCGGAGGAGGCCGCTGTCTTTTCGGGCGATGCGATGTGACGGAGGAGCCCGCTAGGACCAGCTAGCTTAGCGCGTCGCCGAGAGACACGCAGACAGTGACCCAACTAACTGTAGCGGTTTCTCCTAGCGGGCTCCTCCGTCCAACGCATCGCCCGAAAAGACAAAAAAAAATTCGCGGAACGTTGCTCCGGGGTGTCGGACGCCGTCCTGCCGCCTTCTCATCGCCGGCCGCCGCCGACGTCTCCGCCTTCGCGGAGCTCCATCGGGTCCGCTCCGCCGTACTTCCTCTAACCACATGACAGTTTTACAGTGAGCCTTCCTTTAAATAAATAAAGAGCGCTGTTGTGCTTTTCAAATGTACAGTGTTTTTTCTGGTCTGTACTAAATTTGTGACACTACAGAAAACTTTTTTTCTCTACATATATCGATATCGGCAGTGACTGCCATGGTCACACTCATGTTTTTCCAGACACAATGTGGCCAAGCTTTGTTCCAGCTGCTGGGGGTGGGGCCGAGGCTCCACAAGATGCGACTGATGGTTTATTGAAAACAAAAAAAGTGAAAAGATGTCCGAGCATACATGCTGCTTTTAAAGGAGGCCGAGGTAAAGGCCGTTAGGTGTTGCCTCTGTGTGAAGATGCACTCAGCATGGGTGCCTTGACCCTAAGGAACAAGGGTAAAGGGCTTCACCTGTAAGGAATGAGAACACCCACAGCTCCTAAACCACTTTTATCTGTCTGTGGAATGTTTTCTTTCTGAATCTTAGAGCCAAAGTTTATGTGTTCTAACAGTGAAAAATTCCAAGGTGACTGCTGTTTGATACCATTAAACATGTAAAGGCCTGTTAAAATTGGCACCATTACAATTAAAAACCAATATATACATCTTATTGTTGCAACTTTAAACATAATTATTAAAAATCAATAATTTTACTGTTCCTTTTAACCCCTCATATGCAACTTAAGATAAGAGCAGGAAGTGGTGTCAGTGACTCATCTTCCGAGTAGCGCACCATGTTGTTGTGGCGACCTGTCGTCACCGCCACTGTGGCTGCAATATGTAGAGCAGGCAACGAGGGACCAGGCCAGAGGTGGCAGGTGGCTTCTTTGCACCGGTGCTGGCGTGATGGCTGCTGTGATATTTTGAGGCTGAATAATTTACACTGCAACAACACGTCTACCCTCCCGCCGCTGTGAAATGTGGCTCTTGGCTGCATGTTTCATTAATGCCATCGCCTCCAAAGTCCTTCCATAATTCAGCAGGCACTAGAGGAGCCGTGATGTGTCGCCACAAAGCTCAGTGACACAAGGGATGCGTAGAAGGATGGAGATACAGGCCAGATGCAGAGGAGGTGAAAGATGGCTGATAGTTAGGGGGGGAAGTGTAAACTACATCTCACTGCTTCTGTGCGGCTGCTTGCTGCCTTATCCCAATTGGCCCAAAGATCTGTCCCATTTTACTGTGTCACTAGTGAAGGCCGAGCATCGCACCTACCATGCCTAGAAAGGACCATAAATTATTCACACTTTATTATGGCCCCTTATGTGCAAAATATTGCTCATTCCACCTACTGGGCGTTAGAGCTTTGTGAGATGTCTTGTTTGACGTTAGCGCCTTTCTCAGATTTAGAAATTCCTTGAATTGTGCTTTGTGAAATTTAATACAAAACCAAATAATTATAGTTTACATTTTGACTATTGAGACTGAATATGTTCAAGTGGATGTGTCCAATATACTTTTTAAATTATGTAGAAAATAAGGTATTTTTTATTTTCTAAAGCCCTTTGTTTCCTGAATTAGGCAATGCATTATTTATTGATAAAAGTGGATTTTGTAAAGATTCATGACACACAGTTTGAGTTGGGTGTGTATGATATTACAAGATATCTAGAGATCGCCTAAAAAAAGATTTCTATCGTGAAAATGTATATATATATTTGTGAGTTTTGGGGCTACTGGGGAAAAAAATGGGTGATTTTTTTTTTTCTTGCCCCCAATTATTTAGAACAAATGTCTGACTTTAATCTTAGAACTCTGAGAAAACCAAAACATGAGAACACAATTCAAGAACTAGAGATAAAACATTGAAAATTGTAATAGAAACAAAATTACAAAATATGGGATAAAGAGACAAAAATATGTCAAAATTAGAAAAAGTCAAAATTATTTATAAATAGACAAACATAAGATAATGTAGAAAAAAGTATGATAAAGACAGAACATGAAAACAAGTAAAAAATATAAAATAAAAGTTGGAAAAGTTAGTTAGGATTTAATGTGTTTCTAAGGATTTTTACCTATTTGTGTAGTCTCAGTAAATCACAAAGGTTTGTAAGTTGTACCTGCAGATGTTACAGCTCAGCTCCATCTGCCAGAGAACAGCAGCTCTCTGTCAGATGTCGTCTCTACATTATTCATGAAGGAGCTTGTGTCTGTAATTTTTGTGTCTGTAATTTCTGTTTTGAGTGTCTAACACTGCCATGGTTGAAAGCCTTTGCTAAAAGTGCTGGAGATCCGTCTGACTGCACAGAAATGCTCCGATTCACACCTACACTAGCATTCACATGGATCACTGCTCACAGGCTGAAACTCTGCTGACTGCAGCGAAATGCAGTAAAACCAACACCTCCAGAAAATCGTTGTTAATATTAATAGTACTCATAGTGTGATATAAATATTGTCAAGTTTATGTCCCTGTATTTGATTCACTGTGTTTTAAGTAATATTATTTATAGCACACTTTTTTTTTTTAGTTGATGTAATCTTAGTTACTTTAACATATTTAAAATATTAGCCAACATTAATTAAAACGTGAAAGAAAAGACAAAATGAAATACAATATTGAAAATATGAGATAAGAATCCAACAATGAGATAAAAATTAGAAATCATTCCCCCTTTCCCTGCCTCCCCCTTTCCGGTCTCTCTCTTCTGTGTGGTGTTTAATGAAGGTGTCAAAAGCCCCCTCTAAAGAAAGGAAGATTTAAAATGCCACATTTCTGGGGGGGGGGGGCACAAATATGGGATGAAAAGAACAATAGTATAATATGTATAATGATATTTAATATATGTCTGTATTGCATGCCCCTTTGTTTACATAATAATGATAATACTATGTTTTTTTTATAATGGGTTTTATTTTTAAGTTATGGAGGGTAAAAACATGAGCATAAAACTAAAAGGGGATTTAAAAAAAATAGTTTTATACTGTGTGTGTTTGTTTTTGCACTGTAATGTTTTCTGTGTTTCCTTGGTTACAAAAATATGCTAGTTAAGGCTTTTTAAAGAGATATTTATATTACTTATTTATATTTTGTTTGTTTTGGGTGGTGAACCAGGAACGTCAGTGTTCTCATTGATGGGACAAATGAGTCACTTATTTATGCATTACTGTAACTTTTAACAATATGGCAATACATTTTATTTTTACATTTTTTATTTGGCCATTCTATAACAAAAGAGCATAATTTAAACAATAAAAACAACAATGAAGTGACCTTCAGTAATAATTATATTTGACATGGCCACACACAAAAAAAAATTGGCAAGTCTAGTATAATTGAATAAATAACAGATTTCTAATCCTAAATTAGCAATTTGACAATTTTTAATTAAATAGTGCAATTACAATTAGCAAAAGTAAAATAGGCCCCTTACTCGTTTGATTTTTTTAAATTTATTTATTTTTGTTTTTGCAGAGGAGAGAGACACTATAGCTGCAACGATTAGTTATCATCATTGAGTTACCAACTATTACATTAGTCACCAACCATTTTGTTAATCAAATAATTAATTTGAGTCATTTTCAAGAAGGAAATATTTAAACACTCTGGTTCCAGCTTTTCAAATATGTTTATTTTCTGGTTTCCTTAGTCTTTTATAATATTGGACAGATGATATTTGGGTTGTGGACAAAAAATATTTTAGATTGAATCTTTGTGAATAAGATTTTATACCATTTTTATAAACTAAACAACTAATGACAACTGACTATATTAATAGTGAGTTGGAAGATTACACACATACACGTCATCGGCACAGTGTAAAGACTTGCTTTTTTCTCATCTATGATGTTATTACAAATACAGAGGGAACTAAATTAAATTATAATATGATAAGAAGAGGATATTTATATTGCCTTTACAGCTGGATCTTGATGACACCTCTGACCTATAGATTTTCTTACGGTAGAAATGATCTATCTTGGATTGTGTTTGACCATGTTGCTATGGTTTTATAAGTGAATTTTTCCCTCCAATGTCCTCGTCTTCTCCTCCTGGAATCGGCTCTGTTCCAGATGCAGCCTGGCAGATAATAGCTGTTTTGTTTGCTGGTGGCTCTGCCTAAAGTACATTACATGAATTATTCATCTCCATCTCAAGATTGCACAGACAAACAATTGCAGGACAAACCGTTTTGCCAATTTGAAGAGGCACATAAGGGGGGTCCTTGTCGCTGTAACGTTGCATATTTAGTGAAAGCAATCTTTTATTGATGCCTTACTACTAGGATGCACCAACCTGATGAAATCTGTCCCATGCTTCATTTCACTGGCATGCAAGGAACTACCCAACGCTCTGGTTTCCCAGTTTTTTTCCTGCCTGTCCTTTGGGCCTCAGTTTCTGTTTAGATGTTTGAGGAACGTTTGAGTTCAGGCAGATAAACTGATGTCAGCAAATAGTCACCACCTTCTCCTTCCTGCCCCCGGCTCCACAACACTATTAGCCTGTTGAGAAGTTTTCTACTCACTACATGAAGAACTTCTACTTGACCCTTCTAACATGTTTCCGAGCCAGTGAAGCTGCTCTTTGATTGTCTAGCCGTGCTCGTTGGAGGATGTAATCTGCACAGTGCAGACATGAGTGGGGCAGAGTTAGATGAGGCTTTTAGATCAATGTGCTTCCCCCGAGAGCTGCTGACTTTTTGCACTAACAATAGTATAGCAGCAGTGATTTTGTTACATGCATCAGCTTTCTGCCCAAGTGCAACTACAGGAAGAAATCCAAGCTGTTCTGACGACACAAGAGCAAACATGGATAGATAAACGCTTTCCGTTCAGCTTTATGCTTCAGATTTAGGAAGTGTCATAATGTGTTAGTGACAGTGAACAGTTTGGTAATTTTAGATGACAACCTGTGCTTTTCTTCTTTATACAGCTGCATTTGAGGTATTTCCCTGAAGGTTACGATGGTGTCACATTTTGGGAGAATTATAAATAAAGTTGACATTATTTGAATCAAATTTGAAACCATAAAAAATGTGTTGCTATGTTGTGTTTTCATTTTATATCTTTGGAGAGGAGAAGGAAAAAATAGAGTCAGTGACAAGTTCCTCCTAAATTGCAAAAATAAAAAAAGAATGCGGATAGGACTCGACCTTACCATTATTTTTGATGGTTGATTAATCTGTCAATTATTAATTGATTCAGAATAGCTTCAACCCAAAAATTATCATCAGTTTGCTATTATAGAAGAATAAAGAAAAAAATAATCTGATTTAAGAAGCTGAACCAGAGAATTTAGACATTTTCTTCTTAAGAATGACTTGATTGATAGTACATAAACATAAACAGTAGATGCAGCTTAGTTACCTGTTGACTGTTTATATTCTATTTTATTTGGATTCTATGTGATTAATTTAAGAAACGTTTCAAAACCTCAACAAACATCTATATTTAAGACATGATTCTTGCTATGATTTGATCAGATGCTGGATAAGCTGCAGGATCGATGGAAACGGATCGGACTCTGGGAGAAGCTGGAACAGCAAAAAACTGTGATCACAGAGCCCCGTGGGGGCAGCAAGGGCGACTTTGATGAGCTGCTTCAGTTATACTACAATGCCATTAAATATTCTGAGAAAAGAGGTGAGTGCAGATCTACATAATAAATAGGTTTGGACCAAGGGATCTTTTTCTATCACACTGAATATACTTGATTGTAGATTTGATGCTTGTAAATTATAGGGAAAAACATAATGTTAATATTCCTGTGCTTGTACAATTACAGTTAAAACTCACACGATGCGAATGCTCTGGAAAGCATTAACTATCTCAGATCAGTTAACGTGGGTGCCAAAGGGAAAATTTGGGTATCTCATGCCACTTTGCAATGCTTCACAGCAGTTTACGCCATTTTGGGGCATTTTAAAGCGCTTCTGAATGCTTCAAGGCACTTACTGCCGCTTTGGGGCACCCTATGCCACTTCTAGGTACTTTTTAGTGGGCGATTTGCAGCATTCGGCATCCAGTGTGTTTTAACTGTAAATTCTGTAACTGAATTCTAATAGTAAGTAAAGATAAGAAGTTGTCTTTTTAAAATTTTCAGATTATTAAATCTCACATTTCAATTACAATTTGCAGTAACGACTTAGTCTCATAACCTGATTTCATCATAGACGGTGGTGCTCTGCTGATTGCTGTCTGTCGGGGTAAAGTGAGTGAAGGCCTGGACTTCACAGATGATAACGCACGAGCCGTGATCGCCGTTGGAATCCCGTTCCCCAACATCAAAGACCTACAGGTAGACAGGAGATGATCAGGATGCCGCTAACAGCGTCTCATTCTGGTGATACGTGGAAAAAAATCCCAAAAGAAATGTTGATGTCTCTGGCCTGTCCTTAGCAGATAAAGTTGACCTTTAAGTTTGAATTCTTCCCCCCAATCCTCCCGCAGGATGGAGCTTTCACTAACCTGTTCTGTCAGTGTGGAAAGATGTGTGGCTGATTGACGCTTCCAAGACCCTTTCACCTTAGCCAAAGCTGTCAGTTCCACCTCTGTCAGCTCTCAGGGTTTTGCCGTGCTGCTGCTTTTTAAGGTTTACATCCTACTGCACAAGTTTTTACCAAACAGTTCTTGACTGTAAGACACTGTAGGTTGTTAGAAAGATGCTGGTAGATTTTGTGCCGGAGCTGGATTCTTGAGATAAGTTTGTCTAAAAATAAATGTGACAAAGATTTACAAACTGTAGAATCTTGAAAGTCTTTATTACCAACCTTTGTTATAATGTATGATACAAAGTGTTAATAAACAACTCATCAGATAAAGCTTTCAAAATTCACAGTTTTAGTATAACTAACTAAACTAAAACGAAACTATGAAATAATTTTACCTTTTGGGACTTTTTACAATACTTGAGAGAGATACTAACCTTCATAATTACAATAGAACTAAATGTGTGTATTTCAGTATTTTGGACATTATCCCCATTT
The DNA here is from genome assembly GCA_036785175.1 of Eupleurogrammus muticus. Lineage (NCBI taxonomy): Eukaryota > Metazoa > Chordata > Actinopteri > Scombriformes > Trichiuridae > Eupleurogrammus > Eupleurogrammus muticus. Next base: position 24,163,017 of record JAYKQN010000009.1, read on the forward strand.
CTCTTATTCCTTTAAGTTTGTGTATTTGAAGCATAGACATATCATTTTACTGACTCTCCAGTATTGATCTTTGCAGTGATTTTCAGTATAATGTTAAAAAAACAAGACAGATTAAACCAATGGTTTATTCTGGCTTGTTTTTTTGTTTTCCAGCAGAAAAGTCACTAAATGAATATTGAAACCAGAGCTAGGTTTGTTCCGGAACTATTTTTCAGGCCATAGTACAACTCTAGTAAACCTACGCCACTCAGAAAGAGAATCAAAGTTGATTTCCAAACCTTTCAAAGCGGAACTGATGAATGAAATGGGAAATGTGACACGGTGCGAACTGACTGGGATAGAACAATTACACACTGAACTTCCTAAAAGGGTTTATTCAGTTTGTTTCTAAGTTAAACAGGTTTTTAAATCTTCCCATCTAGGTGCTGCTTTGGTTCTGCCTTTGAGTTCCACCTTTTTCATGTGTCTGCATTTAATTTCCAACTTAGACTGAAATTCATGTAGATAAAGTTCTCGTTCTGGCTGTTGAGACATTTCAAATAATGACAAGTCATATCTCTGCATTTTTGTTGAAGGCTAAATGTATTTGAAAGTTTTATTATTTATCTATTTGCTTGACACAATAACAAAACAAATACAAACATATGCCAGTAAATACAAGAAGCACGTTGTAAAAAGCTTATGTTGTGGTTTAACTAACATGCTGGTGTAGAGTAAAGCAGGACCTGTCAGGACGGAGCAGAAACCAGGGGGTGTATTAGAGAAGCCAAAGCCAATTAAAACTGTGGTGGAGCTGCCCAAGCATGAAGGGACTGTGCAAGATTCTATTTTCTACATCAAGACACAGTGTTTATTTGCTGTATGTGCTCAATTCCACTGAGAACTTAAATATCTCCCGACACATCTTGTATTTTAACCCACATCATATTATATGATAAATTCTATGAAGGAAAAAATCCAAACACAAGTTTGACATTATTTTGTCTCCACCAATAACACCACTTGTGCTTATTCAAGTCATTTTGCCATTTAAAAAACTATAAACACTTTACAAGGCACAAATTTAACTCAAAATTGATAGTAAATAGTAAAAATGTTCTGGTACCTTAACTATGGATAGAATGTGTTGTTTTATTTGTACAGTATATGTGTTGGATTATCAGTACTGGTTTAAAATGCTATGAGGCTGATCTGTGGTTCTGGTAGTTATTGGTGTGGTATCCTCATCCTGTCAGCAGTATAACAAGCTCAAAGATTCTCCAGGGGCCCAAAGACAAGAAAACTGGGAGGAAAAGATGTAGGATGAAGCTAAGATCGAAGATCAGAAAAGACACAAGAAAGAAATTTGGAAGAAGAAAAAATATAGAAAATAGAGGTTTAAAGGCTCGAAGTCAAAGGGCTGATCACTGCTGAATGTACTCTACAAGTCTATCTTTAACAAAATTTGTGTCAATCTATCACAGAGCAGACAGGAAAGGCACATATTAACCAGCTGATTTTCAAAATAAAACTCAATATGCAGACTTCTGCAGACTACAGCAGAAAGACAAAAACATTATTTTTGACCAAATCAGCAGCATATAAATGTCGAACAAGTGTAGTGTCTTTTTTTTGTTGTTATTGTTGTATTTAAACATCTGTAGTTATTTTAGCTGTAAATGTTTTCAGGATTATATTTATTTCACACATATTTTCCAACATGAATTATCTATATTAGTATCTTTTCACATCTACTAAAGTTGCAGCCATTAGTCTATAAATAGATTAGTTAGCCAACTTATATATTCGTAATCTATTGATGGATTTCAGTCTTTTTCAAGAAGTAACTAGTAAATTTATTTTCTGGTTTCTTTAGTCTTCTCGGGGCGGCTGTAGCTCAGAGTTAAAGCGGTCATCCAGTGGTCAGAGGATCAGTGGTTTAATTCCTGGCTCCCCTGGCCTCCATGTCCATGTGTCCTTGGGCAAAATGATTAACTTTGATTTGCCCCTGATGGCTGCATCATGCGGTCTGTGAATGTGAATGCATTCCATCCATTCTTCTGGCTCGTTTTTCTTTGACAACTGCTCGCACCTCTTCCTGGTGGAGTGCTTGTGAACTTTCCTGGTACACCTGTCTTATCCACTGTAGCTATCCAAGCTTCTAGCTCTTGGTTGGTTGAGTTGATGACTGCTGTATCTCTCAAGCTGCAGTTGAAAACCTTCCCCAGAGTCCTCACCAGTTTGTCCAGGATGGCTGGTATTTGAGTGTTGGCAAGTATGAAGTTGAAATTGGTTACATTTCCTTTCTTCAGCACAAGGGATCTAGGTTTCACCAGCTTGAAGGTCTTGCATGTCTAGGTGATTAGTTCCTTTAGGCCTTTTAAGAGCCACCTGTTCCCTGGGACGTCCGGTGTTACTTTTCATAGCAAGTGATTTGAGAATTACCTTGCCTTTATCACCTCCTAGATCTTCTTCCAGCTGGGCTCCCTCCCATGGAAAGTACAGGGTCAGGGAAGGTGGGTCAATCAGGGACAAAAGGTGGATCTTATTTACCCAGTCGCTCTTGGTATAGGGGACTTTTGGCTCTTTCTTCTATTCCAGGTTGAACCTCTCATCTCCGAGGCTGATAGTAATGGTGGTCATAGTCTGAAGATGTCATGTCTTTTCTCTTAGCTGTTGGAATTATGTCTTCCTCAAATGTGCACCACCCCTGTTCTTTGCTAGCTTGGAGCCACTTGACATGACAGTGTTCCGGTGTTCTGTGTGGGTTTGAGGCTTGTGTCACCTGGAAGTTATGGCCACTGTGTTTGACTCCAGGCCTAGTTCACTGTTTCAGATGTTTGAAACATCATACATTCTTGTCTAGGTGACTCAGGGGTAATAAATTTGCCAGCTTGTATCCAGGAAGTGCTACGCTACCACTGATCTCCTTTCCTGATCAACAGCCACCATGAGGCAACTTCCGCTCCCACTGTAGCTCCTTGATCGCCCTTCGCTTTTCGCCTTTGTGATGCCGAGCACATTATAGACCCTGCCGAGGGACTGATCTGCGAATCCTCTGCATCTCACCTCCATGGGCTCACATCTTGCCTCTGGTGTTATTTTGACAAAGATCAAAGGTTGAACTTTCTGAAAAAAGCCTACCAAACATGGTATTATGCTCAAATAGAGTTTTTCCAGCAGCAGGGTTGACAGTGAACAGTCCTGTCCTCCGTGAGCGAGTTGGAGAGGCTTTAACAAGCAATAAAAAGACACTACCAACTGATAAGGCATCTCTCCAAGTTTAATGAGGGGCTGAACCTTTTATTAAAGAAGGAATGTTTACGAGTTCATGGAAATCATCACGATGAGGGGATTAGAGATGCTCCAGGCTCATTCACAGGACACTGTACACATGGCTTTATCTTCACTGGAGGCTGCTATATAGTACATAACGACTGTTTGTTCTGTCAATAGCCCTGCAGGGCACTTTTAGACAAACTTTTAGAGGAACTTTACCATAATTCAGCAGCAGCCAGTGGTAGTAGTATAATGTTGAGCTACTTCTATTGTAGCTGTACTTCTATTCTGTACTTCTATGTGCTGCTACTTTTCCTCAATTTTATTTATCTGCCACCTCAGTATATCAGAAGACTTAATTTTTCCTTCCTTCAGATGCATATTTGACCCAGTGATTATATAAGAAGCTTAAACATTATGTATTTCCCTTTAAATTTCTCATATGTTAATTAAAAAAAGAATAAATGATCGAGTATTTCACCAAAAATTCGAAGATTATAAAAAACAGATTAATGAATAAGAACTTTGTATGTTCTTCTTTCCCAAAAATGAGGACCCCTCACATGTATATGCTGTTCCTTTGGTTGAGAAACTAGCTCCACATCCAGCAGCTACAACAGTAACATGCTGCTGAACACTGATGCTGCATATTAATAATTTCATGAAATTGAATTGAAAGTACATTTTACTGCTGATATTTATTTACTTTTGTTCAATTAAAATCTTTTATGCAGGACTTTTACTTGTAGTGGAGCATTTTTACTTTGTATAATTTTCATTTTATCAATGCAGAGCCAATTTATATGCTAGCTTTAAAAGAGGAATTATGTAATTTAATATAGATAGATGGATAGATATAGATATAGGTAATGGAATATTAATTTATTTAAATATTTTAAAAACCTTAATGTAACTGCAGATGACAGATTAATGTAGTGTTTACTTTAAAGTAGCATCACATGAGAATACTTTAAGCATAGTACAATTTGTACTTAAATACAGAATTGTATTTAAGTACAATACTTGAATTAATAGAAATAGACATCTAAAAGTTCAAAGTGTTTACCGTCATGTGTACAGTTGGAGCATCAGTTTGATGTGCTGCAGGCCCTGCCGCATAGGCAGGAGTCAGCTGTAGAGTAAAATTTTCCAGCGTCACACTGTACTGTCTCTTGGCCGCTGTGATGGCCTTCCTCAGCTCATACTTCGGGCTTTGTCATTGCCTGATCTAAATGCAAGATATCTAGCATGCAGCATGTGATGTACCTGACAGTTTATCCAAGGCTTCTTTTTGGGGAACTTCTTGATGCGAATGGTGGGTATGATGTTGACACAGGTACTGACGTGACATACTCTGCATAGTCCTGGATGTTAACCGGGGAACAGATGTTGTTCTCGGTCTGTGGCATCCAGAATTTAGCTGATTTAGTGACAGGGTTTGTTGTTTTAGCCTTTGTCTGTAGGCCAGATACAGAAAAAAGAAGATGTGGTCTGAGTGTCTGAAGTGAAGGCGGGTTTCAGCCCTGTATGCACCTATGTTGCTGTAAACATGATCAAGTTTGTTTTTACCATGGGTGGGAATCTTCTAAAGCTCCACAAATCTAACAGCTTGACTTTGCTTATCGATGTATTGAGGCTGTATTCATATGGCAATGATTTAAGCACAAATCGGGAAGCTTTTGCCATGTTTGGATCTTCTGTTTTCATGACAACAGTATCACTTTGTCCCTAAGACAAAATCTTTTTAAACCAGGCCCAGAATCTTAATCCCATTCTACATGATTCTTGTGGAAACTGAAGACGATGCCTCCCTTTTTACATGAACAAGATGTTTGCAGCCCATGTTAGTTTAAACATCATCATCATCATCATCATGAAAGTGGACCACCCTGAGAAATGACTAGATTAACCATTGACGCCATAATGTTTTAAGTGGTGACTTTTTATACTTGACCTGTAAGGTGAGAGCCTCCTACAAATAAAATGTATTATTATTATCAGCTTTACCAACGAGCCAATACAAATTCAAGTACACTTTGTGAATTGTTATGGACAAAGCAAGGTTATGATAGGTTTTATTAATAATTTTGTTTTCAATTTAGGCTTTCTAGTTTACCTATAGTGATTAATCAATTAGTTGCCAACTATTAAATTATCTCCAACTCTGTTTCAGCTTCTCAAATCCAATTATTTTCTTTATGCTTCTATAATAGGATGACGTTTGGGACTGTTGCTCTAGACAAAATGTTAGGCTGAATTTATAACTTTTGGAAACAGTGGTCAACATTTTACACAATTTTATGAATCAAACAACTACTTGAATAATCGTTTCAATAATTATTTGATAAGTGACCATAAAAGTAGTCCTTTACACACTACACTTTTTTTGTTTAGCAGATCATACAGAAATGCAGCTTTAAACAGAGATAGAATAAATATTAAAAACATAAATACATCAAATTCTGTGCTGCAGCCTCGGTGTGAGCTGATCCATGAGCATGTCTGAAAGTGTATTTGTCTGATGTCTTTGTGCACGTGCATCTACGCACACGCCGATGCCGCCTTCACGACAAGCCACTCGACTGTCAGCCCAGCCACGTGGCAGATGAGGCGCTTAGCAATCTCAGTGACAGGCACAAGATGTCCCGGACCGCCAGAGGCAAACACACACACACAAAATGTAGCTCAATCAGATGTGCTCAGCTGCGACTCATGCATGGTATATATATATATATGTTTTTAGGGATGAACAGGTAGCTGCAGAGGACGAGGCCAAACAAGCGAGTGATCTCTTGACATTTTAACTAATCCCTTCTAGCTGGTGGTTTCTTGCACATATGTGAGACTTGCTAGCAGCCTGGATTGGCTTTTTCACATATGCTACCTGTCACGTCGGATTGAACGATGGCATGGAACAGGCTGCGGACGTGAGGGCTCAAACACTGAAGTGGACTGTGATTGGATTTGGATGACACAGCTGGCTCTAGGCTACTGGCCTTTCTGCTTGAGCTGTGGGTTTAGAAGTGGATTCTTTAACTGCTTTGGTGTCTCATACTGTACGTTGGTAAACATGCCACCAGGAAGCCAGCAACATTTAAGGATGTTGAATATTTAGATTAATCCTCTGATTTGGAGTCTTCAACATGTTTTTGTTAGTTTGATGTGTTCCTGAGTCGTCGTTTGGTTGCTTCATAGGTAAGGTGTGATAAGTCCTAGTCCAACATTTAGAACCACATTTAAGAAATGCTGTGACTGTGCTCATTTGTGTTATTTGCGGAGGCTCTGGACAAGCCACAGTGGCCTTATGTGATGCACGTCTGCGTTTGGTGGCTCTGGGCGAACACACGGTACCTGTCAGAAGCAGTTAGAGCCCCGTTCAGCAACCTGCCGTCAGACACCAGCTGAACTTTTCACTTGTCAATTTGGAAAGGTTAGCACTAAAAATCAGCTGCGACAGATGCAAATGGATGGATGCTTCACGTCATCCAGGCTGGTGTGTTTGATTTCTGGTCCTTGGGCACATTTTTGATTTTTCATGATTTAACATGTTTTCCATCTTTAACCACACCTGAAGATGCAATCAGCTCATCAAGCTCTGCAGTACTCTTAATAACGACCAGTCCAGTAGAATCAGGTGTGTTAAAGCAGGAAAACATCTAATACATCTAATACATCTAATACAGGTGCATCTTAAATAGTCAGAAACTATAAATCATTGAATCACTGAAAAAAATAATTGGTTTTGTCAATCATCTCAAAAAGTAAAATTTATTATAGAGATGACAGGGCGATTAAATGATCGGTTGACAACTGAAGGCTGTTTTTAAATTTCCTGAATTTCCATGTCTCTCATGGATCTTGCAATTTACAATATAACACTAACTAAAATATTATGTTAATGAAACAATCACCAAAAAGTATGATTGAGAAAATGTTTTTACTAGGGATGCACCGATGTGAAAATTTCGGCCGATATCGATATCCGATATACATATCGGCAGTCACTGCCGATATCGATATTTGCCGATATCGATATATGTAGAGAAAAAAAGTTTTCTGCAGTGTCACAAATTTAGTACAGACCAGAAAAAACACTGTACATTTGAAAAGCACAACAGTGCTCTTTATTTAAAGGAAGGCTCACTGTAGAACTCTTGTCATGTGGTTAGAGGAAGTACGGCGGAGCGGACCCGATGGAGCTCCGCGAAGGCGGCGGCGTCGGCGGCTGGCGATGAGGAGGCGGCAGGACGGTGCAACGTTCCGCGCATTTTTTTTGTCTTTTCGGGCGATGCGATGTGACGGAGGAGCCCACTAGGAATGTTTAGTTAATTGATTATTTGCCAACTTTTACATCAATTGGCAACTATTTTGTTAATGAATTGATGAATAGATGTGAGTTATTTTTATAGAAAAAATATCCAAGTTCTCTGGTTCCAGCTTCTCAATTCTGATTATTTTCTGTTTTTTTTTTCTTCTATATCATTGGATTTTTGGCTGTTGGTCTGGACAAAAAATATATTTTAGGGTACATTTTTATGTTTGGGAAACACGGATCAACAATTTACACTTTTATCAACCAACTAAATAAATATTTGTTTTAATAATCAATAGATAAATAATGAATTATCTCCCCAAATAGTTGATTATTGTATGAATTCACTCATACATTTAAAATATTGTGATCAGTTTTGGGTTTTCATTATCTCGAAGAAATAATCTAAAATCATAATTACAAGAAATGACGACTTAAAATACTGTTACTTCTACCTGTGGTTCAGGTGGAGCTGAAGATGAAGTACAATGACCAGCACTGTAAGGAGAGAGGTCTCCTCCCAGGTTCCCGCTGGTATGAGATCCAGGCCTATCGAGCTCTGAACCAGGCCCTTGGGAGGTAAACCTGCCTTCTGCAACGCTTTTTTCTTGTGCTTCTGTGTTTTATGCTTCAATCTTTAACTTTGATTTTACAGGTGTATCCGCCACAAAAATGACTGGGGAGCCCTGATTCTGGTAGACGACCGTTACCGCAATAATTCCAATAAATACATCACAGGTATTTATAAACACAGCTGGTTTATTTGTTAAACTGCACAGACCCTAGATGGCAGTAGTTCTACATTTAAACAAGTCTTGTTTCCTGTCTGTGTCTCTCAGGTTTGTCCAAATGGGTTCGTCAGCTGGTCCAACATCATGACACCTTCAGCGGGGCCATGCAGTCTCTGGGAGCTTTCTCTCAGGGACAGCAGAAGGTGTCGCTGTCCCCCCCTGATACACAGACCCTGGCCTCTGCTGACCCTTCTCCAGATCCTCCACTGTCAAGAACCCAAGAGAAACTAAATCCTCTCAAGGTCTCAGAGCTTGACAGTAGCTCCACAAACATACGCTTCTTTCCTCATATGCAGTTGAAAGCTGAAAAAAATGTAAATGCAGGTAAGTGCTGATACAGAGATTTATTATTGAGATGTATAGTCCATTTAATTCCTAAAATGTTAATATATTGGTTCTGTAAACCAGGGCCCCTTTATTAAAATCTACTAACTTATAAATTGATGATACGAGTAAAGAATTCACTATTAGATAAGATTTATTTACTCATTAAAGGATTGTGGGCATGGAGTCTTTGGATGGGGTGCTGGAGAGCAATCCTTTTGGGGACTTCCTCGTTCTGCTGGGAGACTTCAATGCTGATGTGGGCACTCTGCAACTACCTTTGTCACCAACTCTGTTCATAACCTTTATGGACAGAATTTCTGGTGCAGCCAGGGTGGTGAGGGGCAGGTAGATTGACGGGTGGATCAGTGCTGACTCTGCACTCGTCTGTTGTGATGAAGAAGTAGCTGATCCAATAGGCAAAGCATTGGATTTATTAGTAAATCTACGTTTCTATTTACACCTATAGTTACGAACTTTGGGTAATGACCAAAAGGAGGACTATCGTCAATACAAGCAGCCGACGTGAGTTTTCTTGGCAGGGTGGCCGGGCGTTCCCTTAGAGATAGGGTGAGAAGCTCAGTCATCCGGAGCTCAGAGTAGAATCACTGCTCCTCCCTATTGAGATGAGCCAGATTGGACGCCTACCTGGTGAGGTGTTAGAGGCATTGGGACATGCTGGAGAAAATCTTTCAGCTGGCATGGGAATGCCTTGGGGGAAAAAAAAAAGTTGTTACACCCCTAATCACAAATCCTCTGATAAGACTAAAACAATTCTGTTTTGTTTTTGTTTCTGTTTGTTATTACAGTGTTATAAAATAGTTTGGGTACCCCTGATAATTGTCAGTTATGGTGCTGACATCAGTAATTGAGTTGAAGCTTGCTTTAGCAAAATATTTTATTTTGAAATTCAATTTGTGCAAGAAGCCATCCAAAGGTGACGCCACAACTGACAATAAAATACAACACATGTTTGAAAAATATGCGACTATTAGACAATTTGATTTGGAGAGGATTTGACTATGAGCCTTTTAGACAAATGTTTTTATCTAAACAGGACCATACCGTTTTGACTATATGGGGGTGCCCACTACTGCTGAAGGTAAATTGTTGCATAGAATGTCTTTTTTTTATTTAAATAATAGCCTATTTTGAGTTCAAAATAATGTTTTCCTTTAAAAAAGTATGTTCTTACTACATATAAATAAATCACCAACTGCAGTTGTACAATCCAAGAGAGCGGACAGGACCATCAGGAATTATGAATTTTTCTGAATTGTCTCACAATGGCTGCTTCTTCAACAAATTCCCCCCACCTTGCCTGGGGGAAAATGCTGCAACAGTTTATTAAGTCTTTAGAGACCCTCAAGAAATCCTAGTACCATCACCTACCTTTTTTGTCCTATCTACAAAAAAATGTTCAGAGATCAGTCAACTATAGCAAAAAAATCAATCAGATTCAACTTTAAAAAACTTAATTTTAAAACAGCCCTAATATCATGTGACTTAATAATCATGTGACTTAGCTATTTAATCCATTTATTTTGAGATGTGTTGAAGAAGATACATGAACACATCAGAGCTCTTACCGGACTCCTCCTGTCTGTGAATGACAAGAAAAAAAACAAGCATGTGTAATTTTTCTGGGATATATTAGCATGACATCACCACAGGAAAATGTGCCGAGGTGATGTGTTTACACATCGCCTGTTGTTTCCGGGGTCATGACATGGTTGAGCTGTTCGATGCAGTATGGTGTGTCCCTCCCCCCACACGCACACACACACACACACACACACACACACACACACACACATCCCCCAGGCCCTGGGATCAGTTGAGTGGCTTGCCTCATTACTGTAAGGTCTTTTGCGTGCCTGAGTGGCGCTGGAGCGAGCTGATGAGCAGATGTTGGACTGTTGCTTTTAATTAAATCCTCTTGACCTTTGTTTGGGTTATATTGAGCATAAGCTGCATTTATATCTTTCTTTATATAAAAGCCTTGGCAGTGATGGTTCTTTGCATACCAGTTTTATTTCATGGTGAAATTCAAAATGCTAATTTGTGAGTCTTAACATGTTTGTACTGTCATCAGAGGTTAGGTATTTGATGAAACAGTTTCGAAAAGGATTTAATTGAGGTTTCAGGTTAATTAGGATTCAGGAGCTAGTATGTTTTAGTTTATTGTGTCACGAACATCTTCAAACCTGAATTTACAGCACTGATGCAGCACTTATCCAATTATTTTAACCTTTTAAGGGAAAATTGGCATTTATTTGTACTCAAGGCACTAAATATGGCTGTGAGGGATGTTTTCAGACATTTTTATAAGTTCAGAAGTGTAATGGTGTACATGGAAACATAAGAATTATAATCTATATCAGTATGTTAATGTACACAATATTTACAGTAGTTAGTAGTCGTAGATTTTTTACAGAATATAAGGTCATTAAATTTGTCTGGCCTCTAAAGGCCTAAAAAAAATTAACCCTAAAATATTTTCTGTAACCTGAAATCTATTGTTAGAGCCACTGATTGTTGTTTCCTTAATGCAGATCGGTTGAAGCCAAAGCACAGACCCCCAGTGGAGATGCTATTCAGTCCAAAACCAGCAGCTCCGGCCATGTACAGTATCTTCACTTCCACCCCCATCAGCAAACGCTTTCAGAAGTCAATATTTAAGCAAACAGGAACGAGTCATTCCAGCCATCACTTTGAAACTGTGGAGAAACCGTCTGTCGCCTACCCACAGGAAACAACTGAGGAGTCTGGACTTAAACCAGCAACGACTCCTCCCAGCTGTGAGAAGAAGACACCCCCAAGAGACAGTCCAGATAACGAAGACCAGAGCATCTTCTTCACTCCAGAACTGTTTGAAGAAGAGGGGAGAAGTCCACAACAAGAGACAGAGAGAGGGTCTTCTCCTAGGACGGTTTTAGGGATAGAGAACTGGTCAGAAGAACTGTTTGTTTCTCAGGTGGACGAAGGACAAGCTTCCATTTCTGAGGGACAGGCGATTGTTTTAGTTGGTGACAGCAGTACAGCGCTGTCACAGGGACACATGGATGTCAGCGAACAGACACAAGACGAGAAGGGACAGCAGGTGGGGAACCAGAGCAGGCAGAAAGGCAGTAGACTCCACAGACTTTCTAGGTCAAGACAAAAGTCCCACCCCCTCTAACAGGTAATCAATTAGATGGTATCGAGACACACCGTAAACCAATCAGAATGGTTTACTACAAAATGAAATCACATGTTCAGTTTGTTATACATTGTCTCACTGCAGGAATGTGCTATGTTGTAAAATCACGTGTCCAGTTACAGGAGAGGGACAAAATATTGCAATATAACACAATAGACACTCTAGAACTTTTTATTGTTCATGTATTTCTTGGAATTCTCTAAAAGTATGTTTTAAATAAATAAAATTTTTTTCTGATAATTAGATTAACAACTCATCTGCAGGTAGCATCATTTACAATACACATTGTACTTTTCATTTATTAGAATAAAATTGAAAAGTAAATATATATATATATATATATATATATATATATATATATATATATATATATATATATATATATATATAGTTTTAATTTTGTGTGTGTGTGGCAGTTTTCTTTCTTCCTTAGTCACAGATATTGGAATTTATTATTGATTTTTTGGTTTTTCAATATATGTATAATCACAGAAGTAGTATCGTAAATTACCCTGTGATTCTCAGTTTATAACATGGATGCATAATCCTAATTTTTTCTTATTGGTGTTTCCCAGTTCATCATGTAGAAGTAAGAAGTATGAGTATGTTCCTAAAGCCTCAGGCGGGGCTATTACCAAAATAAAGTAAACGAGTCCTCAGCCACATCAGCTCCTCATGACATGTGACAGCTCTTCCTATTAAAGCCATTAAGGCTTAAAGAAATATGCAACTAACCAGCATTACTGAAATTGCTGATTGAACGTGCATTTTAATAAATCATTAAAATACAAAAGCAAGAAGTCATTTGTTTCCTTGAGGACAACAACGTGGTTTAGTTTTAATGATGCTGAGGAGCACCAACACTTGAATTCTGTTAAGCACAATAAATTCAATGATAATTTCATTCATGATTTGTTTTCAACTACGATGATGTTTGAATATATAAAAAGGTTCAAACAATGTGTATATATATATATATATATATATATATATATATATATATATATATATATATATATATGTGTGTGTATATATATGTATGTATGCGTATGTTTAGCATAATAGAAAAATCATATTAGAAAAAAATCTATAACACCAAAATTAAATGTAATGTAAGATAGTGGGTTTAATTTTTTATTTTCTGAAAATTTTCCAAAACTTTGAATAAAAGACAACTTTCGTTGTGAGACAATGATGCTCACACAAGGATGTCAAATGTCCATGAGCATCCGTTGAGTTGAGTATTTTTAGGCGGTCTTTCTACTTTACTTGGAAGTAAAATATCTACTATCTGTTAATCTGCCACTTTCAGACAATCAGACAAAAAGGGACAAACTGATTATTTTCTGGTTTCTTTAGTCTTTTATAATTGTCTATATTAATATAATGATGTTTTGGTTGTGAACTGATTGACATGTGACATTATTTTATAAATCAAAAACCTAATTTATTAATCATTTAAATCATTGATTGATTATCGGCTATTAATACATCTGTTAGTTGCAGCCCGAGAAAACAAAAAATAAACCAAATGTGAACATTTGATAAATTGATAATCAAAATAGTTGGAGATTAATTTAACAGTTAAAAACTAATCCTTTAATTGACTAATCATTGAATTGAGCTCTGTATCAAATTGTCACATTTACACTTGGTTGTCTGAACACATAAAGCTATTGTGTTCTCATCAGTCATATATATCTTATATTTTGTGACCTCCTGTGCTTTATGGAACAACAGCAGTATGTATTGTGACCTATGCATGTATGTGTAATCAGGAGTTTAATGGCCATATTTGATTGTTTGAGTCTGAGAAGATGAGGTCATTTAATCAAGCCAATGCTAAACGCAGAATCATCAAACAGGCTGAGTTTAAGGGAGGCAGAAAAAAATGAGATTAAACATGATTACACTGATGTGATTTGTCTCATTACAGCACAAACTTACACAGACAAGTGTTCCATTAAAGCCTTTCTTTGCTCACTAGGACCCTTGTATATGTAATCGTGCATGACCACTCGTTAACATCATCAAAACACAGAGCGTGGAGAGGCCAGCGAATGTGTGTTAAAAGCACTTAATAGGGAGCCCATATTACTGGAAGATGCAGTAATGGCTGTGAATGGCAGTGTTTTTCCCCATTAGCGTAATTCAGCTTTCTCCCCGACTACAGATCATTAAAGCTGCAGTAAGACTACATTTTTATTTTAAACATAAACAAAACTGAGATACAAAGCACCTTTGCTCCCTGTGTTAATTTAAAATCCCACAGATTATCTCCTGTTCGCACAAATTAAACAACCAATGCATACTTTCAATAGTTCTTTCTCCTGTTACACAACTTTTTTCAATTTTTTTTTTCTGAAAAAAAATATCGAACTACAAATATTTATATTGTGATAAGATTTGTGATATAAGTGGAAATGGTAATTTACATTTCCGAGCTATGGTTATTTTACAATTTTTCCAATACTGGGTAGAATTATGTTGAATCACTTTTCATTATTTCTTGTCAATTATTCAGAAAGCCTTGAAATATTTCACTCTGTGTTTAATGAATCCATATAACATAAGTTTCTAAAAATGTTTTCAACTTTTTAGAAAAAATGTGAATTGATGAATTTGATTCCAGCAAAAACACACACATATATGTCAGGTCTTTGGCAAATTACACCTGTTTTTTAAGTGATATTTCATGTGCTATGTTTATTTACACGTGGAGTCTTTGCAGCAAAGAGTTTAGAGAGTCTGTGTTCAGCCGGCTGAGCCGAGGGGCAGACACAACAGAGTTACAGGGACAAACTCTACATGGAAATAGCTCAGTTCGGGGAGATGCTGTAAACTCCACAGTGAGGAACCACAACTCAATCCTGTTAGTTCCACCAGAGTTGAATTTGACATTGTGACTCCTGAACAAGAAACAGTATCAGCTTCCTGCCGACCAGAAGATGCTGCTGGAAATGGCACAATACATGAAAGGTAAAATACTGTAGGTTTATGCACAGTACACAGTGTTAAATAAGACTGCAACTAGGGTTAGGGATATTTTAATGGATGATCAGTCTTTTGTTTACTGAAATTACTTATTGATTAGTTGTTTGGTTCATAAAATAGTCTAAAATGTCGACCTATGTTTCCCAAAGGCAAAAATTCAACCTGAAATGTATTTATTTTGTCCAGAATAGTCCACAACCAAAAGATCAGTTTACTGTTGTAGAAGACTAAAGAAACTAGAAACTAATCAGGTTTAAGAATCTGGACATTTTTGATTAGTTGCTAACTACTACTTTAATCTCCAACCATATTTGATATTCAAGTTATAGGTTTGAGTCATATTTAAGAAGAAATTACTTACCAAATACAAAATTCTCTTGTTCCAGCTTCTCAAATCTCATTACTTCTTCTATAACATATTCAACTTGTGACTGTCTGGATAAAAACTGACATTTTAGATTAAATCTTCAGCTTTGGGAAACACAAATTGACATTTTATACCATTTGATGAACCAAGCCACTAACCGATCAATCATATCAATAACTGATAGATTTTTTGACTATCAAAATAGTGATCAGTTGCAGCTTGACAGAGTGGTACATACAGTATGTTTTTTCCGGGATTACTGCCCCTATTCTCTTTTTAGAATGTTAATTTAGACTTGACCAAAATGCATTAATGAAGCAATATTTTGTGAACTGCTTATATATATTGTGTTTTACTTTATTTGCATTTAGCAGACACTTTTGTCCAAAGTGATGTATAAAAGAAAAAACATAAAAAAAGAAGTGAATAAGAAAGCATAATTACATCACAGAAAAAGTGTAAACTGCTTGTAAATGTAGTTATCAGAAAGGTTAACCTTTATACCTTTCACCATTCATCATCGCTTCTATGGACTCGTTGAATAATAAAGGTATATAAAAGGAAGAGAACCACAAATAATATATTATTTATCCAGTATGTTAGTAGCACTCAGAATCTATAGAAATGTCCGGAATTCATAAATGAATAACGTGTTTGAACCTCTACAGTGTATCTGATTTATTATGAGCCTTTAATTAATTTATTAATGTAAAATTTAGATTGTTCTTCAGGTGTCTTTTATACAGGTCACAGATTGACACAGGTGTTTTTACTGCAGGTAACAGGTCTTTTTCAGTGTGTCTAAGCAGTAGGAGTAGTTAACCAGTCTGTGGGGGCCAGAATTGTTAATGTTTGGCAGGGGATCCTGGGAATACTTTTATACTCAAATAAATGCAACTCAAATTATATCTTTTATATAATGTGGTGAATTTTCTTTTTTTTTTATTCTGTATCTCATTGTAAAAAGTAACATACCTTTAAAATTATAGACTGTTCACTTCTATATCAGTGGGTAAATTTGCAAAAGACTACACTAGTTTACCTACATCATATCAAAATACTGACATACTGTACATACTGAAATATTTTACCTACTCTACAATTTCTCCTCTGCTCTATGTGTGTATAAGACAAGGCTCCATGCTCTTTAGGCCTCCACTGCCCTATGTGTGACACACAGCTACTTCCTGTTGCAAAAGGTACTTTATGAGAAATATGTATATTTACAGCTGCTAAATAATCTGAGCTGAGATATTACTCAGAACAGATGTGCATCACTTTTGTTCTGGTTTCATTTTTCCTTTCTCAGGTGCTTTGCAGATTGTGGTTTGTGAATGTGAATCTGTCATTTCTGAGAAGAGACAGACTCTGTCGTGCAGCAGCGATGCAGCACTGCCTGTATTGACTGACTTGCTGCTACAGTCCTGAATTGAATATGTTAGTCATAGAGAAATGTTAGTATCACAAGTAAAAGTACAGAAGTAAAAGTAAAAAATAAAATAAAAGTAAAAGTATTCCTATAGAAAAATAGAAGCATGAGGGGGGTTCATGTTTGGCCACATGATTTGAGTGTTACATAGTCATTGGGTAAGATTTTGGGGGTAAAATGGGGTAATCTTGGATAACATTTGGAGATACAAATAAGTGCGGATGTCAATTTACATATCAGTTTTGAAATTGTGTCAATAGTACATTTAAAAAATGGACATATGATAAATCTCTTATTTAATACTTTTTTATGACAATGATATATGTATTAATAAAAGGGTCTGTATCGCAAGCACTCGACCCCTACACAACACTAGTGTTCCAGGAGTTTTAACTTTTAATGCTAATGTTCTGAATATCTGTCAAAAAAATTCCACAAAAAAGAACACACATCTGTGTGCCGTGCACAACTTATATCCAAAAGCTGAGGTTGTTCTGACAGAGATACACAAGGTCAGAAACAGTGCTGTGTAATAATAATAAAAACTTAACAAAACATCATTTAACCCTTGAAACAAAATATATCAACTGAGGACAGACTATGACTACTCTTAATATTAATTCTACTATTATTGCTATTATGAACTAATACTATTCTAATCAACCTATTGATTACTGAAATGATTATTCAATTGTTTTGTTCATAAAATGGTGTAAAATTTTGACTGCTGTTTTCCAAAGCTGAAGATTCAACAACACAAATCAGTTTACTATTGTAGGTAGGACTAAAGAAAATTCAATTTAGAAGCTGGAACCGTAGGATTTGGTGATGTCCTTTGAAATGACTTAAACACATTAATAGAGTAACAAAATATTTGGCAATTAATGTAATATTTAGTGACTAATCAATTATTATTATTGCAGCTTTAATCATTAGTAAGATGTTGTATGTTTACCTGATATGAGATATCAGGTTTTTATCAGAGGGTTGTGAAATGCAAGCAATTAAACCACAGAAAATCATATTAAAATAAGACTGCAAAATTGAACATTTCATTTCTTTTAGATAAATGACACAGAACTAAACACTGTTTAATCTGTATTCAAATCCTCAACTTCTCCTATTTCACTAAAACCATCTGCAATGTGTTGACATTACAGCATATTTTATTTCTGTGGAAACAGCCAATCCACCTTCCATCATCCAAACCTGAGTAATTGTAACGAATGTATAATAATGTGGGTGAGATTAAATATGTGCAGCTCAGATATAATGACCTTTAATTAAAGGTTATTTCGATGCCCCAGTGGAAATTAAGGAAGGAAGATTATTTTCGTCTGAGTGAGCACAAAATTACCTCTGCTCAGTAGGTAAAACAAAAAAGGAAATGATATTACTTTATGAGAAATTAGTTAAATGTATATGCATAAATATTCTATATTTAAATATATAAAATTTAAATATTATTTGCAGAAATTAGGTTAGACTGATTGGAGAGTAAAAGGTAAAAGTTAGAATTATAATATAACGGGAATTAAGTTTTCACATTACAGGAATAAAGCCCTAATATTAAAAGAATAAAGTTGTAATATTAAAATTATACAGTAATGATGAAATAGAAATATCATTGTAATTGATCAATCTGGAAGTTAAAATTTAAATGATGGATTTATTTAAGGAAAAATTGTTGAGAACATCTGAGATAATGAAAATCTGATCTGATCTGAAGATCTGTCTACAAAATACAGTCTGATGTTACCTGATATTAATAAAGCCTGTCCTTGGAAATTAAATCAATATATTTACTTTAATTGTCCTTACATGTAAAATGTCTCTGATTGGTACATGCATGAACTTCAAAGGATGATTCTGTCTTCCTCAGATTCTTGTTTGTTTTGAAGATATAGGTGAACTGAACATGGAGCAGATAATGAATCTTTTCGTTAATGTAGCCTCAAAGTGAAATCACTGTGTCATGAACATCTCTGCAGCTGACAGCTTGAATAGTTGGCCTTCGTATCAAAACCTTTTCTCTGCCTACCTGCTCTTAACCACCATATGTTTTACGGAGCTGCAGAGTTTGAATTACCAGAAATGATGGTGACTCGTAAATCTGTCCTGGGAAACATTTGCTTCTCATTTGTGTGGAGAGCTCGGGTTCGAGTGGAGGTTTGTGTCCAGGGAGACGACCTCTGTAGTTTCAGCAGGTATTAGCTCAGTATGCTGCAGTAAAGAAGCTGAACTGACTCCTGAGTTATTAGTCTCCTCAGCAGCCAACCTGTCTTGTGTCAAGGAGGAAATGGTGGAGATCACTGAAAACAGTTCACAGTTGACATCCTGTCAGGTAGAACGTTGACTGGGCTTTTATTCCCAGGTCAGACTTGGCCTGTTTGTTTATCACTGTGTGAACAAGCCAGTTTTTGTTGCTTAGATCTATTGAAGCTGACGGAGTAAAGTTTTTATAGGTAGTAACTGTGAAAATAAACATTTCCTTATAAATGTATCAGGTTGGCAAACATTTTTTGAATTTTTATTGAAATAACATGATTGTCTTTGTGCTTTTTCAAATAATAGAATAAAGAAAATGATATCAATTATTTTCAAATAAACCAGGTTGCTCCATCAGACCAAATCTAAAAAAATATAAAATAACTTTGTTAAAACAATGCAAATAAAGTTTTGTTACCCTAACCCTAAATTTCAGGAAAAAAGAATAATTCACAAACAAATAATGCAGATGTGTTAACCAATAAGCTTAATTGGTTTTGGTGACTGCAACGAGTCAGTTTCTTCCACTGCGTGTGTGCATGGGCAGGTTGGCGGTAGACTGACTGTTTCGGCAAATTAATCCTAGTTCATGTGCTACAACCAACATTGACTTTGAATGTAGTCTCTGGTTTTATAGGACTGTCAAATATTCACAACCCCTATGTAATGTGGCTGCAGCAGTATCTCATGCCTGCAGGACTGATCCAGGGTGGAGTTCCAGTTTGTTGCAGATGGCGGGAAACTCCCTCAGATACACTCAAGCAATCCCACATTTGGGAATCCTTCAGCAAATACTCAAGCAGATCAAACATGTGACTTCTCACTCATCTCCTGCTTTTCTCTACTCGGAATGATAGATTGCTCTTCTTTTTAAAAAAGTGTGGGTGAAAGGTGATCAGGTATTAAAACCTGTCAAAAAGCAGCTTGCTCTCCGACTGAGAGAAATGCACAGAAACGTGTTGAGAAGTGGGAGGAGGCAAACCACAGAGCTGTTGGTGGTCCGGACTCAAAGCTGAGTAAATACTGTTAGTGATGAGACAATGTGTGTCAAAACATAGCAGTTACTTCACTAATGAAGGCTCAACATTGACAGACCAACACACACAGACACACAGACAGACATACACTCTAACACATACATACACAAATATGAGGATCCATTTGTAGCAAATTCATCAGACCCATAATAACAAATGTGTGCATAGATGATTACCTCAGTAAATTTTGTCATGCATGCATGCATTGTTACATACATTTTGCATTTCACACACAACAAGAAGCTTTATTACGCACCGCAGGGTGTATGTGTCTGTCTGCTACTGTTTGATTTCTCAAACAGAGGCAGACAGAGGTGCACATGCTTTAAGTGCTATGCACGGCTTCTTGTTATGTGTGTAGAGTGCTTACATCATTTCTACATGCATGTGAGTGTGTGATAAAAATGTTCAATTATCTTCATATATGCATTCATGCATGCAATTGCAAAAAATAAATAAACACATGGATGTCATGTGATAGACCTAACACGCATGGAATTACAACAGTACAGCGTCATCACATGTGAATGTGCATGAGTAGGGCACTATTATAAGTCAATGGGGATACTACGTTACATGTCAAGTGCAGCCATGCTGCACAGGCGTCAAAGCACATGTTTCTGACATGCTCTGTGGGTACTTGACACACATTTGGAAACAAATGGAACCTTATACACATTCAATTCAATTCAATTTATTTGTATAGCCCAGAATCATAAATCACAGATTTGCCCCAGCGGGCGGTTTGTACAAAGGTAACACAACATCCCCTGTCTTTAGACCCTCACATCATACAAGATAAAACTCCCTAAAAAAACACTTTAACGGAAGAACCCTCAGAAAGAGTAACAGAGGAGGAATCCCTCTTCCAGGACGGACAGGCTGCAGAGGATGTGTGCAGGTGGAAACATTACAGGGAAAAATGGATATTACAAACAGAAAAACATAAATGTAATGAATTTGGATGTAAGTGGAGAATGAAGCGCAGGATCCATCACAGCTTCCAGGTGAACCAGGACAGCATCAGACCCTCCAACATCTGTAGATCCCTCAGTGGCTGCACTGTGTATGCTCTGTGAATGAGAACACACAGGGCAGGACTCTGGAAACATAGCAGATTTAAAAGTACAATAATACACACACATATATATAGGGGCTGTTAAAGTTAAACTATCCAGTTTGTTCCATATCTGCTTTAATAGTAAAGTTATGATTAAAAACTGGTGGGTTGTTGACTGAACACAGGTCGTAAGTCTTATATTTTTCTCACCACACACACACTCACTTGAAGCCCTGAGGAAAATCCCAACAGAGCAATGATGGGAAAGTGCTTTGTTCTTGCCTCTTAACAGAATCTATAAGTGCTGACAGACATGACGATTTAAAAACAGGAGCTCTTAAAATCAAACAGGACACACTCAGTGTTTTAATTCTGTGGCAACATAGCCGAGAGCCTGCCCTGACTCATCACACTTTCAAAAGGTCGCTGGCACACCTCGCCGTGGGAATGACACTTCACAAACCATCTCTGTTTGAACAAGTTGATTCCACTTTCTCCACCACACTCTGTGTTGGCCATTCAGCAGCCTGATTTATAAAGGAGCAGCAACGACTCAATGCAATGGCTCAGACTTCAAAAGGGTAAAGAGCGATGAATACGGTTCATAAGTGTGCACGGGAACACACCTTCATGCAGCCAACACAGATGTAATATATATAATAAAAAATAAATATTTGATTATGAGAATTTTATTCAAATCTTAACATTTTCTGATTTCTTTATTCTTCTATGTATAACTGTAAACTGATGTTTTTGGGTTGTGAGCTTGACAACTGTACAAACCTATAAAAAATGGACCAGTTCCTGTTTCTTCACAGAAAAAAGTCAGTAAGCATCTTTCATGACAAAAGGTATAAAATATATGCAGTTTTGTTTTGCAAAGTGTGTAACTCAGGCTGAAACTAATGACTATTTTGATATATATTGAATATTAAATCAATAATTTAGTTATTAGTTGTTTAGTTCATAAAATGGTATAAAATGTTGTTTACTGTTTCCCAAATCTAAAGATTCAACTTCTTTTTTTGTCCAGGCCAACAGTCCACACCCCAAAGATCATCAGTTTACTATTATAGAAGAATAAAGAAATATATATAGTGTCTGAGTACCCTTAGGTGGTTATATTGTTAAAACAATATTACTTTTTAATATTACATTATTACTATTTATTAATGATGTTAATATTCTGTTGTCAAAGTCAAAGTCAATTTGTTGTGGTCTAAACTTTCTTTCAAACACTGAATCGTGTAAGTTTGAGCTAAAATATATAGATATTTGTCAGGAACATTGTTTTATCAGAAATTTACTACCCATCCTGTTGTCCCAAGTGCAGGTGTTCCGCAGCCATCTAAGAGGAACCCAGTCATGCGTCAATGTCCATCGCTCTCTTTTGACGCCCTTGTTCGCGTCAGAAAACAAAGGCGGTGTTTGTCGCCGCTGTGGCAGCAGGGACAACACCTCTAAAGCAAACAGGCCTTTATACCTGCAGCATAAAGCTCGGCCTTTGTCCCCCAGCCTCCACCCTGCTGCAGAACAGGTGCCGCTTCAAGCTGCATCTCTCATTCATTGTCTCCACAATTCCAAAGCCCATTGCTTTTAATACTTGACATTAGGCGACTTTCTCTGAATGAACCCGACTCATTGGCTGCAAATAGTCCAAACACAGCTTAGCAAATGTGTGTTTGTGGTTGTCCTGCTAAATTTCTGAAGGACACAGGTTCTTCTTTTGAGAAATGAAACTGTTGCTACTCTGACTGTTTCCTGAATGTTGGAAGAAGAAGATCAGTGTCTATTTTTGTTTTTGAAGAGGTTATGGAGTAAAGGATGGATCCTATGCATCTTAATGAGACAATGTCATCAATGATAATAGCTACAGAATGTTAACAATATTTATCCATGACTCATTTTAGTTTAACAGGTCAAATCAAACTTCTGAATAAGAGCTGAAATTATTGACCTTGATGTAGTTTAAGTATTGAATATGATATCATGAGATTTTAGATAATCATAAAGGAACACACTTACAGGTTACGTAAAAAGTTGTAGTAAAGGTTATAATAAATTACTGATAAAGAACCAAAAAACATGTTGATATAACATAATTCATATTTTCTCTCTGCATTGTGTTGTGTCTGCTTCATTAAGTCTTTCCTTGGACTAGGTGTTGTCAATGAGTGTGAATGGGTGAATGTATAGTTATGACATCTCAGGATTTCTTTAAAGTTGTGATGTCATAACTATACATATGCCCGTTCACACCCATTGACATCAGAGGAGAGACTCACAAATTTTAATGAAGCAGACATAAAACGATGCAGAGAGAAAAATTTTAAACTATATAAAAATGTTTTTTGGTTCTTCAAACCACAAGTATATCTTGTTTGTGAATTCACAAATTCATGTCTGTTACAGGATAAGTGTAAACACAGAACCTTTAAGTTGTCATCCAAACATTTGTACTTTTGCTCTCTTTTCATGTATAAATGTTGAAATGCTGCAGAAGCAGAGGAAGAATGAGCAGCTGAGAGGTAGCAGGGAGCAGAAACATGTCGGTAGCTGTCGGTTGATCCCTGAGCAGCAAAGGAGTCGTACATCTGTCAATCGTGTAGGTGGCAAAGGTGCAGCTGCAAATAACTTAACCAGAGTTAAAGCTGCTGGATCATGAGAGAGCAAACACGTTTATTGACAGAGACACAAAGGAAGGTTTAAGGTCGTCTCATCCCAGTTGTGTGAAATTTCAGCCAAATGCCGCTGTGTACAGAGATGACTTCATTTGTGAAGATCATATACCTACATTAATGTCAGGACCGGAACAGGACACAGGACTGTGAAGAGACAGATAAAATAGCTAATAGTCACCTCGACACATTTACTTTACTAAAACTTCAACCTGTCTTTTGGACCCTATTCCATCCGGATCGCTAAAAGACATTTTCCCTTTGATTAGCCCTTCCTTAGAAGAAATACTCAGTATGTCACTATTATCTGGCTATGTACCACTGTCCTTTAAAGTAGCTGTAATTAAACCTCTCCTTAAAAAACCTGCCCTTGACTCAAGCACTTTTGCCAACTATAGACCCATTTCCAATCTTCCCTTCCTCTCTAAGATTCTGGAAAAAGCAGTTGCTAAACAGCTGTGTGACTTTTTACACAACAATAACTTATAAGAGGATTTCCAGTCAGGTTTTAGAATGCATCACAGCACAGAGACGGCTTTAGTTAGGGTTTCAAATGATATTCTCGATGCATCTGATAAAGGATTTATTTCCATCCTTGTTCTGTTAGATCTTAGCGCTGCATT
Source organism: Eupleurogrammus muticus (assembly GCA_036785175.1). NCBI lineage: Eukaryota > Metazoa > Chordata > Actinopteri > Scombriformes > Trichiuridae > Eupleurogrammus > Eupleurogrammus muticus. The sequence continues at coordinate 24,187,360 of JAYKQN010000009.1, forward strand.
TGACACAGTCGACCTTCAAATCTTGTTACAGAGACTAGAGAATCTTATTGGTATAAAAGGGACTGCACTAAACTGGTTTAAGTCTTTCAGATTGTTCCTAATTTGTCCATATCAATAATGTTTCTTCTATCCATACCAAAGTTAATCATGGGGTTTCACAAGGTTCTGTGCTTGGACCAATACTTTTCACTATCTATATGCTCCCATTGAGGAGGGATCCCTCTTCCAGGACGGGCAGGCGTGCAGTAATTAGGAAATTACTGCAATCATTAGGAAACACTCTTTTAATTTCCACTGTTATGCAGACAATACACAACTGTATCTATAAATTAAGCCAAATGACACCAATCAGCTAGCTAAACTTCGAGCTTGTCTTAAGGATATAAAATCCTGGATGACCTGCAATTTACTTCTACTAAATTCAGACAAAACAGAAATTATTGTACTCGGGTCCAAAATCCTGAGGAACTCCATATCCAGTGATATAGCTATCCTGGAGGACATCTCCCTGGCCTCTAGCTCCACTGTGAAAAACCTAGGAGTCATTTTCTACCAAGATTTGTCATTATCTGCTCACATTTAACATATTTCTAGGACTGCCTTCATTCACCTACGCAACATAGCAAAGGTCAGACACTTCCTGTCTCTGAAACATGCGGAAATACGTATCCATGCATTTGTTATTTCCAGGCTTGACTACTGCAATTCTTTACTCTCCGGTTGCACCAAAATGTCTCTAAGGACTCTCCAGCTGATCCAGAATGCAGCTGCACGTTTATCAACTGGCACTAGAAGAAGGGAGCAGATCTCACCTGTATTAGCTGCTCTACACTGGCTTCCTGTGAAATCTCATATAGAATTCAAAATCCTGCTCCTCACCTATAAAGCGCTCAAAGGTCAGGCGCCGTCCTAACTTAGGGATCTCTTAGTCCCATATCACCCATCGAGAGGATTACATTCCCAATATGCAGGCTTATTGGAGGTTCCCAGAATTTCTAAAATTAAAATAGGAGGCGCACCCTTCAACTTCCAGGCTCCTCTCCTGTGGAACCGTCTTCCAGTCTCAGTCCGGGGGGCAGACACCCTTCCTATATTTAAAATAGGTTAGAAACCTTCCTGGTCCGATGAAGCGTATAGTTAGGGCTGGCCCTGGCTGGCCTAGTCATAGTTATGCTGCGATAGGTTAGTCTGCCGGGTCCTCATGAGATGCTCTGAGCTCCTTTTTTTTCTCCTATCTGTGATACTGATGAACCACTATTGTACTTTTAAATCTGCTGTGTTCCCAGAGTCCTGCCCTGTGTTTTCTCATTCACAGAACATACTGCAGTGCAGCCACTGAGGGATCTACGGATGTTGGAGGGTCTGATGCTGTCCTGGTTCACCTGGAAGCTGTGATGGATCCTGCGCCTCATCCTCCACTTACACCCAAATTCATAACATTTCTGCTTGTCTGTTTGTAATGTCCGATTTTCCCTGTAATGTTTCCACCTGCACCTATCATCTACTGCAGCCTATCCATCCTGGAAGAGGGATCCCTCCTCTGTTTCTCTTCCTGAGGGTTCTTCCGTTTTTTTTTTTTCCCATCAAAGGTTTTTTTAGGGAGTTTTACCTTGTACGGTGTGAGGGTCTAAGGACAGGGGATGTTGTGTTGCTTTTTTACAAACTGTAAAGCCGGTTGGGCAAATCTGTGATTTGTGATTCTGGGCTATACAAATAAATTGAATTGAAATTGACTCCGACGCACAGTTGGAGTGGCAGACAGGCTTTATTGGGTACCAGTAGAAAAAATCTCTCTTGCAACAAACAACATAAAGGGTGAACGGAAAATCTAGAACTGAACTTATCTTACTAAACTATGAAACTTACAAACCAAAAGTCATTCGTGAGAAGACAAGGCGAGGACAGGCACCAAGGAAGCTATGGTCTCAGAAGGGCTGGGGTGAACTTAAGATAAGATAAGATAAAACTTTATTGATCCCACAACGGGGAAATTTGTGTGTTACTGCAGCGTTCCAGATAACTTACGGGACGAAACACTCTGGCAAGACAAGGGGAGACGCAGACAATATATACACAGGGTAATATGAGAACAGGTGGAAACAATCAAGGCGGGCATATATATATATATATATATATATATATATATGGGCGACACGGTGGAGCAGTGGGTAGCACTGTTGCCTCACAGCAAGAAGGTCGCAGGTTCAAGACCGCCTTGGGGCCTGGGTCTGGGACCTTTCTGTGTGGAGTTTGCATGTTCTCCCCGTGTCTGCGTGGGTTTTCACCGGGTACTCCGGCTTCCTCCCACAATACAAAACATGCTCAGGTTAATTGGCAAATCTAAATTGCCCATAGGTGTGAGTGTGTGTGTGAATGGTGTGTGAATGGTGTGTGTGCCCCACGATTGGCTGGCGACCATCTGGGGTGTATCCCTGCCTCTCGCCATAAAATGCGCTGGGATGGGCTCCAGCAGACCCCTGCGACCCTGAAAAGGAATAAGCGGGATAGAAAATGGATGGATGGATATATATATATATATATATATAGAGAGAGAGAGAGAGAGAAAGTGAGATAGAGAGAGAGAAAGAGAGAGAGGGGAGACACATACATAGAACTTTTTTTTGCTTTTTTGTTCATTTGCTGAATGACTATGATATTAAGGTATTTTTTTTCCATTAACTCCCCCCACCCTTCCCACACATACATAGATACACAAGTCTTATGCACTTTGCTTTATTCTCTCCTTTTGTGGTTTTCAGTCATGACCCAGTTTTTTGGGGACAAAGCCCTCCTCCCCTGTTGTATTTCTAATAGCTGTGTCTGCAGTCGATGGGTTGGTCTGTGTTTCTTTGTGAGTTCATCAGTGTACACTGATCATGAGGTAATTAATCATCCTGTTTCTGTGACACGCAGGTATCACAGACATGCTGGCCTAGTCTGAAGCAGTCTTACTGTCACTGACACCGAGGAAAAAAAATCCTTGCAGATGTCATTCTCCCTGTGGACAGAATGGGGTGCTGTTTCCCTTTGTTTGGGATTTACAGTTTCTGCCACTGTGGAATATTTCTCACATCACGATTAACGTTTTAGTTCAACCTCCACAATACTTAGTAATAGGTACATCACAGCAGCAGTTTATCTACCTTCAAACTAAGTCTAAAAGCTTTTGAACATGCATATATGCTTTATTGCAACTCTTCTACTATTTAATTAACATTAACATTATAATTTAACATTATCATTCGTTTATGTCATGTCAGTCAATATGAAGTATACTTCTGAATGAGTCTTACTTGATATACAAAAAACATAAAAAGTCTTGAACTAGAGTTGAACTAGTCAACTAAAGCAAATTCTATCATTTTTTCCCTGATAATTTATCATAATTTAATAGTTTTTCTCAGGTGAAGCTCAGCTTTGATGAATTGGGCTGTATTAAAGTTTAGTTATTTAATACAAAAGAATGATTTGCAGAACTTTGTATGTTGTTAGTTCAGTTATGTGAATATTTTCTATAATATTATTTACCGTTGCGCAAAGCTGTAGATAAAATAAAATTCCAAAAAGCATCTGCAGTAAAAACAAATGTGTAACATGAATATACCTTACATTGTTTTCAGTTACCTCACTAAATACAGTAATGTGTACATTTACTATAGTAATAACTGTGTCAATAGTTTATAGTGTCACAAAGATTGACTGTGATTGATGACTATTTTGCATTGGAAAACATTTACAGGTTAAACTGTCACAAAGAAAACATGATAAGATGGACAAAGAGTCACAGAATGCAGAAACTGTTTATTATTACAGAATTAATTACACTTGAGGGAAGAAACTGTTTCTTTCCACACATTAATTAAAAGATTTATTCCGATGATCAAAAGGCATTTTAGGTTGAATTGAACCAAACAACTAATCAGTTAGTTTCATCTATTAATATATATATATATATATATATATATATATATATATATATATATATTTGTTATCAAAATAGTCCTTAGTTGCAGCTGTACAACACATATTGCCACTTATATTTTCAACATTAATGTGTCTTTTGATTATTGTTTTTATTTTATTTTGTGCTATGCTTTGTTTGTATTTCATTTAGTTACGTTAGCTTCATTCGCTTTTCCACTAAAAGTGTTCCTTCCTCCTTTACTGGCCTTTTGTTGGCAGTGTTTTATTCCCTCAGTTCCTCCTGAACTTTCTTGGTTGTTATTAGCAGTGTTTGAATCAAATATTTATCACTCAGAGAATTGACAGAGATAATGCTGCACTCTCAGCCACCTCATATTCTCATATTTGCTTCCTTACATACCATTTCTTTAGACACTCGAATCTCTGGGGATGAAACATGAAGAGTAGCAGTTAACAGGAAAATATTGTCTGTAGATGAGAGGCTGGCTGGTTTGTTCTGAAACCATTTAGCAGCATGGCAGCGCACAGCGGTAACGCTGCATTCAGTTGCTGCTCAGATGGTCGTTCTTCCCACTTTGGTGTGTTCAGGGGCATTTAAGTCTTTAAGACAAGTTGTTTTAATTCCTTAGAGCACTTAGATCACACAGTACGTGAGGAATAAAGTAGCAGCTGCCTTGCAAAATTATTTGAAAATTAGTGCTGGTGGCTCTGCTGGGCTTCAGCCTTTCAATTTTGCTAAAATAGTCACAAAACTGTAAATACCTGTCTGTACAAGTCTTGTCCAGCCAACCCAAGCTGTAGCTCCTATTTTTAAAAAATTTTCATACAGCCTTAACATCATATTAGGGCTATTGTTTGTATTTGTGGTCATGTAATGCTGGTGTAAATTCAGGGTCATTAATTTTATCCGTATTGGAGTGCCCAATCATGATTTTTAAATAATTGGTATTGTATATACAGTGCCTTGTTATAGTATTTGAACCCTTTGAACCTTTGAACCTTTTACCACATTTCAGGCTTTGAACATTAGAATATAAAATTCAAATTTTGTGTGAAGAACGAAGACCAAGTGGGACACAATTGTGAAGTGGAGCAAAATTTGTACCATACTTTAAGCGTTTTTTAGAAACAAAAAAAAAACTTTATCCCCTTTACTATCAGTGCAGCCAACTCACTCCAGACATTCGCTGAGGATTTATGAGTCGTCTAATGTTGACTTAAATGACTGATGATGATAAATAGTATCCACCTATATGGAATCAATTCTCAGTATAAATTCTGAGGTTTAAAGCACAAACAGCATCATAAAGACCAAGGAACACAGGCAGGTCTAAAATACTGTGGTGGAGAAGTTTAAAGCAGGATTAGAATATTAAAATGCTTCACAAGCTTTAAACATCTTGCAGAAAAGTACATCATTATTATAATCATAATCTGAAGGAAGGAAAGCTGGAGTTAAATGTAATAGATGGAAGAAGAATGGATGGAAATACTCACGTACGAATTCCCTTAAAACTGTACATGACTACTTGAGTACATCATCCATGAAGTGACATGAAACATATTCATATTTTGATCATTTCTAATGGGCAGGTTTTTTTAAGCCAGGCTAAACGGGTTTGTGTTGTGTTGCTGTCACAGCATGTGATTGTTAACTGATTATAAACGTGATAAGAAGCGTCAGCAGGGTGTTGACTCCTGCAGCATGCAGAGCAAACACAGGGATTCCCCAAAACAAACAGCACTGTCATTTGAACAGAAAGGCGGCCACACACTCTCACCACCACTCTGACACAAACAGCAGCAGCTTCAGAGCAAACAAGGGAGTGTTGCTGCAGACTAGGGTGCCAGGAGACACCCACCTCTCACCTTCTCAGTCCTGTTTGCACAAACATGTGTTTGCTTGTCACTGTGAGTGTGTGTGCACACACAGGTATGGATGAATGTGTGCTGTTTGCTTTTCAGCCTGCCTGACAGCTGTCTCTCAGCTAAAGCCTTTTCCAGTTTGTCTCTTTCACCACCACACACAGCTAATGGAAAAATAAGCCTAGAAGGATCGTCGATCTGAGGCGACTCGTTAAGTCACAGTCGAGCCTTTTGTTCACTGACTTTGAGGAATCGATGGTCATGGATCAGTTTGCTGATAAATATTCTCCACCCAGTCTGTTCCTATTACATCATATGACTGTGACAGAGGTTAATGATAAATATTTAAACCCCACAGTGTGGTTTATATACAGTCAGTAACACTGACTGTTGTTATATTATACAATACATACATATATATATATATATATATATATATATATATATATATATATATATATATATATATATATATATATATAGATGAATATAGAATATATAGAATGAATAGTTGATTAATTGATTATTTGCTTTGTTTGAGTAATTTTAATGAAGAAAATGTCCAAATTCTCTGGGGAATTTTCCTCCTCCTCACAGACGGATTGATGCTTCTGCTGCAACAGACCCACTATCTTGTTAATTTCCTGTTTGCATAATTATATAAATTATATCAATAATTATAATTTGTGCTATCAAGAGATTGTGTGAGTCATTGTTTGGGCTGTGTGTGAGATAAGTGCTGCTGATAAAACAACCTTGGCTCCATTCTTGCGTTATCTAATCCAATCAGAGATAGCAGCTACTTCTCTCTGACTTTTTCAAATAACATTCCTTGTTTTGAATGATTTGGATATGTGGTGAAAAAAAAGCTAATGTTAACATCTGATATGTCCCTGTCTCCAAATCCAGAAGCCTCAGGAGAATTGTTTGTGTTTGTGCGGCAAACGGATGTTTTCCAAAGACAGAAAGAGGACAGTGATGCTATCTGGCGCCATTAGGTATAATTTCTTTTGTTCAGCGTTCATTTGACAAGGAGTGGACCCCATAGGAAGTAGGCAACGGAAAGGGGGGTGTTGTCTTCTCACGTTAGACATGAGGCTCTGGGGCTAGCAGGAGAAGAGGTGCAAATGAGTTTAGGTCAGAGCGAAAAGGAGCTGGGCGATGGAAAGGATAAGCTGCTCTGCTGCTGCTGCCCACCCTTCCTGAGCCTGCTGATCATAATCACTCAGCTTGTTTTGCCTCTGCTGCCGCATGATAGAAGCCAAGAGCTACATGACAAGACTCTAAACAAACACTTGAGATGATAAAGGACAGACAGCTCATTCACACAAATGAGACCATGCTCTAAAAAGGCCCTGCTGGCCAAAGAAACTGGATCCCATATCACTAGGAAACTTTTCTACCCACAAATAATCCCGTTAAACCACAGGTAGCACAAAGATGTTCACTGTGTTTCAACGTCAGCAGAAACAGAAACACTTGAGTGTGGAGTCCATCCTATTCCTGATCCCAGTTGTTTAGTTGGAGCGTTTCTGAGAAACATCTTGACCCCAGTGGAAGCAGCTGTTTAAGAGGCTGCTGCTGATTCTGATTAGTGTTCTTCATTTCAAAATGCAAGACATAGTTCACAAACAAAGTCTTCTGTATATTTGTGTCAATGAGAACTGCAACAATTAGTCAATCATTCAAGGTAGTTGGTAACTATTACATTAATCACCAACTGTTTTGATAATAATCAAGGTGAGTATTTTTTTTATGATTTTTATGAAGAAAGTGTCGAAATTCTCTTGTTTCAACATCTTTAATCTGATTGTGTTCTGGATCCTTTATTCTTCTATAATAGTAAACTGATGATGTGGACTGGTGGTCTGGACAAAAAAGACATTTTAGGTTTCATTTCCGCTTTTGGAAATAGTGAACAACATTTTACACCATTTTATGCACTAAACAACAAATTGAGTAATTGTTTAGAAAATCGATAAATTAGATGACTATCAAAATAATCACAATAACAGAATATTAATATTTACAGCTGAGCTACAAACCATTTACAAAGTAAAACTGTAAATTTTGTCCTGAAAGATGCTCACTGACTTCACATTTCTGTGAAGAAACTGGAACTGGAAAAAATATCACCATTTGTATAGTTGTCCAGTCCACAACCCCAAAAATCATCAGTTTACTATTATAGAAGACTAAAGAAACCAGAAAATGATTGGATTTGAGAAGCTGGAACCAGACCTTTTTTTAATGACTACATTATTTGATTATCAAAATATCAAACTTAAAAAATGACTAATAGACATACAGATTCCATGTTGGCTGCTCTGAAGCCCAGGTACAATGCTGTGATCAACATTTTACACCATTTTATCAACCAAACAACTAATGAATTAATTGATTATATAATAAAAAGATCAGAATATTTGTTAGTTGCAGCCCTAGTTCCCATCAACAGATTTGTTGTCTCATCTTTGGAAGTATCACATTAAAACAGGTTATTGGAAATGGAAAAGTACCTCAAATCAAAAAATGATTTGAAATCACTTGATTTGTTTAAAAGGTTGATTATAATGTAGAGTTATTATCATTAACGAAAACTAAAAATAAATGTGAACTGAAATATAAATAAAAATCTCATTATCTCAGATATTACAGAGGATAAAACAACCTCTATGATGTAACACATTTCAGCCAATAGAGGGTAGCAGATTCTCCAACAACACATGTACATGGACCATCAGCTCCACAGCTGCAGCTGATTGGTCAATTCTGTTCATCGACGTCACACCACATCCAGGAGAACATGAGTCTGTCACACTCTGTTCTTTCTTCTCTTGAAATGCTAAATTCCTTCAGGATTCAAGTGTAGGTTACACACAGGTATACAGGAGTGTTTCATGTGATGCTACTTTCTCCTCCACTACAATAATCTGCAGCTTTCTGTAATTCTTCACCTATTACAACTCAAAATACTGCAAGACTAACTGGATCCACTCATAAAACTGTAATACCTAAACTACATCAACTCATAATACTGCAATACTAACTACATCCAAACCAAATACTGCAATACTTTAATTGCATCAATTCAACCTCATAATACTGCAATTTCCCACCTATATCAACTCAAAATACTGCATTCACTTATAATATGTAATTCCTCAACTGCAACAACTCATGATACTGTAATACTTTATCTAGAGACTCATAAACTGTAATACTTCAACTAAATTATCTCATAATACTGCACTAATTTAAATATATAGACTCATGATACTGCAGTACTGTGGTATTTTAAGACACTGATGTTATATCAGTCACATTCAAATGTTCATCTAAATGTAAATTTTGTTCATAATACTTATGTACTTGTCCTTGAGCAGTGATGGAGTTTTTTTTGAAATTGCAGAACTGGTAGTTTTACTTCAGTAAAGAACCTAGAATTGAGTAAATTTTCCTTCCTGTTGTGGAGAAAGTTTCTTTAAATCTGTTAAGTCAGTAAAATAGGTTTGTATTTTCTGAATAGACTGACTAATAATGAAGTTCGGGGAAGGTCTAAGTTGATCTGGGGGTTGGGAATCAGGAATTGTGGGGGTCGGGGGGTCAGAGAGATTGGGTACATTTCCTCGATAGCCAAAAAGGAAGGCAGAGGCTCAGTGGGTTAACTGAAACAACAAGGATGCTGAGGGGGGGCGATGGCTACCTCGCACTGACTCCTGGCGATCCTGGCCTGATGGACAGGAATGGGAGTTTGGAAACGGGTCTGTAGTTTTTCAGCTAGGTAGAATCATAATTTTTTTTCCAGGAATGGCTGGACAACTGCATGCTTGAAGTAGGATGGGATGGTACTGGTGATGATGGAACTATTGACGATAGAGAGATAGATTCTTGGACCACTGGTCCTGGATATTATTCAGAGAGCATGGTGGGGATAATGTCGAGCAGACAGGTTGCTAGATTCATGCTGGAGAATTTGTGTGAGGGTAGGAAAGGAAATAGATGCAAAAGAATTCAGTCTGGATGAGCAGAACCGGAGAATAGGGAAGATATGGGATAGTTTTTTTACTCACATGCGAATGATTGGACAGCATGCTGCAGGTTGGATGTGAGCATTAGGCTGCTGTGTCTATTTGAATGTTTTCCAACAGGTTTTAAAAAGGATAGGTGATTCCAAAACAGGTTAAAATTGTCTATAAAGCCTACACTGACTGCCCTGTAGGCAAACTGGAGCCAGGTATGAAGCTGGAGCACTCTGATGAACCTTTCTGACCCTCAGCCAAGAGGAGGAAGTGGTCCCCTGAGGAAGGTGGATTTACTAGTGCTGGCCAGAAGGTATATGAATGTTCCAAAATTGGCTTTGGTCACCTCAGACTGATAGAGGAAGGAGCTATTCACTCCAATGTGAAGGACAATCCTGTGTATAGTGGGCAGCAGTTTGTTCAGCAGAACTATGAGGTTTTGCAGGATGATTGAGGCTGTAGCTCCAGCGAAACAGTGAGTTATGGCATTAAAAAAGGGAAGTGTCTTGTTATTTTGTCTTCAATAATTAATGTGGACAAAGGAAAAAGGGGACGATGAGCATTACGTGTGGACTTAGGGCAGGTTGGTATTGGAGTGGCCATTTACGAAGGAGGCTACACTGGGGGCAACAAAGTGGCTGGAGAGGTAGAGGCAGAGGGAGCCAAGTGGTTGCCAGTCTGAAGAGAGGTGTGGTCTGGAATACCCTGTGGAGAAAGTAGCATTTAGGTGAGGTAGTGGATATCTCAGAGGAGTTGGGTTGCCATCATTCCTCGGGACAGTAATGAGGATAGAGGAGGAGGAGTTGTCTGGGACATGGAAGGACAAATAACGGCCTCAAACCTTTTTTCCAAGTAAATCTCAGGGTGATGTTTGCAAGGTGAGGGCCCCCTCCTCTCCTGCCACAGTCTGACTGTGGCAGGAGAGGAGGGGGCCCTCACCTTGCCAGGGATCTGGGTTCAAAGGAGTGGATGTTAAATCTACTTTTTTTTTGCAACAAGAGAAATTGATAATTGTTCATGGCCTGAAGTTAGAAAAGGCTTGTCTGTCTTCTTTGCCTTTTTTGATTTCATCCCTCTAAATTCCTAGCATGACCCACCTGCCCCAGACCCTCACATATACCCTGTTCATGAGAATTTTCCTATCTGAAGCTTATTTGAGCTCTGTAAAACTACACTAAGTTGAATTTGTGTACTTTAATTTGCTAGCAGCAGCTCAGGAACCTCCACATCCAGCATCTTCACCTGCAGGATTGTCTGAGGTTTGAACACCTGGAACTTTTGCACACACAAGTTGCACTTGACCCTCACCAAGTCCTAGCCTGACTGCAAGTCTTTGGAATATTTATCTTCAATGGTTGTACCAACCTTCTGTTGTTGTACCAACGCAATGTTAATGTGGATTTTGTGTTTCTTTTAGTTAAAGGGTTGTGTATTTGTCCACCTTCACTGACCTTTACGTCAAAGCGAAATAATTAGTTAAAAGTAAATATTCTGTGAATTGTTTCCTCTCTGAACCTCTAAAATGTAGGAATTTACCATGATGATTATTCCTTTTAAGAGATGCTTTCATGTAATGCCACTTTGAAATACAGGAATCCTGTTTTAAACAACAGATTTAGCGTTTTGTTTTTACTGCTGCCCACCAGCTGTATGTTTGATCAAGGGACACAAACAGTTTATTGTCTGTCTTTCAGAGTTTTAGTGGTGGCCAGTTTTCTTTCTTTAGGCCTCCAGGACAGAATTAATCATTTTTATGAAGGAATAAAGGAAAGAAAACTTGAAACTTGCTTATGTTCATTATCCTTACCTTCTACTAATCCACTAATGTCAGCGTGTTCTTGCAACACACAGACGTTAATCCGACGGCTCACTCTGTCCTTTTCATTTCGCATGTGGATCAAATCAGAACGATCCACTAATTGACTATTTACTGGACTCAAGAAAGGCCCTAATGGACTTGATATTAAATCAGATATTTAAAGTGTCTTTTTGGAGCTGCTTGCCGAAAAACCTTTTTCTTTTTTTACAAGACGGCGGAATTAAGGCCGTTAGCATGGCGGTGAGGGGAGAGGGTCGGGCTGTTAGGTGGATTATGAGATGGCAATGGGAAGGGCAACATGAGGCAGGGGAGACAGAAAGGCTTGATCTGCTACAATGATTTCCAGATGCAGCTCAGATCCTCTCAGTGCAGATTCATACTCAGCTAACTGCTGAAATTCAGCTTCTTTATAATGAGATGCACCAACTTTTATGTGGAAAGTTAGATAACATAAATTTTAATACAAACATCTTGACATTCTCTAATATTTTTGCCAATTCTGAGCTTTTCAAGCTGCTGTTTTTCTTCTGCAGCTAGAATTAACACCAGGCAAAAAAAAGGTTTTGTTGAGTGACTCAAAAGTCAAACTGGGAAGTTAAGTTTGTTTATTGTAAAAAGTTGTGTTCAGGTGAAACTTAATGTGAAGTTGGTGTAAATACACATTTTCCTCAATAAATTGCAAATGTAGATATTTATTATTATTTAAGTATGTTTGTGAAAAAGTGAATATAAACATTTTGGTGCAGGCTTCATATTTTACTCAATATAAATATCATCTTTGATGAGGCAGTGTTTAGTTGAATATGGTATTTCTCATTTATTTCAAATTCTTACTTAGTTTTTCATTATTTCTAAAGAGCTTACACACACACACACCTTTTGTTATAGTTTCAGTTAGAATCAAATCACTGCTAAACATTGAAATACGTGAATCTTTGATGTAAACATTTTCTCTTAAGTTCCTCACTCATTTTGAGTAGAACATTAAGATATTTTAAGAGAACCTGTGTTAGGTCCCTAAATTGGACACCTGTTCATTGTAATCACCTATGTATTGTTATCACCTGTCGCTGTTTAGTACCCTGCCTTGTTTGCTATATAAGTTCTGCCACTTCCTCTGGTGCTCCTGATCTCTGACCCTGTTCCCCAGTCTGATCCTCGGACTGGGTTTCCTCCAGTCTGTGCGCGCAGAGTAAGAATTAACCAATATTGGTGATAATCTGTAAATTACCCGTTTTAGTATTTTGCATTTTTTGATTTTTGAAATCCTGTCTGTGGTTTTTGTTTGGATTTAGCAAGCCTGCAATTGTGTCCTTTTTTTTTTTAATAAAAAAAAATATTTAAATTAAGCGGATCTGCATTTGAGTCCTAGTCTGAGTCCTAACAACCTGATTTATAAAGTAACATGTATGTTTTAATTCACAGCCCAGTCATGTATTTTTCTTCAGACCATTATAGTGTGTTTTCAGACCTTTTGGCCCCAGTAATTCATCTCTGCTACCTAATCCATATTAATGAGAATGTTTTACCTGAATGTTTGTACATTATTTTAATGTTTGTTTAAAAAAACATGCACTATATATGTTAAGTACAAAGTTATGTTAACATACCTTAATGTTCAAATATGTAATGTGTTGTGACAGTTAACAGTCTGTTTTGCTACAACAGTGATAAGAATATAACACTGATCAATTTAAACCGTGCTGTATTTTCTCATGTTGTAGGCATCTATTGACTTGTCATTTGTGAACAATATGATATATTGGCACTTTTGCTTGAGTTTTCAGTATCTGATTAATCTACTTATATTTAGATCAAATTTACATTGTTTAATAATAGAGCTGCAATGATTAGTTGAGTAATTGATAAGTTGACCATCACATTAGTGGACTAGACAAATCATTAGTGGACTGGACAAATCTTTTCATGTAAGGCCATTTGCAATCATGATCACTATCAAAATAGTCCATAGTTGCAGCCCATGTGGATAATACAGTTTCATTGCAGAATAACTTCATAACTCTGCACTGCATCATAAAAAGGACAGAAATTGATACTGAGTGGTGTAGTAGCGCTGCTGCCTCACAGCAAGGTAGTAGGTTCAAGGACTTGGGCTGGAACCTGTTCTCTCCATGTCTGTGTTGGTTCTCTCCAGATTGTTCGGCTTCCTCCCACAGTTCAAAAACATGCTGAGGTCTATTGGTCTCTATGTACACGGATTGGCTCTAGTAGACTCCTGTGACTCCTAGTGAGGAGTAAATGGGTGGAAGAATGAAATATTCAGAGGCCATATTTTAAATTTAAAATGCATACTATGAAGTCTGATTCATTCAATATTGAATGGACCTCCTAGAATAATCATACATCTAAAACTATACAGAATGTTTTTTTTTTTTAAGTTTTGTCAGCAAAAATGAAGATTACAGCTGATTTATGGTTTGCGGCGATAAAATGTTCAAAACTCCCCAGACTAAAACAACATTGCTGACTGATGCTGTAGCTGAATGAGCATCTGATCATCATTATCAGGCAAGTAATAGCTCAGCATCTCCAGATAACCGCTGTTGATTTGGGTGAAGAGTCCCCTTCATGAGGAAGAGATAATAAGAGGTGCTGACATGAACCAGGACTAAGCCATCAGCATAACTCATGATCTAATGAGTGTGAGAGAGAATGCAGCAGATCTACACATCCTGTCCACATACATTCCTCTCAAATAACCTGCTCACAGTTTTTTCAACATTTTCTTACTGCATCTCACGTTTAATCAAGCACAATGTTGAGTAGAATTATCCTGATTTATTTTATTCTATTGTTTTATTAATATTTGTGATGGTTTTCCCTTTTTTTTTTTTTTTTTTTTTTATCAAAATAGTTAGTTGTAGCATCAGTTTCTAATGTAGTTTGTTTACACAGTAACTTCAGAACTTTGCAATTCATCATAAAAAATGGGAGTGAGACATGATTATTCACCTTATCTTGTTTATTCTTCTCAACATTTCGATTTTATTCTCAAAATGCAAAATCCAAAAGAAAGCTTTTGTTTTAATGTCCTAATAATATTAAATCCTTAAGGTTAAGGTTGTCACAGTTTAATGAGATAAGAAATATTATTTTCTAATATGAATGATCAATGATCTTGAGTCTAATTCTTCATAATCTAAAATATATTATTTTTTTAAAAGCCTAAAATACAAAAGAAGGAAAAATTTAAGCTACAAACTGTAATTACAGAATTTACTGAATTAGATTGTTATGCAGTACTTCATTTGTGTCCAGCTGCTGGGAATATTACTTTTTTTATATAGAGATTTTTTTGACAGTATAGTTGTGCAGAGACAGTCCTGTATTACATATAGCAAACATCTGGAGTCATGAAAATGTTTATTTATCAGGTGTGCAAAAATGTGAATATATTCAAATATTATTCTGAACATAACATAAAATAAGGGACAATGCAGAAGTGCATCAGGGATCATCAGTCAGTCCTAAAAAAACAATCCTTTCTTGTCAAGTTCAAATTCTGTTGTAAATTAAACTTTGCAGCCTTGAAAGGATTTTTTCCAAGCAAGTCATTTGGAAGAAGGATTTGTGTGAAGCTCTCTCTTATGAAACTTGTCATGACTTTACAACAGTTCTTTCAGCTTCCAACTGGTTCTGCCTGAGAGTTCTTCACTGTCCCATTGCACTCGTATCTTGTTTGGAGTTGGGGAGTTGTGCAGCTTGCTTGCAGCCAATCTTTGAAGACGAAGCAACACAGCACCAAGGGTCAGTCTGACAAGTACAAGTATTTTGAAATTTACCTTTCCTGGTGGGTGGCTCTGTGTCATGTCTTCCATTTGTTTACATTGTTTTTATGGAAAAACTGTAAAAAAAAAAAAAAAAATCCATATTAACCCTTTAATCAAGATGTAAGAAATCTCTTTTTGGCAAATAAAAACAAGTGGAACTCAAAAGGATCTGGGTCGTGATGATTTAAAATCCATTCGTTTTTTTTTTTTTTGCATCAAATCTGAGTTACACAGTTGATCTTAAATCCCTGTTTTTGCAGCGGTCACCAACCCTGCTTCTAGAGAAGAGTCTCCTCACTCCAACACACCTGATTCTAATTATTAACTCGTTATCAAGCCATTCACAAGCTTCAGCTGCCTGATAATGAGTTGATAATTAGAATCAGATGGAGTGGAGAGTGACTCCCTAAAACAGCAGCTTCACAGGAACAGGGTTGTTTAAAATGGCTCCCTTTGCAAACAAACCATGAACAGGTTAACAGGTTTCTGCTGAGCTTAATGATTATTTAACTTTGTTTGAAGTGAGGAACATTTAAAACATGGAGGAAAACAATGTCTTAAAGGTTTATGTTGGCAATCTGCCTGTTTTTTAACAGAATCCATGAAAAGATTAAACAAAAGTGAATATAGAACTACATAGTTCAAAATTATTTAAAGGGTTTATGTGTAACTTTCATAAATGTCTTATTAGTAACATTAGCTGGTAGAATCTCTGTTTGTCAGTCAGTGTCTTTTAGAGTGATTTGAGCACTAGTAATGAGCAAGAACCAGCAGGTGAGTACTTTTTATATATTTGCCAGGCTCAGATTGTTATCATAATGTTCTTTGTTTACTATGAAAGTTAGACAAGGCCCTTTTAAAACATGCTATGTGGTGGTAATTATTGTGAATGGTCCTAAAAACTACAGTGTCCTCCTCTTCCTTCTATGAGTAACACCAACTAAACATCAGTATCCCATTATTTAAGGAAATTGAATTTCTAAAAATGTAACTTTATTCTTTTTAATTTTTTACATCTTCATTAGGACTGAATGGGACATAGTCTAAAGTTAAAGGGAGATCAGAGAAACAAACACATTGTTAGTTTTCGTTTTGTTTTGTTTACAATAAAAATATAGAATAATGTGCTTTGGGTGGCATTATGTTTACTTAGTATCATATCTCAATGGGCCTGACATTATTTTCAAGCACATGCACAGAAGTTACTAATTTTCCCCTGTCCATGATATCATCCCAGGGCTTATCATTGTTCTTACTTCCACTTAGTGATCTTAGACTGTTAAGATAAGTTGTAAGCAATTGAAGTTGTTAGCTGTCAGACTTTATATTGTGTGAACCTTCTCAAGTCTCACAAGGGTCTCACGAGAATTGTGTTGTTGCAGTCACCTGTGTGAGCAGACATTTCCAGAATGTTTTTTGTTGTAAAGAAAATATAACAATCTGAGTCTGGCCCAGGAGAAAAATATGGTACAGCATTATCCGATGTGACTGGTGTCACAAGATAGTAAGATATGCACTCTCACCCTCACTGCCTTATGATAACAATTTGAGCATGGCAGGGGAGGAACACAGCTGTGCAGACATGGCTCATTCGTGTTCATTAAACCAAGTAGGCTGCGGATTTTTGCTCAATACTGGAGCAAATTTGGAAATTTCTGCTCACATTTCTGATAACCCTAAAGGTTTGATTTCATAGGGTATGTAATATGAATGAACTAGACAGGAAGTCAGAGAGGAAAGGCACAACATATTTTTTCAAAATAAAACACTATGGCAAGACTTTACTTACACCAAAATTCAATATATTTCTGTTATTCTATTTCAATTTATATTAAACATTTCCTGTTTAACTGTATTGTTTCAATTTTGTTCACATCATCTATCATCATCATCTATTGCACGCCTGTCCGTCGTGGAGGAAGGATTGTTTTCTTTTTTCTCTTCCTGAGTTCTCTCATTCTTTTCCCCATTAAATGGATTTATTAGGAAGTTTTTTTCCTGTAGAATGTGAGGGTCTAAGAACAGAGGATGTTAGGTTGCTTTTGTACACTACTGTAAAGCTCATTAAGGCCAATCTGTGATTTTGGGGTATACAAATAAAATAGATTTGACTTGACTTCTGCCTACTGACATACAGTAGAAGAACAAACACAAACAGACAAAATCAACAGAAATTAAATGCCAGATAGATATAATGACCTTTGGTGTGTTTGTTACCCTTTTTTAAATATATTTTTTATATATTTTTTATACATCTGCGTTGTTAAAGAATATTGTGGAATCTTGAAATTTTTAGCGGTAAAGAGTGCTCACTACTGAAATTCTCCTGAACATAGCAAAGCCATTTTGCTGACATTATGCTTCCCTTATGTACCTTGTGGAATCCTGGACACACTAAACAATAGAAAATATTGATACCAGGATCAGAAAAACACTCCCTCTAATAAACTTGCTTCTCAAACCTGCGTTGAACATGAGAGAACCACCCAATCACTCACATGCTTTATATTACAAATACCACACATCTGCATAAGAAAAGAGGAGGTCTACCCCTACACTACTAACAGTAAGTCTGTATTTGTGCTTGAGTAAGACTTCATGGACTCGAATGGCTTCGGAGCACATCATGGCTGTAATCTCATTGCCACTCCTCACTACTGGCAGCCGACTCAGAAACCTTGATTCATTTCAGACTGTGGTTCATATTAGCTGTCGGTCCAGTGAGTCCCTGCACTGCTCAGTCCCACCTGATACTGATACTGATAGGAAGGATCCCGGATGGATATAGAACCCTGTGCAGGGTAGGCCAGCACATCTCTTTGAGGCCGGAGTGGCGACACTGGCTTCTTGTGGTACAGCGGTGGATGAACTGATCTCTCTCTGGAACTGGCTGAAGAACAGGATGAAGAGGAGGATGATGGAGGTATGACAGACATACCTCGCTGGACTGTAGACGAGTTGTAGGCCCCCAATTCAGGCTGTGACCGTGATACCATGGATGCCGTGGGATGCGGGACTGTGGCAGCATTGGAGAAGTGAGTGGTGAAGGGCTGGTAGGGTACACCCTCCACGTTGTAGCGAGGGTATGGTTGCATTGTAGCCCACATGTTTAAAGAAGGCGAGTTGGTCAGGTCATCAGTGTCTGCCGCCCCAGATCCAGAATCTGGTTCTATGCTCCCGTACATACACGCCTCCCTGGAGCCGATTGCCTCGGCACAGTAGGGATGAGATAGAAGCGGTGACTCGTATGATGGAGGTGAACGAAAGTAATGATCCTCTGAGACAGCTGGTGATGTCTCTAGATACGGCCGCTTACATCCAAGCTCCAGGTGTCTATTGTTATCTGAATGGAATAATTAAAAAGTGATTGATTCGTTATTGAGATCCAGTGAAGACATTCACATGTATTAGAAAACACAGGAAAATGAATGGAGCTGCAGACTGAAGTTGAAGTAGTAATATTTTGGTCATTTTTCTCAATTTCTTAGTAGTAACAGTGCAGGCAGACATTCTGAACATTAAAAAACAAGTCAATAAAAAAAAAAAAACTAAGAATAAATGAAACCTATAAAATAATTTGATTAACATGTCTGAACAGGAGCAGGAGGAAGTATAAACTCAATTAATCCCACCCTTTCGCCATAATTAATAATAATAAATTAAGTATTTCATTAGAAGCTATTACATTACATTAAAAGCTATACAATAATGGGTTATCTTAGACATAACCAGTAAATTAACTACCAATAATCTTTATCTTCACAAATATTCATCACAGTATAATATATATGAATATGTAAACCTTATTCCAAATTATTAAATAATTACTAACATAAGATTCTTTATCAATTTGAATCTCTTCTTAAAAATATATAACAATGGTAATGTAACTATATATTATATACAGTAGATCACTAATTATTTAATTATCAGTTTTTGATTGCCTAATCTAAATTACACAATTACCTACATTGTAAAAAAAAAAAACAAAAAACAAATAACTCAGAACAAGATACAAAAGAAATGTGTAAAACAAACCTCTGTGTTTGAAGCAGTGGTACAGGAGGCCAGGGTCTCTGGGGTCTCTGCTGGGGGGAAAGTGATTGGCGATGGGGTCTTGGAGGTCTGAGTTGGACAGAGGAACCCCCGCTTCGTACTGATAGGATGACAGGACCTGAGGGTGGCCTGTCAGAACACCTGCTCCTAGCTTCCCCGCCAGATGACTGTGTGAGGAGATGAGCCTCTGACGAACCATGTTTTTTGAAATCACTGGATATTCTTTCCTACACATCAGTGGTAGCAATAATAAAAATAAACATCATGACATCCAATGTGCAAAATTAAATCAGGTGTAAGATTTAATGAGTGTAAACATACCCTTGTAGTCTTGAAACACGTAGATCACCTTCTTCACTGCCTCTGAAACCTTTGGCAAATGGATTGTTCTCTATCTTCAACTGAGTGATCTAAAAAATAATATTTAATTTAACATGTAATTATATTAGGTATAAACCAAGCAGGGAAAAATAAAGAACTGTCATTTTATAGGGATCAAGAATTTGTGGTTTTAGAAGTCAATGACTGTGTTGACTTAATGAAAACTGTGTTGACCTAATGAATCTCATACTAATAAATTAAAAACGCATCAAGATCAACAGTCACAAAAACCAGACTATGATCAACCCTTCTAAAGAAATCCGTTTGCCATTCGCTTCATTTCTAATTTTCATTACAATAAAATACAAATAAATAAATAAACTGGAATTTAATATTATATTATATTATTTATTTATATTTAGATTCCTGTTCAAGGGTGACACCCAAAGGTAAGCTCTTTTTTAATGGGATCAAAAAATTGATGATTTTAGTGAAAAAAAAATACCATATACCAGACCAGTAAAAATATCACACACTTGACATGTGTGTTAATTCTAAATCATTAATTGTATTTTCATATATTAAAAAATATCAATGGAATAAATCTTTTAATCATCCTGGAATTTAAAATGTAAATCCTGAAAATGATAAAAAATGTAATTATAATCAAGGCTTAAAAAGAATGGTCATGTTTAGGAAAGATATCTTCATATTCCTGTAAATGCAGAATATGTGAAATACACACAAATATGTATCAAGGTACACAGTGGGAGTATTATCAGAGATTTGTGTTAAACTCTCTGTAAGTTGTTGGAGAACTTGCAGGTTTTTCAGAAAAGTATGGAGGTACTGAATCAGTGTAATCCTTTTTTATAGGGCAACAATGGATTTTATGAATGTGTGTAGCACAGGTGCTGTATTTGATGTTACTGCACCTTGTGGTTTTGATAAGAGGTTACAGAGATGAACGCTGTCTCATGAAAGACATGCGTGCAGTAGGCCGTGTTTTTGGATCCAAACGCGTTGTTTTCATCTGCTTTGACTATGTGCAGCCTGGGCTGGTATTTGTGCATCGAGTTCAGGATGATCTAGGAAGAAAAGAAAATTATATTTTATCACAACCTTGTTTCAACAGTCTATGAACAGTATTGGTAGATTCAGAAGTGTATATTTTGATATTTGGTGATTGGATTTGATTGTTTTTAGATGTATAGCAGGAGCATAAAGAAAGAGAAAAGATGCTTGATCATTATTTAAAAAACAGTGAGGAGGAGAAGATGGCATTAAAAATAGGAAACAGTCCACAAATAAATACATTATTATGATTTACAGAAATCAATCAATTGAGGAAAAATATTTCAAAGGAAAAGTTAGAAGAAAAGATGCTCTCTTTGCATTGTTAACATTTAGACATAGCAGATTGAAATCAACTCTTTATTTGATGACTAAATGTGTGAAAGATAAATGTGATGCTTGTGTTGTATGTAAAATGTATAGTCTGAATTGTAGGAAATACTGGATGCCCCTGAAGGCAACACACAGCTGATTGTTGATTCAGTGCAGCTTGGGCTAATTACAAACTCAGCCCAGGTGTGGTTGCACCTGCAGAGGAGCACATGGTGAAGTGTTGGAGCTTGATGCCATGATCCTGCTAAGAAAACACTAAGATCATTACTGTGTGTTATTGAAGGGGGTTGTTGTCATTGTTGTTTGCTTTAGAAGCAGTGGAATCTTATCATCACTGTATTAATGAAATAGCGGTGTGCATGTTATCATCACTGTGCAGTGGCATGTGTTTCTATCACTGTGTTATTAAAGTAGTGGCGTGTTTTCGCCACTGTGTTTTTTGAGCAGCAGCTTGTTATCATCACTGCGTGTTTCTGAATGTGTTTTATCACTGTGTGGTATTGAAGCACCAGTGTGTGTTTTTATCACTATGTTATTGAAACTGAGTGTTGTATCACCATTGCATGTTATTGAAGCAGCATGTGTTATCATTACTATGTTATTGGAGCAGACACTGTGTTATCATCACTGGGTCATTGAAACAGGCAGCATGGTATCACTATGTTATTAAAGAAGGCAGTGTGTTATCATCACTGTGTTATTGAAACAGCAGCGTGTGTTATCATCACTATGTTATTGAAGCAGTCGTGCATTATCACCATTGCAAGTTATTGAAGCAGCAACGTATTATCATTACTATGTTATTGAAGCAGGCACTGTGTTGTCATCACTTGGTTATTGAAACAGGCGGTGTGTTATCACTGTGTTATTGAGACAGCGTGTTATCATCGCTGTGTTTAGTTTGTTGTTGTGGCTGCAGCTCAGCTCACTAACATCAGTCTAGTTCAGTGAAGCGTTAGCAGCAGCAGAGCAGGGTCAACACTAGTCCAGCTCTGTCAGGGTAGATGAGCATCAAGCTCTGTTCCTCATTTCCCAGACACTCGTAGAGAAGCCTCCTCCTCCCCTCCCCGACCTCCCTATCCTCCTCCTCCAGTAGGCAGAGGTGGATCAGGGATTACGAAGCTCGGTCCTGAGTTCACATGCTCCTTCTGAGCCACAGATTAGCTACTGGCTGTTTGACCTATGTCTGCTCTGCTGTCTGAGGCAGAAAACTCTAAACACTAAGGAGGCTCCTTAGTGACTGTCTGAACTCAGAGATCAGTATCATTACTTTCATCTCCACTGATATAGGATCATTCATTCATTGAGTCACTTTCTTCAACTGGTGCTGGTTTGAAATCATAAAGTAGGGGTGTTTTATTATCTCTCTCTCTCTTGTCTCTCTCTTTTTTTATTTTAAAGTTTAAAATACAATATAGCAAGAAAATAAAGTTAGTAAACATACAAATTACAGGAAATGGGTAAAGCATTAGGTAGAACTTAATCCACCTTAATTCTTGATGGAAACAAAACGCACCTTAAACAAACCAAGTTGTGCTGAGTCAAGCTGGTTCTGACTGTAGAAATGAGCCAATAGATTTAGAGTCATTAGAATGGTAACTTTCATAATTACCCTACATTAGAAAATGTTGCTGTATATAGAATCATTAATTCTAAAATGGTCTTTATGGAAGTATAATGAAGTTTTGTCTATATTCTCAAAACAAATTGCGTGAGACATGAACACAGTCGTAATACTCAGCAGGAGACCAGAGGTTATGGTATATAGAGGTTCTATTACCATAAATACATTACACTTACTCTTACCTGATAGAATCAATAATTTACCAAACAAGGTAATTTTTAAGAAATTGTTACTTGTTTGGGAATATGGTATTATTAAAGTATAGATTATTCAATATTTTGAATATAACTCAGATCAGTTAACTGAGATATATACAGTATTATATGTGCTGTTTATTGTGATGTTTTTTTTTTGTTTTTTTATTTGATTTGGAATTTATGTTGTGTTTTTTATGTAAACAGAGCTTAGGAATAGTAGCTTCTGCTTTTGTGGCAGCTAATAGAGAATAAAGAATAAATGTGATTTAACAGGTTGTATAATCAGTATAATTTGTAAAGAAGATATTTTCCTCACTGCGTCTGTCCTTCTCCACACCTCCTGGTCTCAGTGTCAACTGGGCTCTGCCTCGGACTTGGTGCGTCCTCATTACTTGCCCTTATCACTGTCCAGGCGCCAACGCAGTCTGACAGCGGCCCCACCGCGGATCCAAGAGGTTATGAACCTAATGAGCCTGCCCATTGATGGGATGGTTTCAGACAAGCGATCCCAAAGTCGCCCTGGAGCCGTTGCCACAGTCCCACTTTTCACCTCCCTCTGCAACTCACATCCTCCACACTCTCTCTTACACACTCATTCACTTCCATCAGCCTTTAGTCAAAAATATGCCTGTAAAAGATTTGTGGTTGTGATGTCCAAACCAACCAAATTTTACTGGCTGCATCTTTCACAGTTTCACCTCACTGCTCTGTTGATGACTCTAGATGAACTGTTAGCTTATTTTATAGGAGATTAGTTAGTTTCACAAAATTATAATCTGCAATTTCAATGGAACTACTCACCTAAAATACAAATGCTTTAAATCTCTACTGAGATGGGTAATCTTACCATAGGATTATTAGTCTCGCACTGCAAAAATCAGGCCTTTATGCAAGAGTGACAAGGACAAAACCATTTCTTAAAGTGATCAATAAAAGTCCAGAGAAGTTTGCCATAAGCTACCTGGGAGATACGCCAAACGTGGAAGAATGTGCTCTGGTCAGATGAAACCAAAATTGAACTTTCTGAGCAATAGGCAAAAAAGTTATGTTGGTGTAAGAGTAAAACATGAACATGACCCTGAACACACCATCCCCACTGTCAAACATGGCAGCATCATGGTCTGGAGCTGCTTTTCTTCAGTAGGGTCAGGAAAGATGGTTAAAATTGATGGAAGATGAATGGAGTCAAATACAGGAGCATTATAGAAGAAAACCTGCCTGTGAAAGACCTGAGACTGGGACGGAACACTTTTACCTTTACCTTATGAACAAAAAAATTATCCTAAACATGAAGCAAATTCAGTTTCAAATACAGTTTTAAAATATTTCAATCACAGGTCTATAGGTCAACAGCCTTTAGAAGTTTGGTAAAAGAGGTAAGAATTATGAGTGTAGTACATTTATTTGATTCAAGGTCTGGGAGCATGAGAAGAGAACACAGTTTGATCAAAAGGATTTTCTGAGAGAACAACACAACCTTCTAATTTCCCCTGGTTTATGGATTATATGCAACTATAGCTGTCAATTAAACCAAATGAACCCAATCAGCAAAAGTTCAAGCAGGTCTTTAGAACATAAAATCTTGGATGACCTCCAACAATTTTTTCAGAGAAAGCGACAGTTTTGTTTTTAGCTGTATTGTTTCTATTTATAGACTAGTGAGTCTATTGATAGGTTGTTTAATAGAAACAATGTTGTGGCGTATTTTACATAATTTGAAGCAGCCCGTTTAAAAAACTACCAACTATCTGTCCATTATTTTGACAGTTACACAGCAATTCATTAGTGAATAACATCAGGCAAACATCTACTTTCTTAAACTTAATGAATATGTTTGTTGTTGTTTTTCTGCTCACAATAACTAACCAAAACATACAAAACAAAAGAGAAAACTCAAAAGACTATATGAAGTTGCTAAATAAAAACTATTCTGGTCACATCAAACTCCACTAAACGTGATAATGGAATCAACTCAGATGTGAATTAAGTGGTTCTCGACTGCTTAATGGAAAAAGTCATATTCTTTCACAGCATTTATTTCCCTTTTGTCCTAGAGAAATGTCAGAACTAATTTTTTACTTACCATTAAAAATGGGAACAAAAAAGCACAGTTTAAGCAAAAGCATCATGAGTCATGCAGTTTTTTAAATCCACTTTGTGTTGCCATATCTCAGCAAGTAAACTTGTGAGTAATTTGTTTACACAATTAATTAGAAAATTTCAAAGCAGGAAATAAGATCGTTTATAAATCCCCTCACCTTTTCTAAGACTAGTGGAAGATATAAAAGTTACTTACATGTCCAAACGGGTCCAGATGATTGTTCGTAAGCTTAAGTTTCTGGAATGAGACCAGCTGCCTCATCCAATGAGCTCCAGTCGCTGGAGAATCAGGATGTACATAGAGTCGACCAGGCATTGCTGGCTCCGCCTTTCCAGCTACCATCCTAAAATAAATAAATAAATAAACACAGTTTCAGAGAGATGAGCAAACAAGGACAAACTGAGATAAAGAAAAAAAAATCTCCAAAGTAAATGAAGTTGCTTTTAGGATCCAACATCCCACATCCTACATCAATCTTACCAGGTCCCTAGTTTTTGGTACAATTGGTCAAATATTGAGTAACACTATCTTGAATTATTTTATTCCATTGCCTATTTCAAATTGTATTTCTTTTAATTTATATTCTACAGGGAATTTAATTTTGTTTAGGATTACATTTTCAAAAATAAGAACAAACTATGTACTATGTAATTTTCTGTACCCGCTATTATTATTATTATTATTATTATTATGATAGTCGATTAATCATTTCAGTAATCAATAGATTAGTTGTTTTGGTCATAAAATTGTATAACATATTGATCACTGTTTCCAGAAAGTGAAGATTCAAGCTAAAATGTTTTCAGACCAACAGCCCACAACCAAAGGGTCATTAGTTTACTATTATAGAAGTCTAAAAAAACAGAATACAATCTGATTCTCTCTAATCGATTATCTGGACAATTCAGCAGGATGTTGTAATTTTGTATTTAGAATGTCTTTAAAACTCTTTGACTTCTGCATTGTGGAAACACTCTAGAGACACTAACATTCTTCAGAACTCACCATTTATTGTCACAGAACTTGTAGCGGTGGTCATCAGCGGGAATGATATCAATCAGCAGGATGTATTTTGTTTTTTGGTTCATCCCTGTCACTTTTACTTTGTAGCTTGGAAACATCCTCCTGTCAATGTAAAAAGAAACTGTTAGGACTCTTAAGTGATTCTGTATGTTGGGAAAATGACAACAAAAAAATAACCCACACAAGTTGAAATTTATTATTATCATAATTTAGCTAATTTATCATTTTAGAAGCTAATCTATCTACCATATGTTAATCGTACGCTAGATAAACCTGTGTGTAGATGTGAAAAACCTGGGAGTCATTTTCTACCAAGACTTGTCATTCTCTGCCCACATTAAACATATTTCTAGGACTGCCTTCATTCACCTACACAACATGGCAAAGGTCAGACACTTCCTGTCTCTGAAAGATGTGGAAAAACTTATCCATGCATTTGTTACTTCCAGGCTTGACTACTGCAATTCTTTACCGTCCGGTTGCACCAAAAAGTCTCTAAGGACTCTCCAGCTGATCCAGAATGCAGCTGCACATTTATTAACTGGCACTAGAAGAAGGGAACATATCTCACCTGTATTAGCCGCTCTACACTGGCTTCCTGTGAAATCTTGAATAGAATTCAAAATCCTGCTCCTCACCTACAAAGCTCTCAACGGTCAGGCTCCATCCTACCTTAGGGATCTCTTAGTCCCATATCACCCATCAAAAACATTTCGCTATGCAGGCTTATTGGAGGTTCCCAGAATTCATAAACCTACAACGGGAGGCAGACCCTTCAACTTCCAGGCTCTTCTCCTGTGGAATTGTCATCCCGTTTCAGTCCAGGGGACAGGGGGCAGACACCTATATTTACTATAGTTTACTTTATTTAAGAATTGGTTAAAAACTTTATTGTTCAAAGAAGTGTATAGTTAGGGCTGGCCCTGGCTGGCCTAGTAATAGTTATGCTGCGATAGGTTAGTCTGCCTTATAAGATGCTTTGAGTTCCTTTTTCCACTTCCATCTGCAATACTAATGATCCACTATTGTATTTTTAAATCTGCTGTGTTCCCTGAGTCCTGCCCTGTGTTTTCTGTGTTTTATCATTCACAGAGCATGCTGCAGTGCAGCCACTGAGGGATCTTTGGATGTTGGAGATGTATTTCTGTTATTCAGTTTGATGTAATATCCAACTTTTCCTGTGTTGTTTCCACCTGCACACATCATCTATTGTAGCTTGTCCATCCTGGAAGAGGAATCCCTCCTCTGTTAATCTTCTTGAGAGTTCTTCTGTTTTTTTCCTAGTTAATGGGTTCTTTTTAGGGAGTTTTTACCTTGTACGATGTGAGGGTCTAAGGACAGAGGATGTTGTGTTGCTTTTGTATAAACTGTGAAGCCCATTGCGGCAAATGTGTGATTTGAGATTCTGGGCTATATAAATAAATTGAATTTAATTGAAATAGTTTCACTCAAGCACTACCTACTTTCTCTATCTTAAACATTTCCTTCGCTAATCTCTAAGTATTTAGCTCTGCTAAGCTAGCTAGCGATGGCTTCTCTCCTTCCCTCCTCTAACTCTGCCCTCTCCTACTTAGGGTGTCAAATCTTTGGCTAGTCCTCTGCCTCTATCAGCATTAATGATACACAATTAATATTGTGCTGGACCTTGGAGGCTCTCTGTGGTAGAAGCTTGGCTGCACATAATAAATAGCCAGTGATATGCTAATGTAGCTAAACTGTCCCTAGTCTCCCTGGACCACCCAAGTAACTCCTAGCCCCTAGCAGTGATCACCACGGACCAAGTTATTAGTCCGGGGAAAGCTAATGTTAGATTAACCTCTAGCTTGGCCTTCAGCCCCTCTGGAAATTTCCAGGTAGAACTTTCCAGGAAAAGCAGTGTGACTGGGTGGCTCTTCAAAGGGGGGATAGATGTCATAAACTTAAGACCTTGGGTATCAATGCTATTCATGTATCTAACAGATTTCTCTGTTAGATACATGCCTGTTTGTTTTCTGAGAAACAAACTCTGGTTATTGGCAGCTCCATAGTCTGATTCGGGAAGCTAATGCCACCAAGATGCACAGTTAGCTGTTTCCCAGGGCAGGTGTCATTGAATGAATTTTGTTGTGAAGTTGTTAGCTAAAACTAAATCTTAATATGATTGAAATAAAAATCATTAATCACATTGGTGGTAATGGAGGTCACTAAGATTAACGTGAAGTCTGTAAACAAAGACCATGTCAGACGCTGTCATTTTCTCTGGTCCCCTGCCGGACTTGTCTAGTGATCATGTTGAGTTGAATGACTTCTTTCCACTGTTGGTTGTCGAGTTAGTGCCCAGATAATAATGTGGGTTTCGTAGACAATTGGTCAATGTTCTGGGCTAAACCTGGTCTGAAAGAGAGAGACGGCATATATCCCACTTCGGACGGTGCCTCTCTCTTATCTAGGAACATGGTGGATTTATCACTCGAAAACCATGACTATACAGAGTTGAGTCCAGGTAGTAGAGTATCAGTCCTACACACTTCTTTGCACCTCCTTTGAGCAGGCACCTACTCAAAACTTCATGCAGACTATGTCTATCCCCCAAAAATATAATTTATTAACTCTTCCATAATAAACAACAGTAGTTACACATAGACATTTATTCAAAATTAGCACCCATATTAATAAACAATATGATATCAGATTATAATGTTGATTTGCTTTGTTTTACTGAAGCCTAGCTGCATCATAAACTTGAATGAATCCATTTCCCCCAGCCATATTGTTATATTCATATTCCTCAAAACACTGGCCGAGGTAATGAAGTTGCAGTCATTTTTAAGCAAGTTGAGCCCTGAGCCCTGAACCAAGTGTGAGTACACCTCCTTTGAAAGTTTTTAGTTGAACTCCCACCCATTTTAGCCTCTCTACACTGGCTTCCTCCAACTAAATCTCCAACTTTGAGAGACAGTGACTGAAATCTGCTGGCCTAAACAGCTAATCGCTCATCGTTTCAATAGATGATAACTTAATCAACTATCGGGGGGGGGGGGGAATCAGTGAAGAATCACCTCAGGTTGTGGGGTGGCTGTAGCTCAGAGGTAGAGCAGTCGTCCACCAGTTGGAGGACTGGTGGTTCGATTGCCGGCTCCTCAGAGTTGCATATCGTTGTGGCCATGTGCCATCGGTGTATGAATGTGTAATTTCCTGATGTACGGGTGGTATATCGCCACCACCATTGGTGGGAATGAGTGAATGGACACTTGTAGTGTAAAGCGCTTTGAGTGGTTGAAAAGACTAGGAAGGTGCTATATTAATGCAAGCCATTGACCATTTAGTTGTGCAGACAAGGATCTGGTCTGACTGCAGTTATGAATTTAAAGGATGAACCAGGTCCCGTTAGGATCAGCGACTGAGAACAGCTGCCTCCCCTAAACCTGAAACAACCTTCCCCTGCACATTAAGTGTCTGAGACCTGTTTCCACACAAATATCCCATTTAAGCACATTGCAGAACAAGACTCACTTGCCAAACAATAATTTTTTGATGTCATCCTCATTGTCAAACTCTTCCGTGTTCCAGCCAATAAGTTGTCTCCCTGCAGGCGTTTTATTTAGGAGAGGACAGAAATCCTCTCATACTTCTGATACTGAAACACGGTAAAAAAAGTTTGGGAACTCAACTTATATTTCATCTTTAAAATGCCTCGAGACTACAAGACAGAATATGCTAATATACCAGTCAGGGCCATAAAACACATGAAGGGAGCTGCTTCTCTGACCTCTCTGAGAAACCAAAAACTTTTCATCCCATCTACACCAAAGGAGATTTCGCAGAGGGCTCAGCACCCCCTATAAAGCCCTAAGTGGTTTTTAATGGTACCCAGATTGAACGACAGTTTAGCCAGTTAAAAAATGGTCTGGAGTTTATCAGCAGGTAACGTCTGTTCAGACACACTTGCTTGTTTTCTGAGACGACAGCGGTGGCTTCATACTTTTTCAGAATTTGATGCAAATGCCTGTCCTCACAGATCCTATGGCGCCCGACAGCGTCCGATCATGTTACGGTAAACACTTGCATGTAATTTAAATCTCTCTCCTAGGCTTCACATCCACACAGTAGCAGGATCAGTGGCAGTATCGTACTCACTGAGACACGAGTTAATCTCACGGGAACATTCAGAGCAGATGAGTGCTGGTCTGAGGCAGCAGTTGCTGTGCCTGTGTCAACACATGTGGGCCTGAATCTGTAGAATATGGCCCCAAGTATGTAGAGGAAGCGTCTGCTGCTGCTCACTCTGCACCCAACCGTGGAAGCTAGCACTGACTTATCGAATCAATGAGCCACACCCTTCTTAAAAAAATGAAGTTTGGATTATTCAGCCTGGTCAAGAATGATATTTTTGTTTAAGAATTCACAAACAAGTCAGTGTATAGGAATTGTTTGGAGCTAAACAGGTTATTGACACATCATCCCCCACATTAGGGCTGTGACACCATTCTTTAGTATTCAAAAATAATTCAAATATGGTGTTATTTTATTATTCAAACCTGTTATTGACATTATTTTAATATTCAAATCTGGCATGGGTTTTATTTTCAATATTTAAACCTGTTTGGATATTTTTTTTAATATGCAAACGTTTAATGATCACTATATTTATTATTTGAACCTTTTATAGGTGTTAATTGAATATGTGAACTTTTTTTTTAGATTTTTTGGTTTGCAAACACTGCTTTCATTTAAGATGAGGCTAGTTGACAAAACAATGGCCACACTGTGGAAGGATTAGAAATACAAATGGTTTCACTTTGGGTTTTGTGGGGAAAAGGGAAAAATAATTAGCAAAGGAAAAGTAATTTGTAAAATATGTAAGAACAAATTCATGGTCAAAAGATTAATAAACATTACTGGAGTATTATTTAAGTAACAAATTTTAAATATTAGATAGTATCTCATTTTAAAGTGTTTTAGGGAGCTTTTTGCATGTATTGTATCTATTGTACTAACTTTAAAAACATCTGGGGTGAATCTGTGATTCGAGATTATGGGCTATACAAATAAAACTGGGTTGACTTGATTTGACATGAATGAACAGTGATATAAATGTGCACATTTTTGGGCAAGAAAGCACTAAAGAGAGGTTAAATCTGATGTACAGTTATACCTTGACATATCTGGTCAGTCGCTGGGTAAATGTGAGATTTTTCAGATTGGCTGTTTCTAAAATAGAAATGTTGGACACAGCCCAGCTGTTCTGCTACTAGAATGAATGTTGTTTTCGGATGCTGTTAGACACAAGATAGCCACTTCATTTGGAGTATATTAATGTTGTCAGAAGTTCACCAATTCAAATATGTTAATTTATCTTAACCTTTCAAGGGAAAGTTTGATATTTTTAACATTTAGCCCCATTTCCCATGTTCCTGTCATATATATATAATATAAACATAGAGACATAGTTTTACTGTAAAAGAGAGGATTTTGATAGAACTACATTACCCAGAAGGCCCTGAAGTCTGATGAATAAATCTGGCATAACATAATGGTCGAGATTTTGAGTCAGACTGTTGTTATTGTTGCTTTAATGTTAATGTTTCAATTGTAATCTGAATTTTAATTAAAAAGTGGCATAATTAAAAAGCAATTTAAGAAAAAAAAAACAAGAAATAGATTAAATGACTAACAAAATAGTCATTAGTTGCATCCCTACTCTGAAGTACATGTGTTTAGTTTTTTTTCCCAATTCAATCTCAAGGTATGCCATGAAAAATCATAAAATACTAATCATTTAAGAAAAACTAACATACTGGCTTTTTAGATATAGATAAATTTGAGGCATTTATGGTGTCTATTGTAGGGCCCTATTGAAATCATTCTTTCTCTTTTAATTTTTAAGAATTGATTTTTTGTTGTAGAGATGTTTGTGCCGTTACATTAGCAGCATCACAGTGTAAAGGATAATTTAAGTCAACCTGAAGACGGTTTCTTGTTTTGTCCATCCATTATTAACCCACAGATTAAACAATCATTCATTAAACTTAAAAACATAAACTTAAAATAAACAGAAAATCTGTTCTGTTTAAACCATCTGTTTAATATCTCAATTATCGTTTGTCATTATTGCAGTTATCTCTTCAATATTTAAGCTATCTCTTTAATATCTGTGACCATCCAAAGACACAAATGGCGGTAACGTGACTCTTCAAACAGAGACTAAATGAAGCTTCAAGTATACATTGCTGGTGTGACTAAATGAGTGAGTTTAAGAGCAACATGAGAAATGAAGTTGGAAAGTGTGTGTGTGATATCAGTGTCAGAGTGTGTGTGTGTGTGTGTGTGTGTGTGTGTGTGTGTGTGTGTGTGTGTGTGTGTGTGTGTGTGTGTGTGTGTGTGTTGATGTGCCAGCTGTTTCTCTTAACAATCCCACATGTATGGGCCCTGCAGTGACCCATTCCCTCTCTGGGAATCTCTCGGACCATGGCAAGATCAAACGGAGCATTGGGGTGGGTGTGTGTGGGGGGGGGGGAAGGGGGGGGTGATGAAGCGCTGCAACCCAATTGACTCGGTACGTTGCGGGTGCCGGATTCCTCTTATCAACCCCGCCGCTGCTCAGTTGACGGGCTGTGTACAGAGAAGTAGAGTGAGGGAAGAGCTGCCTGCTGCTTTGAAGAGGATTAAACCAAGCAGTGACACTCACAATAACAAGAGTCCAGCCTCGGAGAGGACAGAGCGGTTTGATCTGCGAGTGTCGGGCGCATATTGATCCCAGGGGGTGATGGTCTGAGCTGGATGTGGGTCTGCAGCTCCTCCTCGACCACCTCCGTAATAACCCACCTCACATCTGAGAGCTGAGACTAAAACAACTGTAGCATTTGCTGATAACCTGAAGTGTCATTTGATCAGTAACATCCAAAAAAATCCTGAATCTCCAAGCGCAGGATGTTTGGAAGGACTGACCACTGCTCTGATTACTTGATTGTAGGGAGAATAATTTCCAGTGAATCTCTTTGAAATATAAATCACAGAAGAGACCAAGAAACATAATGAATAGAGTAATTGAAAACCTAAAATAATCCTTGGGTATTTTTAATTAAAGCTTCAACGATTATTTAATTAATCTATTAGTTGCCAACTATTATATTAATCACCAACTATTTCAATTTGAGTCATTTTCATATTTTATATAGAGTTAGCTAGTTTATTCCTAACATATTCGTAGAAGAACAAAGTGTTTTCACTTTCTGGACTTGTAGTGAAGTGTTACTTCCAACAATATTCACCTAAGAAAAAGTAAAGATAAAGTTACTGATTTTAGAGTTCATCAATCACACTAATGAGAGTAAATGTAATTGGTTGCTGCTGTTTTCTGAAAAACCAACCCAAACTGTGATTTATTACAGTATATTTTCAGTTTGATTAGTGAGTTTGAAACATTTTCAAGAAGAAAATATCCAGATTCTCTGGGTATCAACTTTTTACACCATTTTACAAACCATACAACTAATCATTGATTCAAGTTGTTACTAGCTATGACTGGTCCAAGTATTCATGCACTGTCATATTTAATATATAGCGTTTAGTATTTACTGACAGATTTAACATCATATAATATGTTGACCAGCTCCACATGCTTTAATAATCCAGTCTGCCGTTGACGTCATTCCGTTAATTCTCAGCATCGTCACTGCCGGAGAATTGAAGCCACTTAGTGTGAGACGTTGAAGCTTATGCAGCCTGGAGGTAAACTCACAGGTTCCTGCACAGCTGCACCAACCCTTCAAAGGGCTTTAAGGATTCAGACCCACTTCATCAGCTGGACAAGGGAAAGCCCGTCTCTGAGCGTTATGCAGCATTAAGGAAAAATGTGGTGACCTTTTACATTTTTTTACTAGGGAAAAAAAAGCCCATCCCATGAGGAATGAGAGGCGGAGGTCAGTTTGAGAGTGTTCTCATTCTCTGGTTAATGTCCAAAAGCCTCACTATCTAATCCTCAGGTTGCATTAAATCCAACAAGCTGAGCAGTCATTTGTGTTTTCAATTACATCCTTGCTGCTGCAGGAACTTTCTGTCTCATCCTGAAAGGCAAAGTTATAACTGCAGTAATGCTCCTGAACAGATGTCGCAAAAAGGGACGATGTTTACTCTGTGTAGTGAATCTATCACTTTCTCTGGGATTTTCCACAAACGATGTGTTTTCCTGATGTGTGTGTGTATATATATATATATATATATATATATATGATGAGTATGTGTTTGCGTTTAGTGTTTGCAGCTTCACTGACCTTCCTGCTTTAGTAATAATCATCTCTGTCCCGGCTTCGTGAAACTTCTTCCACAACTCCCGCTCATGAAGGACGACCTTAATGTTCTCAATGTTCTGAAAGAGAATGGAGCCAGTGAGGCGCTGGTCAGAAAAATCTAGTGTAAACGTTTGCATCTGTAGCTGTATTCGTCCACATTGAAGAAAAAAGGCAGCTGATTACTGATTTATAGCTCATTAAATACACTCCACACCAGAGGTTGGATTAGAGGTTTAGGGAAACATAAATTCACTGTTATATATTTTAATACAATTTCATTCCAACATTTGTGAAAGAAAAATATTATATTTTTGGGAAAGTCTGTGACTAAACCATCAAACCGATGATCATTATTTCATTATTTAAATGCCAAATAACATTAAAAGAGGAGAGAATTGGAATCATAAAATTATTATTTTGGGGACTTTTATTTTGAAATTCAATGCACAAAATGTAAAACACATTAAGGGAAATTGACTTTTTAAAATAGTCTGTCTCTCCTTTTTTTTAATGAATAAAAATATAGGTCACAAAAATAAAAGTGCTTGAAATTGCTTACTGCATTTTTTTTCTTGTTATAAATTACATTTCAATCAAGTACTTGTTTGTTTTTGACACTTTTCCAGCTAATCAATTTCTGGTAATGAGTTTACATTTTTTGTTTTGCATTTTAAATTAACATCTAAAAAAATAAGTCCAAGGTCCATCTGTGTTCATCACTATAGGCATGTGGGTTATTCTACAAACATAAAGACTGTTGAGCAGCTGTTGTATCGAAGTGAGTCATCTTCCCCCAGAAATTAGGAGTAATATCAGTTTCATGTAATGATTTCAATTCATTCCTCTTTTGATGTGGCCTTGCATTTAACTAACCTTTATGAGATTTGATGATTTAGTCACAGACTGTGTGATGTTTGATTTTTCTTTTACAAATATGGCAATGAAATTGTGTTAAAATGTAGAAAACAGGTATCTTCAGCCCATAAACCCACTGCTCATATATTCATCCCTGGTTTAATCATTTTTAACAGTCCAACACACAACAGTCCTTGTGTGACTCCATGTTTTACCTGGTCGGATTCGCTGGAGCTGGGAATGCTCAGAATGCTTGGAGCTGTAGGCAGGCCCAGCCGGGACTGGTCCGGAAGGGGTTCGGTGTCCCCACCGGTCTGGACCTGGCTCACACACTCATCCGTCACAGCTGAAGCTTTTTCCTGCAGCATCTCTGCAGGATTTAAGACACAGACAAGAGAGGCTGCCACCAGGTTTCCTCCTGCAGGTACAATCCAGGCTCAAAATATAATTAAAGCTAATACTAATAACACTTACAACACTAATTAAAGTACTACTAATAATACCAATAACACTCATATCACTAATAATAGTACTTTAGTACATTTAACACACACACACACACACACACACACACACACATACACAAACCTTGCATGCATTAAAAGAAATTTTAAATTTCCACTGTGAACATTTTTGGATTAATAATTGTGAAAAACACATCTTTGCTTGTGTTAATTAATATAGATTTGTGTTTGAGACTTTTTTTTATTTTAGTTAAATCACATCAATCATGTTTCAATAATCTGTCTAAACCTGTTTTACTCTGCAGTCATAACTCATCACTTCTTGAAACGACTTAGCAACACCTCAATAATTATTCACATCACTCAAATTAAAATGATGCATCAGTTTGATAGTTTGGTTGTTATAATAAATCCTGATGATGCATTAAATAAACAAGATAATTAAATTACACCCTCTGTTTACTTTCCATGTAAGTGATGAAAATGCGATAACTGAATGTTCATCATACACCTTTTTAAATATGCCGTTTAAAACAACACACCAATATTAATTATATGGAAACGCTTTTATTATGAAAGGAAACAGATGTCCAATGTGAAAAATATTTACTATAAACAATGTAGAAAAGAAAATTTCTCTGTCATGTATGTTTGTTCCTGGCCCTGAGATCAGGTTGTTTGGTTTGGACTCTGATTTTTTGTCTGTCTGCTGCTGTTGCAGGAAGGTAGAAGATAAGTCATGTTGACTGAGAGAAACAGCATTTGGATTCATTTATTATTGGATGTAGATGTGAAACTTTATATCAGCTCAAACAAGTTTCATGTTCAGTTTAAGATGTTGCTGCAGAAATGTTCCCTGTTGCTGCTGCTGACATTAAATACACAATTTACTACATATATTTAGTCAAGTCCTGTACTGAAAATATAATTTTAAGGGATTTCTATGTAATTCTACTTGATACTTTATTCTACCACATCTTAGAAGAAATCTTTTGCTTTGGACTAAAGATTTTAATATTTTGCAAAAAAAATGACATTAATATTCTATTTTCTATATTCTAGAAAATGTGTGAAAGCTGCCAAATATTATGATGCAGTCTTTTATTAATCTACACAAAGTGTAACTTTGTAAACTAAAGCATTAAATACTCACACACGTATTTAGTGTTTAAAATAAGTGAAATAATATAGTATAAGTCCAAATAATGAGTACTTTTCTCTTCATACTCAAGATACTTGCATACTAATGATAATACTTCTGTATTTTTAATTAAGTGACATTTTAAATTCAGGACTTCTACCTATATTGGAATATGATAAGATGATGGTATTTTTCATTTATTTATTTATTTTATACTTTTTTACTGTACATTTTTCTGATAATACAAATGTTCTCTTATTAAAACAATACATTCAATTGTTTTCAAATATGTTTTCTTGAGTAGTTTTCAGAAAACAGTATTTTTACTTTTACTCAAGTAAATTGTCTGAGTACTTTGTCCATCACTGATATTTGGATTTTACCCTCACCAAAAATAGGAATATTAAATCAACAATGATGGTCAATCTGTCACTAAATCACTGTTTATATTTCACCAAATTCTTTTGTAACACAGTCTAATAAACTGTCACATGATTCCAAATAAATACATTTTAACAAAATACGACATCAAAGTGGCGTAAACACCTGTTCACACGGATAATTATGCATTTATATGTATTAGTATAGAAATTAAAAAATATATTAATTTCTGCTTTGTTCCATTTCATCCACAAAACCCAAACTTGATGTCAGGTCATCAGTATCGGAGATAAATCACAGCTCAGCTTTTATTCAGGTATGAGAGAGTCAGTAAAGTCCTGCTGCAAAAGGGCATGTCTGATTTCAAGTATTAACCCGTATCAGCAGGGATTAGAGGACACTGAAAACTATTCAGGCTGCATTTTTAACAGGAAAATGCCACAGTAGGAATCCAGTCAGAAGTACTCATATCAGAGTAAAATACTTTTGTAGAAGTAAATTCCAAGGTATAACCAGATAAATACACTTAGAAGTACTAGAATAAAGGTTGTGGTGATATTAAAACAGTTTCTAAAAAAACAGCATTTTAATAATTATAGCTGGAGGAGACAGAACTTATCTGACCTGGTTTATGATGTCACAGTATAAAAGAAGACTAAATTCTGATGATTTAGTTCTATTTGTTTTTTGCAAAATATTCCTCTAAACAGTAATTTATCTGAAACCATGTGAAACACACACAACACAAAAAGTTAGTACACAAATCTGTGTATGATGTAGGGTCATTCACAAACCCATCTTTATTCTTTAAGATTGATTTACTTACAGCATAAAGTACAGCAATGTACTTACTTACTTGTAATATATATATATGTAATGTTTATGTAACATATACAGAAAAGTAACTAAAGCTGTCACATAAATTTAGTAGAGCAAAAATATCAAGTAGCATTGAATTAAAATACTCAAGTAAATGTGTAGTTACTTCACCTGTAATAACAACAGATCTGATTCTGTCTCACAGCTACAGCATGACAGCACCCTGTCTCACTGCTTCACAGCCTGTCTCGCCGCTTCACAGCCTGCCTCAACGCTTCACAGCCTGTCTCGCTGGTACACAGCCTGTCTCGCTGGTACACAGCCTGTCTCACTGCTACACAACCTGTCTCACTGCTACACAACCTGTCTCCAGCTCATATATCTCACTAGTCTCATCCTGTTGCTCCTTCAGAGCTTGGATATATAAACCAAAACCGTTTCCATTGCTACAGACAGATTTAGAGTCAGAGTTGGTAGAACATTCACCTGACCTTAAGTAAAATTTGAAGGTACTTGTACTCACAGTATTTCTATGTGATGTTACTTTATACCTGACTTCATGTATCTGAAGCTACAGTAACAGTCAGTTTGGAATTTTACATAAAAACATCATAAATCACTAATAACTGCTTTCTACAGTATAAGCAATAATCTATTCAATGTATCTAAACATGGCTCCAGAGTGATCATTTACACATATTTGTTAGCAATAAAAAACAAATACAAAATAAATAATATAATATAAGGCTGTAAAAAAGCTGTTTCATTTTTAGATTTTACAAAATTCTGAAAATACTTGTAAAATGTACTTTTACTGAGGTAATAGTAACTTGTAAAGCACTACATTTAAATTGAGGATCTGACTTGTTGTTCCACCAGTGAAACCAGTTCAACAGAAAAGTAAATATAAATAATACAATAATAATAATACAAAAATACTTTATATTCGGAAAAGGCTTAGTGTATCAGTTGCTGTTTAATCTTCATTTCTGATTGTCCTCTAACTTCAGTTCTATTGTCTGATCTGACTCTAAACTGCTGATGTTCAGACTGAATCGTGTTCCTGCTGCTCAGAGCCTCACTGTAAACACACAGCGCTGCTGCTGCTCTCTGAGCCATAGAAGTCTAAATGCAATGTCCACAGTAAAACTGATGGATACATTTGTGAAGCTCATAAAGATTAAAGACAAAAACAGAGACTTTTTCTCTTTTTACTCAACTGAGATTCTCTCTGCTTCAGATTCATAAAACATTTCTGTTTCAGTTTCTGTCACAGTTAGCGTGCACATTCATATCCCTATACAGCACATATCCCTTTCCTTTGCTTGTTACCCAACAATAGAAGTTGCAACATTAGATGCATTAAAATACTTCTCACGTGTGCATGAGTAAGGATTAAGGTCTGCAGCGTGAATCATTTTTCTGGTTTCCTGTAAAATATAGAAGAAGAATCTAAGTGTTTCTGGACATTTTAGAACCACTATCCCTGCTGAATATTTCTGTGTGTGTGTAAAACAGCAAAACACCACTGCTTCTTCCCATGTTGTTTGATGAAAGTCATGTGACCTGGCCTCCGTCAAACTGCATCAGACTCTGCACTGACCACATTATTGAAATCCTTCAAGAGCTCTCCTGAAACTCAACACAACATGACAAATGCTGAACCAGCTAAAGAAAATATAGTGTGTTTGTGTGTGTGTGTGTGTGTGTGTCTCTGTGTGTGTGTGTGTAACTTTGTCCTGATGTAATACATTTCTATCTTTGGCCATTTTGTGTCTGCAGCTCTGCAGCTTAAAGCCAGAACATCAACAGTAACGGAAAAACTGTTCAGACAAAATACAAACAACCAAACCAAAAGTAACAACTCAGCTGAAAACTTAATCTCTCTCTCTCTCGCTCTCTCTCTCAAACACACACACACACACATACACACACACACACACACACACAATATATATATATATATATATATATATATATATATATATATATATATATATATATATATATATATATATATATATATATATGTTATATGTTATATATATGATATTTATACACACACCCAATCATAACCATATAACACACATGAACATACACATATGACACAGATAAACATAATTATTTATACACAAACATAAATACAATATATAACATATAATATAATAGCTTACAATGTAACACATAAACACACACAAACATAACAATATGACACATAAACACACAGTATTTTACACAGTATTTCACATAATACACATACACACAACAATAACATACACATACATACACATTTATCATAAAACATAAACACAACAATATGCATTTATACCACATGCACATAAACACGAATATAACATCTCATGAACACATTTTATACACACACGCACACACACACCTAATAATGTAACACACACATACAATATAACCAAAAACAGAGTATCAACATTTCAGCAACGTATCAGGAATCAATAAAACTAAATTAATACTTTATCAATTAGGATAAGAACAGGTCAGAATCTTAACAGGAAAACTGCCTGTTCTCATCTTAATTGATAAAATATTAGTTTTATTGATCCCTGATACTTTGCTGCCAAAAAAGTGAATTTGAAACGATCATTAAAACATGCTACTGTCAGTTTCTCTTAAAGAAACTGACTTAGTAAAAAATAAATATAGCAAAGATATAAACAGTGAAGACATCTACCACATTTCACCAATAAAAGAATAAATAACTAGAGAAGATTTTATAATATACGCCATTATTAGATCAACTTCTAATAAACTACAAGTACAATAACCTATTTAAACCAGTTAAAAAAGCCACTAATAAAATAAAACTGTTTTACTACTGGAATTAAAAAATAATAATAAAAACATGTTATATTGAATAGTTAAACAGGCTTAGAAACGACAGTCTAGTTAATTTGCTCTCATCAAATTTACCGCAAAAATGCAGGTGTGCATGTCTGTACGTTATTTGATCATGAAGTTACTATAAAAATATTTTTTAAATAACAAACAATAAAACATTTAAATAGCTAATTTGGATCATTTGAATCTCCACTGGATCTAGTTGATTTTTTTATTTTCTTCTCCCTGCTCAGAACTGTTATCAGCGTGTGTGCGTGGTGCGGGAAGAGTTCAGCGATCTAATAATCGCAGCTGACTCTTCTCACACATGCTGGCTCTCTCCTGTCTCTTTAAACTGATAATCAATCAATAATCAGCCGATAATCAGCGCTAATCAGACGCCGTGTACTGTACCTCACGCAGTGTGCACTCATCTGCTTAAATCCATCCTGCTCAGCAGCTCTGCAGCCTGCAAACCGCAAACAAACCGCAAACGGTGTTTCCTTGCAGCGGGTCAAAAACATCAAAAAAGGCGCAGGATTGCGGCAGATGTGTGCGGCTCCGCCGGGAACAAGTGTCGCTGAGTTGGGGAGTTTGAGACTCGCAGCTTCTCGCGCACCGAGCTGCGTCTGCGCCTGTGCAGCTCTGAGCTCTGAGGGGGAAAGTCAGTGGGGTGTTTTCTTGGACACACACACACACACACACACACACACACACACGCTCGCACGCACGCACACACGCACGCCCATGCACAGCAGGCCTGCACCTACTATTGAGGACACTGAGGTCACACTGCAAAAGAATGAAACCCTAAATGAAAACAATCGAAGTCTCTTTAGATATTTTATTACATTACCGGATCCTTTTGCTAGAATAATTATTCGTTCTCATTTCAATTAGATTTTGTTTTTAGAAAAAAATATATTTTTTTCTCATTAAAACAATAACAAATCAACCAAATCCAATCAGGGGGGGAAATGAAACACAACACATATTAATAATAAAAAACAAATATATTTTCACTTGTTGTGATTATTTACTGCACTGTGGAGTTAGTGTTTTTTTTTATTTCTACCCGCATTTAAACAATTTTTCTTAGTGTTTCTTAGTGTTAAAAGTTACTGATAGCATCACCTTGCATATACATGACATGTACCCACACAATCACTGTTTGATTACAACTGAACTTCAACAGCAATGCAATGATATGATGAAACCATAGAATAAAGAGGAGGGTCCAGGCCGCAGCCAAAATCCTCAAATTACTAAAATTTTGTTAAACCAATTTCATTTCATTTCACTTAGGGAAAGGTCTATATAGGATTAAATATCTCTTTTACATGTATTGTTCATATTATCAACACAGAACATTTATAGTGATGAAATATAGAATAAAATAAGATCAAAAATACTAAATATTCGTCATATTTGACACCAACCAGGACTCGACGGGACTTTACGGGGCAGAAGGATCAGTTGGATGCGGCTACAGGTCCTTTAAATCTAAAGCTACTGTGAGAAAAAGCAACAACTTCCCAGTTTTCTCTGAGTGATCCACATCCTTCGGTATGTTGGAATTTTCTGATAAATCAGAAGATGAGGCCCCCAAAGCGGGAAGTGGCCAAACTTTTACGCACAGGATGGATCAAAATTGTCTGCTCTGACACGTCCAGGGTACAATTTATCCAGGGTGGAGTGCTGATGACCATGTAAATAAAATCACATAACAGCTGAATAAACACTCTGGTCACCATGCTGAGTGTTCGGAACCGGGGGTTTGGGCTACTCTGGTACTAGGAGGAAGTGGAGCCTTCCTCCACC
This sequence comes from Eupleurogrammus muticus, assembly GCA_036785175.1. NCBI lineage: Eukaryota > Metazoa > Chordata > Actinopteri > Scombriformes > Trichiuridae > Eupleurogrammus > Eupleurogrammus muticus. The sequence continues at coordinate 24,230,112 of JAYKQN010000009.1, forward strand.
TGTTGTTGTGGGAAAATCCCATAACTGAGGCAGATCACACGTGCGCTATACTATAATATAATTTCAATAAACAATTTAACCGTATTGATCTAAAGCTTCTCCCGTTCTCTATATTGGAAAACCTTAACAATGTCACTTGATTTCTACAACCTTATAGCTGAGATGAATTTGTGTAAGTATTTATAACGCCTGTCTCCTTCCTGCTGTGTTACCATCAATTCCTGTTTCTTTATATAATTCTCTCTCTCCCTCTATCTATCTATCTATCTATCTATCTATCTATCTATCTATCTATCTATCTATCTATCTATCTATCTATCTATCTATCTATCTATCTATCTATCTATCTATCTATCTATCTATCTATCTATCTATCTATCTATCTATCTATCTATCTATCTCTCAACACACACACACACACACACACACACACACACACACACACACACACACACACACACACACACACACACACACACACACACACACACACACTCCGCTATGACCTTCACTATTGTTAATTTAACTTTCCTTCTGCAGACTCGTCTACTTCTCTTTATCGCTGCTGGTTCCACCTTCCTCCCCTCTTCCTCCTTGTCATCCTCCTACTTCTGCTCCTCCTCCTCTTCTTCCTCAGTGTCACTGATTAGTTTTTTCTTTCTGTTTTTTATCTTTACGAAATTATAGCGTTTGATGGTAAAATGATGATAGTGATGATTATAATTCACTTTCTTCATCGATCAAAGACTAATAATCTAGTAATAAACTATATATCATATAATCTCTTTGACCATATCTGAATCAAGCGATTGACAGATCCAAGTAATAAACACATAATAAAAAGTCATGATATTCTTTAAAGCGGATGAATAAATGATCAGTGGTCTTAAAAGACGCAACTCAAACTTTTTACTGAAAAAAAAGTATCGGGGATTATTGGTCACGATTAAATAATAATAAAGTATATATATAGGTTTTCGGTTTTATTATATATATATATATATATATATATATATATATATATATATATATATATATATATATACGCTGATGCTCAAACGCTCAAAAAAGCAAAAAGCGCAGAATAAGTTGCTGCTGCGCTTGATTCTCCAAACCGCAAACTGCTCACTCGTTTTCCTTCAAACTTTGCCCGGTCTGTTTAGGAAATCATTCAGGTAATAAGATTATAAACTGATTTCTAAGACGTGAATCTGATGGTCGATTGAAGTAATAGACTTTAGGAAACTTCTTTCTGATGTGGCTGCGATTTCCAGTCAGAGAGACACTTGAACAAACCGATTAACCACAACACGATTATACTGAACCAGCGGTTAAAGCAGGACAAATTTAGAGGAAATTTGGCCTATAAGACAATCTCCAGTTCAAAAACAAGCTTGAAAAAACAAAAGCCAGAATATTTAGATGCACACGTGTTTGCAGGCACATATACTGCAACAATACATTTTAACAAGTAGACATTTCCAACAATTAGTCTAATACTGTGTAGAATTATCCTGAGTTATCATTTTTCATTGGCAGATAAATAAACTTTTTTTATTTTGAGATCAAACACATTGATATTTATATTCATTCATATTTAACATTTCATCTAATATTTTTTAATTTTGATCTCACATTTCAGATTTTTTCTTTCATGTTTTGAAAAATGTACTCATAGATTTGAATATGTTAAAGTAATCAAGATTAAATTGATTGTTTATTGTATATAATGGAATAAGAATTCAAAAAAAGTTTTTGCAGTGTCAGCCAAAACTCACACTAACCTCCACAGAAAAGCCTGTTTTGCAGTAGAAACTTCTGTAGTTGCTGATCTTACCTCCTGTCTACTCCCAGCTCGCCCTGCTGACCTCTGAGCTCCTTCCCACCAGTGTCTCCTTGCTGCCGTCTGTCCTCACAGTGCCAGACCTGCAGCGGCTCTGCAGACACCTGCTTCAATCAAAATAATAGATTATTTTATAGTATGAGAATCAGAGCTGTGGTTTCTGGCAGGGAATCGAACCTCCACACATTCCCACTGTCACGTGGTCAGAGCAGGAGGAGGATTCATCTGCTACAGCTCAGAAACACAACACACACACACACACACACACACACACACACACACACACACACACACACACACACACACACACCACAGCTTTATACTGTACAGTTAATGTAATATTCTTTAAATATGACTGAAGGAGTCCCATACACCACAGGTGTCTGCTCTTAATACTTTATATTTCATTGAAACAGAACTTTGTTGATGCATTTAAAATTAGCTGCTTTATCGTACAATCTATTTTAAATATGTGTTTGATTCTTAAAAACTATCTTTCATGTGTCCCTCATATATATTTAGGAACATTTGTATATTCAAAATGTTTTCCAGTAATCCTTTAAATTCAGTGATTTTTGAATTAATTAATTTAACTTTTTTTACATTCAAATTTTAAGTTGTCCTACTGATTCTAAATAAACTCAAAGACTCATCACAATATCTGACTAATTGCTTTGTCACAAAGCTGCTGTAAACCCTTTTTGGGAAAACTTTATATTAATCTCTGGGAATAAGTGTTAGTTAATATCTAATAAGATCTTTACTAACATTAACTATACAAGTGGTAAAAACTTGTTAACACATATATAAAAGCTAAAAGATTTATATTAAACCTAATAAATAATTGAATAAATCATTATTAAAGACAACAACTCATTATTATAGCTAATAAATTAAGTAATAAATCCTTATTAATGATAATAAAACATGATTACAGATATTAAATAGTTATTAAAGATGTATACAATTTTACTAAAACTAATAAATCACTGATGAATCCTTGAAAAAGCTCTTACTGTAGCTGCAAAACCTTAACTCTTAATAAATGCATAACATTAGTTTTAATCATATGATAAAGCTACAACAAAAGTTAAATAAATGCCTAACACACGCAACACATAACTACAAGTTAATTATGTGTTTGTAATGATTTAATCAGAAGGATATTTATATTTAAAAAAAAACAAGAAGCTTTATTATTGTTCTTAAGCATCTATAAACTTAACAAGATTCTTATAAAATTTTATGATATAATGTAACAATAACTGTTTATAATGTTTCTAATGCTTATTTTGTCCTATTATTGCCTGTTACTGTTATGATTACATCCATATTACAGCTAAGGCTTACAATAAGATAATATAAATAAATTATTTTTTATAACAAATACAATTATATTTGTATTTAAAGTTCATTATTTTACTCATGATGGGAACAAAGTGCAGTGTTAAATCTATAGGTCACTGAGCTGCTGCTACTGTTCTTATATCACAGAGTTGAGCTCCAGGTCATTTCTGATTCTCACTTCTCGCTCCTTACTCAGACCTCTTAGTATTATCAGTGTTTTAGTGAAACATGTCTCTGGCGCCTAAAAAACTGTCAAACTGAAAACATGCATCGTCTTCAGAGAGTAAACTAGCTCATCCTCACTCTGATTTAACACTGAAGCTACAACAAGTATAGTTTAATACTTTTGGCATTTCAGAGTGGCTGTGGTCTTTCTGGCAGCAGAAGAGATGGTTAGAGGGTCTGGATAATACAGGCAACCACATTTCTCCAGTCAAAATGGCTGCTGAGGGTCCATTGTTATTAGCTAGATACAGTGTCAACCCCCCTCCTGTTCCCCGTTCCCCACACAGCTTCATTTTTCTAATGGCTGATTGGTGGGTTTGCTGAGCTGTAAGTTCCCTCCATACGTCACGATGAGCAGCAGATTTGTCTGTTTCCCTCATCAGGTCTTTATCTGAACATCAAGCCTTCTTCAGTATTTAGATTCATTCATCTGCTCAACTATAAAAATCTTCTTCATTGCATAATGTGTGTGTGTGAGCAAAATCTATGTTTTTAAAATCTATGTTTTTTTGTAACTGTGTAATGTGCACAGTAAAATAGCAATTCAAAAACGACTTACTTCTCCCAAAAAGGAAGTAACTAGTTACTAAAGATGATGCACAGTAAAGCTGTGAAGTTTGCTAAAGACAGCCTGACTGGGAACATGGATTACTGGATGTGTGTCCTGTGGGACTAAGGCACATTTTTTGGGCTCAGATGGTGTCAACCATGTGTGGCAGAAACCAGGTGAGGAGTAAAGGGACAAGTGTGTGTTGTATATGGTAAAGCATGCCGGTGGGAGTTTCATAATCTGGGGCTGCATGAGTGCTACCGACACTGGGGAGTAATATAGTTCACTGAGGGAACCATAAACATCAACATGTACTATGACATACTGAAGCTGAGCATTAAACTCTCCTTTAAGAAACTGGGCCACAAAGAAGTCATAATAAAATGAGTGGAAGAGGGAGCTTTCCATGCCAATCTGTGAAGCTCTAGTGGACTCCATGTCTAAGATAATTAAGGCATTGATGGGACAAATTGTGGTAGCCACACATTATTATTTAGTCAGTTAGTACTCATTTTTGGTGCCAGTGTTCCAGACATTAATGGCTGTATGTTGAGTTATTTTGAAGGAATAATAAATTTATATTTATAGTTATACAAGCTGTATATCCACTATTTCACATTGTATCAAAATGTCATAATGTCAGTGTTTTTCCATGAATATATATTGCATATATACCTATATATATTGCAGCTGCATAATGAACAAGCTGAACTGTAGATGTCTGGAAGTCTGACTTCTAGGAACTGAGTTTGTATGTGTGAGAGTGTGTGTGTGCTCATGTAACTCAGTGTGAGTTAGTTCCTTTTTCATGTGTGATGGAGGCGGAGGCTCAAGCTCACTGTTTGCTGGATGTTAACTGTTCTGTGGCATCGCACTCACAAATGTTGTGGATATTAGGCAGAAATGTAGAAATACTGTGAGTAAAAATTATGCATGAAAGACACTATTCAAGTATTAGAAGCAAAATATGATGTGTTTAAAATATTAAAGTAAAAGTCTTACAAAAACATTATGTTTTATAGTTTTGTGAGGTTTTAGTTAACGTAATGCAATATTAGTGTATGAGTTGAAATAGTTAAAGTATTGTATCATTACACTTTAATCTTATTTATTTATTTATTTATTTATTTATTTATTTATTTATTTATTTATTTATTTATTTATTTATTTATTTATTTATTTATCTATTTATTTATTTATTTATTAGTTTTTTATGTTTTATTTTTCATTTCTTTCCTTTGAACAGAAGTAGATTAAATTAAAGAAACTTAAAAAAAGCCTAATTCTCTAGCAAAAAACTAAATATTATTTACTTAATATAATAATCTCTTTTGATTTATTTTTGTAGTGTAACAGTGAAAGTACAAAGTGTAGAACACAGGATTTTAAAGCAGAAAGTAAAATAATGACACCTTAAACAATAAGAATATTAGTCTGAAAGTAACCTTTTTAATTTCCTATTTATACTTGAAACTGTGTAAATGTGTTTCTGTCCTTAAACCCTGAATGAATAAAGATGAAGATTAATGCACAGGTTTCAGCTTCTAGAAAACTGCTCCTGTTAACTTCTACCCCTCCGCCCTCCCCCTCCTAAGCTCTGGTGTCTCCGTAGTTCCTGGTGATCATATTTAAACAGTGTCATGCCCCTTGATTTTTGGTGGTAAGCCGTTGGGCTCTTTGAAGTGGGCGCCATGTTTGCACTGTGACCATTCATTTCGGGCGCAGCTTGATGATATTAGTGTCAGGGTTAATTGCAGATTTCAGAAGGACTTTATTCGCCTGGCCGGCGGTATGTAGGCATCATGTGCTGCTCAGTTCAGGATCTGGTCAAACCCATCGTCTTAGTTACACTGACATACACTTGGTGGGTCCTCTGGTTCCTCTGATCCCCGAACATGTGACAGCCTGGGCATGGGACCTGGTTATCCTGCTGAATTCACAGGCCGGAGCCAAAACTAGTCCTCATACCTCCCACTCACCGCCCCCTTCCTGTAGCCAGACCATCACAAACTACAGTCTGTGTTTGTGTGTGTGTGTGTGTGTGTGTGTGTGTGTGTGTGTGTGTGTGTGTGTGTGTGTGTGTGTGTGTGTGTTACAAGATGATACATTTACATCCATTGACTTTTAATTATATTAATTATATAATTATATTTACATCCTTTGACTTCAATTTTATATCCCTTTATAATTAAGGCGATAGTAAATTGTTTTAATTGAAGTCAATGGGTGTAAATATGTAAATATAATGGGTGTAACTCATCTTAAATCTATAACATGCTTAGTTTTATATCCTTCATGTCCCAAAGTCCTGATACTCCCGATGTCATCAGAGCTTTTTTGCTGTAACATCTCTGAACTAAATGTAAAACAGCCATGCATCTCTGCCTGTGACAAAGTCATAAAACACACTTGTGACGAGGACAAGCTTGTCTGAATGTATTCTCATCTTTAGGTTCGGCTCATTAAAGTTAAAACAGGTCTCTGGGTTTAGGAACTAGTTTTTGTCTTCTGCGCTGCACTTTGTCAGCTTTGCTATAGTGATAAAAGCCCAGCAGCCATTTGTCTTGCTGCACTTCACTATATCTCTGTTTTTATTGGGTGTGAGTGGCTTATCAGCAGTCATCTAAAATGTGTTTCCAAAGACTTTTTCTTCTTTAATTCTTGTGCTCAGACTTTTTCTTTTGGAGGAAAAGAAACACTGAGAATATTGGATAGAAAAAAACACAATGAAAAACATCCATTTGAACATCATCAACACTGATTACTGTTTTTTATTTTTATTAGAAAGTTCTTCAATATATCTTGAATAAAGATCTGAATGTTTCTGTATTTTAAACCACTCACCACCAAAACAAATCCAGTGTATGTAGATCACACATGACAGGCTCTGACAACAGAGAAGTAAAAATGCAACCATAACCTCAAACCAAGTCCACATGAGAAACAGAGACAAAAGACATATTTGTCCTCACGGCCTTTCTGACCTGTGTCATCCGAAAAAATGTCAAGAGGATGAATGCCTGCACGGTAACAGCATGGTTATAGTAAGCTTAGTAAGCTTTTTACAGAAAAAGCCAGTGACCTGGTAACAAATGCTTCCTAACTGTGTTAAGTAATTTAATTGGGAAATGTTACATTCAACTAACCTACATATAGACATCTCAGTGCTACAAACTACTAATTAGTTAAATGATGGAAATTGGTATCATAGCAACCGCCAGTATTTTTTTCCTCAACAAACTAGATTATTTGTTTCTGACTTATTTACTCATATTTTTGAATATTTAAAAGTAAACAAAATTAAATTGACACAAACCAATAAATACACCTTGAAATAAGAAAACTGATCTGCTGATGGAATAAGACAATTCATAATTCATAATTCTAATCGGAATTGAGCTAATTGTACCAAAAACAATATATTTTGACTTGATAAGATATAATGTTTTGCAGTGTACTTTTTACTTTTACATCACCGTATAACACATACATGTTCAGATGAGCTTAATAATTGAATGTGCTGCTGTGTGTGTAGTTTAAAGATATTTCTTTACTTTAGAGTTGCATCAATTAATTTATTAGTTGATAAATAAACCATCAGAAAAGTCAATGCAGTCAATGCAACTAAACAGGAAGTTGCAATAAATTGGAGAAAAAAAAATATTTTCCATAATCTTATTCTGACAAAAAACCAGGTCCATACAACCGCGCATGGAACAGGTTGATGCAGTTGTGCATGAAACCTTTAGTCGAAAAAGTTAAAGTGTGAGGATGTTTGACAAACAGGTAAGTCTTGCTTAGCAGAGCAGCGACACTACTCATAGTTCAGAGTTGGAGGTGGATTTATTTGACTCTCAGATCAAAGCTGTGCCAGGTCTGTTCAAATTCAAATAAACAGCAACAAACCTTACCATTCAGACCTCCGCTCCAATCAGCCTCCTCTTGAAGATCTGAACAGGGAAAAGATCAGTGTTCTGAAATAAACTGCAGAGATAAAGCTAAGTGAAGAGATTGCTGATTAACTTTTAATTTAATTTTTTTTTTTAAATATAATCAACTGTTTTTCATATATATGTTGTTTTTTATCTTTTTAGAAAATAGAACATGTGGCGTTACTTTTTGTAGGGTATTGATATAGTAACACATACAAGTTAGTGTCAGAGTGCAGAATATGTGGTGGAACATGTCTGTATAAATATATATTATTCCTTCGATGGTTAAAGCTCTCACTGTGAGTTTACAGGCTCCCCTTGCTGCTCCAGCAGACGCTTCAGCTCGATGTGGAATAAATACAACATGAGAGAGTTTCATGCTACATCCTCCGCTGACCCGCGGCTCTCAAGACGAATTACAAACCGAGAGATGTCATACAGAAAAGCAGTAAATCACAGCAAAGCCAAACACCGCGGGGCCATTAATGAAGTGGCTGGAGAGGCCGGCGCTGGGCAACCTCCATCCTGTCACTCATTACGCCCAAAACGCTGGCGTGGAAACAGGCACCTTTCACTTGTCCCACATCAAACGGTGGCGGACTGCAGAACACAGCGCGTGTCAAAGTGGGCTTTTGATCACCCAGGCTGTGTTTAAAGAGGAACTATGCGGGCCCTGAGCGTCTGACCCCCTGAGAAATCATTTGCTCTGATGGCACTGAGAGCGGCGGCTTCGGCGCTCAGTGGCTGACATAGAGATGAACACAAGAGATTAGCAAAAACTAACAGTCTCTGTCATGATGAACGTACGCCAGGGCCGAGCGAAGACGCTAAAACTAAACTCGCCGGCTCTTCTAAAAACATACAATACCCCTAACACTCGACCAGGTCCAGACTCATGTAAAACACACCCACGCCTGCTTAGATAAACTTTGAGCCGCACTGCAGACATCCAGGGTCCTCAAGCTGCAGTGTGACTGATGTGGCTGCTGCTTCTGCACAGACCAACACTGCAAAACAGTATTTTAGAGTGTCCTGTTACTACAGAACGTCGCCCCGCTGTAAACATGCTGAGCTGCGATTTTAAGAACAGTTTGTGATGTTAGTGGGAAGAAAAAATGCTGAGAATCTTTGTAAATATAACGCTTCCATAGTTGCAAATGTTTGTCGTAGTTTTGAGCTGCAAAGATTAGTCGATTAACAGATTAGTCTCCAAATATTAAATGATTTGTCATTTATTTTAAAAATCAATATGAGTAGAAAAATGTCAAATTCTCTGGTTCAATCTTGTCAAACTGCTTACTGTTTTCTACTAAATATCAATGTGTTTCCAATAATGAACATAAATTGTAAATCATTTTTTTGTCAGAATTTAGACATTTTCTTCTCAAAAAATGATTAAAATTGATCAATTGATTACCAAACTAGTGAATAATGTAATAGTTGGCAACTAAGCAATTTGGCAATTAATTGTTGCAGGTTTCAATTTTTTACATTACATGCAAATTATCCAATGAGAATGTTCACTAACCTACCTACTCCTACTTAAACAGGGGTACACAGGACCAACATAATATACTGCAACTATTCTAAAAGAAATTGACTGAACATAACAAAACAACAATACCAAACATTTTATACACAAAACAATAATAATTAAAATCATGCAAATCTCTTTATATAATTTAAAAAATAATCTTAATAGTGACAACATAAACTCTATTATCTGCTGTTTGGATCCATGATTTCATATATAACACCTGAGTAGCCATCATTGTTCATGCCTGACAGGACCACATAGGTGTTGTTCCATCTGGGAGTCAGCTTATTTATCACCTGGCTGGATAAAAGCCATTATGTCATAGTGAACCTTCTGGCACAGCTTGTTTGTAGCAAAGTTGTAAGCTGTGTCTCTGAAAGCATGTGACCAGATGTGCACCATAAGCTGTTGTACCAGGGGTAGAAGAAGTTACAGTTAAGCATAACATCAAATGGCAGTTGGGCTCCCTACCATTAACCATGAAGAAAGGAAAAAACCCAGTAGTTGAATGAACACTTGAATGGTAGGCAAACTAAGCTTGTAGCAAATACTGGTTGCAATCACCGCTACTTTCAACTACTACTTGGCCAACTGATCTTTCAGTATCTGTATGGTGATGTGTGGGTCTTATTGATGCCAAGAAAGTCTGACTCAATCTGTCAAACTTAAACTATGTGAATCAAATATCTTCAAATATATACTTTCTATGTAAATACTACAGTAGTAACACATTGATTCTTCAATGGAAAGAGGTTGAACTGTCTTGTAAAATACTCCATAATCAAAAGAAACTGGGCCTCAGCACCTCACTCTGCAACTGGCTGCTGGATTTTCTCAGCCAGAGGCCTCAAGCGGTGCACGTTGGCAACAACACCTCAGACAGGATCCCCCTGAGCACAGGGGCCCCACAAGGCTGTGTGCTCAGCCCCCTCCTCTTCACCCTCCTGACACATGACTGCACACCCACCCACAGCTCCAACCACCTTGTGAAGTTTGCCGACGACACAACACTGGTGGGCCTCATCACCAACGGCGACAAGACCCATTAAAGGAAAGAGGTAGAGCTTCTGACCAGATGGTGCAAAGACAACAACCTCCTGCTAAACATCAGCAAGACCAAAGAGATAGTTGTCAGCTTCCAGAGAGGCCACACCCAACACCCCCCTTTGACCATCGACGGTGCTGCAGTGGAGAGGGTGAGCAGCGCCAAGTTCCTGGGGGTGCACATCAGTGATGACCTCTCCTGGACCACCAACACCGCATCACTGGCCAAGAAAGCACAGCAGCGTCTCTACTTCCTGCGTAAACTGAAGCAGGCAAGTGCGCCGCCACCTATCATGACCACGTTCTACAGAGGAACCATCGAAAGCATCACCGTGTGGGGCGGGAGCTGCACTGACTACAACAGGAAGGCTCTGCAACGCATCGTGAGAACAGCTGAAAGGATAATTGGGTTATCACTCCCCTCCCTGCAAGATCTTTACATGACCGGCCTCAGCCGCAAAGCTATCACAATTGCCACGGATACAAGTCACCCTGCACACAGGGTCTGTTCAGCCTCCTGAGAAAGAAGGGTACAGGAGCCTCTGCTCCCGCACCACCAGACTCACGAACAGCTTCTTCCACCAGGCCGTGAGACTGCTGAACTCGCTCCCCTCCCCACCCACGGGACTGCTGAACTCTCTCCTCTCCTCCCTCTCACCCTCAGCCCCAGCTAGAAGGAACACCAGGCTGGCAGACCAAGTCTAGGTCACTGGACTGTTTCCCGCCAACCACCCACCCACCCACCTAAATTGACACTCTGCACATGCAAAAATTTGCACACACTTGCTGCTGGTATATTTATATTTATATATATTGTTATTGCACTAGCCATTACATTACAACAACAACAACTACCTCATAATGCACATAGCTGGGACAATCAGTACGGTCTTGTTTTGTCTGTTTTGTCTTGTTGAATTTGTCTTTCCACACCCTACTACTTATGTCTTTTCTTGGGGTACTCATGTCTTGTCCTGTCATACCTGTTTGTTTGTTTCTAGTTTAGTAAGACTAGGCAAAAGTAGCCTTAAACTACTGCACTTTACCATTGTAGTTTAGAATTGTCTTGTCTTGCACACCTGCACTTTGATGTTGTTGTACATGTAAAACGCATAGGATAGTGAGAAACGAAATTTTGATTCCTTTGTATGTCAAGTACATGTGAAGAAATTGACAATAAAATTGACTTTGAATTTGACTTTGAACGAATCAGTTACCACCTGATGTAGCAGGAAATGTTTTCTAAAATTGGTCTCTCTATGTGATCCGGAAGTTACGGGCGTGTTAAGTCTTTAATTTCTACACATAAAAGTGTCTGCTGCATTACAAATTAGGCAAATTCATGCCAATGTTTCCTTAGTTTGGAATAGAAGCTTTTTACATGACCAATGGGTGGTCAGTGTTTGTTATCATGTAGCCATGAAATGACCTCCCTGAGGAATAGATCATCATTCTGCTGTGCCACAATTTATCTAGGTCAGCAGGAGAGTGGCTAACATCTGACGAATTGTGTCAACATTGTCATTTGTGTCTCTGCTATGCAATGCCGTAATATTTGTGTCTGCCAGGGTAAGATGTTGTATTCACACACATCCAGTACAAAGATCCATATACTGGATCTCCCCATAGTGTCATTGACGACTGGGGTTTTCTTTAAACCGAGGAGGTTTAGTGAACATACTTCCAGAGAGAAAGCGTTTAAAATGTCGCAAAAGTTGTCAATTTTGTTTAAGAGGGACTGCCTAGGTGATGACATTCTTCAATATACTGATAAAAGTGACAATAAGCCAATGCTGTCCTGGGAAACATCAGCATACAAAAGAAAGGGATGTGTGAAAATGAAAAGGATGTGTCACAATTTGTGGGTGAGTGTAGGCAAGTTTCAGAGATTAAAAACCATCCTCAAACACTACATACAATCCATTTGATTATTGCTCCTTTGTGTGTGAGAGAGTGTAACAAATCTGCACTGATTAAATAGTTCGTGATAAATTTATGGTAGTAAGAGTATAGTCCAATAAATACTCTGACTTCTTTAGCTGTTTCTAGGTGTAGGCCATCTCCAAACCTTCTCCGATTCTGTGTATTTGCCTGCAGTCCCTGGTTGGAGACTACATGTCCACGGAAGGTGACTGGTGTTTGTGCAAACTGGCACTTCTTGGCTTTTCACTTGAGACCAGCTGAGCGTACGGGGCTAAAAGAAAAGTGACTTACTGAAGAGAAGGGCATGATCAAAATAAATCAAGCACTCTATCCAGTGCAGGACATGCAGCAGCAGCTTCTTTAGTCTCTGAAATATTTTGTTTTACGTGTGTTATTTTATGTTTGTATGTCAAGTACATGCAAATCACCTAGTGTGGGGTCAGATGGGGGACTTAGTATTTGTGGGGTTAATTACTCTAACTTAAGTCAACCCTGCCTGTATATGAGCTAATTTCCATGCCACTAACAGCCCTTGACAGCTAGGTGGCCATGGCATGGTAGGATTAGTGGCTGTGTGATGTTACTGACCATTTGGACTCTTTTACCTACCCTGAAAGTTAGATTAGTGTATTTATTATATCTAAATAGCCAGTAAAAGGTAAGAACATTGGAAGCGGTTAGTTCTCAAAGAGAGAAGTGACATCCTGAAGGCCTCACTAATCAGTGAAACTCTGACCAAAAAAAAAGAATGTAAATAAGAAGAGAAAAAACTGGCTGAGTGCTGAGGTCGTGGCCTGTAGTCCAATAAACTCCATGAGGCATTAGCTAGTTGAAACACGAGGGGAATAAAGAGTGAAAGAAGTACCACTGCTGCCACCTGTTTTTAACCCTAGTTCCTTGTAACTATAGCATGCATGGGTTGTGGGTGTTGAGGGTTACAAGTAGGCAAATAATTCTTTCAATGAGGAAATTGTACCAGCAGGACAGAAATATAGAAATTAATTGGAAAAAATACATACAAAAAACAATGTTGTTACTGTGACATGATAAACATCACTGATGGAAGGAAAACACTCAATTGACTGGAACATGTGAGTTAGTATGTATATATGCATGAATGATGACAGATTCTATAGATCCAGTTGTTAACCTGTTAGACCTCTGACCCCTGGCCTTCAGGTTGTCAACCAGCAAAGTTATTGATTATTATCTTGATTATGTCACAGCTTCGGCTGTGACTCTCTGAGTTTTCCATCCACCATGGTTCCAGATCAGTGGTGGATTTTGCAGTGGACTTTCTTACCTTGCCACTGAGAGCGGCCAGGGTCAGCCGATGTTACAGGGGATTTTCCTCCAGTCCCTAAATGACCTCCTCTGGGATAAGCTGGTGGTCATCCCTGGCAGACATCATCACTATGGCTACCCGATTGAATGACTGGATAACGTAGAGATGATGGGAACGGGCTAGCCACAGACTCTTATTCCAACACCAGAAGCTGATGCAGTTTCTGGTCTTATCCTCTCTTTGGTCATTGGATTACCCTGGCTCAAACTTCAGAATCCTCCCATCGACTGGTTCAAGGGAGTGGTGATTGGCCTGAGGGTCACCTGCCATGTAAACTGCCTCTGGTTGGGCCCCCTCACCCACCAGTGGCCCGGGATCTCACCAGCTACCCAGACACGTACCAAGATCTTCAAGATGTCTTCCCTAAACAGAAAGCCCTCTCCTTGCCTCTGTATCACACTTGCAGCACAGACCGCCTGCCAGGGGCCTCCCTGCCAACTAGCCAACTCTAAATTCTGTTGCGGCCGGAGACCTGCAAGCAGTATTAACATATTCCTGGGCTTCAGTAATTTCTACTCATGGTTTATCAGGAATTACAGTAAAGCGGCAGCTCCACTAACCGGCCTTATGTCCCCCTCCAGCATAGCAGAACTACATACCACATTGGAAACTGGGAGCTGCTTGTGATGGTACTGGCTTTGGAGGAATGGTGACACTGGGTGGAGGGGGTCTGAGATTCCTTTTCTTCTATAAATTGTCCACAAGAACCTGGCTTATCTCGAAACTGCCCAAACGGCTCAACTCCTGGCCAGCCAGGCGGGTTCTCTTTCTCAGGCATTTTAACTTCACCTTGTTCTACCATCCTACCATCTTTTAATGATTCTACATGTAACCTGCTTCTCCTCTCACCTCATACCTGCTTCAAAAGATTCAGCCCTGTCTCTACCTTCCTGACCCAAGTGACCCTGGACCCAGGTAACAGATTATGACCTATATATAATCATTTTGTCCATAAACATTTCTCCCTCGTCCAAAGTTTATCAAGATCTTTAAACTGACTAATATATTCAGGTAATCATCTGAGGATCTGAAACAAGGTCATTTTTTAATTAACTTTTTTTTTTCTTACTTTCTATAACCCCCTCTTGCAGCTTAAAACATTACTTTTATTTGAACAACTGATCAACATAAAAAACAAAGCACACATTAGCAGAAAGTTTCTCTCTTTGATGTAAGACAATCAGCTGCAGAAATTCATTTCTGAGTCCAATCACTATATTAATTACCACAATTACTTTTCTTTCAGACTTGACAGAAAGTGCACTTTGTGGAAAAGCTGCTCTATAAACTGTCTCAACTATTAATTTACCAAAGTATTTCAATTTATCGACAGTCTGTGTATTAATGTAACATTATGGATTCCTGACTTTTATTTCCAAAAAAAATATTTTAGACAGTATTTCTACTTTTACTTAAGTACTTAAGTCTCTGAGTACCTACAGCTTTCTTTCTCTACAGCTTCTCATACAATGATCAAATATTGTTAAAAAAACTATTTTAATTTAAAATTACAGTGATGCAGTGACGCTGCCTGTATTGTAAGTTATTCTGCCACCTAGTGGCCCCTGCTGCCTGAAGCAGTTGTAATTGATGTCAGTACAGAATATGATTACATTGCACAGTATACTTCTACTTAATCAATGATTTAAAATATGTTTCGGTTATAACACATGCACGTGATGTGTGAACATCAGAGATGAATTGGCTGTTAACATGAGCAAGACATGCAGTGCATTCTGGGAAACTCCTTACACTGACCCTGCAATAAAAGAAACACACTGCATTAATAATTAATTCAAAAGAATTCAAAAGATGGAAGCTTTGCAGTCTGTAACAATAAGTTAGCACTCAAAGAAATGTTTGTTGGAAGATAATAATAACATAGATTCTGATTCTTTTAAGCTACAAACATTATTTGAAGCGTTATGTTGATGTATTAATATTAATAATTGAAATGTCATTGTTATTTGATTTAAAATTGTAACATATTCATTATTTGTTATTATTAAAAGCTAAAAACGGCTGAGAAATTTAATTGGGGCAACTTATTTGTGTCACCTTAAACTTGTGTCTGGAAGTATAATTAGAGCTGTGGTGATTAGTCTATTAATTGATTAGATGCCAACTTTTACATTAATTATACATTATTATTTAGGAAACCAGTGATTGACATTTTACAGATTTTATGAACCAAACAACTTATTGATTAATCATTTCATTAATCAATAGATCATTTGAATCTTAGAATAGCTGTGTCTAACAGTTCTAAACTTAGGATGTGAGAAAAATTCCTTAGAATATTCATTCATTCTTTTAGTAAAAAAAAATCATCACAAAATCTAAATCACAAAATTTTGTGAGTAATCAACTTAAAATCTTGACTTTGCTCAATGCTTAATTATTAAGTAAATGGAAATAAAACAACAAATAGTTGATTTAATATTTGTTTTAATCATTTATTTATGAATATAAGAGATTCCACAGTTAAAGAAGATTTGCAGGTCCATAATATTAATATAATTAATAAAGATTTCCTGCTGTGATAAATACGCATGAATAAATCATGTTCAGACTTTATCATTCATACTGTGTTTGTGGGGTTATTAAAAAAAGTAAAAGCGTTCTTGTGTTGAATAAAGTGAAGCATGAAAAAATAAATACATGATTTCATAATGAATTCATGTTTGCGAAACATTCTGAGAGGATTTCTGATTTCTCAGTGTCCAGGAGGGGGCGACGGGCATGCATGCTGTTGTATTGTAGCTCCAAACTGTCCCAAAACACTCTCCCTCCCCCCCCCTCTCTCTCTCTCTCTCTATCTCTAGCAATACTTTTTACACATGATTATTTGAATCTTTGGTGGCCCATGTGATCAGCCTGTACTCTATTAGGTGCTTTTTATAGGTGTGTTCATTGGGTGTTTTTAATGGATCCTTTGCACTTCTGGTCAGCATTAACTTAAAATAAAAAATACATAACCTTTTTGTGTGCGTGTGTGTGTGCGTGTGTGTGTGTGTATACTCAAATTCTTTACTTGAGGAAAGGTAGAAACCCTGATGTCAGAAAAATACTCAATAACAAGTAAAAGTTAAAATATCACTTCAGTAAAAGGTAAATACACAAGTATTTTCAGAAAAATGTACTTAAAGTATTGAAAGGACTCTCCCTCTCTCTCCCTCTCTCTCTCTCTCTCTCTCTCTCTCTCTCTATATATATATATATATATATATATATATATACATACATGTGAAAATGTGAAAGCAATTTAACGTTTTTATTTATAAATAACCCTTCAAAATAATAATAAAAAACATTTAATCTAATTAATAAAATTTGTATTGTACTTGAGTAAATGCACTAAGTTAATTTGCGCCCCAGTGTGTGTGTGTGTGTATGTATGTATGTATGTGTGTATGTGTGTGTGTGTGTGAGAGAGAGAGAGAGTATGCGTGTGTATGTGTGGACCTAAATACGTCGCAGCGAGCTTCAGAGGCTTGTTCGTTCTCCTCCTCCAGATGGAAAACAGGGTTGTGATTGGACCCCTCCCACTCCGCTCTGAGCCAGTACGGTTGCTGCACCTGAACTCAGCAGCCAATCAGCTTCCAACTCTGCCGGCGGCAGCGAGCAGCAGCAACAGCACAGGAATATTCGGTGTGTAGCTGTCCACAGGTTCCTGAGCTCCAGCTCCACCTCAGAGATACCGATACTCGAAGCATCCAGACAGGTGCTTACGACTCTAACACTAGTAAAAAAATAGTACAAACCGGTCCTGAAAAAATTGTAATTCAAATAAAATGAAGCATAAAATAAGTAGGAGAGTAAATAAATAAATGACGAACATAAATTTCTTAAACCACACGTTGAAAGGTTGTTATTTAATCATATTGCAAAAAAGTAGACTTAATTTAATTACAAATGAGGATTCGGATCTTAAAATCGTAAAATGATCAGTATGTGTGTATTAAAAATACACCCTAACATAGTGTAAACGTGTTATCACCGAGCACTGGACAATTATTAACGTTATTAATTAATTATTTCATACAAATACAATTTTATTTTAACATACGCAACATTGTATGACATTTATTTTATTGCACTTGTTTCATCGCATGTTTCAGCCTGTAACTGTAGAGGTTATAGAGCTATTTATATAATGTTATGATATGAATGAATCGCCCATAGGAGGAATTGCTTTGAATGTCTCCTGGCTGGAGTGAAATAACCTGAGGTGTTTCGAATCCATGTGGGTGGAGCTCTCTCTCTCTCTCTCTCTCTCTCTCTCTCTCTCTCTCTCTCTCTCTCTCTCTCTCTCTGTACTGTGTATATTCGAACCGTGCACACTCCATGTGTACTGTGTGTACTCTGTGTACTCTATACGGTGTGTGTACTGTATGCATTGTGCCTTCCTGGACCCAGGACCTAGTGCAGTCGGGGACGCTGATCTGTTTTCAGTAATGAAGAATCCTGGCCTTTTTCCCTCGCGCCGTCAGCCTCCGTTAGTTCTGATTGGTAGAGCCGCCACAGGAGTCTATTGATCACTCATTGACTGATTGATTCAGACAAATACTTTTTTCTCCCAGAGTGAGAGGTCGAGTCTCCCTCTAGTAATTGAAGACAACACAGAGGCAACAATGGAGCCATAATAGAATGAGAGTTTTGTGATTATCGCCGCAGAAAGAAAAGAAAATGAAGAAGAGCGGGGGGAGGGAGGGGGAGTGGGGGGGTCTCTAATTAGGAAGCAGGGCGGTGAGGAGGCTGTGGCCGGCAGGCAGGCGACAGGCGCCGGGTCCCGGACAAAAGGCTGTCTGCTGCCCTAACTCCCCCTGCTTAACCCTTTAAACTGAGACACACACACACACACACACACACACACACACACACACACACACACACACACACACACACACACACACACACAATGTACTTACATTTTGACTTATAGTGCAGAAATCAGCTTAAAAGTTCATAAAAATAATACATTAAAAATATATAAGAATATATTTATATTTATTCCTTTTATCCAATTAAAACAATTTTGTTACATTTGTTTTCGAATATTTAATGTGTAATTTACGTTCTTAACATGTTCCTCTAAATCTAAGTTCCTCAAATGCTGATAATATCCCAGCCAAGCTATGTGTGTGTTTGTGTGTGAAGGACAGAAAAGTTCTTACATTACTCGAGTCTTTCTTAAAATATTGGCGGGCGAAATACTACATACTAAAAGAAAATCAGAAGAGTGACAGAAGCTGCTGAAAATAATATAAAAAACATATTAAACAAAAATAATGACTGCTGCTATTTGGATAACAAAACCTATAGTCACAATTCAAATCAGAAGAAAATCCTTCTTTCAGTTTTTGGCCTGTAAGAAATGATAAAATATTTTTCTTCAAATTTTATGTTTATAATTCTGATTCGTTCATACCAAATATTCTCTTATAAAAACAGTATGTATGGATTTAAACAGAATAATATTTTCAATCCAACAAGCAGGAAATCTCTTTTTTTTCTGTTAAATATTCGACCGACAGAGGGCGCCGCTTCACTACTGTAAGAGTGTGCGTGCGTGTGTGTGCGTGTGTGTGTGTGTGTGTAAAAAATACTCTATAAATCTCGAAAAATTATATCAACAACAACAATACTACAACTACTACTACTACTACTGCTACTCCTTCTAATAATGATAATAATAATGCAGCTGCAAGCTTTCAGCACAACGATTTTTATTGAAATTGTGAGACAATCAAAAAAAATACCCGGACAACCAGCATAAACAAGATACTTTCATTCTTAAATATATTTATTAATAGATATGACTGATGCGCCCATAGAAGGAATTGCTTTGAATGTCTCCTGGCTGGAGTGAAATAACCTGAGGTGTTTCGAATCCATGTGGATGGAGCTCTCTCTCTCTCTCTCTCGTTCTTTCTCTCTCTTTCTGCCTGGCTCTCTCTCTCTCCTTTCCTCTGTATTTGTCGGTGCAGACTAAACATGGCACACACGTCTCCTAAAAAAATCAGCGATGCTTCATACACAGTTTTTCAAACCCACAAGCGCTAAACAGCTTTTCATGTACAGTATAATGTAAAATGGGGGAAGAGGAGGACGAGGAGGAGAAAAAAGATTTAAATTCGAAATATATACACGCTAATATACAGCCTTAAATAAATTAATACCAATTGCATATTCTTGGATCTTAGCTTTATTTACAGAATTTTTAAATTTTTTAATACATAAATACTTCAGAAACATTTTTTCTGGCATGAAATGATAAGCGGTTCTCTCTCTCTCTTTCTCTCTCTCTCTCTCTTTGTAGACGGACGTTTCCATCCCTTTTGAAATGATCAGGCCTGGAGAAACGCGTTTTTCTCTTCCTTTTTTCCTTTGTTTTGGATGCAGCTTTTACAGAGTGACGAGGCTCCTGTTTAATTCTTTAATAAAAACAGGCCTGCAAATGCTTCAAGTCAACGGAGCTCAGCAGCGTGTGTGGCTGCGCGCCGCTCAGTCTGCGAAGCTGCAGGCGCTGCCGCACATATCTACGACCGGGCTGATAATGCTCCACCTGATTACCACCAAATTTGTGTTTTTTGTCATTTCCTTTTTTAAGTGGAGCTGATCTATGACATGTTTTAAATGAATCATATATATATATATATATATATATATATATATATATATATATATATATATATATATATATATATATATATATATATATATATATATATATATATATATATATATCTTTGCATACTATTTTTATTTACTTACATTTTGAGGATTTTTATTTTCTCATTTTATCAGCATCAAAATGTCAGTGGCCAGTCTGCAGAGGGAAACATGACAGTTTACATTTCTGCACAATCAAGTTGGAGACTTGGTGACGTAGTTCAGGCGATGTTTCTCTTCAGTTTCAGGAGGAGGAGCGAAGGGTCAAAGGGTCAAAGGATCATTGAACGTTTGTCACTTGCTCATCTTAAGGGTTAAAAACCAGCATCTTTTTCTAACAGTAACCAAACGTATTTTGTACCTAAACCTCTTGTGAAAAACACACCTGTATTTGCAGGGTCGTGAACTGTCAGTTTCCCTCCAGAGATTCGGCTGCAGGAAGTTTCTCAGTTTCTTGGGACTGAGGAGGAAAAAAGTTTTAGTGTCCGATGATGTGCTTGGAATCAGTTTCCATGAAACTGTCAATACTCATTATTAAAAAAAGATAAAGTTTGATTACATGGACTATCTGCAGCTTTGTTCCAAAAAAACATCAGTTATCGGCCTTCACCGGCCCAGATCCGTCAGAAACCCTCATCCCAGTCTCTGTAATGTGCTGCACAAGACGTCTGCACCATAGTCCTCATGAATTCAAGCCAAGTCTTCATCCCAAACGGATGAGTTTTCATCACTTGGGCGAGTCCACAGCAGGGGACGGGTCCCGCTGACCCTCCAGGCCGCTCACAAGTCTCTGGATGCTCTGCAGCTCGTTCACCGAGTCCTTCATGGAGGCTTTAGGGGATACTGCCCTCCCCCCCGAGCCTAGCTTGTTGCTGTGGATCTCCGGCGCCGGGCTGGTCTCCCTGCTGCCAGGTTTGGAGGACTCAGAGCCTGGGTTGAGTCCGGCGCCAAGGCTGGAGGGGAGCAGGGAGCCCTGGGAAAGGGACACTGGCAGCTGGTAGGGGTTGAAGCGCAGCCGGGGCCGGGAGGAGGCCAGGAAGGGGTTCCTGGAGAGTGGGTTAGAGGTGCTGGTTGCCGGGAGGGCCGAGGCCGAGGCTGAGGCTGCTGCTGCCGCTGCCGCCATGTAGGTGTATGGGTATGGAAACAAGCCACCAAATGGAGGCATGGGAATCCCCTGAAAAATGGGGGAGATGGAATATGGAAGGTAATTATATAATTATTCAACCAGATTAAAAAACTTTATTCCACAGACACCTGCAAATAAATACTTGCATTTTGAATCTTAATGTTTTGTTGGAAAAGTTCCTGAACGCAGCAGAAATGTCAAATCGAGCTTCACTGATCTTATTCTGTAGCACTGAATTTATAGATTTGTAGATTTATTTATTTTCAAAAGAAATGGGAGGATACATGCTATCAGTAATCACATGAAAGTACTAATTTCCGTCTGATACGTGCAGGATGAATTAAAACAGATTATCTGTGACACTTAATCCAGCTGCTCCAGGTGTGCAGATGCAACGTACCTGCGAGGCAAGCATATGCTGCGACAGGTGGAAGGGGAAGGGGCTGGCGGTTCCTCCTGTGCTCGTGTTCTCCATGGCGCCCGCCCCGGACACGGAAGCCAGTAAGTGACCCATTCCCATGGCGGAAAAGGCCCCGGGCGCCATGGCGAACTGGCCTGGGTGGAACAGCAGCGGTGACCCGGTGCTCAGCGGGTTGAAGAACTGCTGCCCATGTAGTCCGGACAGGGCCAGGCTCTGTAGGTGACCCGGACTGAAGGGTGAGGGGCTCTCGGTCTGGACCATTAGCGGGGAGAAGACCTCCTTACTTGCCCCAATGCCGCCAGCATCTGGGTCCTTTGTCAAGTCCGTGGTGTCCTTCCTGTGCCTGCTCTCCTTGTCCTTCTCCAGGTTCCTGATACTGAATATGGACTCATCCTTTCTCTCGTTGCCGGGCCGGTCCCGAACTCGCTCCTCGCACCGGGAGTTGTATGGGGACACGGGTTCTGGTCCTGGGCTGTTGGAGGCGGTGCAGCGCTCGTCCTGGTGATCCAGCTCCTGCTCGCTGTCAGTGCATGTTTTCTCATCTGCAACATTTAAACAGAAGTACACACGAATCCGCATTTAACACCAAATTATTACGTATAACTTGCATTTAAAATGTAGATTTTATAGTTTGGTCGTTACCATTATTTACCAGACTGTTGTTTATATGTACAATAATAACAATAAAAAATCTAAAATATTTAGATCAATTACATGCCCCTTTAAGAACCTAATGATGCATATTGCTATATATAGCAAAACAATATATTTTTGGAATTTTTTTTTACAATTTTCATAATTTAAAGCGCAAAAGTTAAGCATTGCATTGCATAATTAAAAAAAAACATGTAGATATGTAATTAATCAAATCACTCCTAATATCAATTGATTTTCTATTTGATTTTACATTTGTACACAATATTTTCTTGGATGTGTTCATACATTTCTAGTTTATTTTACTATTTGTACCCAGTGATGACATTTTCTTAAACGTATTTCACTCATGCTTTTATTTAGGTATATTTTGTTTAAGTTGAGGACGCAACTAAATACATCATTTCCACACAACTGTAAAATAAAGTCAATATTCAATATAGTTAGAGGTTAAGTGTGGAAGAATTTAAAAAACACTTTTTTTCTATTTGAAAGTATAAACTGAATATACTCACGAATGAGGGTAGGTTTGTTATCTGTTTGATTGATTAACAAGCAATAAATCAATAACTACGTTCTCTCAATTAAAAAATCCCTACAGTAAAACACGTTCAACAGTTTTAATGAACCTATTGTCAGAGCTGTACGTGATCACGCAACACACGTACATATAAATTCATGGAGAATTAAACAGGTTTATATCCGCATTAACATTATTGTTATTAACAATATCTCTTTTACATTTTGACCCGTTAATTGTTTATGAAATGATAAGCGGTTTTTATTTTACCATTAATTCTTGCTACACACTCATACACACACCTCGGCTGGGCCTGCTGAACCTCAGCGGGCTGGTTCCGGCTCCCAGCGGGGAGTGGACCGTGTCTCTGCCGGTCGGAGGCTCACTAGAGGAGGCGTCAGAGTCCGCGCCTTCCCGGTCCCGGTCCCGGTCCCGGTCCGCTTTACACTGGTCCTCAAACATCCGCAGCGACGGCATCGTAAGCTGCTTCCTGCAAAACAGCAGACTATTAATATAATTAATAATCCGAGGAACCAGAGATTTTTGGGCATAAACATGTCTCTCTCTCTCTCTCTCCCTCTCTCTAACACACACACACACACACACACACACACACACACACACACACACACACACACACACACACACACACACGTATATATTCCTGCAGGTGTCGTGAAGCAGACGGGTACCTTTTCTCTCTCCTCCCGTTCCCTGTGTCTCTGAAGCCTTTGGCGAAAGGATTGTTGTCGATCTTCAACTGTGTTATCTGCAAAAAAAACACACACACACAAAGGGCAGAATAAGTCTGTTTGCATCTGGCCCTTGTGTGTTGTATTAAACACGTAGAGAAAAGTGTTGGACCGGAGCCACAGCGGCGCGTTTCCATTATTAATAAAAGCGTTATGACGGAGCTTTGTTCTTATTGGCCCCTGGAGGGAGATTCTGAAATATTCCTCTACGGGGCCAAACAAGCCCCGGAACCTCAGAAACCAGGAGCGGCCCAATAGATGACTCGCATATCAATATTTAATTGTGCGGTTTGGATCACTGCTGATGAGCTGGAGTCTACGTGCTGCTGCCGGGCTCCTGGAGCCGGCCCCAGGACCAGGCGCTTCAGGCCGGGGACTCCGCTGTTGCAGGGCAAGCGGCCTCTAATCGATGCTGACTCTTTGGCCATAAACTTTGACAAGACCTCTCTCACTTTAACCCCCCACCTCCTTAGACACAAGCTTCAATTAGCTCCAGAACGCACAGACGGATGCAGGAGATGCTTTGAAAGAAAACACGAAAAAACGGAGGCCTTTTAAGTTTATGTGTGTTGACTCAGCAGGGATACGTTACATGACAGGACAAATATATGCTGGGTTATAATATATCACCTGTGTCTGAATTTTGAGTTTTTTCTTTAACAAATAAGGGTCATTTTACTCATAAATTAAAACGGTGTAAAACAAACGAAACATTTGACCTTTATAGCTCGATAATGCCATATTAAAACAGTCAAATATTCTTACTTCTAAATAATAATATAAACCTAATAAACAGCATATGTCTACTGTGTCTTTGATGCTGCGTGACAACAACACGCAACAGTCTCCTGCGTTTTTACGCGTGATTTACGCAGGTAATAGTCCGTTTACAGACCGTGAAAATCATAAACACACCGACTTATTATCAGAAATATCTGCTGAAGATAAAAGACAAATCAGGCAAAACAGCAATTAACAAAAAAAAAGAATGAAGCGGGACGTGGAGGAGAAATTAGGCGACCTACGAAATCAGATTAAGTCTTCTGGGGGGTTAGGGAGGAGGGGGGGACAAGTAGGGCATCCATTATGCAAAACAGCGCCAGCAGCCACAACGTGCGCGCACGCTCACTCACCTTGTCGTTCTGGTACGCGGTCACGGCCACGAACTCGGTCTCCGGGAAGACGTAGGTGCGGAAGGTGCTGTAGGGCAGCTTCAGGATGTCGTTGGCCCGCACGATGTGGAACCGCGGCTGGTACTTGTGCATGGAGTTCAGGATGGTCTGCACCAATAAGCACAAACACGCACAGCTGTGGAGTGAATATCCCGGTGTTGTTTGTCTCCTGCACTCAAACACACGCTGTTCCTGACGCTGCTGTAATTACCGCGGCGCGGACTCGCCTGTAATTACCGCAAGAACAACCTGACCGGGCCACACATGACGCTGCGGATCAACACCGACGCAGCTGATCCACGGGGACGAAAGCTACAAATTCCCCCGTCTGTCATTTATTTCCGAATGCCCTGAATCTGTCTCAGCATAACGACACAGCTCCGGAAATAATAAATATTAATATGAAGCTTAAATCGTATCTGAATAAACCTGCAGGTTCAAATACCGTTACATGTAAGCTCTGTTTTTACTCATTCACACCTTCTCATAATTTAGCATTTACTCTGCACAATTTCCCTTTTCATTCTCCCTCTCAGTATTGCACTGAAATAATGTTATAAATATGGAAATATATCCTGCTGAAACAGAACTCAGCAATAAGAACACATAAACACAACAACGACATATGAATATCACATAGAACAATAACTCACACAATACTAAACTCTATTTATATAAATACTAAACTCTATTTATATAATACTATGCTGTATTATACTCACACTATAAAATGCTATTTTAAACTGAAATTTACTTATACACGACAATATTTATATAATAATAATAATCCGAATAATCACATAATATATATACTGTACTATTCTTATATAGCATAATACTACATCATACTGTAATAATATGATACTATATAGTATTATAGCATTGGCTACTACAGTATTGGTATTACTATATATATCATTTCCTATATACTAATGTATTTCTATAGTATAAATGGACTATATAATATAATATTATAATAATATAATACAATATAATATAATACTTTACCATACATACAATACATAGGGTATATAATATTCATATATTGTACTTCACTATACTAATATTATAGTAAAGGGTATACGATACTATAATAAAATAATATAATACTTTACTATACATAAGATATATAATATAATACGATACTGTTATAGTAGTTTACTATACAACGGCTATATAAAACTATGCTATGATATACTATAATGTTTCTGTCTGACCAATTAATTTTTAATGCTGCAGACTCAGCACCGACAACAAGTTTATTATTCATTATTCCAGAAACAATAAAACTCAGCGGCTCGGCGCTGCTGCGGTTTTCGGATATTCCTGTGGGTCCAGGAGAGAAAACGTAACAGACGCGGGGCAGCGCGGAGGCTGCGACTGATAGAACAGCGCAGAGATGGAAGGTAACATGAGTGTTTGAGAGCTGAAGAGTCAAGTGGCGACTAAGTGTAAACAGCTTTCACCGTAAAGACACAGCAGCGAGACTCGAAACATCTGAAAACACATTTTATGCGTCAACATACCTAAAATGATGGTTTCAGAAGTTTTACGCACACATACATATTTTCCCCCAATTGGCCTCCACAAGAACATCCCTACTCCACGTTTTATGAAAAATAACAAATAAGAGAAAAGAGAAACCCTCACTTTACTTACAAATCCGTGTTTGTCTGAGATGTTGTTGGTGAGTTTGAGTTTGTGAAAAGCAACAGGCTTCGCCATCCATTGCTCCCCGGTGGCCGGGCTGTCCGGGTGGATGTACATTCTCTTGGGCATCTCCGGGTCGGCCTTGCCCGCCACCATCCAGCGGGAGTTGTGGAACTTGTAGCGGCAGTCGTCCGCGGCCACGATGTCCATCAGCAGGATGTATTTGGCTTTTTTATCGAGCCCGTTTATTCGCACTTTGAACGGAGGAAACATCCTCCTGGAAAAATACAGAAACCACACGAGTCATTTCATCGCAGCCGTGGAACTGAACGCTACAAAACAACGGGAAACGTTCTAGTCGTCGGACGTGCAATTAGGCGACAGAAAAATCATTAGTTCAACCATAGTGTGTGTGTGTGTGTGTGTGCGCGCGCGTGTGTGTGTGTTGTCGAAACCTTCCACTACAAACTGCTAGTATATTTATGACCACAGCACTTCACGTTCTGCTTTTTGAAGTGACAGCGTGTTTATAAAACGCAGCAGCTTCGCTGCCTCCTCACTCACTTTAACTGATAACAAATCTGAAAATATTCCAAATATTTCCCCGAAATACCAGCCTGCAAATATTTGCACTTTTAGTCATTTACGTTGTCTGATTAAAAACAACAAAAATCAGTTATCGTGCCGTCAAAATATGATATTTAGTAAATATTGTTTTGTCTAGTTTTCTTCTCTCGTTTTTATGAATCGTGAAAAAGGCGAAAATATTCGCTGACTGTCTGGGGCCTGAAGCACAGTCTTCGTTTACAAAGCGATTTCGTGTTTTTTACGCGTTTGAAATTATTTATTGATTTATTTGACATCCAGTCGTGCGTATTTCTCCTACCTCCCGGACTTGGTAATCACCATCTCTGTCCCGAGCTTGTGAAACTGGTCCCACAGATCCTTGGCTTCCAGTGTAACTTTGGGGTCGTCGTCCACTTCCTCCTCGGGTTCCAGGCTCTTCATGCTGCGGAGATGAGCCGCTTGATGGTGGCTGAGGGCCGGGTGCAACCCAGCCTCCGCCGCCCCGGCCAGGCCGTGGTCCGCGATGGGTTTGGTAAGCGCCCCGGGAGGGAGGCTGAGCGCCGGGAAGAAGGACGGCTGCGCCGCCGCGAGGAAGGCGGACATGGGGAAGTCGGTCGGCCGGTGAGCGTGGAAAGGGTGATAAGCCATTGCAGTCCCTGTGAAAACTGGATCTCTCATCGGTGCATCCACAGAAAAGGCGAAGTGAAATAATAGAGATTTTCAGACTTTATTCTCCCCCCTGAACCCGGAGCCGGTGTCGGTCCGCGCCCCGAGACCCGTTAGTGTGTGGAAAACGGTTCAAGAAGAGTCCGAAAACACGCACCAGGTCGAAGAAAAGAGCCCGGAGCTGCTGCTGCTGTATAAGTGTGTGTGAGTGTGTGTGTGTGTGCGTGTTTCCTCGGTTCCTCCGGTTCTCTCCTTCAGGACAAGCGGCGCTGCGGTAATGACGGATCCCGGCTGCGCTGTTTGCGTCTTTCCTGTGCTTCAGTCATCCCACACTGACCGGAGAGATGTGGCCCCGCTCACTGCAGATCCGCGACTATCTCACATGTCCTTCCTGCCTCCATCCCCGACTCTAATGAACCAAGCCCCTTTGATTGCTGATTTTACGCTTTCTGGACCAATTGTGGGCCCCTATAGGCGTGGTTCTTTACAGCTCCGGCCAGACGCTGGAGAGGAGGGGGGGACAAGAAGGTGTCGGAAGCATTAGCAGTAAGAAAACATGTCAACAGAATAAAATATTAACCAATGACAGGAAAGATCGGGAAATCCCTCCCCCAGCTCCGAGCCAAGCAGCGGGCCAGCCCTCCGCTCCTGGCCGGTGGAGGAATCACCCCTCTCGGCTTGACTTTTTTGCAATGTCGCCTCCGGAGAACCGACCTGCCCGCAGACCCGCACCCCCGCACCCTCACCGCTTTAACGCGGGACTCTTACCTTTTCCCAGACTCACTTAGATACAGTAAATCCTCGGCTCCACATTCCGTAGGATTTTATACCCAAAGAGACGCGTATCCCCACCACTGACGCGTAATTATTCCGCGTTATCGGGCTATTTTGACGTTTTATGTGAGATTTGCGTCCTCACACTGAAGCCGAGTTAGCGGCGTGTTTACTCACGGCTGCTGCGGGCGGGAGAGACACGCATTTATCTGCGTGTTTCTCACTGGACTGACGGGAAGAAAACAGCAGCGACACGGAGACACTAAGACAAATGTGGAAAAGTCAAACCTAGAAACAGAAAGAGGAGAAAGAAATGAGGAAACCAACATGAATGATGACACTTTTTGAGAGAAAATTGCGGGAGAAAGAAGAAGCGGTGAGTTACTGACTCTTCTTGCTTGATTGCGAATATAAGTTATTCGTTTCTTGCTTTTATTTTTTATTCTTCATGGTTTTTAATAGGTCGTTTTTATTCCTGTTTACTGCTGCCGACTTGTTTGCGTGCGTGTGTGTGCGGGGCAGCAGGCCGTGGCAGCGGCTGATCTCCGACAGGTTGTGTTTTGTCAAACCGGAGGACGGTGCCGAAGCCGCTGGGGGGAGGGGGCAGCCTCCCGCAGCCTCCCGCAGCCTCCCGCAGCCCCCCGGACTCGGACCCAGCAACTCGGCTCCTCCTAATTACCTCAGTTAGTTAAATCGACTCAGCGGCGGCGCCAGTCCGCTCAATATGTCACAATAAGAACAATATCCTGTCTCTTCATATTTACCCTGAAGCCCCGCATGTTTGTGGCCTCCGGCCCCCGCAGCAGCTTCTTCTGCGGTTCCGCTCCGCTGTTCTGCCCCTGTCATGACTCGGTGTCAGATGTGGATTTTTTTTGTTTTTTTTTGTTTTTTTGGGCGAACAGCTGCTCTCTGCTCGCAGCGGGCTGCACCTCAGCAACAACTGAAACAAAAAGTGACAATCCGCGTAGTCACAAACGCGCATTTCCGATTAACCCTCACATCTGCGCAGCTTCCGCTAACAAGCGGAGGAAAAAAGAACCAAACTCTTAAAAACCATGATTTGGAATCAATCTAGAAGCCACTGATATTCTTTTGAAATGATAAAACAGACGCGGCTTTAAAGGTGAAATTTCAATTTATTTCAACGTCAGCAGCTCGCGCTCGTGTCAGATGCGGCGTGTGATGTGATTTAAGAGCATGAAATGTTTGTCATCTCCGCTGTTACACACTTGTTGCTGCAAGTCCATCACTGACACACACACACACACACACACACACACTGTAAATAAACACATACATAAATATACTTAAACGAATGAAACAAAACACCGGTTGCGGTATAAAAAATCTCCACGAATCCCGGGACCCAACCTCCGGGTTCCTCTCAGAGTTAAACAGCAGGAAGCAGCAGCTGCAATTTTGGCGCAGAGCTGACTCGTCTGGACCGCTGCACCTTCACATTTGTGAAATGACAGAGATGCGCCAGCTCAGTACAGCAGTTCCTCAGACTTTAAGAGGTAGCAAGCACGGAGCAGGGGAGATTGGCACCATATAGAGGTTTGGATAACGGTTTTCTGCGGGAATACGCAGCTGGATAATTATATCAACAATACTTGTGCAAATTAGTCACCATTTATTTGTTCTGTGCCGCCAGCGGCGCAGGAATCCCCATTACGCGCGATTTCAAAGTCATTAAGTCTAGAGGACTGTTCTGGATCCAGGACACTGCGGCGCTAATATATGCTCTCTCTTTCTCCCTCTCTCTCTCTCTCTCTCTCTCTCTCTTTCTTTCTCTGTGTGTGTGTGTCTGTGTGTGAGAGAGACGAGGGTTAATTTGCTCTTTACTTGTTCTTTGGGAATGTATGTCTATGCGCGTCCGTGATGTCGGTGGCTAGAAAAGAACCTTCATGCAGAAAATGCGTAAAATGAAAAGTTTGGAAGCAAAAATCTAAAATCACCAGTATAATTTTCTGTCCTCAATTTTTCATCAAAAGTTTTTTTGGGAGTTTAGTTCCGCTTGTTGGTGATGATGAGAACACACACACAGGCCAAACGCTGTTTTGTGACGTCAGGAGTCCGCGTTGACCCCGCATCTCTCAGATTGTTTTACAGTGAGTTGGTCGACGCGTTGAGGTCGGCAGGAAGTGCACTTCAGCGTTTCTGCGTCTTTGCTTTGTTCCTTACAACACAACACAACAAACAAGAGCCGCGCGTGTACAAAAAAAACAGTGTCAGTGGTCCGGGCAGAATCTGCTCTAATTACCGCAGTTTGCGCCTATAATTGAAGTATTGTTATTTTCTTCCTCTCCTCGACATTGTTCCTTTCTTCCTTTCATCTCCTCATCTTCTCCTCCCATCTCCCTGCATCATCTCTGCGGCTATATTTAGCGGCGAGACTGAGGCCTTGGCGCCAGACCGTTTAAGACCTGTCAAAGTCCCTCATATTTCCCCTTGTCACATGGAAACCCGGCGACCAGCGGCCTCCTCCACCTCCTCCTCCTCCTCATCCTCCTTTTCTCTTTTCCTCCTCCTCCTCCTCCTCTTCTTGCAGCGACCAGCCGCCCCCCTTCCTCATTTTCTCCCTTTTCCTCCTACACTGCACTGAATACAACATTTCAGTTCTCACTTTTAGGAAAAAACACACTCTTGACTATTTGAAAGAATCAAAGGCTTTCTTGGATCAGACTAATACCTGGGGCGTCCCAGCTCGTCAGCTATTTTACTGGACATGGCTCCATGTCAAACTCAATGAGAAAGTGCTGCCTCTCAGCTTCTGTTACCTGCGGCCTCGGGCCTGTTTCCTTATTCTGGGAGTCGTGTGTGTGTGTGTGTGTGTGTGAGAGGTGCAGCCGCGGCGCAGGATGAAGGCTGCGCTGGAGGTGCGTCTGGCTGCAGGTGCGCTGCCAGGTGGTGGCGCTGCGGGGATCCGGGGCACGGGGACGCGGCAGTCGCATCCACAGCTGACACAACACACACACACACACACACACACACACACACACACACACATACACACACACACACAGACTCTGGCAAAGTTCTGTTATTCTAACACACAACAGGTAAACTGATAAAAGGTAACCGGGAGAATAGTTCTGGTGAAAAAAGACATAACACATTTCTCAGTAATTTGAATTCAAGTGAAATCGTGCTGTTTTGCTCACTTAGCGACATCCGAATTATCTTTGGAAGTCGCTGAGTGAGGGGGAATGTGTTCATTCACTTTTTCACTTTGCAGGTAGATGAACACACACACACACTCACTCGCACACGCACAAACGCACACATGCGCGCACAAACACACAGACACACACAAAGTAGAAAGTTCCTTCGCACATCAAAAAGTGAGATTGATTTATTTAAAGCATCTAATATATGGATTCCCAACAAGAAAGACAGTTTTATTTCAAAATATTTGTATATAAACAGCACAAAATCGAACTTGTGCTCAAACTGTGACAGACGTGTTTCGCTGTGTGTGTGTGTGTGTGTGTGTGTGTCTGAACTGATCGTAAAGCACTCAGTCAGCGATTGTTTTTTTTTTTTTGAGGAGGGGGGGTGTTTTTAATATCACCCAGCTGACTACATTTAATTACACTTTTCTATTTGTTACATTTTTCTAACCAGTGAAATAATCTCTTGTGTTTTCCGCAGATGTGTTGACAGCGCTCGGAAATTGAATTAGCAGCTGCAGCAGCGCCGGGAACATTGAATCACATTAGGAGCAGCAGATGAGCAGAAACGCAGTCTACCTGCAGTCGGGGGGAGGGCACAACAACACCACGACACAACAACATTGTATGACGAGAGAGTCACCAAATATTCACTTCATATTTAATTATCGTGTTGTCTCTTAAAAAAACTGAAATCAATAAATCAATAAAATAATATTACAGACCGGAGTGATTAATTTGTATTTGATATATGTGTTATTTGATAGAAAGACAATAACTAAGTCAAAAAAAAGAAGAAAAAAATACTAAACAGCTCTAATAATAACGAGAGGAATAGGCGGGCAGTTATAAAACTAATTTTCTTTCAAATTCAATCGTTTGTAGCTTCAATAAATTTATTCAAACGAAATGGAACGCGTCATCGTCATCACGCAGTAAATGACGTGATAAAAACTCGCTACTGTTTGTTAGTGATTAGACATAATTTATAATTAAGGGGTCACTTTCCCTCTCTCTCTCAGAGATATTACACTTGCTCAGAACATCTACCTATCTATCTATCTATCTATCTATCTATCTATCTATCTATCTATCTATCTATCTATCTATCTATCTATCTATCTATCTATCTATCTATCTATCTATCTATCTATCTATCTATCTATCTATCTATCTATCTATCTATCCAACCAAAATGCTGAAAGTGAATCGGAAAAATAAATTGTCTCCAGCCCCTGCATCTTTAAGCTGAACCTATTTCTATGTGTAAATACTTGTGTGTTTATCTGTGCAGGTTGGGGACAGTTTATCACACACAGTCTCAGCTCAACGTTGTTTATGAAGCACTTAAAATAACACATAGCACATAAATAAGAAAGAAAACAAACAGGAGAAAAATCTCAATCTGTGTCCAAACACAAAGGAATTTAAAAACTGGTCTAATAAAAATGCAGTTTAATTCATGAAGGATCTTTAGAGACTTTTAGATGTTAACTACAAACACAAACAGATCACAGAAGTCTAAAGGTTTAATTGAACATTCAAATCAACAATAAATAAAAAAAATCTTCTTAGTTTGATATATTCCAATCTATTTTATCCACTTACAGAGTTGTGTCTAATATCAGTTATCAATGGGACATGATGACACAGAACCAACAGCAGGAATTGATTTGATTGTTTACACGTACTTACTACAACTGTTAAATGCAGAATCACCTGTAGTTCCACACATTTCATGATTCACTCTTATTCAGTCTGAAACATTTAATAATAATCAATTAATTCAATACATAGCATTACTTACCATGAAGATATTTTAATACTACAAAGAGAGACTGCACCTGATCCATGTTGTAACCTAGCTATGCAATGGTTAGTTTATTAAATGATTAGTTTTTTTTTTTTTTGCATTACTCACAAACTATTTTTTAAATCAATTAATTGTCAAAGGAAAAAGTCCAAATTGAGGAAACTGTTACATTGTCATATAATCTTTCTGCATTCTAACAACATGTTTCAGTCTACAGACCCGCAGCTGATGGACTGATGAAGTCATGAAGAATGTAAAGGTAAGATCTGAACCTACAGAGTGAAAATCAACAAGATGTTGTCAGCTACCTTTATATATTTTTTGTGATCCTCATAATCAACAAAATGTATTTAATGTAAAAAAA
The DNA here is from genome assembly GCA_036785175.1 of Eupleurogrammus muticus. Taxonomy (NCBI): domain Eukaryota; kingdom Metazoa; phylum Chordata; class Actinopteri; order Scombriformes; family Trichiuridae; genus Eupleurogrammus; species Eupleurogrammus muticus. Next base: position 24,264,185 of record JAYKQN010000009.1, read on the forward strand.
AAAAATTACACTTACACTTACGCTTACAGCAATCACCCTGTTTAATGATTTATCTACCAGGTGCATCTTAAATAATTACAATATCCTGAAAAACTCATCATCATTTCAGAAAGTAAAACTCATATATTGTATAGAATCATTTCACATGGACTGAAATGTTTCCAGAATTTATTTCTTAATATTTTGAGCATAATGTGAGATGCACCTGCTAAATAACACATCTACTTTTATGTACACTCATCCACTGACATAAAGACAGAAGCAGAATTTTAATGTTGTAAAGTTAAATGCATTAACTGACATTAGTTATTATATTCACATCTGAAATTTATTTTTCCATTTCCCATATTACACATGCAGCAAAATGTTATTATTTATGTAAAGCTGCTGTCATATAGATTTAAATGCCACATTTTTCTAATCTTTTAGGTGAGTGAGGATTCAAGAAATGATTCTATACAAACTATACCTGCAAGTAATGACTATTCTGAGTTGAATAATCCTTTGATTGTTCAAATGAATCGATTAGTTGTTTGGTTCATTTAAGTGTGTCAGATGTTGATCTAAATGATGTTTCCTAAAGCTGACGATTCAACTTAATAATCAATTGACCAGTCATTGCAGCTCTACTTCTGACCTCTAGTGAACTCTTCATTCATTATATATATATATATATATATATATATATATATATATATATATATATATATATATATATATATATATATATATATATATATATATATATATATATATATATTTGTATTTCCCCTAATGTGAGTCCAACAATAAATCAACATTAGACTGATTTTGCTCATACTGAGTCAAGGAGTATTACTTTTGTTGCTGATATCTCTGTACTTCTTCAAGTACTGAGTTCCATGGTTATGTGTTGGAATTTAACAAGCAGGAGAATCAAGAGTAAAACTTTTGTTTTTTGGTTTACTAATTTGCTGCATTTATTCCGCACCTGAATATGGAGCCCACAGGTGTATTCAGTTCAGTTATTGTATTAGGTGTATGTCAAGTAGTTATTTTGATTTCTAAATGATAACCATACAAATACATTTAAAATTGACAGATATCCAGTTTATATTGAGCATCTTCATTTAAATATAAACCATATTTTTACTTATGTGAAAAAAATCTGATGTTCTCCTCCTTTGGAATTTGTATGTTGTAGATAATAAACATAGAATATTATTTTTTTCCCTTCTACTTTATAATTAAGTCCACTGCATTTATCTGACAGCTGCAGATTTAGATGATTAATAAATGATTAATCAACCTATAAATTATATATTTTTAAGAGATTAAGCTCCTTAGCACAATATAAATGATGATAAACAAATACATCAATAATTATATTGCAATATTATTCTGTATAATGAGTACTTTAACTGTTCCAGTTGTGAGTTAATATTTTATTACAGGACTTTTACACTGTGCTATTTCTAATTTGACTTAAGTGTGAGATCTAAACACCAAGTTTGTAATAACATAGTGAGTGAAAAAAAATAAAGTTTAAAAAGTTTTCCTTATGTGCTTGTTGCATAAAGCTGAAATTTATGCAGCGACTTGTCCTGCAGCTGCTGTTTATTTCTACTTTATTCATAAGGGGGTTTTGTGTATAAACCTAAATTAACACATTCAGTAGTATTCTCAGGCAGCGCTTTTTATATGTATTGTACAGTTTATAAACCTAAACCTGTAATATGAAATTGTTGTGCCAATGTCTCTCCATGTTTTGGCTGTATTTCTATGAAAACTGAGCAAAGAGCTTTTTGAATTTTTATGACTAGTAGCTGACGAAAACATCAATAAGATTAAAAAAAGCATAAAAGGGATAATCCACCACTAATTTCATTTATATAAATGGTTTCATTTCCTTTTTTTGTTAAAAACAGTCTTTATACAAGAGTTTTAGTTAGTGATTAACAGAGAAACAAACATGCTCTGGTTGCTCAGCTCTGTCAGAACAAAGAGCCAGAGTCGTCCATAAAAAGTCCTTTAACAACACTTTATTGCCTGTTAAAAAATATGGGACTAATTATGTGCTGATGGTCACCGCTGTGGTTGAAATCTGAACGGCACAATTAGGAGCAATCACAGTCATAACAAGACAAACAGTTTCATTTCCTTTGGTTTTATTATGTTTCTGTTGCATGGACGCTGGGAAAAGACTTTTACGGATAAAATCCTGCCGTCAACAACAAGCGTTTGTGGATTCATGCAGCCACTTCTATCACTTTATGTCCTTAAGGTGTGTTTTTATTTTTGAGTCAAGCATAAACTACACTGGCAAATTGTGTTTGATAATCAGAAATTCCTATAATAAAGTCTTCACGCTGGTAAAATATCTTCTTTTAGTTTAGAGATCTATAACTACACAAGAAAAAAAGATTTAGTCAAAAGTTGCTAATGTACAAAATCCAGAATGATGTCTGTTATTCTGCTCAATTAACATTTAGTATCTGGAAAAGGCAGAGTGGGGAAATATATCCAAATGATTTCTGAAATCTCAATTACACTGTAAACATCTAAATTACTGAAGCAACGTAGTAATAGTGTCATGTCATTACTGCATCTTTTGTCAAATGTAATTATGTGAAAATCAAAGGAATGAAAGGACCAAATTTAATCAAAAACATTTAGAGAAGCTATAAGAGCAGCAGCAACACACACACACACACACACAAGGAAGGAAAGAAATAGAAAAAGAAGCTGTGGCACGTTACTGGCTGGAATAAACATTTTTCCCTCTTGTCGGCGCTGCCTGATTCACACATTATACACAACTGTAAAACAAAGATTTAACGATGTGAGGGTCTAAGGACAGGGGATGTTGTGTTGCTTTTGTACAAATTGTAAAGCCCGTTGGGGAAAATCTGTGATTTGTGATTCTGGGCTATACAAATAAATTGAATTGAGTTGAATTGAATTGAAAGACAGATAGGGAGGGCAGACAGGGAGGACAGATAGAGAGGACAAACAGGGAGGACAGATAGAGTGGACAGATAGAGAGGACAGACAGGGAGGACAGACCGGGAGGACAGATAGAGGGGACAGACAGGGAGGACAATTAGGGAGGACAGACTGGGAGGACAGATAGAGGGGACAGACAGGGAGGACAGATAGAGAGAACAGATAGAGGGGACAGACAGGGAGGACAGATAGAGAGAACAGATAGATAGGACAGACAGGGAGGACAGATAGAGGGGACAGACAGGGAGGACAATTAGGGGGGACAGACTGGGAGGACAGATAGAGGGGACAGACAGGGAGGACAATTAGGGGGGCAGACTGGGAGGACAGATAGAGGGGACAGACAGGGAGGACAGATAGAGAGAACAGATCGAGGGGACAGACAGGGAGGACAGATCGAGGGGACAGACAGGGATGACAGATAGAGAGAACAGATAGAAGGACAGACAGGGATGACAGATAGATAGGACAGACAGGGAGGACAGATAGAAGGGACAGAGAGGGGGCAAATAGAGAGGACAGACAGAGAGTACAGATAGAAAGGACAGACAGGGAGGACAGATAGGGAATACAGATATAGAGGACAGGCAGAGAGGATAGACAGGGAGGACAGGTAGAGGGGACAAGTATGAGAGGGTAATTTTAAAGATTTATTAATATTCTGAGGAAAAAAACAAAATTTCTAGTGAGGTGATTAGATTTGCAACTAACAAACATTATGAAATTGGAATAATCTATAGATTAACGAAACGATTAATTGATCAGTAGTTCATAAAATGGGGAAGAACAGCAAAATGTTGGGAAATCACTGTTTCCCAGAGCTAAAGATTTGACTGAAAATGTCTGTTTTGGCCAGACCAACAGTCCACAACCCAAAGATCATCAATTTCACTATTATAGAAGAATAAAGAAACCAGAAAATAATCAGAGAAGAGAAGCTGGAAATAGAGAATTTAGACATTTTTTTAAATGACTCAAATCATTTAACTGATTATCAAAATAGTTGGTGATTAATCGATCAAACTGCTTAAGTGTTACAGCTATAACTGACATAAAGATGATTGAGGATAAACACGGAAAATTTCTTTGGGATGTAACAGAAATAAAACACAGACAGAGATGTTTGGCTGCAGTCTGGTGATGCTGTGGTGGATCGGGCGGGTGTGTGTATTGTGGTGTGTGTGTGTGTGAGCTGGAGGCAGAGCTTGTTCCAGGTGCAGGTGCGTCTCAGGGGAAGTTGGTGGGGAACAGGCTGAGTGGCTGGTTCTCGTTGGTGGGCAGAGGGGAGCGATAGCCCTCGAAGTTCCGAGGGATGCTGCCGCTGGTGGAGCCAGAGCTGTTGCTGAGGGTCTCGATGCTGCCCTCCCTCTGCAGCTCTGAGAGGAGGAAGTGACATCATAGTTAATAGGAATAAACACATATTCTTTAAGACTAGCGTTTCATTTCATTTTCTTTGCAAAACAAGCTAATGTCAGCTAAAAAACACAGAATCCAACCACACAAAACTCAACACTTAAGCTGGGGAACATCATAAACCCACAACACCAGAATAAAAACTGTGTGGGACTCACACTTCTCTGCTGGTATCAGTTTACACATTTCCCTCCAGCAGCTTTTACTGCATCAAGCAGGGATTCCTGCTGCAGTTTGAGAAGACGTGGAGCCGCTAGCTGCTCGCCGCTCGCCACAGTCAGGCAGTGACATCAGCACCGACAGGAGCCCGATTAGCTGAAGAATCTTTTTGAATCAAACCTCAGAGTTTAATACATCCTGCAGATGTTTGTCATGCAGGAAGTGTAGCTTCTTACTTTTGCTCAGGAAACCGAATACAAACTACATTATTATTATCCAGCTTACACGCAATGTGCCAATCTGTGATGTTAACCCCCTCACCTCCCCCCACACACTTTAATTCCCCACCACCACACAGCAGAAATGCTGCACCTAATCTCCGACAGTTTTACTCTGCTCTGAGCTTTTTAAACAGCAACAAGAATTATGAAATAGGACAGAAACAAGGAGAAGAAGGTGCATGAAGAAACTTAACAACAACTTAATATGAGTTAAAACTGCTTTAAGATTTAACATTGTATAAAGCTAAGCCTTAAGATTTGACTCATATACATCAGTGTGTGTGAGGGTAGGAGCAGGTGAGTCATGCTGGTGGGAGGGGCTACTGTGTGACATCACAAAATCAAGGATAATAAACAAGCTGTTTCTAGTGGTGCCATTTCACTGACACACTTGCTCCCATACACACAAACAACCAAAGAAACTATTCAAAGCCTCGTCGCAAATTTGCAGCATGTCACAAAGCTTAGTTCTGGATCTGTTGGATTCACACACACACTCATACAACCACAGGTTTTATATGTAGGAATATGGGTCTGTTATGTGATATTCATTTTTCCACTCCACTTTTCCAAAAGTCAAAACATAAAAGGAAAAGAACAATTAAGATAAAAGTTAAATGATCTGCCGAAGTAAAGGGATAAATCAGGATAATTCTCCTCAATATTATCTGGTGTATCAATAAGATTTTAGCACCGCTGTCCTTTTTCCTGCCCCATTGACCATAACTTCCTCTGATTGTCTTCTTTCCATGCTGTTTATAACTACAGACGGTTTATAATCTCCAGTCAACCTCAGCATGGTTTTGAAAATTCCACACAGAAAGATCCCAGACCAAGGACTTGAACCTGAGACCTTCTTGCTGTGAGGGAACAGTGCTCCACACTGCTCCAAGCCACTGAAGAATATTTTATGCTAATATATAGTAGTAGATTTTAAAAGCAAGTAGTCTCAAATATTAAACAAGATGCTCCTGATAAGAGCACAGTGGTTGTGTTGCTGCAGCTGAAGCTGGGACCAACTGACTGACTTCAAAAGACACTGCAAGTCAACACCAGAACACCAGACAGAATGAAACAGTATCAGAGAAGCAGCAGTGGATGCCACAGCTGGAGATATTGCAGGAGGAGGAGGTTGTTCAGGGTGGGAGGTGGAGGGGGTCGTCTGGACAGTGTTGAATTTCACTTTTTGTCCTTACGCAATTTGACAGAGCAGTAGAGGACAAACACGACAACACAGCAAGTTAATATCTCATCAGCCCAGCTGAAACAGTCAGAAACGTTTTGTTCTGCAGCCTCAGCTGTGAACAGGCTTTAATCCTCTTATAGTGACAGACACACACACACACACACACACACACACACACACACACACACACACACACACACACACATACACTCCACCAAACACACTTCCATTTTAACACAAACACACATCTACTCTCAAACAAATCGAGCTGAAACAATTAGTTGATTCATTTATCAGTTGCAAACTATTACATAGAATAACTATTTTGATAATGAATTAATGATTGTAAGTCTGTTTAAAGAAGAAAATGCCCAATTTATATGGCTCCTCCTTCTCAAATCTGTAAACTGTCTGTCTGTCTGTCTGTCTGTCTGTCTGTCTGTCTGTCTGTCTGTCTGTCTGTCTGTCTGTCTGTCTGTCTGTCTGTCTGTCTGTCTGTCTATCTATCTATCTATCTATCTATCTATCTATCTATCTATCTATCTATCTATCTATCTATCTATCTATCTATCTATCTATCCATCCATCCATCCATCCATCCATCCATCCATCCATCCATCCATCTATATATATATATATATATATATATATATATATATATATATATATATATATATATACACTCACTGGCCACTTTATTAGGTACACCATGCTAGTAATGGGTTGGACCCCCTTTTGCCTTCAGAACTGCCTCAATTCTTCATGGCATAAATTCAACAAGATGCTGGAAGCATTCCTCAGAGAGTTTCACACAGTTGGCACAGATTTGTCGGCTGCACATCCATGATGCAAATCTCCCGTTCCACCACATCCCAAAGATGCTCTATTGGATTGAGATCTGGTGACTGTGGAGGCCATTTGAGTACAGTGAACTCATTGTCATGTTCAAGAAACCAGTCCGAGATGATTCCAGCTTTATGACATGGCGCATTATCCTGCTGAAAGTAACCATCAGAAGTTGGGTACATTGTGGTCATAAAGGGATGGACATCGTCAGCAACAATACTCAGGTGGGCTGTGGCGTTGCAACGATGCTCAATTGGTACTAAGGGGCGGAAAGAGTGCCAAGAAAATATTCCCCACACCATTGCACCACCAGCCTGAACCGTTGATACAAGGCAGGATGGATCCTTGCTTTTATGTTGTTGATGCCAAATTCTGACCCTACCATCCGAATGTCGCAGCAGAAATCGAGACTCCTCAGACCAGGCAATGTTTTTCCAATCTTCTATTGTCCAATTTCGATGAGCTTGTGCAAATTGTAGCCTCAGTTTCCTGTTCTTAGCTGAAAGTAGTGGCACCCGGCGTGGTCTTCTGCTGCTGTAGCCCATCTGCCTTAAAGTTCGACGTACTGTGCGTTCAGAAATGCTCTTCTGCCTACCTTGGTTGTAACGGGTGGTTATTTGAGTCACTGTTGCCTTTCTATCAGCTCGAACCAGTCTGGCCAATCTCCTCTGACCTCTGTCATCAACAAGGCATTTCCGCCCACAGAACTGTCGCTCACTGGATATTTTTTCTTTTTCGGACCATTCTCTGTAAACCCTAGAGATGGTTGTGCGTGAAAATCCCAGTAGATCAGCAGTTTCTGAAATACTCAGACCAGCCCTTCTGGCACCAACAGCCATGCCACGTTCAAAGTCACTCAAATCACCTTTCTTCCCTATACTGATGCTCGGTTTGAACTGCAGGAGATTGTCTTGACCATGTCTAAATGCTAAAGGCATGAGTTGCCGCCATGTGATTGGCTGATTAGAAATTAAGTGTTAACAAGCAGTTGGACAGGTGTAACTAATAAAATGGCCGGTGAGTGTATATATATTTGTAATGAAATTATCAGATTTCTTCTTAAACATGCCCAAGTTTTTAATCCTCTAATTAACAATCAATATAGTTGGTGATTGATGTAAAAGTTAACTACTAGTTGAATAATTGACTGATCTGTGCAGCTGTATTATAATTTAGGAACTGGCTAAAAGTATTTTTCTTGACTCTCTATCTTTATGAAGACAGGCCCACAAACACACTCACTTCCTGTGGTAAACTGGAGTGTGTCGTGTTCACTTGTGGTGAGAAAGTGAACACAAAGGAGCTGTTAATCAGTGTCTGTCTCAGCGGCAGCATCGCATCCCTCACTCCATCCTCTGCCTCCTGAGAGGCAGTAACCCATAGCGATAGTATACTTATCCCAGCTGATTATTTTTGTGTTTTAACTTTAATCTCACCGTTGGCTCCAGCTGGCTCTGATTAGTGCTCTCACGTCACATTCCAACCCCCAATGGTCTCTTACACACACACACACACACACACACACACACACACACACACACACACACACACACACACACGCACACACACACACACCCACACACCCTAAACAAAAAATGATTCACATACGTTATGGTGTTCTTTCTGGCTGAAACTGCTGTTTCTAAAATGAACAATAGCCTGCCTTATCTTGATTTTTAGCTTAAAAACAAAGAAAGTACATTAGAAATAATGATTTTAAAGGAAATCACATTTATCCAGAGAAACAATTTTGTGTATATATTAAGGAGAATTTTGGGGTACAGTTTGAAGATAATTTTTCATTATTAAAAAAACAACTGGAGCTGCAATGAATAGTGCATTAATCAATGCCAACTATTCTGATTATTGATTAATCATTTGTAGAAGTCAGTTTAAAGTTAACTAGTTTGACAATCAATTTATCAATTTGAGTCCCTTTTGCTTCTCTTCTCTGATTATTTTCAGGTTTCTTAATCTTAGTAAACTGATGATCTTTGAGTTATGGACTTTTTTGTCTGGAGTAAAAGATACATCTCAGGTTGAATCGTTAGCTCTGGAAAACATTGCATTTTACACCATGTTAATTAGAGTCAGTTGCAGCTCTAGTCTACACTGAGACCCTGGATGATGAATTTGTATATACTGTCGAATACCAAATAACAGCTAGGGCATTTATTTGTTTAGATAACTTACTAGGGACATTAATCACAAGGTTTCTGCTGTTTCAGCTAAATAACAACAACAATATCTGGTATGTGTTGACCTTAAAGGGAACTGATATAACTGTCATGAATTGTGGGAACAGGTAAACTTGGAAGGCCACAGGCTACAGATTTCAGATCATCTCGCTCCACCAGCAGTTGAATAACAAGTGGTATTATTGAAGTCCTGTTAAACCTCATGGCAAAACACTAAACTACAACAATAAAATATGTTAGAAGACTACAGATAGTAAGGACCTGCAGTTTTACACATGAAAACATGTTATCATCAGTATGAGCTCTTGCCCTGCTCAATCATTAGAAAGCTGTCCAGTTGGACGAATGAGCTGACATTAGCAAGGAAAGCTCATTAGCATCTACCACAGATCATCCTGATGGACTGTGAAAAGCTAGGCTTAACACACCCTCCTGAGTAAAATACATTAATGCAGCTACACACACACACACAATCACACACACACACACACACACACACACACACACACACACACACACACACACACACACACACACACACACACACACTCTTACAGTATATCACGATTAGTGAGGGTTTAAATGGGGTCATGTGCTGGATGTTAATGTTTAGTCTGGATAACACTTGATGAATCTTAGGCCTTGGAAAAACAGGAAGCTGCAGCTCTGCAAAACAGTAAAACAAAACAGGTTATCCTGATTTATCTTATTCCAGTGGCAGATTATTAAACTAACTAACTAAAATTGTTTCCTGATTTTGGTCAAGATTAAAGATTATATTGTTTTATTTTTTTTTTATCTCTTATTTGTGTCTTGTGTCTGATATTTATATATTTTATTCAGATTTCTGTTTTATCTCATATTGTGGAATTTTGAAGTAATATTTTTACTTCGGAAATGTTAACTCATGTTTTTTAAATATTAAAGATAAATTGCCTAAAATCAAGACAAAAAAATCTTGAAAGAAGCTAAATGAGTGGCCACTGGTATAACATAATTCAGGATCTCTTTATTTGTTTCAGGCTATGTCTTTCCCAACTTCTCAGAGATGCTTTATGCAACTATTAAAAACACAATCACTGTCCGGCTTCATGCTGAGAAGCCTCATACTTGAACTCTACAAGCTAAACAGCAGCTGGCAGTTTCTCATGAATCATGACAGTCAACAGGTTGTGTGATTAAGGAACAAATGAAAAAGAAAGTAAGTGATTCATGGGGCTAATTCAGGCCTCCGATCCGGGACTTTCTCTGACCAGTTCCATACACGCAAGTGACCGCAGCTGCCCAGCGGCGGCTCATTAAACTCTGTTATAAAGGTGCCAAGAACAGGCCGGGGAGTTGGTGACACCCTATGTGGGCCGCTTTGAATTAGGCCTCTAATGAAAACCTAGTGGCGACCCAGGCTGAGACTGAGACTGAGAGCTGCCGCAGCACTGGACCCTGTAGGACCTGCTTTTATAGGCAAGAGACAGCAGCAACAAAACCGGACTGTTCATTAAAGGAGAAACATGAGCAGCCGATAAAGCTGAAGTCCTCAGCAAACACAGAAATAACTATGAGACTTTTTTTTCTTTTACGTCTACGTCTCTTTTATGGAGCTACGTGTTGTTTTCTAAGCAGATGTGATTCTGGTCGATACTGAGCAATAGAGAGATTAGTAAGAGATCTCATGATTTCACAAGTGGCAGCCATGAGGCTCGCTTCTTGTCTGGTCAGGCAACGTGTTTGGAGAAGTGTTGAAGATGTCTTTGAGGCCAATCAAACACTTTCTTAAATTTTCACCCAATCTCAAGCCATAGTTGCCTTTCTTGAGTCTGTGTGCTTTTTTTTTTTTTTTTTTTTTTGGTAAACTCCACATCATCTTTCATACAGTTGTCAAAAAGTGCTCATGTCAGCATCCTGAACTAAGCACATTCAAATGGTTCCACTGGCGTAAGCACTTCACAGGCACACAACTCCTGTGTACGGTGGAGACTGGAGCCTGAAACATTGTGAACCTGAACACACACCAGGCTTAGGTCTGATGTTGTATGACAGCCAAGCTAAGACACTGCCGATGGTTTGGACAGATGGGTCGGCCTCGGCTGGAAGAGGCTGCTGGTGTTGGTGTCCGCTGAGGAAAGTGACGGACAGCACCATGTTAGGAGGCTGTCGCTCGCCATCACATCACAGACCTGACCGCCACAGCTCGCTCCGTGTGTGATGCGGGTAAGGTTGAAGAACAGGATCAAGTTTCCTACAAGTCCATTTGAATTAAATATTCACTGATCTGTACATTTAAAAATACTTTTGGCTGCTATATTCATGATTCAACTGATCACAACCTCAGTGGAAGAGAAAGTAAAACTTTCTCAAAAAGCAATGGCTCCTTACATATAATTGAAAATGTTACTTCAGTAGAAGGACAAAAGTATTACCAGTAAAATAAACTTTTTGATAATAGCAACCTCTATTTCCATGGAGATTGCCTGGAATTTCTTACCACCACCACCACTATCTGTCTAATGCTAGCACTAACCTTTGTTTTGCAGGCATAATAAATAAGGTTCACTTATATGGAAACAGCAAAGTATCCAAGGGTACAAAGCCTGAAGTGCACAGGTGATGAGGGAGCGACCTACGGAGCAATGCTGCGGGGAGGAAGTTGCAGCAGGAAATATTCAGATGTGGTGATTGGTTCAAAATATAAACTTGTGAATGCAATGCGGCTTTTTTAGAACTTTTATGGATATCAGTTTGCAGTGGTTTGTATCTATGAATGATCATAATTTGCATGTTTGTATCTTTCTGTACTCACAAGAGTATTTAATGTTCTTTTTATTAGTTTATCAATGTGAAGACAGTTTGCAATACTTTGTGTTGAATAATATTATAAGTACTACATCATCATTTTTGGCAGCTTTCACAAAAAGTTCATTACAAATGTAAAAAGTAATTCATATGAAATATTCCAAACTGAAAGTAAAGCTGCAACGATTAGTTGATTAATTAGTTACTGTGTTACATTAATCACCTACTATCCTGATAATTGTTTAATCAATGTGAGTTTTTTTTTAGGAGGAAATGTCCAAATTCTTGAAATCTGGTTTGATGGATGTAGCTCAGAGTAGATCAGTGGTTTGATTCACGGCTCCTCTGGCCTCCATGTCCATGTGTCCTTGGGCAAGAAACTTAACCCTGATTTGCCCCTGATGGCTGTGCCAATCGGTGTGTGAATGTGTGTGAATGGTTAGCTATGGTATGTCAGCCACCACCATCAGTGTATGAAGTGTGTTAAAGGGTAAATGACCACTTGTAGTGTAGTGCTGACTTATAAAGTAAAACTATACAATTGCAGACCATTCCCATTCTAAAATCTTATTATCTTTCTTTCTATTCCTCGTAATTGATTTTTAGAAAAATCTTAATATAATTTGTTCCTATTAGATTACTATTATTATTATTATTATTAGATTTTATTACATTGGCATGCATTTGTATTGTATTTATTTGCTTTTGTACTTGTATTTGTTACTTTAACCTTCTTCAAATTAAATATTTAAGTGCTATGCAAACAAAGTTGAAACCTGACGTAATATCTACTACTGAACAAAATCTAAAACATAAATTACATTTTACACAATTTTATGAACCAAACAACTAATTAATCATTAGATCCATCCACTATCAAAATAGGTGGTAGTTCTAGCTAGTAAATAAAGCTTAAGAAAAATAGTTAGGTAAAAGTAGCATCAGATGGAAATATCAAGTAAAGTAAAAGTACCTCAAAATAGTACTTGGGTAAATGTACTTTCCACCTCCAGTTACATCAGCATTAGAGTCACAGAGTGTGATGCTGCTTTGATTAAATGTTAATAGCGGCCTGATTTTTCTGTCATGTACTAATACACATGCACACACACACACACACACACACATATGCCCACATGATGCTTTTCAACAACTGTGAAATGACAACAGCAGCAAAAGAAAGCAAACTCGTGTAGGACGACAGAACTGTAAGAAGAGGAGCATGGCTCCATTAAGCATGACACCAGTCTATCATGGGTAGTTGTGTACAGGTTAAACCCCAAGAGACACACAAACACGTAATGCATGCACACACACACACACACACACACACACACACACACACACATACACACACACACACACACACACAAACACACACACACACACACAGTCAACTGTGGAGTCAGCGGAGGGTCGACACGCTAAAAGGTTCAGCTGTTCTGTAAAGGAGCAGCCTTAGGAACATTGAACACAAAAAGGAGCCTCCATCACTTATAGATTCTCTTTATACATGAGAGAAAAGGGACAAATCTATCATTTTTGGGTTTGAATACAGCTGTATGAGGAGAAACAGGTCAGCTTTTATTTAACCTGGGGTTGACCTTTAAGAAGCACAATTACTTGTATCTACTTTCATGTGAAGAAGAGGATTGAAGGTTTACACACGAAGAAGAAAAGAAGAAGATGATAGAAGGTTTACACACAAAGAAGAAAAAGAGGATAGAAGGTTTACACACAAAGGAATGACACATCTTCATTTTACAAATATGTGTTTTCATTGGATGGTAACAACTCAATTATACTTTTTTGTGTTTCAATTATTAAAATCTGGTCTCTGGAACAATCTGCTGTTGGTCTCCTAATTAGAAATCTATAAAGCAAGGAGGGTCAGTCTGTCAGGCGGTTTCACTCATATCTCTCTGACTGTTTGTTGCATCACCAATTGTATATACGCAATTGTTCATGTCCCACACACTGCTCTGATAACCACAGTATGTATAGTAAATGTTGAAAGGATAATAAATCTTTTTTTGTTTTCACATTGTTTTAGAAACTTGTTCAACAACTTATCTATCCATCATCCATAAAACAATAGTGTTGGGACTTCCTGAGGGTCTGTAAACGCATCTTGGAGTTTCAGACTAGTTTATACTTTATTTATAGTTTATCTTCAAGATGGTGCAGCTAGTGTGTAAGTGAGTGATTCTCCTTTGAAAGAAGAAAACAAGTAAATTAAGTTTTCTTACAAAATTAGTTGTTTTGTTGTTGGCCACGGCCACCGAAGCCTGTGTTATTGAGGAATAAAGTAGCAATAATCCCAGGAAACTTGCTTTCACTATTTTAGAGCATGAAGAGAGCAGGAAGACAATTATTCAGACAATCATCGTTAGCACTGCTGCAGGATAGTGGTGTGATATGTAAGCGCATGTGTTTTGAACTTTTTTTTTTTTTTTTTTTTTTAAACTATAGCTGTGTTTCCATTGCAAAAGTTCCTAGTGTAGGTAGGGGGTAGAAACTTCTACAGGAACCATCCTTTCACTTGATCCTCAGTGGCTCACTGCATAGTGGGACCCCTTGGAGTTTTCATAAACTTGAGCGACAGTTTTGACCGAGATGTCACTCAGGCAGGTTGCGAAAATCATAACATAGAATTTATTTATTTATTTTTCTGTTGGAACTGCTTCATTGTTGTGGTTTCAATTTCTTCCACACAGCGAGGGAGAGAAGGAATGCGAGAGAGTGTAAGAGAGTGAAGGAGGTAAACACCCGTGGAAGTGTTGGCCCCCATGGAATTCCTGTTAATTACTTATGTTTTGTGGCACAAAGAAATGCTTCAGGTAGGACTCAAACATGGGTTTCCTGTTTATGAGAAAAGTGTACTACCCCCACACTACCACACATCTGATTTTAAGTTTTACCGTAATAATGATAATAATGATGTTTTGACTATCCATTCTACTATTTAAACGATTTCACAAAAAGTGATGCAAATAACCATCAACAAACTTTGAAAAAGGATACACACTGTTGCACCATGCATTGTCCAAAAGCTGAGGTTGATTCGACAAACTAACGATTATTGTTAAACTTAATAGCTCATAGGCTAGCTATGGCGGTGTAGGGGATCGTGTGATTGACTCATAAGCAGCAAACACAGCTTCAGGTCCAAGCTGAATAATTCCTTTGCATCTATGCCACAATCTATACATTTAAAAAGTTTAAAACCCATAAATTTAAATATCACACTACTATCCCGCAGCAGCTCTCTCTGCTCTGTAAATTACACATTTATATTTTATAAATTGCTTTAGTCAGTTTTGTTTTATTTATTGATTATTATTGCTATTATTCATTTTATTTAATTTTTAGTTGTTGAGAGTTGTGAGTTGTTGTATTATTTTCATTGTTATGAATATAGAAATTAAATGGATAATTTCTATAGAAATACAATAATATGGTTATCATTGTTATTATATAAATAAAAATGTATTTATGCCAGGGCAGCTTGCATTGTAGTTTATTGAATTATTTATTTTCATTTATACCAATACCATATAACTGTTGCACTGATGAAAATTTTGGTTCACTTTCTGAAAAGCAGATAATAATAATTATTATTATTAGTATTTGTATCTTTCATACAGAAAGTACTTTAAAACATAGAATATACATGTTGAGGGAAATTTATTATTTTTCATTTAAGAGGAGGAAGGAAAAATAAAAGCTACTATTTAGTACATGAAGTATTTTATCAAAGCAGATTCAAAAGTACATGGGCTGCACTTACAAAGCAGCAGAGATGTAAGTGCAGGTAAATAACTATAATAATAAGTACTGAAGAGGCCATGCACGGATACTGTATTTTTGAAAAGCTCCTCCAGGATTTTAAACTGTTTTCACCATCCTATGATAACATGAAGAGAATCAGTTCAAATTACAGTATGGATGCACTTCATCAAACAAACCAAAGGATTTTCTGGGTCAAAGCCTCTCAACAGGGAAACAGAAAGCACACACAAAACAATCAGAGTCTAATAAACCACAACGTTCCTTTTATCTTCTGTAATCTTCCTGAATCACTCTTATAAGACTGTTCTGACCATCATTAGGATCATTTTGGCTCATTTCCTAATTACTGAATGCTTGTTTTGTTGTAGTATGAGTGACTTGGTGCAGGAGAGATAAATATTATCTGTGTAGCAGATGCTTTTTATACATCAGCTCTAATTGTTTTAATGTGCTGTGATCAGGGCTGAGCCCTGTGTCGTACACGCTGCTGCACCAATGCTTGATGTACAGCGAGTGTTGCCCTGTCACATGTCACATGTCACAAAACATTTTACAAAAGTCTGAAGGAGCAGCTATGATAGTATTTAAAAGCCTGGGAAGCTGCTTCATAATAACTGTGCTGAGTTGATAATACATTAATCCAATTATCAATAAAATGATTAAACAGTTAATTGTTTGGTTCATTAAATGGTGTGAAATGTCAATCACTATTTCCCAAAGCTGAAGATTCATCCTAAATATGTATTTTTTGTCCAGGCCAACAGTCCACAACCCAAAGGTCATCGGTTTCCTAAAGACTAAAGAACCCCAAAGAAAAATGATATTTGAGAAGCTTGGAACCAGAGAATCTGCCAATTTTCTTTTTTAAGAAAGACTAATCGATCATTAAAATAGTTGCATATTAATGTCAATGCTATTAACTAATGGTCCAATCAGTAACCAGCATCGTGTTGACATCACATTTAAAAGAACTGTTCGGTTCAATCAAAACATGAACGAGCTGAAACCGCTAATAGAACCAGGTCCAGACCAGACTTTGGTAAGTGAAAGTCTGGTCTGGAAAGGGCAGTTATTTCAATGTGAGTTGAGCTGATACCATATGGTGGAAGACATTTATAGTGTTTTATTTTGAAATCTGTCTCTTTCCTATCTGGCTCATTCTGCTCTGTGATTGACTGATGCAATTTGCACCAATGCAGCTCTGTTGACAGTAATTTAGTGTTTCGTTTCTGAAATGCTGCTTCACATCCATTTGTGTTTCCACATCTGAAACATTACATTCAACAACATTGACTAGAGCAACAGCATCAGCTCTGGCTGTCACGTTACTGCCCTTATGCTTATTTTCTGTTTAAGTTATTTGCTGTAGCATCGAGTCTTTAATGTGATATCTGATGTGTGTATGACCACACACACCTGTGGTCGACCGTGGTCGGACTCTATGTTGACAGGAAGTTGGAGTGTTGGGGAAAAGCTGCTTCTCCATTATGTGTCCTATCACTTATTCATGCCACCATGTTTTATTTATATAAACACACACACACACACACACACACACACACACACATGCACACACTCACAGGGTCATGTTAGTGGAGCCTGCAAGTGTTTAACATTTTTTACATGAGAGGTGTGAGTGGAATGTGTGTGTACAAGCAAAAAAATAAATAATTCTGTGTTGTAAATGGATTTAACATCGACCGTAGGCAGTGGCGGTCGCACCAGATCAGATTAGCATGTCTCTGATTTTGAAGAAAAATCAGAGACATGCATGAAATTATCAAAATGTGCCTTTTAGTGACATCAAATAAGATGGTTAAGATGGTTAAAGCAATTTGCATTTTCGAAGCGCCAAGTGAGTGAACAGCAAATGTTCCACAGCCGCCACCATCGCCAAATGAGATGGAGTGACGTGGCGTCACCATTTTCCAACGCAAGTCCGTTCCAGCTCTGTCGTTGTCTGACCGACCCGAAGCAGACTTGGGGAGAATGGGGGAGGGGGCTTTAAAAAGCGCTTCCCACTGCTCTTGCCGTTCCTCTTTTTCTCTTTCCTGCCCTAATTCTCTCTCTTGCTCCTCACTTGCTCACGCTCCTTTTTTCCTTGAACCCTTACGTGTGTGTGTCTCCCTTGAGCAAGCTGTTAAGTGCAGTCTCCAAAAAAACTCCACAAAAGCCCATTTGCAGGCAAACATACACTCACACACGCACATAAACATACACACATACACGTGCGGTGACACTAACACACAAAGACACATATACACACAATTACATCCTACACACACTCTTTCTATACACACTCACACACACTTTTCACACTTCCCTCTGGGCAAACGAGCAGAGTGGCAGAAGCGAGGCTGAGATAAATGATACAATGATCTCCAGGCCTGACTTGTCAGTGGAGTTGAGAGAGAGGATGATGGGGAGGAGGAGGATGATGAAGAGGAGGTGGATGAAGGGGGAGGTGGTGGTGGCAACTCTGAATACAGGAATTATTCTTCATCGTGTCACACTGTCGCCGCACATTACTCTCAAACTCTCGCCTGGCAACTTGGCTGGAGAGAGAGCGCTAGTGAGAAGGGCTGAAGGGCATTTATAACGACTACTCTCTGCTTTCACACTCGCCGTCTCTTCTCTCAGCACCATACTCTGTGGCCTCAGATTTTTTCACCATTTCTGTTTTTTTTCTCAGTCCTCGACGTACCCCCCCTCCTTTGTTTGTTCTTTTCTGTCTGTCATGGAAGAGCTTTCAAAGAGAGAGAGAGAGCACTCACTCCCTCGCTCGGCCCAGTTAAAGCAAAGGGGACAACGTGGCCCGCCGGGCATGTCACAAAATGATTAACTAATAGTTTTGAGTTAGTCAAGTATCCAAATGGTGTGTGTCTGTGTGGTCCACTGCCTGAGTCCTTCAGTCTGTGCATTAGGCGGCTATTGAGATCATAGTCACAATTATGCTATGGACAATATACATAGAGCTGCATGCGCAGGCAGCCGGTAGCTAAAGATGGGCCATATTCACACCAAATCCAATGGAGGAGAGCGAACAACGTCAACGGTTCATCAGAAATTAGCAAATCAGCAGACTGCAACCAGGAAGTTACAAAATAAACGTCAGATTCTGTTGGATTGGAGTGTGTGTAACGTCTGATCGATCCCATATTTGAATACAGCAGGTCATTCATGGCAAGCTACACAGTGACAATGTTGCTGCTATGTGGCTGGTGTGAAACAGAATTGAGCGATTGGCCAAATAATAACACAGACATTGATAGTTTGTTAATTATTTGGCTTGTAGTTGGGAGGTTTTAAAGTTGTATGTGTTTATGTCTTAAGTCTACAGCTGAAACTTTTGTATTTTGCTTAAGTTAAAACCCAATGCAACAATGTTGATGAGTGTACATTGTCCCAATTCAATAAATAAAGAAAAGATATCAGGAACCGATATCAAAGTCAAGGAACCCAAAACAGACACATTTATGTTTTATGTTCACACCGAAATTGTACTGAACTATGAGTTTCATAACGTGACACCCTTAGTTAACAACCATATTTTACTGGACTTTGGCAATTAAAAAGCAATGGAAACTACTACAAGTCAGTGATGACACACACAGAACCAAGGTTTTTAAAAAATGACCAGTATTAAACATTATTCAAGATAAGTTTGCTGAGGGGCCTGAAAGATGCTTATTAGCAATGTAAACTCTGGCTTTGTTACTACACATAATCATATATAAACAGCAGAGAAACTAGTTCTGAAGCTAGAGAACTGGCCTGTCAGTGGTTGGAGTGTGCAGGTTCCTCCACCACTGAAAGGGTTATGGTGCACGTTTAACAAGACTCGGTACAGTTGTCAATTATTAAAGCTGAGTTAGCAAGGATTACAGAAACATTTACTCACTAATGAGCCTTAATCACAAAGTGCTGCTATAAAAGATGAAAGTAGCTGCTGTAAAAGTCCCTGGAGCCTTAGTTTTGGCTGGAAAATATGCTTTGTGTCCAGGAACGACAAAAGCTATACAATTAATAATAATAATATTACACGCAGGGTTATAGGAGAAACACTTGGTATTCAGAGAGTACGTAAACTGATGGATTTATTTATCTTTTGGTAAATAGTTTATCTTTGGTGTTGGTTTGCTTTATCTTCACTGAATATTATGTTGTCTTAGCCTTTAGGCTTCTTTGCTTGTTACCTTTTTTTCCATGCAAATTCATATGGCTTCACCAATATCTTGAGCTAGCTTAAGCTATTCTTTAGCTTTAGCTAATGCATTCTCTTTATCTTGAGCTACTTTTTACCTTCAGCTTTAGCTAATGCACTCTCTAGTTTGAGCTACTCTTTACTTTTAGCTAACTCACTCTTTAGCTTTAGCTAATGCACTCTATAGCTTGAGTTACTCATTACCTTTAGCTAACTCACTCTCTTTAGCTGGAGCGACTTCATAGCTTTAGCTTCTTTTTGGCTCCACCTAACTCACTCTTTAGCTTGAGCTACTTTTTTTTTTAGATTAATCTTTATCTTTTTTATTGATCCTGTATTAATCTTTCTGATTCAACCACACTTCTCAAGTTGAGCTGAAAAGGGAGACATTATTGCTCCATGATAATGTAAATAAGCCATAACAGTCAGGAATAATAGGAAAGTAGATGAATATTCCACAAAGACAACAAAGATAAAACACTCCTGCATATACAGCAACCTTGATGCTGGCGTTTATGTCACCTTGCCTGCTTGTTGCTCCTGTGGTATGACAGATTTTTTTGTGTGTATGTGTGTAGAACTGAAGCCAGCAGACTGCAGTGATTGATAGGAAAAGAAGGACCTTCACTCCCACCGCCGTCCACCCGCCGCTGTGTGTTAGTCTTATGATGAGTATCAGTGTTCTAAAACAAGGCTGAATAGCAAAGAAACCAGTGGTTCGGCAGGATAATAGCTGGGCTTTGTGTTAATGGAACATGCAGCCAATTCAAATACAGGATGTATTGTACGACCATTAAATCACACAGCTGTCTGAACAAGCATGCAGTCTACTTTCCATGTTTCCTTAATAGACCAATTAATGAGGTTTTCTATGGAGTGATTTATATAATAGCAAAACTTTAAAAAGGCTATTCATTTTTATATTACAGGAAAAAAATGACATGCTTTTCCATGTAGGGCTTGATTGCACGTCTTCAGACAGCAGTATGTGGATAGGACACTTTAATGTAATGAGATGAGAAAAGGTAAACGTTAGCACAAGAAAAGATTGTACATAAGTCTATAAGGTGGGTATACACATGCAAATATCAGATTGTTGTTTTGATCAAACATACGAATGAGGAATGATTGTTGGAGGTAGACAGTGACAAACTGATGATGTCCTGGGAAATTTAGCATTTTAATTAGTTGCTAATTACATTCATCATTAACTATTTTGATAATTGATTAATGTACCAAGTTCCAGCTTCTCATATCTAATTATTTAGTTTATTTGGCTTCAATGACAGTAATTCCATGATCTATGGGTTGTGGAATGGTTGTCTGGACAAAAGTGACACTTTAGGTTGAATCATCAGGTTTTGGAAACAGCGATTGACATTTTACAATATTTAATGAACCAAACAACTAATTGGTTAATCATTTCATTCATCAATTGATTCATATATTATTAACCCAGCACTGTTATAATGCAGCAGCTCCCCAGGCTTCAAAATACTATCATAGCTGCTCCTTCAGACTTTTGTAGGAAGTTTTGTGACATTAGAAATAAACAGAGGGCAACACAAAGCAATCAATTAATTGTTTCAAGTATATAGTGTAATTGTAATAGTGATCGACACTTTACAACGTTGTATGAACCAACCAGCTATCTAATCATTTCAATAATTTATATATAGTTGTTAGTTGTAGCCCCATAGTGTGATGAGCCATTTATTCAGTGTTTGCATACTTGCTTCATACATGCTGTATGAAAAATAGTGGGTTTACAATTATAGTTGAAATGAGTACTGAAAAAAATTATTTAACTGCCAACTATTTTGATAATTGATTAATCGAGTAATTTTTGGGAAGAAAACTTCCAATATCCAACTTCTCAAATCTGATTATTTTCTGCTTTCTTTGGTCTTCTATAATAGTAACTGATGATCTTTGGGTTGTGGAATGGTGGTCTGGACAAAAAAAACCCCCAAAAAACAGCAATGACTACATTTCTAGCTTTGGAAAACAGTGACGACAGGATTTCTGCATTAAAGGAGCTTTAGACTACAGTTATCTCACTATAACTGGATAGTAGGAGATTAGAAAAACATGATGAATCCACATTTCTGCCACATGCAGATCTTGTTAAATATTTTCTTGGCTGTCGGCACCAGTAGAGTGTTGTTTAAATGGTAAAGCAGAGTTTCCTGTTGACCTTGTTCATCTCTTTATGTCCACAGCAGTCACTTCGCCTAATATCCACGTCCAACAGTGAAATTCACTGTGTCCCAACGCATACGTCACGTCAAGCTGCTTCCACCAACATCTCCAACGAGCTGCATGTCCTTGCCAGCCTCCAGATTATGGTGCCAACAAAGCACCTTTAGGATTTAAAAATCCACCATAATGGTATGATACAATCATGTCATTTCCAACAACTTCAGTAGATGCAGCAAAATCTTTTTATGGGAACTGAGGCTGCAGCTAATGACTATTCTGTCAGTGGATCAATCTATCAATTATTGAAATGATTAACTTAACTCACTTGTTTGTCAAAGAAACTGAAATTCAGGAACTAAAACATGACAGAGACAAAACATACAAGTGGAGTAGAAGTATAAAGTATCATGAAATATAAATACTCTAATATACTACAAGTCCCTTGAAATTGTACAGAAGTAAAGTAGTAGTAAGTACTTTCCATTTTTAAAGTTGATTATTTAAAGTGATGATGACAACAGCACTTTTAACATCATTCACAAAGAGCTTTAGTATAACAGAGGTAAGTTTTTGAAAACAAGCCCCAAATCTAGACATTCAATAACAAAATTATAATGAGTCGATGAACCAATTACTGCCCACAGGGACTAATAACCAAAGTAATTATGTTGCAGTAGAATGAGTAACAGTAATGAGTGATGTATTGCATTTTTCCAGCCAGGAGCCCGACACCAGTTAGATGCAAACAGGAGATAACAGTTTGCCAGTGGCATTAAAACAATAAAGCTTTATAACTGATAGGTTATTGTAATGTACAGAGCACATTAATCAAAAGGAAAAACACACAGTATTAAAGTGCAGAGATGTTGATTAATAAATGGACAGAGTGACGTCGTACTGTCGCTTTAAGATTTTAGCCCAAGTTCAACATGTGTTCACAAATACATATGTATGTCCATGCTCTGTGTTTGAAAGGAAACACTCAATCTACACCGAGAAATTACATCAACAGATCTTTCCTGTTTCCACCTATCTTTATCTTTTATAAATTTTGTAGACACGCGCACGCGCGCGCGCGCACACACACACACACACACACACACACACACACACACACACACACACACACACACACACACACACACACACACATTCGGAGCAGCATATGGCCACAGAGCTAATGTTTTCTCTGAGGTGATAACATCAGAAGTGGAGTGGAACTCTCCCAACGTCTACACAAACCGAGGCTGCAGCAACAGCAAATGACCAATTTTTAAGTCAGAGCGCCTGTTTGGACCCAAGCCTGAAACTCATTAATAACAGGAACATTTTAGACCACTCACACGCACGCACACACACACACACACACATATATAAGCATATATTCAACACATGTTTATATTAGGTAGTTGATAGAAACACATCTCCATCAACATGTGTACACACAAGCTCAATAATTGCAAACACTTGTAGAGACTTGCATGGGTTCGCTGCTAAAACATGTATGAGAGAGTGTAGCTAATAAAACACAGTCTTACACACACGTGAAGAATGCACACACACACACACACACACACACACACACACACACACACACACACACACACACACACACACACACACACACACACACTATGTATGCATCTACACAGACACAGATATTCTCCTAACACATGATTGTTCATATCCATCCACAGACACACTCAAATATATATAAGAAATAGTTGGAAAACATTTCTTTACATGTACAGGCAGTGGTGGAAGAAGTCCTTAAATTAAGTAAAAGTACATAAGTTTTATGTGCTCAATGAAGTTAGTATAACTGTAAATATGCACAATTAAACTTGAATTAATGATAAAATGATAATACTTTTATTTTAAACCTTTTTGTTTGTTTATTTATTTGTAAGCAGAGATAGACATATAAAAAGAGACCTAGATAGAGTAGTAACCACCTGGGATTCCAACTGGAGACTTGCTGCTCAGGGTAGATTCAATGTGTCCTCAGCAGTACAATAAGAATATTAACTTTACTAAACTACAACTGAGAAGAAATAAACTTAATTATTAGTCATATTCGTTTGTGTTTTAGATTTACAGTGAATGTTTCACATATGTCAATTTCTAAACCTTCAGATTCCTGATGTGCATCAGTCTCAGAGTCTGAGTCCTGATACAAGTCTGAGCCAAGAATGTGTGACTCAGCATCATCACAGTGAAGAAATATTCTGTACACAACAGGACTGTTTGTTTTTCATGTTTCTTTACTGATCTGTGTGTGTTGGTTTTAGTTGAGGTGATTGATGAGGTACGGATGCTGCAGACCACCCACACACACTGCAGCTCTGTTTGTTGAATCCCAGCTCAAAGAAAGTGGAAGTAATACAAATAATAATAATAAAAATAAATAGTCAAAATAATAGTGTCTGAACTGTAGAAATCAGCTCTGAAAATAGACTTACCAGTTAGTGGCACCAACTAGCTAGTAGTTAAAACAATACAACGACAATAAAAATAGAAAAGAACTAATTCTACCATTCTGTGCATGATGGAGATGACCTGAGTGGTCAGAGCATAATAATTACATGTTAACATCTTGATGGAGCCAGATAAGTTTTGGCTGCTGCTGTAGAACTTGATTCTTTAAGCTCTCTTCACATAAATAGACAGATATGTTTTTGTCAGACAATGTTTTTCGGGTGTTCAGCCATTATAATTGCCTCACAGTTTCATTTCAGAGGTGAAGAGGAAGCATCAAAGCATTTAAATGGTTTTTAAAAAACTCCACAGCAACTACCTGGCTGAGGATGGAGGATGTTTATCTTGCATACAGATCAAAACAACGACAAAGAACGTCACATCATTTAAGATATGGTCTCGTTGCTCTGCAGTCAGTTGACAATCTTTTTCCCTCAGGAGGTTTTTACAAAGAGCCGATTCATCCTCAGAGGATCCAGTGATGGAAACAGTTCGGATAATGGAAGCAAACATGACTTAGCAAAAAACTAACAACATTTTAATCCAGAAAAAATACATATATAAATAACCCTGCAAACTTTGGTCATTTTCATTAATCTGATTTTGCTGAGTTATAGATCTTTCTTGCTACAAAACTGGTCCACAGGCCGTAGGTTGGAAACCTACAGATATTATGGGAATTGATCTGCAGTGATAGAAATATTTTTGTTCCAAATAAACATTAAACATGACAGAACGTACAAAAGGAGTAAGGGAAACATCCTGAACCAACCCCTTTTCTTTCAATAGCATATATGTCTTTCACTAGAGACTTCAAAATAAAGCATTTCTTCTTTCAAGTGGAAATATTATATTTTCAATATATGCTCCAGACTAATCCTGCATTTTTACACTTTCAGTTAAACGCCAAATCAATATAATTAACCTGTAAATACTTAATTTCATTTTAATATTCAGATTTATCATAAATAATTGAACATGTATTTTAAATTCTGGTAAAAAGGATTTGAGCAGTTGAAAATGTACTTGAAACTTGCAGCTACTTTACAAAGAAACCAGTTGCTTGTAACTTGCCCAACACTGATGACTTACACAAATTTATGATACTTTTATGGCTTTTTGACTGGTATAGAAGCTTGTAATGGAAAATAACGTTTGAATGAATATATAAGATGTGCAAGCTGTATTTGATGTGATCTGCTGCGATAGTTTGTTGGTTTGCTCCATAAAGACGGACGCAGAGTTGGCTCAGACCCTCAGACAGACAAGCAGCAGTAACACCACACTGTACTTACTCAGATCTGCATCTGAACCCAGGCTGAACTTTGCATTTTTGTCACTTCTGTGATGTAGAAATATAAATATCAACCTATTAGCTACTTGGTACAGAGTACTTTAATTTCAGGAAGTGAAATGATAAAAAAAAAATGTGATGAATGCTGCCAAGACATCAGACAGTCTTGTGGGTTATAGATTTACTGCTGAGAATATATCATACAGATGTTCATACAGCTGACTGACAATATCACAGACATTCCACTTGTTCTGGATCTGTTCACACTTCCTGTCCTAAAGACAAAGTTTTCTTCTCCCTCAGGAAAGTGGAGCATAGTAAATGACTGATTCATCTACTCACACACAGAATATAAAGAAACAATTGGAATATTACTTTTTTTTTCTTTCTTTACACTGAACAATCAAGACAAATTGTTTGGAACATTTTTACTAAAAATGTATTCCTTAAATTTAGTACTCATTCAGTTTTGAGCAACATTTTAACATCTTTATGTTTTACGTTTCTTGAACTAGATGAAGGATTTTAATCGTCAGATGCCTGGATCTTAAGTTTCAGGGCAACACGCTGAGCTAACATTTGCATTAGCTCAGACTGCCTCTGAGAAACACAGATTGTCAACATAAACCTGTTTTATTCAGCGTTTTACTGGTTCTAATGATTCATCTCTCATAAATTTATTAAATAATAATTTTAATGTCTGGATTAAATTTTCAGAGTAACAAGCTGAGCTAACATTAGTGTTGTCTTGGCTAGTATTGCCATACAGCGTCAGAGAAATACAGCGTGTTTTACTGCTTTCACTAGTTTTATGTCTTATATTTATGGCTTTCATCTCATAAAAAATAAAATTTATTTATTTATTATATTTGTTCCTTATTCTATGTAGTATTTTTCTGTCATATTTGTGTTTTTTTATTATTCAGATGTCTTTTTATCACTCATACTGACAGATTAGCAGAATTTCATTCAAGCTTAAATTAAAATATATTTTTGTGACTCAAATGAAAGAAAAGAATATGTAAAATGTTTTCAAAATACTGATGAGAAAGAAAAAAAAAGTAGGAGCAGCATAAACATATCTCAAAACTGTAGTATAGAAGTTGAGTAAGTGCACCTAGTGACATTCCACCACTGTGTGTGTGTGTGTGTGTGTGTGTGTGTCCGCTTATAAATATTCAAAAAAAAATGTAAACATACACCCTAAAATAATGTTGAAAATTGCTCCTGATTACTAAATTTAATTTCTCTGCTGTGTAAATATTCATATTAGAATCTCAATCAAGAACTAATTTGAATATGTTAAATATATATTCATAGTGTATTAATCTGCTGGTTATTGACTATTTGATCAGTTGTTGGTTCATAAAATATTGCAAAATGTTAATCACTTTCTCACAATTTTGATTTTTTCTTGTTAAAAATGTCTCTAATCAAAAATTTGAATTATCAATGGGTTTGGATATTTTATTTATTAAAAAATAAACAATCTATTTATTATTTTTCTTTTATCTTTACTTTATTGTTGATATATTTATTTCTGCAAAATTTGGAAATAAACATTTTCTTCTACATTTTCATCTTAAAAACTCACTTAAATTAACTGACTTGATTTATTTTGAAATTTATTTTGAAAATAGTTGCTGATTAATGTAAAAGTTGTTGATCAATTAATCAATTGTTGTAGTATGAAATAAAAACAACAACAAGGCCTGATGCAGTAAATGGACGTAGAGAGGCTCCATTGTTCCTGAGCAGGTCGTGTTGAGCGGTCGCCTTCTCTCCATATGGCTTCAATGGAATTTATGTTGGGCAGGCACCAATAAGCCAAATCTAGTTACAACATTATATCATTGGAGCCAAATCTAATTTCAGCTCCAGTGTGTTTTAGTCGGCAGGAATTCTCTCTCTCTCTCTCTCTCTCTCTCTGTCTGTCTGTCTGTCTCTCTCTCTCTCTCTCTCTCTCTCTCTCTCTCTCTCTCTCTCTCTCTCTCTCTCTCTTCTCTGTCTCCCTCATTTCAGCTCCAGTGTGTTTTAGTCGGCAGGGACTCACGCTGTCTCTCTGTCTTTCTGTCTTTCTGTCTCTCTTTCTCCCTGTCTGTCTGTCACTCTGTCTGTCTGTCTGTCTGTCTGTCTGTCTGTCTCTTTCTCTCTGTGGCTCTTTCGTCTTTCCCTCTCTCTCTATCCATCCATCCATCTCTATGTGAGTGTCACCTGCCTCCGACGCTGGCGACGCTGGGTCTCAGCCTTAGCGTGAGAGCCCCATTACCCTGACTGGAGGCTTTGTTTCCTCTGTGAATCTGCGAGAATGTGTATGCTGGTGTATGAGTGTGTGTGTGTGTAAGGGGAGATTGTCAGAGAGACACTGATTTGTTACATCAGCAAACATTCCAGCTCTGAATCTCTGAGTGTGTGAGGAGACACACAAAAGGGTGAAAAGTCTCATTTGTTGTTGTTAACAACCAAGATTTATTTAAAAAAAATGTACATGTCATTTTTCCTGGACTAAAATGTCTAAAAATGGTTAAAACCTGTTGAATATGTAGTTGAGTTGTGTGCGTTGATTTTTTATAAATTAATAATTTAAATGTTTAATTTAATCTAATCAGTCATGGATGTATTATACGAATTTAGTATTCATTATACTACTCATCATATTTATTTTTTGGAACATTTTCATATCTTTGTTTTAAGTTTCTTCAACCAGATGAATAGTTTTATTCATCAAACATCTGGATGTTAAGTTATCAGGGCAACAAGCTGAGCCGACTTAATCATTAGCCTATATCAAACAGCCTATAAAACACAGATTGTCAGTGTTTTTAATAGTTTTACATTTCATATTCATGGAAATTATCTCATATAGAATAACTGTGCCTTATTTATGTCATATTTTTATCTCATATTTGTGTCTTGTTGTTTATATTTGTGTCTTTTTTGTCTCTATCACTGACAGATTACCAGAATTTTAATGTCAACCTTAAAACTTTACATAAAAAGTTTTATAAATATTTTTCTGACTTAAATGGAAAGAAAGAACATTTAAATAATGAACAAAAAAAAGACACTGCAAAGGGGCATAAATATACCTTAAAACTGTACTGTACAGTGCTTTTGTGTGTGTGTGTGTGTGTGCGTGTGTGTGTGTGTAATCAGCCACAGCTCCCAGCAAACAGAGACACAGAGTTAAAAAACATCTGCCTCTGCCCATCTCAGCCTGATGCCAACACACACACACACACACACACACACACACACACACACACACACACACACACACACACACACACACACACACACACACACACACACACACACACACACACACACACACACACACACGCTGAGCCTTTAAACACACCGTATACAGCTCAATTCACAGCGGAAACATTTTGAGTGCACATATATTAACAAGGAAATCCCAGGAACTGTGAATAATTAATTGGACGTCACAACGCTGGTGAAAAAAGAAGAGTGTTTGGTGTCAGACTGGAGACCAGTGGGGGAGCGGATCATGTGTGGATCATATGTAGATAGAATGACATGTTGTCCGTGGTTTTGTTCCAATAGAAAACCGCAAGAAACCTGATCCACACAGTCAGCGCCAAGGCTTTTTTTTTTTTTTTTTTTTTACATTATTTGTAAGTCTTGTGCAGTAATAGCACAATGAAAAAAACTCTGCTGCTCCACAGGACCATGTATGTTATTCATCTGCATCTGTAACTCTGGTGTATGCATTGATTTGATGCAGCTCTTAAGCTATTATCAATAGACATGTTGCAGAATATAAGCTTTTTGTATATGGTGCATTCAAGTTTCATCTGCAGTTATGCTGCTGGACAAGGTTTTTTATGTCTGTCTGTGTTGGAACATGTGTTAATATAACTAATAATTAATATGTTTACTTTTATCTTTACTGATTTCAATTTCTATCAGACAATTCAAAATAATTCTACTCAGTGTTGGACTAATTGTACCAAAAAATATATTATTAGCTGATAAGAATTCAAGGCCAAATTTCCATGAAATTCAGGCTACCTTAAGTTTCACAATTTCTCCAGTGTGTCTAAAAAATCCCTTCCAAACATTTTTTATTTTAAGATGTACATAGAAGACTATGGTCTTCACATTTAATTCATTCAACAAAAATGTCTCCTTTTACTGTAAATTCTCAATGTTTGTACTCACTTTTAAAAATTATATTTCCAATGAGGTCTGAGAAACTTGTGTAAACAAACTCCAGAGAGAAGCTCACATCCAACTGCAGGAACAATAAAACAAACATGCTTTTGAGTGGAATGGGACTTTAAAATAATAAAACCTGCCCATATGTACATTGGTGTGTTCATCCTGTTCCTGCAGCGACTGAGGAAAACTCCTCTTGCAGGATCTTTAT
The DNA here is from genome assembly GCA_036785175.1 of Eupleurogrammus muticus. Lineage (NCBI taxonomy): Eukaryota > Metazoa > Chordata > Actinopteri > Scombriformes > Trichiuridae > Eupleurogrammus > Eupleurogrammus muticus. The sequence goes on from JAYKQN010000009.1 coordinate 24,294,409, forward strand.
GAGGTGATGCAAACAGAATATACAGGCTGTGGTTAAAACCAGCTCAACATGAAGCTAAAGCTAATATGAACATGTAACCAAAACTATTTTGATTAGGTATTAATTTAAGTTATCATTTATACAACTCAGTTACACTTAGGCCACTAAAACCTGTGAAATGTGATTTCCTCACATTTCTGTGGTGTTTTCTCTACATTATGATGTTTTTATTTGAGTATATAGTAAACTGTTTTACATTTAATCAAAGCAGGCTCCTATATGTAATTACATTTTGGATAATATCCACAATGTTCCCACAAGTAGATTGTACTATTATCTATTTGTGACTTTTTATCACATAGTGTTTTTTCAATAATATACTAGTGCAATTCCTATGCACTAGTATACTAGTAATATACTAGGGCATAGGAATACCTACATAGTAAGCATGTAGGTACTCCTATAGAAAAGTGGAAGCTAAATTGATTTAAATATAGTATAACTAAGTATAGTTATTGTAAGAAAAAAGGCTACAATTTATGTTTAAGTTCAGGTTTCAACTTCAGCATCTTGCATTGTACTTTTTTGTTCTGCACTGTTATATGTGTTTACAAATAAATGAGTTTAGGCCTGGCTTCTGTTCTGTTAGGTGATAGTGCTGGGATTTTCTGAGGGTCTGTTAATGTGTCTTGGAGTAAAATCTGGGTTAGCAGCTGAACTAGTTTTAGTGTGTGGGTTTTTGTGAGACAGCGATTTGAATTGTCACTATAAAGCAACATGATACAGAGCTTTACTTACACTGCTGCAGGATAGTGCTGTGACACATAAGTTTAAATGGGATTTGAACTTTTTCTTTTTGTAAAACATTTTTTTATGGCATAGACAATTTTATTATACAGTAACTAGGCAGGAAGTGCTGAGAGCGAGAGACAGGGAGACGGGCAGCAAAGGAACGCTTTGGACTCAAACTGGGGGCTACTGCATAAGAACAAAACTCTATATAGCATGTGCTCTCCCCCTACACCACTACAGTGCACCTACAGGATTTTTACTTTCACAGATAATGATGATGTTTTGAATAACCATCCAAAAAATTCCACAGAAAAGGATACACAGCATCTCAAAGTTGAGGTTGATCCAACAGTCAGCGATATGCAAGCCACACACACTCTCCTCGCTTTATAAAATACGTTACGTGTTTTTATGTTTTATATTTGTGTCTATATATCATTTTTCTTTTGTTATTATCTGTAGTAACATTATTATGAGTAGAAATGTAATTCAACATATTCACAATTTGCATTGGACAAGTCAAAGTAAATTGAAGATATCATAAAATCCTTAAAAAGTATAAAGACTTATTTCCAGCATTCTGTTGTAACCAGAAATAGCGTATAATAATGTATTTGGACCAATCAGGGACAGAGTCAGACTCAGTAACAACAATTAACAAAAAATTGTGGGAGGAAAAAATGATTTGGTTGTACTTCTGACAAATTTAGAAAAGGTTTTATCAATCTGAGCTGAGCCCTGATTGGCTGAAAGGGGTAAAAACTCTGAATTAACTGTTCAAACCTCAAACATTTGGCTCTAACTCACATTTTCACATTTTATGCATTTTCACAGTTTTTTCTTTTACTAAAGCACCCGTACACACTGACTGAACCAGGTGCCTTTTTTCAGCCTCATGACCATCCCGACACTCCCCTCCCCAGCAGACATCAAAATTTCCTCTATACAGTGCTATTAGATTATCCTGCACAGACTAAAGCCCGCTGTCTGTCTCTATGAATGGACGCGGGGTCCAACCAGTCCATCACATTCCCTGCAGATGATGTCTTCAGCACGGCTTGAGGCGTAGAAAACACTGTGTGTGTATCATGGGTGTATTTTGATGTAATGTGATCAGTAATGAATTTTGCGTTGCATTAAAGGAGTGGAGGGGGGCAGTGGGGGGTCAGGAGCTGACTACGAGTGTCCGGAGTCTCCAGCATCTAATCTAATGAAGAAACACAGTGAGAGAGAGACAGAAGGAGGGAGGGGGGAAAGAGAGAAAGAGAGAGAGTCTACAAACAAGGTTAAAAAAAGAGAGAGAAGGGGGACGGATATGGCTGGAGATGTTTGGGGGGGTGATAGTCGATGCTAAATCCATTAGGGCCTTGTGACCCCCCACTCCCCGCCCTTGTGGCTGCTTCACTACCCCCCCAGCACACACACACACACACACACACACACACGTTCACAGAAATCAAAGGAACTCTTGTTCACTTAAGGGGGGGGGGGGCACTGCCGCTTCCTAAACGAGTTAAGCATTTGGACAGTCAGGGCCAACGGCATGTCTGCTGCACAGAAGCAGACACGAAGCCTGAAATGAAACAAGGCGTGTGCAAAATATGCCAAAACCTGGTCCCAAAGACAGAACATCCTACCGGTGCTAAGCTAATCCATCACCAAGCTTCAAACAGGCAGCAGAGGATTCTGGATTCTGAACACGTTTATAACCTGATTTATTAATTAATTATATAAAAAACAGACAGCCAGCATCTGGACACACAGAAAACAACAAAAGCAAATCTGGATCTGTGTTTGAACAAGTGCAGTTTGTATGCTTAATATGTGAAATCTTTGATTTGATAGAAACTAAAGCTTAGAAAATAGTGGTAGACGATAGAGCTGCCACTAATGATTATTCTAATACAGGATTAATCAATCTGTGATTCATTTATTAGTTATTTGGTTGTTCAAGGTGGTGGCAGGAGTCACTGTTTCTCAAAGCTGAAGATTTATCCTAAAATGTCTCTTTTTGTCCAGCTCAACAGTCCACAACCCAAAGATCATCAGTTTACTATTATAGAAGATTAAAGAAACCATAAAAATAATCAGAGAAGAGAAGCTGGAAGCACAGAATTTGTACATTTGCTTCTTAACAAATAACCTTTCTTCTCTAGTAGACAAGTTTGCATTTAAATACTGAAAGTTTATTGTTGATACATTTTGCTTCATCTTTGAACGTACACATTATATTTATATTGAAATTTAAGCAATATATGTATATATAATATAGCATGTGTGTGAGAAGGTGAACCCCCCCCATTCTAACCGGTTAATTAGGGCGGAGCCACAGCCTTCCATTGTATCTGTATGATGTCTGTATCTGTATGTTTTAATAAGTCACGGTTTTAATTCTGTCAAATGTAATTGTACCATATTACTGCTCTTAAATCCATTTTCAACACATTAATGATTGAGAGTAAATAAATAAGTAAAAAATAAACACATGATGATTGGTTGGTATCACTCATTTCTTTCAGGAGATTGTACAAGTTGCAACTTTGGTAATAATTTGGATATTGGTTTTCCCCCACTAATGGTTTGGTCCAATTAAGCCTAGTCAGGCTGATGCATAAAAGGGCTACCATTGGATATTTATATCTTTTTTGTCCAAACTGCTGAGAGGTGGATCATTGTGCTGAGGTGTGATCATGTATTGGTGTTTGTAAAAGTGTACAACCTTTAATAAATTGATTTTTGGAAAAATTGAGCCCATCTGCCTCCTGACTTCACTTCGCTTGCTTGCCCTGATCCCTTTTGTTGGGAGGCCACAATGTGATAACCTTCTTGATGGTGCAGCTGTCTAAGGTGCTCCCACCTCTCCTTCGCTGTGTCGTCCAGGATTCCAGGGTTATGTATATGTGTGTGTGTGTGTGTGTGTGGACCTGACTTCATGTTGGTGTCTGGTCTGCACTGACCTGTAGCAGATCCCACAATGTCCCTGGACGGGGACTCAGACATGGCATCTGCTAGCCTCTCCCTGAGACCTTCATCACACGTGTCTGCTGAGCCCATGTTGTGGCGCGGGATGCCAAAGCTCTCAGGCCAACTGCCACACACCTCCAGCAGCGTCATTCCACGACCATCAAACATTCCTGCAGACAGGAGGAGGAAGGAACAGAATATAGTAAAGAACTATGTAATACAGAACAAGGTGAAGTGAAAGAAGGAGGAGGAGAGGAAGAAAAGGAAAAAGAATGTATAGAAGTTAGTAATTTAGTTGAGCCTTAATTCAAATTCAAATTTCAGATCCTTCACTTCACGGATCTAAAACCTGTAAGAAAAACACTAACAACAACTCTTAAACTACAGACGTACAATCTACTACCTCAGCACCATCTCAACCATTGACCAATGACATTGCACCAACAACAGCCAATAGAAATTAAGAATGAGGAGAATGTGGAAGTGGATGAAAACTAACTAATAAATCTCAGAACTTACCCTATAACAAGGAAGTGAACCTATAAACACCTGGAGCGGAACAGCAGCAGTACCAGAACTGTAATGTCACTGATGACGAGGATATTGAAATGACTACAGAAAACTTTACAGACTTTAGGAAATTGCACAAGAAGCAAATGTTTGTGCAGCAAACACGAAGTAGATCAAAAGAATAAGAGCAAAATGGATACTCTGCTTTACTGCAGTAAACATAAAAATAATAACATCTAAATATATAATCAATAATAAGTAAAGAAAAAAGTACCTAAAATAAGAAAAAGTACTCATTATACAGCCTGTGTTATATCATTATAATATTTTATCCTACTTGTTTAATAAGTTTGAGATATTTTGGGTAGAATAAAATACAGCACCAATCAAAAAGCAAACAGATACTTTATTTATATAAAAGTAGAAATAGTGTTGACAAAAAATAACAGGCCTGAAATTAATTGAAAATGTTACCACACTTAAGCAAAAGTACATAAGTATGATCAGTAAAATGAATGTGAAAGTCAATAAACATACTCACTGTGTGTTATTATTATAGTATATTATACTACTCGTTTAATCACTTAACACATGTGGGAGTATTTTAATGTTTTATTTTATCAATGTATAGCCAGTTTGAGATAATTTGGAAAGATTAAGTGAAAGTCCTGCATCACAATATTTACAGATGAAAGAATATTAAAGTATATTAACTTTATGTACTATATTAAAACCTACATCAGATGGAAATACTCAAATAGCTCAAAGTTGTACGTACGTACACTATTTGAGTAAATATATTTAGTTGCTTTCCATTTTCAATTTCAACATAAACTAATAATAACATGATGTTCATTGTCTCCAGAGGACACATCATCCCACCTCTGATCATCTTCCCACTTTTCCTGCAGTGCCACCAGCAGGTCAAAGTTCGCATTCCATGCTTCAGCAGACGGGTCCTTTTTCAGTATTAAATATATCACTCAAGCATTTCCACCACCACCACATAAATTAATTTACTCCACATTAGTTCCACTGGAGTCCAGCAGATCAGCTGCTTCAGACTCACAAACTTACACAGTGAACAAACAACATGTAAGCACAACGAAATCTTCATGCCTGTCAAACCAAATCCACACAGACCTGAACTGCACCTTAATCTTCTCTCCTTTCTGTCTGCCGGAATTTCTGCAATCAGAGAGATCTTCCACTTTGGAGCCAGGGAGTCTGCAACCTGTTTCTTTCTCGATGTGTGTGTGTGTGTGTGTGTGTGTGTGTATATGTGTGTGAGCAGGTAGGTGACAATACAACAACTGGCTTATTCTATAGAGATTTCCTTTAATTCATTCTCTGTACCTGCCAGCATACATGTCTTCAAATGCCAATATTTCTAATCAGCTTTAAAAAAAAGCTAAAACAATACAAACTTCAGCTCCCAAGGCTTCATTTTCTGCTCATCGCCAGTTATTCAACATATCAGCATCTCTCTTAACGCCCAAGAAGTATGTGAGAGGAAATGACGCACATAAGCTCGCAATCTTTATATTATCACTTTGTCTTTTTAACGGTTGACTGGGGCGAGACCGTTCACACATGGTGAATCTAATGTAACACAGAAGGAATCACGCTGCTGCTGCAGATCTGGGACATGTTCAGTTTACTAAGGCTCTGTGACATAACAATGTGATGCAACATCTTTAATTTACTTGTCTGCAAACACAAAATGTAAAACGGAGACATTACATTTTACGGTAAGGTTCTTTCCTATTGTTAGTAGATTTTGATGCAAGCTGGTTGAAAATCTATCAAATGTGTTTTTATTCACCCAAATTTCAACCATTTTCCTTTTTTTCAAGTGTCAAGGAAAACTGGACTTGTTTATGCATTAGGAGATATTCATACTAATTGGGACAAAGGAAATTTAATTGGAGTAGGAGTGATTTAATGTTAGTTAGTTACTTAGTTAACCATTGTATCCTGAAATAAAAATATGGCACCTGGGATCAATGCACCCAAAATACAGAAAATGCAATATTATATATACATATATTGCTTAAATTTGAATATAAATATAATAAATAGAAGAAAATTTTTACTACAAAGTAAGAATTTTGACATTATGACCTTTGGGTTGTGGGCTGATGTTCTGGACAAAAAAAGATATTTTAGATTGAATCTTTAGCTTTGGGAAACACTAATTGACATTTTACACCATTTTATAAACCAAACTACTAATCAATTAATTGTTAAATTAAACAATAGATTAATCCACTATCTGAATATTTGGTGAAAATTTTAACTAATCAATTACTTGACTAACAGCTGAAGCTCTACTCTGGAACTGACCCAATTAGAACCCAGTATAAAAAGGACTCTCAGTTTTGTTTCAGGGTAGGGTGGAATATATATATATATATATATATATATATATATATATATATATTCACATGCTGGAGGCCTGAAATTGCAGTGAGGACCATTTTACAAGGTAAAAGATGCTGTGACTCATGGCTGCTCTGACAGATTTTGTGCCTGGAACAAATCCACCTGGAAAAATGTGGTGCCAGACACAGTGGAGAGTTTCGAGGGCCAAACCCTGGACCTATAGGTAAAGTAGGAAAGTTATAGCTATTTGAGACAGATGCAGATGTCATTCAACACTTTTAGTCCCCTGAGATAAGGCTGGAGTCATCAGAATGTCTGGAACTATTTCACTTTATGCATTTAACTGCACAGAAAAATGTATATTATTATATATGAATTTTAATTAACTACTCAATGTCCTCAGCACATATTTACATTTTTTAAAAAGATGAAAATGTGAAAATAGGAATACAAACAAAAGGCTAGAATTGTTCGTTTTGGCAGAGACAGCGTGGCAGTTTTGGCAGCGTGGCATCAGCAGAGCCAAAAACAGCAGACAAGGGGCTAGGTGGAAAGAAACTAAAGAGGAGCCACCAGGGTCTGGTCAAACCTCTGAGCTTCAGCTATAAAATTATTTGAGGAGACACTGCACGGTGGAGACTTCAGGTCTCTGCAGGAAAGATAAAATGGCTGAGCTGATGGAATCAGTGACGCAGACACTGAAGAAGATTCAGCACCATAACAATGGCAGAAAATTATGGAATTAAACTAGATAACTAAGAACAAAATCACATTATCAAGAATGTTTCATACCACCAAGAGTTGATGATGGAAGAAATCTGCCACCTGAGGAAGCTTTATTTTAAACATGTGCAACTAATAACTATTCTGATAATGGATTAAGCTATTGATTATTAAAGCAATTGGATTAGTTGTTTGGTTGATAAAATGGTGTAAAATGCCAATCACTGCCTAAACCAACAGTCCAAAACCCAAAGATCATCAGTTTGCTATCATAAAAGTAATAATCTAATAACATTATCAGAGAAAAAAAGCTGGGACCAGAGAATTTACACATTTTCTTCTTAAAAATGACTCAAATAAATCAATCAATTATTAGCAAAATTGTTGGCAAATAATGTAAGTTGACAACTAATTGATTAATTGACTCAAACAATTAGGATAATGGATTTGCTTTTGGTGGGAAAATTGATGAGAAATGTTTAAAATGTAAGAGATTGAATTATGACCTAATTAACAAAAAATAGAAAAAGAGTATTGTTTAAAAAAAAACGTCACTGTCTAATTGTACAAGTGATCCCACCATTGTCGTATTTTTCATCGTTTAACCTGTATAAACAAAGGTCCTACAGCTAGTTTTGGACATAGAGTGTCTCCGTCAGAGAAGTGAAGCAGACACTCAGGAATGTTTCTGTCCTGTATTGTGAGTATCAGCAAAACCCCCGTGAGAAGGAGACAGGACAACATCAAAAAAGAAAGTGAACACAGGGACAGAAGAGATAGAAGAGATTCTCTTTTCATAGAAACACCAGCATCTGAGTTTGTGTGTTCATGTGTCTGTGTTCATATGTTTGCATGTGTTAATGATAACTCATGAATAGAGGAAACACAGGGATTTACTAGACTAATAAATCTTTTTATTTATTTATCTATTTATTAATCTGACAATGCTCCAATTTCTTTCAATAAATTGAATGCATTGCAGCAGATGATGGAAACTTCATATCGCTTCATGGATCTGAATAATCAAACATGGGACCGAGAGTAACATGCTTAAATCTGATAAGTCACCGGCACACTAAAAGTTGGAGAAAATTAAATTTGAACACCCAGGCATGTAAAACCTCCGCCAAATGGTCAACTAGAGGTTGTGTTTTTTTTTTCTTTATAAGCAGCGGGCCACACTTCACTCACTTAACAGTAAGCTGCTGCATCCAGATGGGACTAACACACACACACACACACACACACACACACACGCACACACACACACACACACGCACATAGCTACAAGATTCAATTCAGCCATTACAAAGACACACACACCCGGTTACCAGCATTAAATCAACCACCGTGCTGGACATAATAACATCATATCACCTCTACAGCAAAACACAGGGTTGTTGTTTGACACACGTGCACACACTCACACACACACAAACACACACACACACACACACACACACACACACACACACACACACACATACACACACACACACACACAGTCAGCTTTGATGGGAGGCCTGCTGGCACTGAAAGGGAATCCTTTAAAAAATCAATACAAGACATGCACACCCACACAGACACACGCACCCACACACACAGAGGTTGCTTCTGAATTGCAGCAAAGTTATCAGGAGGCTAAACCACTGTGTGTGTGTGTGTTTCTTGAGGTCGATCAGTGTTATCACAGCAGGGAGCATGGAGGCCCATGCAGCCTCTTGCCCCAGCATTAGCACCTGTCACTGGCCTGCAGCTGGACTGAGATTGGCCAGGCCTCTCTCACTCACACACACACACACACACACACACACACACACACACACACACACACACACACACACACACACACACACACACACACACACAGACACACACACACAGACACACACATACACACACACACAGTAGTCTACTCCCTGATAGCCGGTGAGCCAGCAGATCAAAGGTTTGTGCTGCTCTGTCTCTCTGGATGATAAGAGCTTGGCAGCAGGTTTGTTGGAGCTTTATGTTTATCAGGCCTGGATTTGACCAATAAGGGAATTTGAAGGCTGATACTGAGACTTCCCTCTGAGGCTTGTTGTTGGTCATTTAATGTAGATCTGGTTGAATGTGCAAAGAGGAAGGTCCACTGCTTGTTTTTTTGCTTCCACTGTCTGGAACAACTCAGTCAGAGGCCTGTGAAGTTGTCTTAAATCTATTTGCACTGGTTGCATCAAATTAAATTGTACCTGCTTTTGTAGGGTATAGTATTGGGGCAACTGAATATATATATATATATATATATATATATATATATATATATATATATATATATATATATATATATATATATATATATATATATATATGTTTAAGGCGTTAAAAGAATTCAAATTTTCCTCTCATAGTTCTCTAATTAAAACCAAATTAAAGTCAGACTAAACACAAAATTCTGAATTCTGAGATTAAAGTCAGATTAAAGTCAGAACTTTATGTTGGTAATAAATAAATACATTTCTGTATTTACCATTCTCTATTTGATGAATAATGAGGACTCATGAGTATTTTTATTTGCATCAATTTTTATCCATACTTTTCTTTTCTATTGTATCTATTATTATATATTGTAATACTATGATACAAGAAGGGTGATTATATGAAATGTTTCAAGTGTCACAACAGAGACTGATCTCTTCTTTCCAGTGTGTGTGTGTGTGTGTGTGTAAACATTTTTCTTGGCATTGAAATGTGTTTACTGGCCTCTAATTTCTGTCTGTAAATCTTCAGAGATTTGAGGATGTAATGTTGGCAACTGTAGGAGGAGGAGGAGGAGGAAGGCGAGAAGGAGGAGCAGCAGGAGGAGGAGGAGGCAGAGGAGGAGCACGATTCTAAACATGCCCTAGATTGTTGTTTTTCCCTCCATCATGGTAAAACCTGGTGGATTAAAAGCTGCTACTCTCCACCCAGCTGTTACTAGCCCTACTTATCCTGCAGCCAGTGCTACTTTCCTTAAAGATTTAAATACACTGTGTGTGTGTATGTGTGTTTATTCCATTACAACAGCGGCTTAAGACAACACAGTCAGACATCATCACACATCATCACAATCGCAAAACACAAGAGAATGTTTTTTCTGTGACACTGAGGATGTTCCTTTATTCAGAGGAAACAGAAATAGGGAAACAACACGGCCTATGACCTTTTATCCAGCTGTATGCATCACTGTGATGTCACTAAATAAATAATTGTGATTTTAAGAACAAAAAATCATCAGAATGGGTCATTTTTGCATCTTATTAGTCTCTTAAATAATTAGGATCTCATGAGAAAAAATTTCATTCAATCATTACAAGTATTACGGGCTTAAAATATTTACCATGTGAAATGAACCAATATGAGTTTCACTTTCTGAAATGATTGATAACAAAAATGTATATATATATATATATATATATATATATATATATATATATATATATATATATATATATACATATATATATATATATATATATATATATATATATATATATACACGCATGATATAATAAAAATAACAGAAAAATGTTAAACTTTTTCTTGATATTTTACATTTTATTATTTTATATATTTATTTTATATATTTTTTAAATTATTTTTCAAATTAACACCTGTATGTGAACAGCATACACACACACACACACACACACACACACATACACACACAATCACACTCATGCCTGTGTTTCTGAGTTACCTGACCAGTTAAGACATAGAGGCCTGGTTTGAACTAATTCAATTAGGCTTTAGTGCAAGGAGCCGAATGAGCTAATTCCTTTATTATGCGAGCTGTATAATAAGTAATGGTGCATGTGTATGTGTGTGTATGTGAGTGGGAAAACTGGAACAGCCTGTTACTAACAAACAGATCATAAATCAGGTGGGAACTGCATGGACTGGTCAGTTACACTGTGTGATCCAATATAAAAGCTCTGAAACAAATGGACCTTTGCGAGGTCAAAACTTACGCCCAGGTCACATTGGAGGTAATACGTGGAAGGAGGTAAAACCTTTTCCTGAGAATTTATCAAAAAATCCTTGAGCAGATGTTCTCAAACTTTTTAAAATTCTTTCCCTTGTGATAAGACCTTTAGATATGTTATTACATAAAATGTATGAAACGCATGACTGACTACTGACTATAACATTCTGTATAGTCATTAGATCTACAGTGGGGCACAAAAATATTTAGTCAGCCACCAATTGTACAAGTTCTCTCACTTATCATAGGTACACTTTAACTATGAGAGACAGAATAGCAGGAAAGAATCCAGGAAATCAGTTTAGAATTTTCAATTTATTAATTGGCAAAATCCTCAATAAAATAAGTAGACGGTCCCCCCACAAACAAGTGAGATTTTTGTCTCTCACAGACCTGTGATTTTTTTTCTTTGAAAGGCTCATCTGTCCTCCACTTATAACCTGTATTAATGGCTCCTGTTTGAACTCAGTATCAGTATTAAAAGACCCCTGTCCACAACCTCAAACAGTCACACTCCACTATGGCCAAGATGGATAAACTGTCCAAGGACACCAAAACAAAATTGTGAACCTGGACCAGTCTTGGAAGATTGAATAAGCAATAGGTAAACAGCTTGGTATGAAGAAATCAACTTTGGGAGCAAATACTTACAAGACCTCTGATAATCTCCCTCTATTAATCCCATGCAGGATCTCACCCCGTGAGGTCAAAATCACAAGAACAGTGAGCATAAATCCCAGAACCATACAGGGGGACCTAGTAAATGACCTGCAGGGAGCTGGGACCAAAGTAACAAAGGCTACCATCACTAACACACTACGCTGCCAGAGACTCAAATCCAGCAGTGCCAGACTTGTCCCCCTGCTTTAGCCAGTACATGTCTCCCCTGTCTGGAGTTCGCTAGGGATCATTTGGATGAACCAGAAGAGGATTGCAAGGATGTCATAAGGATGAAACCAAAATAGAAAGAATGGTTAATTGCATCCAAAGAACACCACATCTACTGTTAAGCATGGGGGTGGGACCATCATGCTTTCCTGCAAAGGGACCAGGACGACTGCTCTGTCTAAAGAAAAGAATGAGTGGGGCCGTGTTTCATGAAATTTTGAGTGAAAACCTCCTTCCATCAGCAAGGACATTGAAGATGAAATGTGGCTGGTGGCAATGATTGCAAACACACTGCCCAGACAACAGAATGATTTTGTAAGAAGCATTTCAAAGTTCTGAAGTGGCCTAGCCAATCTCCAGATCTGGGAAATCTTTGAAGGGAGTTGTAAGTCCGTGTTGCTGAGCAACAGCCCAAAAACATCACTGTTCTGGAGGAGATCTGCAATTAGAAATGGGCCAAAATACCAACAACAGTGTGTGAAAACCTTGTGGAGACTTACAGAAATGTTTGAGTCCATTTATTGCCATCAAATAAATAAATAACAAAGGCTAAATAACAAAGTATTGCAATCAACTTTTGTTATGACCAAATACTTATTTTTCACCATAATTTACAAATAAATTAATATAAAAAATCAGTCTATACCTGCATAGTCCTTATCAGTTACACCCCAGACAGGTCACACACACACACACACACACACACACACACACACACACACACACACACACACACACACACACACACACACACACATACCTACAGGCAATTTAGATCCTTTAATTAACTAAGCATTTTTTGGAAAATTAGATTTTTACATGTAATGACACTTCTGTTCTTATTTCAATTTACATGCAACTGGGAAAATCAAATAAATGATGGGGTCTGCCCAAGCTCACCTGTTGTTTCAGCTGGTTAATACATGTATGTCTGACAGCTTGAATAAATTCTGTGTTTGAGCTGAGGATAGGGTACGGGTTTTCTTTTGGCTCTCTTTCTCTTTTTAATTAATCACACAGTCAAAAAATTGCTGTAAGAAAATCAATAAGTGATGCTCAGATTTTTTAAGGACATGTACATATATTACACACGTACATACAAAGAGGAGAGAAATCATCAATACAGAATTATAATGTTTTTACAGCATCATAATATTTCATTGATGTTTTTCTGCATCTGGTGAAGAGCAATCTCCATCAGATCATAGTTGATGGCATTGAAAGGTCAGCGTGAGGTCTGTGCATCAGCTTTATGTAGATTCTATAATAGTGTTAAAAGCAAAGTACATTCATTCATTCGAACTCAAGCACAATGAGACTATTCAAATGTTATATAGATAACTTCACAAAAACACTCTTTTAATAGCTGCAGACACACACACACTCACACACATACACACTTCTCTGAATGTGCTGTGAACCCGGACTGACATCCCTCCAGGCTGTGAGCGTGTGTGTGTGTGTGTGTGTGTGTGTGTGTGTGTGTGTGTGTGTGTGTGTGCCAGAGAGAGACAGAGAGTGTCTCTGATCTCCTCGGGGAAACACTCAGAGTGCGAGGCGAGCTGGCGGAGTAGGTTTGTGGTACAGGGTTAGTGTTAATGGAGATGTAAGCTCACAGGATTAGCACCCATAGGTAGGTGTGTGTGTGTGTTCCTGACAGGCAGGGCCTTTCTTTCATTACATTAAGGCCAGTGCTTCTAAATCATTTACTCCCTTTGCAGTCTCGGTGGTGTTGGCTAAGTGTTAGTAATCCCCATCAATACTGAGTCTGCCTCAAGGCACTTTACTCACTACCGCACACACACACACACACATGCACGCACGCTCGCTGGCACGCACACACGCTCGCTGGCACACATGCATGCATGTGCGCAAGCACACACATTATGACAGTTAGATATGAAAATACATTAACCTGTGTGCAGTTAATTGGAGTCTACACACATACATTTAGCGGCATTAAGCTAATTCAAGTTCAATCAAATTAGACACAGTAGTTTTCAGCTACTATTAGACTGAACAGCTTCAACAGCCAACTATGGTCTGTTTGTTCCTGTCTCATTACCATATCATCATAGGCACGCTTGCACGCACGTTTGCTCATACACATGAATGCTTACACACGTGCACAAAACTTAAAAAAAATTAAAATCTTTCAGTTGAAATATGACTTAAGTAAAAGTACATAAGTATTTGCATCAAAATGTACCCAAACTATCAAAAGTACAAGTTCTTGTTAAGCAAAAATGCTCTATAATTAAAGTTGCAAAAATTTGTACATACGATTAGTTACTATTATGTTATTCTCTCACTATTTACATAATTGATTAATTGACTTAAGTCATTTTAAAGAAGAACATTTCCAAATTCTCTGTTTTTCACCCTTGTATTTAACAGTACACAGTTTATACACTAGAATGTAGGAAACATCATCTTAATGTTGTAAAGTTGAATCTAATGTTAATTATATCTTTGGGATAATGTACATTTTGTAAATAGATCATGTAACTAAAACTGAGCAAAAAGTACAATATTAGACAAGACATAGTAGAGTTGAAGTAAAATAGTATGAAGTAAATGTACTTTGTTATATTTCACCATCTCACACACACTCATACTCACACACTCAGGCTCTTTCTCTCAGACACACAAACAGTTTTTCTTGAACTTGGCCTAATGTTAATATTTATGTTCAAACTCCGAACTCTTGTTCTCACAGAGACTGAAACACAGTTTTTCTCACATTCAACATCTTAAATTCACTGAGAGTCTTCTCAAACACATTGAATCAGCGTCTGAATGACACAGACTGCTGGAAATCACATTATTAACAACAACTGTTCATCAGCTCTGCAAATGCTTTTAGCAGTTTTAGGCCGTAAGTTAAATCCCTGTATTGTTTCATCTCGCTTTGACCTCTGTGAACTACATGATCTTTAGTTCATAAAAAAGAACACATTTTGTATGTTGAGCTTACAACAAAAGGTTCATCACAAAATTTACTGCCCATTTTTTATGATGAGGCATTTTTTCGTACTTATTCAAGTTGTAATAAGATTTTTGGCTGCGAATGTTGGTGTGAGAGGTGGTGCGTACTCATGCTGGACCAATAGAGGAGCTGATTTATGACAATTGACCTGCAGCAGGGTGGCCTCAACAATTTTGTTTTTTTGGTTACAGATACAGAAGAAATTCTCTCAAAAGTCTTCTAAAGTAGGACAAATGGATCCTAAATAGTGCTTTTTACATATTCACCCTCACAACGAACTATGACAATAAGGTGACCTTTTTATGGTAAGTCATTTTGGTCAAAAAAATATTATTTAGGAATAAATTGTGGATCTCAGTGAGAAGGGCCATACATTTATTTCTTTGTTCATTTTTTGCTCATAACTAAATAAAACACTATATTCATATACACAATCAGTTATGGGAATAACAGTGTTAAAATTAAGGCGTTACTAACAGTGATGGTAATAATGAGTATCCAACAATAATAATGAAGCAGTGACAGTAATAAAGAAGTGACAGTTATAATGAAGCAGCAACAGTAATAATGAAGCAGCGACAGTAATAATGAAGCAGCGATAGTAATAATGAAGCAGCAACAGGAATAATTAAGCACTGGCAGTAATAATAAAGAAGTGACAGTTATAATGAAGCAGAAACAGTAATAATAAAGCAGCGACAGTTATAATGAAGCAGGGTGGAGACTAAGGAGGCCCCAACACAAGGAAATCAGGTCAAAAACACAATAATTAACATGACATGAATCTGCATCTACACAAATGTTCATGTCAGTTTCTCACTTCTCAGGCTTTACACAGTCAGACATCAGCATCATTTGTGTGTTTTTTATTTATTTTTTAAAATAGTTCATATCATATTCTTGAAATATGATCAAATATCTTTTTTACTTTTTCTTTTATATGTTTCTCATATATTTTTTAAACATGTTAAAGTATACAAGATTGAACTAACTATCTATATAAGATAATTCAAGATATTTGGTCTAATAGTACAAAAAACATACTTTGACTTGTTGAGATTAAATTATTTGCAAATGATTTCAGCAAAAATAAGATGAAGATCAGAAGTTGCAGAGATTGAGTAATAAATATTAACAATCTGTTCAAATTCTGTCTCAGAATGTTCTGAAACTTGTGTAAAGTTGGATGACACAAAGACTGAAGACGTCCTGGATAAAGTTAGTGAATGTACAGTGTGAAGAGCCAACGCTTGTTGAGTGGGACTCACATTAACACAGCAGCAGAGTAATTCAATCAGCTGATAGGAAACAGCTGACGCTGATGGAGGACCTTACTGTATCTGTGAGCCTGTTTGGACAATGGCACATATAGAGCAAATCAAACTTTTAACCATTTAGATATGTGTGTTTATAGTAGCAAGCAGCTTCAGTTTCTGAAACAGCAAATTGCAAGGACTGCTGAGCAGAAAAATCTATTTAAGTGTGTGAGACTAGGGTTTTTTTTGAGTTAGAAAACCTTCACACTGCAAAAACAAAAAGAAAATAAATATCTTGTATCAAGTACAATTAGTCCAATATGAGTGAAATTACTGTGTTCTTGAAGGTACAACACTAAAATGAAAGTGAAACAATTTAATCATATTTTCAGAAAACCAGACTAAATTGACCATAGTCAGGAAAAAAAATGAAATAAGAAAAATCAACGGTATATATTTCAAATAATTCTACTCATTATTGGACTGGTTGTACCCAAAATAAGAGCAGCTTCACTCTACTTATTTACCACATGATGAATGTTTAAAGGCCAGTGTTTTTTCAGCATATTATCACCTATATGACCTGTTTGTTGACAAAATATATCAATAAACAGGACTCCTTTGACACTACAATCACCTGGATGAGTGAGAATATACACAGACAATAAAAAGAACCCAATAATGCACAAAAGAAAATCTGTGTATATCAATCAATCCGAGAGAATAACATTTCAGTTTTTTTCACTGAGAAGGATCTCCCCACACCTCTACATTCACTCAAACGTCAAGTGTTGTGGTGCAGTTAGCAACTGGTGAAATCAGCTGATTTTCCTGTCAAATTTGACTAACAACTAATGCAT
Organism: Eupleurogrammus muticus; assembly: GCA_036785175.1. NCBI lineage: Eukaryota > Metazoa > Chordata > Actinopteri > Scombriformes > Trichiuridae > Eupleurogrammus > Eupleurogrammus muticus. The sequence continues at coordinate 24,311,758 of JAYKQN010000009.1, forward strand.
TAATCATTTCAATAATCAATAGATTCAAATAGTTTACTATTTTATTCTGTGATTATATTGTATTTAGGACTAAAACAAAACAAAACCACTAAAACGTGACTTTACTTTACTTTTTGCTATAATGTTTATGTAAGTGACTGAGACTTTGCCACCTGCTTTTTTATAGTGCTTGTATAGTCTATTTACTGCATCACAGGCAAATATTAATAATATATTTGCCTGCAATATTAATGCAATTTCTGTAAAAATAAGACAAACAATAGTTGCAGATTGGAATAGATTTTTTAACTTTTGAGATGTTGTGGGTGTTTTTTTTAAAAGTGCCCTTAAAACATCTTGATAGAGAGGACTACAATAAAAAGTATAAAGAAAATCTATTGTTCATTATCATAGTCAAAAATGATATTTTTCTTTCTTTTCATTAACTGCTCATTCAGTTTAGGCCCCAAGAGTCTACCTGAACACTACAGCTATGCCAAATATTTCCAATAAGATGTCTTTTTGTATCAAAAAGCACCATTTTTATTCTTATGAAGTAAAATTCTGCTACAAAAAACACTTTGTTTATAAAAACTAGAATAAATTTCATCCCTCTACCTTTTCCAAGTCTGAAAGTTTGCTGCATTTATAAAACTACACATAGCATAACCATCACTATGCCGCCACAAAGAGTCTGTCATCTCCCGGGAAGACATGGCGCCCACACAGTTGAAAGGCTCCTCTGGGCGCTGGATGTTGTTTTCCAGCAAACCAAAACAAAAATGGGGGAGTGAACGTGTCACGGTGTGAACGTGTCACGGTGCGAATGCAGCAGTGGCTAATAGATTTCAGGCCAGATTGTGTTGCTGTGTAATGGAGCAGTATAACATGATAATGAAGCTGGGATGGTCATGGTGATGACTTTCACAGTGACTCCGGCCTCATTTGTTTGTTTGACAGGAGTGTGTGTGTGTGTGTGTGTGTGTGTGTGTGTTTCTCCATTTGGCATAAAGGACATGGATTAAGCTATAGAGGTGACAGATGATATGTTTACACCAGAATGTTTGCTTTCTGCACCATATTCAATTACAGGTTGTGTGTGTTGGAGCCTATATATATATATATATATATACATATATATATATATATATATATATATATGTGTGTGTGTGTGTGTGTGTGTGTGTGTGTGTGTGTGTGTGTGTGTGTGTGTGTGTATGTGTGTGTTTTACAGAGTGTGTCTGAATAGGTCACAGGTCTTTATCAATCACACAGTTGGTTCTTCCTTCCTTCCTCACTCACTGTTTGTGTCTCTCGCCTCCATCTGACTCTTCTTCTGCTGTTTTTATTTTCCGGGAAGGGGTCCAATCCAAATCTAAACCGCTGTTCACTGTTTACTGCTGTTGCCTCACAGCACAAATAAATATCTTCATGTTGTTTACAAAACAGAGCCAGCCATATACAATGCAGACCCCCCCAACCCAGTGGGGGGTGATATCATGAGACATCAGTATTTATACAAATGCCTATATTAAACTAAATTTTTGTAGATGGAAAACAGGAAGGAAGTTAATCTTATTCCGATTCGTGTTTATAGAAGGAGAAACTTGACATGTTTCATGTCTGTGACATCACTAAACTGTGTATTGTAGGATGGAAGTGACACAGCTTCGCTCTGTCCTCAAAAGGGAAAGCTGCTCTAATGGATGTTTTCAGAAGTGAGAACTCACAGTGCCACCACATAAATCTCTAAATCCAATCTGCATGTAGTGTTTTATTTTGAAAATCCACCATTTGACCTGTGCCTTTCCTGTCTGTCTATCCACCAATACAGTACATTTAGGTCATGTGATGTTATATTTACATTACATAATGTAATATTTACGTTATGTAATCTTCATGTTACGGTTATGTTTTGTTACGTTATTTTTGCATTAAATTGCGTTATGTTACATCATATTTTTGTTAAGTGTTGGTACATTCATGTTAAGTTACATTATATTTACATTGACATGAAGTTACTTTAAATTTACATTATGTTAAATTGATGTTGCGTTTCATTTACGTTATGTTATATTTACGGTATGTTCCGTTCATGTTACATTAATGTTACCTTACATTTACAGTATGTTATGTTTATGTTATATTTATGTTATATTACACTTATATTACTTTGCATTTATATTATGTAATGCTTATGTTACATTTACATTAGGTTTACCTTACACGGATGCAATCAACCTTTAGTCTCATCATGTCCATGTTCTTATCATCATGTTAATCTTGACAAGAATTTCTAATTTAGTCTTGGTACTTCATCAGTGTTTTCTAAACTTTTTCCCCTGTGACCTCTTAAAAAGAAAATAAAAAAAATATATATATATAACTTAAACAAATTATTGTATTGATTCTTTAGTGAAACATTATTTCTAGAAATAATAGTGAATACATTTTTGATTAAAGAATTTGTAAAATGTTTTATCAATAATCAATAGTTGCTGAATAATCTTGTGCCTTACTACCTTGCAGGACCTATTTTAATTGTATTTGAATACAAACTTTAGTGTCGAGGAGGTAAAATACAGGTAAAATCCAAAAGAAATAAAAACAAATTTTAGAATCATATCCTCCCATCTCACAACCTCTTTCTCATTTTAGTCCTTTTTTTGTATGTCTTGTTTTAGTTATAGTTACAATTTAGTCACGGAATAAAATTATAAGGCTGAGTAGTTAAGGTCAGCAATCATGATGGCCTCCTTTATCTCTTTATTTATAAAAATCTGAGCTGTTCTGAAAACATCTGCAAGTACAGACAAAAACAATTTAAGATTTAAACACTGTGTCTGAATCAGACAAATTTGAAAGTGAAACTGAAATTAAAGGGTTTAAATGTACAACATAGGCACTCCTCTGAATCACTTCTGTCCTTGATAAAGTCCCTGTGTGTCCAGGACCTGGTCTTCCAGGACCTGGTCCTGAGCAGGACTCTCTGTGGTCCATGTGCTAGGTGCTGTGGGCTGAAATGCCTATTACTGAGTACTGTCCAACACTCAGCTTCCTCTCAGGGGTAAATGAGGAGGATTCCCAGCAGTGAAACCACATCTCCGTGTTCCTGGAAATCCTCCACAATCCCATTTGATTTTCACGCCCCGGCTAATGTGTCCCAAGCTACCTTATCATGACACAAAGGCTGCAGGGCCATGTCGAGAGAAGCAGGTTTGCATCGCTGCAGATTCAGGATTACCTCGGCTCTATGGCCATTTGTTCTCCAACGTGTTGTCAAACCAAGAGTAGAAACACAGTTCTCAGCAAATGTGTTTTTATGTGTGTCTTGTTTTTGTCTAGAATTGTCTTTTAGGAGATGATGGTGGTGAAAATCATTTTATGATTTTTATAAGAATCTGATCAGATTTAAGTCCCAACAATACTTGGGACAAAATTAAAACTTTAAAATACACAAAATGTCTGAAAAATGTAAATGACATAATGTCACCACAAACAGTCGTGATCAAAGCTTGTTCCATGCATCTTCTCCTTAGATCGCTTTAACATATCACAAATGTTCTCTAAAATATCAAGAATGCATTATTTGATTTTATTTTTCTTCCTTCTTGTCAATATAAGATTGAAGATTATATTTTTTGACTTTTCATTGCATATTGATGACTTCTTATATAATTTTTTATCTAATGATTTTTTTTGTTGTATATTTGTGTTTTTCACTCATATTGTAGATGTTTTAGCTCATATTCTTTAATTTTGACCTGATGAGATTACTTTTTTTTTGCAGATTAGTTAACCTGAAACTTCATAGAAAAACTCATTTTATTTATGTCATCACACATCACTAAACCTTCTGCAGCTACTATCACCTCTTCTAACTCACATCTGAGAGGTGGTAACATCTCACTCAAAATCATCCTAAACCTCAGAGCTGCAGCAGAAACTGAGAAAATCCACAGATATGAGTGTCTGGTTTCACTGCTGTGAAACAACTGTCAGATGACATGAAAATGAAAAGACAGAAAAGTGTGAATAAGTGTGTGCGTCCAGCTTGTGGCCAGCCAAGCTCCTCAAGCCTCTAAACAAACACCATAAATTCACCCTCCACTTACCTGCTGTAAAAATGTCAGGAGTGAGGCTTTTATTGGACCACACAAACACACATGCACACACACACAACACTGAACTTGCCTACAAGTCACTAAACACACACGCTTGCTCTGCTAAACAAACACACACAACCGAGGCTTTTTACTTGCCGTCTATCTTGTCATCTTCCATAGCGGCCAGAATGCTGCTCACTGATATTGACATGACATGGTGGTGGAGGCAAGGATGCCATGCTAACTACATTAGTCACATACATCCTGTCATAGCCACTCAGTCACACTTATTAGTTACTATGCTATTTTTACACAGGTTAAAGAGGTTTTCTTGTTTTTGTTTGTTTATCATTATGAAGAATTTTGTCAAAACTTGGTGGTCAGATGTAGAAATGATCAAGAATTAAATCCACTAAACATTGGGAAGATCTCACAATTTGCACAATGATTGTTTGAGTGTATAATGGCTTGTGGTTCCTGCTGGTTAATGTAAAGTTAAAAGTTGAATAAACTCTGCTGCTAAATCAGATATAAAACATTCTGATAGGTTAGGAAATATAACCACATATTGGTTAATGATCCTCTGTTTTGAGGGTAAATTTAGTACTTATAATTCAAAATTTTCATCTTTAAAAATAAAAAAAACACTTGTGATGTTAAGGATATGAAACTTAAATGACATTTTTCTTTCTGCTGGGATCTAACAGCTTTAACATCTGAGTTCTCTAGCTTTTCAGCAGTAAAAACCTCAACTGTATTTGAGTTTCAGTCACCTTCACCAAAACACAAAAACCTGAGATGAACCAATGAGTGTCACAATATTTACCAGTAATATATATCAAACTTTGTATGTGTTTCTGTGTGTATACGTGTGTGTGTGTCTGCACGTGTGTGTGTCAGCTAGAGAGAGGGACAGACAGAGAGAAAAGTCCTTGGGAAAACATAACCTGCCAAGGCACAAAAGGTTAAAGGATGGTAAGTATGTATGTCCCCCTCCTCCTCAACATACACATACAGACATGAAAGCAACAGTGAACACTGGCTGTGTGTGTGTGTGTGTGTGTGTGTGTGTGTGTGTGTGTGTGTGTGTGTGTGTGTATAACACATCTGGGAGTGTAATCAGTGGGCTTCTTTCAAGAGCTGCCAAAGCAAACAGGCCAATAAGGAATCCACTTTACAGACCATCGATCTCTGCTGGCCACAGCCAACACAAACACACACACACACACACACACACACGGTTTGGGACATGCAGTCATGTGCACATGTACAAGCACTGTCACTAGAATGGTCAGATTCATACACACAGTTACTCGTAACAAAAGGAAGTCACAGGGACACACCTACACCCACCCACACACACACATACATACACACACACCTACACCTACATGCATACACTTACACAACTACACATACATGGCTGTGCCTTACCTAATACTATAATAGACAGAATAATACAGGATGATGTAATTTCTCCAAAAATAGAACAAGAGCGTCCAGACAGCTGCTTCTGGTTTACCCGCACACACATACACAAACACAAACTAGAGATGCAACAATTAGTTGATTTGTCAATTAGTCACCAACCTTCACATTAATCTGCAACTATTTTGATAATTGATTATTCATTTTAGGAAAATAATCTCAATTTAAAGTTGAAACCAGAGAATTTGGATATTTTCCTCATAAAAAAATATGATACAAATTGATTAATTTATTCAAAATAGTTTGAGATGAATGTAATAGTTGGCAACTAATTGATTCATTGTTGCAGCTCTAATAAATTAACCTACTTTCTAGGCTCATAATTTCCAATTCTTACCCTTTTTAAAAAATAAAGAGAGAAATAAATTTATTTAAACTGATTTAAAATGATTCATGTCACGAAGCATTAAAAGATTTTTTGTTTTCAGCTGTGAGACATGTGGTGAGTACCAATCACTTTTAAAAGAAGGCATCTTGCAGCTCACAAATACAGAAAATGTGGTAATTTCCTTTTTAAAGTGAGATTATTGATCTAATATTCAAATAAAGTCACAGTCCTTGATCTATATTCACCACTTCCCACAGATGAGCTGAGGTGACTGAGCTAAGTTTCATTCTTGTGCAAACTAACTGTGCTTCTCTTGCCTTCCGACCAGACGGGAGGAAAACACAGCGATAAAGAAAACAAATAAACAATAGAAATATTGTTATGGGAGATTCAAAGTGATTGAAGCGAAGAGACACCAACCTCCAAAACACTTCCAGATGATTCTCAGACAATAGGAGGAGAGAAAACAAGGCGGATACGTCATTCATTTACTTTGGGCCACAGTGGTGAACAATAATAAATCCTGGAGGGACACACACACTCACACACACACACACACACACACACACACACACACACACACACACACACACACACACACACACACACACACACACACACACACACACACACACAAACACACGAGAAGTATGTTTGTTCATGTGCATGTGTAGTGATCTGGAAAAGGAAACCAGCTAGATTGAGTTGATAGGAAACTACATATACTTGAAAGCCAAGATACAATGTAACCCACCAACAGGTTGTTTTTACAGGGCACACACACACACACACGCACACACCAACTCACACACACACACACACACACACACACACACACATACACACACACACACACACACACACACACACACACACACACACACACACACACACAGCTGCCAGCTGCCAAGTACAGGAGACAGCCTCCATTGAGAAAACCAACGAGCTGTGCCTCTCCTGAGACTAAAGCACCACACATACACATAACACAGACACACACACACACACACACACACACACACACACACACACACACACACATACAACCTTACACACACTGGGTATCACTGGCAGCATCAGAGTGAAACCAGCGGCTGTGACTGCTGTGAACAACATCAGTTTGCTGCAGATCTAGGAGGTTTACTTTCCTTCATAAACACTAAATAGGGTGAAAAGGTACAGCCGTGTGTGTTGTTTATAATTTTAAGGCTCAATTTCACCCAGGTGCAGGCTCAATTGTGTTTTTTTTAATTGAAAATCAGAGGCGGTCCTGTCAGTGCTGTCCACTTTTGACATGATGAATGTGGTTAAAGTAGATAGAACTGGTGGATGTTTATTTATGGGAGTGTTGGAGATTTTCTAATATTCAGATTACACAAGAACAGGTTCATGTGCGATAAGTGTCGTTTTTAGTAGGTTTTACTTTTTGGAGAGATAACGTATAGATTTATTTAATTCAGATGTTATAAGACCTTTTTTTTGTTTTCTAACCTGTGTTTTTGTTTTCTTACTTGCGGAGCTGCAATGATTAGTTTATCAAATAAGTGATATAAAGACACAAATATGATATAAAAAGTCAAAAATATGAGATTAAACATAAATATGAGATAAAAAAGCCTCAAATATCAGCTAAAAAGTCAACAATATAAATATAAAAAAGTGAGATAAGATATGAGATAAAAAATACAAATATTGCATAAAATGTCAAGAGTAAAATAAGATATAATATATGTAGGTGCTGTTAAATCACCTACACTATCACGTATCACAGTGTGTTAGGTTTTATATCCACATTTTCTGTACCACTTGCAACATATCATATAACAAAGCTATAGATGCTTTGATTTCCTTTTCACTCGTGACTAATATATTATACATGTTAGAAATCAGACTGAGCTACAGACTCTAATATAGTCATGTAGCTTCAGCTCCCTGTTTGCTTCCAGTCCAATAAATGCAGCATACTGTCGCTGTGCTGTATGAATATAAAACAAATGCAACGCACATGTGCTTCTGCTTTGCTCCTAATGAAACTCTGTAGGAGACAGACTTCATTTAGTCTGCATTTCCCTCTTTCTCATTAGGACTCAATCTGGGTTTCATGGTGTTTCTGTGTCCCGTGGTGGTCTGAAAGTGTTTCTGAGGGACAAGAGCACAATTTGTGGTGAATTCGCTGGATACTTTGAATTTTTTTATGGCATTGTAATGGTTTAATATGAAGGGATGATATTTAATAGAGCGGAGAGAGCAGCACAAAGTGTTCCCCAGAGAATAGGTTTAACATGTACGTCTAATCGTAGGGATCTGAACCCACTTAAATGATGACACTTGAAGTGGAGACGGTGTCTCGTGATAGAAAAAACAACAGTCGTAGGGAGTGATGTCACTTCCTCTCAAAAAAAGTTCTGGACAAAAGGATAGAAAGGAGAGACAAGAAGAGATGAAAAAGGCCAGCAGGGTGAGGTAACCATGTGCAGATGGACCCTGTGTGTGTGTGTGTGTGTGTTTGTGTGTTTGTGTGTGTGTGTGTGTGTGTGTGTGTGTGTGTGTGTGTGTGTGTGTGTGTGTGCAAGCAGCTGCAGGAAGGATCCTGCTGAGAAAGAGCAGAACGCCTTGTCATCCACTGTGGCCGCAACATCAAGATGCACACACACACACACACACACACACACACACACACACACACACACACACACACACACACACACACACACACACACACACATACACACAAACATCAAAGGGTGTGTGGCCAGTGCCCTGTGGTGGTGTGGGGAGACAAACAACAACAGTGTCTCTCACACGTAGACACACACACACACACACACACACACACGCACGGACAAAATTCTCTGACTCACTCTGGTAGACACACATGTTAACACACACACACACACACATATACAGTATAATCAGTCACATTCATCCATATAAACAGACACACGCATAGAGATTCTCTTACACATACATACTGTATACACATGCGTATACACACGCGTATACACACATGTACACACACACACACACACACGCACACACACTCTTTCAGCCCACATAATGGGCCATTTCAGCACCAAGACCACAGCTAATACAGTAAATGACAGGGAAGGACTGGGACCAGGCCAAGCTAAATGTGACACTGATTTTCTGTATAGAGAGATAGAGAGAGAGAGAGAGCGAGAGAGAGTCTGTGTGTGTGTGCGTGTGTGTTTACCGTCCTGACTCCACAGGGGCCCAGATGCTGTTGTGGCCGCTACGTTGTTTGGATCACTGTCCTGACCAACTACACACGCACAGAAATGTACACACACGTGTGTTTCTGCGCACATGTGCACGCACACACACATTGCTCCTAAACAACATGGCTGTGGTGTTGGAAACATTGACCAAAGTGTCAGTGGAAGCATCAAAGAAACATAATGAGAGAGCAGAGAAAAACCAATCAACAAGGCAGCTCACACCAGTCCAAAACACAGGAATACACTCCAGAAGTGTGTGTGTGTGTGTGTGTGTGTGTGTGTGTGTGTGTAGGAAATGATGAGTGTGAGGATTTTAAGATGAAAATGCACTTTCACCTAAATTTTATTGTTTTTTTTTTAAATACACTTGAAAATGAGCTGCAACTAAATAATATTTTGATAGTTGATTAAATGAAATGATAAACTCATTCAATGTTTGGTTTCTAAAATAGTGTAAAATGTCTTTTCTTGTCCAGATCAACAGCCCACAACACAAAGATCATCAGTTTACTATTATAGGAGACTGAAGAAACCAGAAAATAATCAGAAGAGAAGTTGGAACCAGAGAATTTGGACATTTTCTTCTTAAAATGACTCTAATCCATTAATTTAGAAAATAATGTAAATGTAACAATTGGAGCTGCAACAATAATCAATTCATTTTTGTAGTTAAAATACCTGGAACAGAAAGTGTTTGAATCCAGTAGGGGATAAATAAAAGGAAGTGTTGCTGGTGACAGCTCAGCTCTTACTGCAGCTTATTGAAGCAGCCACAGATTAATACTTGGTTGTGAGCAGCATTAGCAGACAAGACAAATGGATTTATCCATCAATAAATAAATAAGGGGGCTATAAAACTGAGCAGAAACAAGGCCTCCTTTGAGGAGAAAAACTGTCATTAAATGTGGTGACTGTGAAATAAACTATATTATCTATTTAACTTGTTATTAACATCACTGGATCAGTGCTGCAGCAGATTCAGATTCAGTTTAATGGGCTTCAGTTACAGGACTAACTAAACATTTTTCTCCTATAAAGTTTATTCCGCAGGTGTAAACATGTTCACAGGTGGAATTGACAGGATCTTAATGTTTTGGGGTGATTTTTATATCTGTAACATTAAGCATGTCCTTCTTAATGCTGCTTAAATGTTGCCTAATGAAGAAATAAGAGTTTCTGATGTAGTTCAGGTTGTGTTTTCATATTAAATGTGCAAATTTTCACAAACTAGATTTTACAATGAGTCTCCATTCATATAGGACCCAGTTCTATAGCTGAATCCTTTATCTTTTTATTTCTTATAAATTTATTTAATACTTACAGGATGCTGAAAAGGGCCAAAAGGAAACCACCTCTGTGATCTGGTAATATCTATTGAGAGTTGAGATTTGAGATTTGAGATTTTAAATGTTTAATGTTTCACAAGTAAAATTGTACAGTTTCTTTTCCTCTTAATTATCTTGCAACAGATTCATTTGATGAACACTTGGCGGGTCCCGAACCACATGTTGGGAACTACTGACAGTGTTGTTGAACAGCCTGTTTTAATCAAAGGCTAAAATAGTTTGTTTTAACTGAGTAATTTTTAAGAAGAAAATGACCAAATTTTCTGGTTCCAGCTTTTCAAATCTCATTTTTTGGTAACTGGTTGTCTTTCCATCTAGAAGGGAAAATAACAAATTACTGTAAATGTCATAGCTGGTGTGAAATAATTCACATTTTACACCATTTTATGAACCAAATAACTAATAAATTAATCGTTTCAATAATTGATAGATCAGAGTGTTAGTAAGTTTCAGACATCAGACTGTAAATAATGAATGTGAGCATTGCTAACGAGTCAATTTTCATATTTTGGATATAAATCTATATCCTTTTATAATGAAATGAAAACGTTCAACACATTCTGCTGCTCTAAAACATTTGTGAGCATCTTTCAAACAGTTCTTTCAAATTCTTGCAAACGAATGAGTTTCTGTGTGAGAATTGCTGAAGGTGTTCAACTCAACTCTTTTATATAGCACTTAAAAATAACCAAAGCTTCTGCAAAATGCTGTACATTGCATTCAAACTATTAAAATTAAAGGAATAAAAAAGCAATAGAACAGAAGAAAATGAATGCAGATATATGTGTTTATTTATGTACATGTGTCATCTGTGTGTGTGTGTGTGTGTGTGTTTGTCTCCAGCCCTACTGCCCATAAATCAAATCTCCTGCAGTGCATGTGCCTCCACCCCTGCAGTGCAAATTTGTCCAATTAGCCACGGCCCCCGAGGAGTGTGAGTGCACAAAATCACACAGTTGTGCACACACACACACACACACAGGCCCCGAGAATCCAGTGTGAAATGGGGCTCTGCCACAGTGTGAGGATTAAGCGACAATAAAATGCATTTCACGGCCGCAGTGCTTTATACGACCCGCCTCAATAGAGCTCTGGCCAAAACTCAGCAGTTAGCCCGCCCCTTTAATCTCTGCCTTCTCCACCCAAACACACACACACACACACACACACACACTATAAATCCACACCACGGGAGAGAAAGAGAGAGCTTGAATCAATCAACACCCTCCCCAGTGACTGTGCTCTGACCGACATGTTTTCCTAAATGAACTCGTTCTCTCTCTCTCTGGCAGCAGATAATCCAACGCCTGTCGTGACCAGACGAGTCCGTGTCCTGCAGCCAACGTCTTCATCATAACACGCCGAAGGACAACGTAATAAGAAAGAAAGAAATGGCGTGAGACAAGACGATTACCGGCTGTCACTGGCTAGGAGGAGGCTAATTACTGCAGACAAATTACAGAGGAGTTTCTGCTGCTCTCACTTTAAACACAACTCTGTTGCTTCTGTGTTTTTTTTTTGTATATTTTGTTGCAATTCAATGTTTTCAATTAATCTGCAGCCTTTAAGTGAACTGATAGAATGAAAAATAGGTCCTTTGCTGATGAAGAATAAATAAGGCTAATTGGTCCTCAGGGCACTCATTATATACATAAATACATAAATAAATACAAAAAATAAAATTAATAAATAAACAAATAAATAGAAATGATGAATGTCTCTTTTCACTTACTGTTGTGTGTGTTAAAATAATATATAAAAAAAAATAATAATAATGATTACTTGTCTAAAGCTATCAAAGAATAATGATGAATTCTGAAACTGGCAGCCAGAATAAATATCTACTATATAATTTATACTTGAGAAATATATTACTCACAATATGAACAAACATCTGAAGCCACAAACCACCCAGTTTTTACTCTCACATGTCTCACACTCATTCCCTCTGAGATGATCACATTTTGTTTGTGTGTGTGTGTGTGTGTGTGTGTGCGTGTGTGTGTGGATGCAGACAGTAGCCAGGGTAAAGTCTCTCATTCGGAGGATAATCCAGGATAGCAGGGGGTCTTAACACACCCCTCCAACACATAGGGTGTCATTGAGTGTGTGTGTGTGTGTATGGGTGGAGAATAAATATATGTACACACTATATTTCCCTAGTATTAGCTCCCCCATCCAAATCCACCATCCAGTGCATAAAGCGAGGTCAATAAAGACATGGATGACAGAGTCTGGTGTGGTTGAACTTGACGGGCCTTTGGGATGAAATAAAGAGGAGACTAAGAGCCAGGCCTTTTTGTGACCTGATAAATGCGCTTCTGGAAGAATGGTTGACAGAACTTTGTGGACAGCCTTCCCAGACAAGTTGATGTCACCTAATTCACATGGGAGTCAAGGCAGGTGGATGAATACTTTTGTAAATATAGTGTATTTGTGGACTAGGAGACACTCAGAGGAAAATGTGAAGGAAAAGTGATGAAATAATATCTGGAAAAAGGTAAAGGTGAGAAAGGAATGAGTGAATAGCAACAATCAGATGATTAATTATGAATCGATGAGTTGATTAATCAAGTGATCATTCCAGGTACAAGGTTTGTGATGATACTTCTATTTGTATTTGAAATTGAGTGTGAACGTTTCTATATAAACATGGTGTAAATGGTAAATGGCCTGCATTTATATAGGGCCTTTCTAATCTTTTCGACCACTCAAAGCACTATACACTACAAGTGTCCATTCACCCATTCACGGCGGTGGCAATACACAGAGATGCCTGCACATCAGGAAACTACACATTCACACAACGACGGCACGAGCCATTGGAGGCAAATCTGGGTTAGGTATCTTGCCCAAGGAAGGTAGGTGTGTTAGTCATAATAACATATATTATACCCTAATTCATTTTGATACTTTAAGAACATTTTTTCTGATAATACTTTTGTACTTTTACTAAAATAATATTTTAAATTTAGGATGTATACTTGTTATTGAGTATTTTCAGATGACAGTATTTATACTTTTATTGCAGTAACGTATTTCATGAGTACATCCTCCTTTCACTTTCTATACATAAACAATAGAAAGTGAAGGATAAAGAAAATATGGAATAGAAGATGGAAACAAAGGAACAGAGGAAAAGAACTTTGTAATCAGGAGCAAGTAGAAATGTTTCAGTGTTCAGTTTGTGTGTGTGTGTGTGTGTGTGTGTGTTATCAGGCGAGGTAAATCAGCCTAAACGTGGTGCTAATGTCTTGGTGGGTGTGGGGCAGATTAATAAGGAGCTGCTCCTTGAGGCTTTAGCTGCCACACTAAGATTCTTAACCCGTCTAACCTCCTCTGGCGCCGCCCGGAATCCAAAATGTCCCAGAATGTCGACGCAACAACAGTCACGAGTTTCATTTTCCAACCGCATAATCAATCAGAGGCTGAAGTTTCAACAGAAACAGCAGGAGAGGATAAAGCTGAAATAGTGAAAAGGTAAAGACAAAAAAACCTGTTTGATATCACTTCAACAGCAAACTGTCACTGAAAGGAGCTGTCAGCCAGGCAAAGTAATCTATTACTTTGACTGTAAACAAAGTGGTGATGTATATGTGTACTTTATTTTTAAACTAAAAAAAAACAAACATAATTTCACCTCAGTACATGTTGTTATAATTTGTTTGGATGACTAGGTTATTAACTGCTTTAATTATAAAGTTTGATATAATAGATGACACAAAAGAAAAAAACAGAAGAAGTGGTAAATAAAGTAAGTAGGAACGATAATACAAATATACTTATTAAACACCTGTTTCAGTTTGTGTATCCAGTTGCAGTTTTTTTTAAATGCTTCACAATCTCTGTTCTGACGTTGACTTCTTACATTAGTCCATCCTCAGCCTTTAAGGATTGATCTTGTCACTCAGTGTCAGGCCGTGTCTGATCGTTTCTTCACTTGTTCAGTCAGTCAGTTGTTGTGACTGACCCCAGAGATACACTATATGCACATATAGTATTCACTCACCTGCCTTGAATTCAAGTGACATTAATCTGTCTAGGGAGGCTGTCCCCAAGGTTTGTGTGTTCATTTAACTTTTTGGCCATGCTTACATAAATGCCAGAAGGCCTGGCTCTCTCTGCTCTAATTCATCCCAAAGGTGTTCTAATGGGTTCAGGTCTCTGTGCAGGGCCAGTTCCTCCACACCAGACTCTGTCATCCAGGCCTTTATGGAAGCGGAAGCACTGGACAGGTGGGTTTGGATGGGTGAGCCAATACTTTAGGAAACATAGTGTACATGAAATTCACGTGTCCTCATATGTGTCCTATCAGTTGCTGACAAGAAGCTGGTTAAAGTAGCTGCTAATTAACACACAATGAAATAATTAAAAGTGAACAGAAAAACTGGTCTGTCTTCGACTTCCTGCTACTTTGAGAACTGCACAGACCAGAACCTGCTACTGCAGGATGGATCGATGCTTCGGCCGCACTTAGAGACTGAAGCACTGACAACACGCTGCGTAAACACACATACAGTTGTTCATGGCATCACACACACACACGCACACACACACACACACACACACACACACACACACACACACACACACACAAACACACACACACACACACACACACACACACACACACACACACACACACATACATACATACACATACACACACATTAATGCATGCGCTCACACACACCTTTGACATGTAGATGCATCAGGGAGGTGTAATATTTCAGTAATGTGATGAAGTTTGATCCAGGGTGTCCAGTGTCCCATATTTTATTAGCACAAAGAGCACTCAGGGGCTCTCCAGTTCACACACACACACACACACACACACTTCCACAGACCGATTGTGTTATACTGTAATATACAAGCAGCACTTCCTGCTGGATCCATTTAATAACTTAAATATTTACTGCTGAAACATTATCAAACCTGCTCAGATTCAGGCGAATAGAAGCTGCTCCACTAAAAAAATCTTAACAAGCAGAACTATCTTGTTTTTGGTACAAATGGTCCAATATTCAGTAGAATTATCCTGATTTATATTATTCCATTGAGAGATCATTTAACATATTTCAAGTTTTTTTTCACTCAATTTTGGTCAATTTTAGATTGAAGATAACATTTTTGACTTTTTATCTCATATTTGTGTCTTTTTTATACGTTTGTGATGTTTAACTCATTTCCTAACATACTCTTCAATTTATATCTCATATTTTTCTTTTATATTTTGACTCATATGCTCATATTTTTTAATCTGCTAATGTAAAAATATTAGACTAATTCTACCAAAAATAAGATGTTATTATTATTATCTGATTATCTGATAAGATCATTTATTGCATTGTACACACCGTAAACATGTTTACCATGACATCATGTGAGGATTATTTGCTCACTTGAAGCTAAGATGTGATCCCTGCAGGGTTGAGGGGTCGACAGGAGGCCATGACTCCTACTTCCAGCAGAGTCAAAGGTTCAAAAGGTTTAAAAGGTTCAAAAGGTTGTGATGTGATGCCAACAATTACAGCAGCTCAACTCTTTAAAAAGAAAATCAGGACTGAAAAGGTTTCGGTTATTGAGTAAATAACCCTAACAGTAACCTAATTTAGTTATTTGCCACCACATTTCATGGACCACTTCAACCACTTCTTGCGTTCATGTCGATTTGGGGGAATGTTAGTGTTTGAAAAGACCTGAAAATCAGACATTTGGTGTTGGTCAGTGCTGACCTGAGCGGGGCAGGTTAGGATCTGCTGACCTGGCCTCAAAGCAGCAAACGCATTGATCAGCTTTAAGATTTTGGGATATTTTGCTCCAATATCCTGGTTTCTTATAGACTAGTGAGGAAACACTGTCAAATTCCATGTTATTTTTTTTTAATTTTATATTCATGTTTGTCTGTATATTTTGCCCAAAATCTGCTCTTATTGAAAATTGTTGTTTTTAATGGGTGTTGCAGATAATATAAAAACACATCAAAACTATCAACGTACATGGAACCTGCTTCATCCAATGTTTGCAAATTCGCTCATAATTACTGTGATGATGACTCATTGCTTGTGATTTTAAAAACTGTCACTCAAAACCGTTAAAAATGTTTAAACTTGTTTTATCTCTTATAGTTTTATATTGTTTTCTTTTTAATAATTTTATCTATATCTATATCTATAGCTCTATTATATATATATATATATATATTTATATACATATATATATAGAATTTTATATCATTGTAACACATTTGTAATCTTTTTAGAATTGTTTTATTTCTTATAGTTTTATATATCTTTAACTTCTTGTTTTTTTTAAGATTGTTACAGTTTGACCAACTTTTTTTTATTTTTAAATCACTTTATAGTTTTAAAAGCTTTAAAAAAAATCATATAGATTTAACATCTTTATTTGTATAATTTTATATAGTTTTAAGATCTTATTAAAATCCTTTAAATAATTTGACTTTGTTTTATCTATTATGATTTTATATAGAATAAACTTTTAACTTTTGTAACTTTAATGTATCTTTCATAATTCTATATCATGAAGCTCAGTATGCTTCCACATGAAATAAAGTGTGTTACAGTATATGAATACACTTTTACTTGCTTCCATTCTGACAAGAATTAGCTCCTGAGAGAAAATATTATCCTCATCAGAGCAAATATTCTGGGTCTAATTGCCTCTGATTGTCAAACTACATTGATTATGTGTAAGCAGCCATATGGGCTAAAAGCATCGACACTGGATCCACTCACCAGTTCAGTCACCACGATTCCCCAGACTACAGCCACAAAAAAGTCAATGTGAAATCTGAACAACTTCATTTGAGTATATGTTTTTTTTTTTATAGCAAACAGTATCAGGGGAGAATGTTCAGCAGCTACGGTATTGACAGAGGAAGGAGGGTCCAGATAATGCTTAGACTGTGACTGCAGAGTGGATCATATTAACACATCTTATTGATGTGGCTTTTAACAGATATCATATTCATACACAGCATGATGTGTGGAAATGGTCCATATGAACTGGTGATGTAGCCCAGAGTTTCATCTTGTGATCACATAATAGACTAATGACATTATGAAATCATCGTATTATGTGAACCATCCTCATAAGACTTGCATTTGCTTTTCACTGACACCACTGCCGCAGAAGGAGACATCCAGACTTCAATCAGCTTTTCATGGGAAGCAAAACAAATTCACCTTTAACAGTTTTACACCTTTTTGTGAACCATAAAATACCAAGCTCTTATCCTGAAAAGGAAATCAGCTTGGTGGAGATATGTGCAAATTATTTCAAGTGCCACCGCTTTTTATCTTGTGATCTTGTATGACATGAAATTAATGCATTATATGAGTCATCATAAGACTTGCATTTGCTTTACAGACACACATATTAGCAAACTATTAACAGCTGTGGTACAGCCGTCACACACAGACGCTTTGCTGCTGGCACCAAGGCAAAAAGCTCCAAAATGCCTCCAGATTATACTCAGAGTTGCTGTGGGGGCTGAGACACGATGGAATTAGTTTAGGTGCTTAACCAGCTTCTTGCTCTAATCTGATAAATCCTTGATTTTGTGTTTCTCATCTGCATCTTTGGTGCCATGGTGGTGATGTGTTCTCCATCTGTGCTGAACAAATCTCTGTCGCACAATAAGATGAACCACTGCAGCTTATTTTATACTAATCACTGTTAATAAGTAGAATAGTTGATTGTTAAACAATTTGTTTATGATTCATAACTGTCTTTCATATATCTGGATGTTTTTTATAAAATTGAACTGCAACTCAACATTTTAAAATTGTTTAATAAATATAGGTATCATTTTCTATATTCCTTTGACCGTTTTGTAGTCATTTCAAACACTCAAAACTCTTTACACTACAGATGTTTATCTATCTGTCTATCTGTCTATCTATCTATCTATCTATCTATCTATCTATCTATCTATCTATCTATCTATCTATCTATCTATCTATCTATCTATCTATCTATCTATCTATCTATCTATCTATCTATCTATCTATCTATCTATCTATCTATTTGTGACTGTGTTTCATTAATGTAATAATATGTGTAATAAATGTAAAATATAACATTTTAACCATGGTCAACTGAAATAGTTAAGATATTTTACATGAATATATTTGGTTCCTGTACAGGAAAGCTACTTTATTTTAGACTTCAGTCGTATTTACTTTGTAAAAATTTACATCATGAATCACTCTTGGACCAATTAAACTTTGTGAGTAATCCACTTATCTTGTCTTTATGCTCAATTAATAATAAGTAGTGATTAAAAACTCATTTGATTGAAGAGGAAAATCTGATTCTACTAACTGAATGACATTTATTGTTGAACATAATTTCATCGGAACTGAAAACGGATTAATACAAATGGTTAATAACTGTTGTTGAACTATGACTTTGGATATTGGAGCAAACTGAGACATTCTTTAGTGAACATAGAGTTTTTGTGGATCCCTGGAATCCTAAAAGCCAGGAAGGTTTGTTGAATTGTTACCTCAGCAAATCTGCAGAATGTTCAACCACAATTTACACCAACTGGTGGTTCTGTTTACAGCCAATAAAAGTCATCATCATCAAACTGAGGAAAGAGTGGTGCCTCAGTCCATAAATCGCACAGATAAAAACAATTAAGGTAAAAGGTAAATATATCTTGATTTTGGTTCAACTAGTTTAATATTGGATAAAACTATCTTGATTTACCTTATTCTACTGACAGATAATTTTGCCTAATTAGAATGTTTTTGGTTTATTCATTTTAATCTTGTTTATATAACATATTCAAAATAAGAGCAAACAAGTCAAAATATGAAAGACAAAAAATCTGAAATAAAAATGTAACAATAAGAATATATAAGTAAAATCATACATGTGAGATAAAAAAGTCAATTACAAGATAAAATGAAAAATAAGCATAAAAAGACACAAATATGAAATAAAAAAATAAAAAAATATGAGATAAAGAGTAAAAAAAGTATGAGATGAAGAGTCAAAAATATTAGATAAAAAGACACAAATATGACAAAGAGTCAAAAATAGATAAATAGTTAAACAATGTAATATTCAATTTCACAAATATTAGACTTACTGAACCAAAATCAAGATATTTCCAATTGTTAAGATTTCTTTTTATCAAAGATGGGCCAATATAAGCTTTGTGTGTGTGTGTGTGTGTGTTTGTGTGTGTGTGTGTGTGTGTAGGCATCTGTTTTATACCTTCCTGCAATAACCTACGGGATGTTGAGAAAGTTGGGTGACAACATGAGCTATGAACTGACAGCGATCCAGCCTGACAGCGGACACAGTGCCCTCCGTAACCCTCTACCCAGACAGCCACCCCCCTGCGCACACACACACACACACACACACACACACACACACACACACACACACACACACACGCACACACTCACTCACACACACTTTTGATGGATTAGCCCAAGTCTACAGGGTCAGCCAGGGATGGACAGACTCAAAAGAACCGTGGGGATGGGGTGTCCGCAACGTCTCACCTCTGCTGCAGGGGACTGTGATAGGATGGACCTATCTGAGCCAGGGGAAGATAATGAATGAGTGTGTGTGTGTGTGTGTCAGAGGAAACATGTGTTATGAATCTATCAGGGCCTTCATTGGCTGGACGGGGGTCTGGTTCCAGGAGAACTCCGGCCTGCGAGGACAACCGGCATGCATGGCAGCTACCTGACCCCTTCCTCACACACACACACACGCACACACAGGCTTCACCAGTGCTCGACACTTTAGACTGATTGGACCAGCAACTGCAACAGCTGGCTGGGGATTAAGTCATGGCCAGATTCAATGTGTATGCATTTCTATGTGTGTGTGTGTGTGTGTGTGTGTGTGTGTGTGTGTGTTGTTGTGGAGGGACTGGCCAGTCCCTCTGGCACCTGTCGCCTAAACCCAATCCCTGCCCTCCTAAACTGGGTGGATGAGCAGAGCTCGGTTCTCCTCTGGGACCCTGCGACCCCAGTGCGTAGCAGTGTATCTGGTGGGTTCAGTAGGGCAGCGTGGGGAAGGTTGGGGACAACCAGGGGGCAACAGGGGAGGGGGAGCCCCCATGTGTTTCTGAATCCTCTCTGTGTTTCCTAATGTTATGTACATGTGAGAGAATCACACATGTGTGATTCATAAGAATCCAGTCGTACCAATAGAGCTGCAGCATTAGTTGATTACATTAATTACCAACTATTTAGATAATTGATCAATGGACTCAAGTAATTTTTAGGGAAAAAAATGTCCAAATTCTCTGGTTCCAGCTTGTCTACTCTGATTATTTTCTGGTTTCTTTAGTATGCTATAATAGAAAACTGATGATGTTTGGGTTGTGGACTGTTGGTCCCACCAGGATCTTTTTTTTGTGATTTTTGTGATCAAAAAGACTGACTTTGTAATAATATTATTTCATAAATTGCAAGGGGTTTTGCACCTTTTTGCATACTTTTGCATTCACACTTTATATTTTAATTCCATATGTGTTCACACTATGCAGTCTGTGCGCACTCTTGTGCTTCTACGTAGCTGAAGAGAATGGAAGTAACATATTGACAAACACAGCAATAACAGATGCAGGTAAAGCAAAGGAGGTGTGGCGACAAGGCTGATACGGGTGTAAATATCCCAAAAAAAAACAGCTAACAACAGTAAAACACAACGCTGGTTTTAATTGGCTGCCAAATGTCGGTGATCAGGGCTCCAATGGTCAATTGTTGTCATTTCTATTAAGTGCACAACGGTACTGTGAATAGATTTTCTCCCACATTAATGTAAAACTGAAGGATACTGACCACCACGTTTTGAGTTTATTCTATAAGACTGACTGTATGCGACATATTAGAAAATATGCAACATTGCAAAAATTTGGGGTATATTGCTGATTACGCAGAATTCATGGAATTGCACAAAGGCAAAAAACTGGAGGGACCGACAAAAAGACATTTTAAGTTAAATCTTTAGCTTCTGGTAACAGTGATTGACATTTTATTTTGCAGCCATAGCTTATTTATTCAGTCTTATACTTTCCTCTGAAAGGGACAACGAATTCTTTTTCTAGTTAACTCAGAAGCGTCATTGTTAAACACCGTAAACATTAAAGATGATGAATCAGGTCACTGGTAAGTTTTTATAACACTAGATATTTTTTCCTGAGCTTTTCACCACTGGCAAATATCCCATCCGATTATATATATATATATTTATATACTTACAATTATTAAGTAATTATTGAAACCTCAACTACAACTAATAATAGCTACATTTAAATAGTTTAAATGTAGCTATCACTATTTACTATTTATTTTAAGTGTTTTCTAAAAAGAAAACACTTTAAAATGTTAAAACTATTACCTAACTATACCAAAAGTATTATAACTACTATGATGTTGCTCTAAAGCACAAACAAGATCACACACAACAAATCAAAATGAAACAAACATGTAAACTCCCCCTTGATAGAATAGCTTGTGTGGATCAGGGATATTTAGGGATCTTACAACACATGAGGGTGAAAAGGGTCTGTAGATTTTACGCCCTCATCTACAAACTAGCATGAACTGAAATATTGGCCTGGGAGCAGACATACACACACTCACACACACACACCGCACACACTCTCACACATCGACACACGTCTGAGGCTTCACTCGCTGTGAGAGGGCAAGATTCAGCTCTCAGCACCCTGCCTTCCACTCATATGCGATTTCTTGCTACACTAACACACCACCATCCCCCCCCCCCCCCCCCCCACTCACACACAAACAGTAGTAATACAGTAGAAATATTGTTGTTTTGTTGTAAAAATACTAAAAAAAAATAAAAAAATAAATTAACCAGTATTAAACAGTTACTTAACAAACAGTTAATTATTGTAGTAAATATTTAAAAAAATTGTTAAAATTATTTTATTATTAAATAATTTATTTAATTAAATGAAATCACAGTCTCTGTGTTTAAAGAGATAGTTCACTTCAAAACTCAGAATCTCTCCAAGTAAACAGGGTTAAGTGTTTTTGGTGAACTGACACTTGACAATGAAAATACCTGCTGTGACATCACTGATAAACCAGACAAGATATTTATACTTTAAACCCACAAGTGATTTATAAATTACTCCTCATGTATGTTTCTCACTTTAGGATGCACAAGTTTTATTCCACTTTTAAGACACTGTGACAATGCAGAATGGCAGCATGTGGAGTAAAAACAGTAAACCATGGAGCCGCAAATTGGCCTTTTTATGACTTTTATTTCACTCCAGGGCTGAGCTGAGATCAGACAGAACTTTGAACTCTGTGCGTGATGATCATACATGAAGTTTCTCTGCAGCAGAAAATGCTTCATTATTTGGAAGATTTAAGATGTTTTGAGTTTTGTAGCTGGTTCAGTCAGTGTTGGTACAGGATTTTAGTAGCTATGACATTTTTATTACAAGCTGCTGAGCTGCAGCTTCTTAATATGGACAAAATTAGCTTTAATTTATATAACAAAAAATATAAACATACTAATTAATAATAATAACAACTTATTATATATTCATTGACAATTATTTAATTAACATCTGAATTTATTCGTTATGTGTTTTGAACCATCTGTATTTTTCCTAATTTATTATTTATAAGAGAGAATTACATACAATGGAGTTTCAGATAATCAGAGGAGAGGGACATTAATATTATTAAGAGGCAGACACAAAACATCTTGTTCTGGTAAACTGTATGGAGACTTTTTTTGTTTTTTAAAACCATAGAAATATCTGGTTAGTGACATCACAACTTCACATATAAACAAAACGTGACAATATGAGATTATTAACATAATTTCTTCTATTTGATTAAAAAAAACAGCTGATTAACCGCTTAGTTGCCAACTATTTCGATAATCAATAAGTGGATTAGAGTCATTTTTACCATTTAAAATGTTCAAATTCTCTGGTTCCATCTTCTCTAATCTATAATTCTCTGCTTTCTTTAGTCTTCTGTATTAGTAAAATACTGATCTTTGGGTTGGGGTTACACAGTTTTATGAAGCAAACAACTGATTGATTTATCATTTTGTGTGTATAAAAAAAGCAGACATAGAAGCTTTCATGTGCTTCACATGGACTAGCTGCTGTGTAACGTGTATGAACATTTTTAGGATTATCATGGATTACAAAACATCACATGGGATCTTTTTTAGTGAACTGCACTTTGTGTTTTACATGAGCAGCACCAGGAGGTTTAGTCATGTTTGCCCTTTTTCTGATGTGTGGTGCTGTTTTGGCTGTTTTAATCTACTTTAATCTGAATAGGTAGGTGTGTGTGTATGTGTGTGTGTGTGTGTGTGTGTGTGTGTGTGTGTGTGTGTGTGTGTGTGTGTGTGTGTGTGTGTGCTTTTCTGGCCCTGGGCAGCTCAGAGTGATCCAAAGCAGATCCAGGCTCTGCTTCTTCTCACCCAGCGCTCCCAACATCCTCAAACCAGACACACACACACACACACACACACACACACACACACGCACAAACGCACATATACACAGGTAAACTGGAAAATTACAATTCAATGCATGCAAACAACACACGGGAATTTCATAATATCTGCTGGGTGAACCCATAAAAAGGAAGAAAAAAACAAGCATTTTGCTTTGAACTGCTACAATAATGTCACAGGTTCAATTTTTGCATATAGAAGAACAGGAAGTGAAGTCAGCCGATCCTAAAATATCAAAGTTAAGTTGTGAATCAGTGCTCTGCTGCAGCCTCAATGTTTCTGTGATGCCGTCAAAACATCTAAACCTCCAGACTCAGATTAGTCAATTTAATCTGGATTATGAGGTTTCCTAATGTTTCCCATTGAATGGAGAAAATAACCTCAAATTATCACCAATCAGCATAAATTATATTGTTAACTTAATTTTAAGTCTCACTTCTATTGTATTTAATGTGAAGTTGCGTCATTAACAAGACATATCTGTGGTTTTAAGAAGCAAAAATCATCTCAGTATAGTTTTACATAGGTATGTTAACAACTGATTTTAATGGTAGTGAATGTGGGGTGGACGGTGACGGTATAGTTGTGACATCATCAACTGGAGACCCTAAATTGCCCATAGGTGTGAATAGTGTGTGTATGACCTGTCTGGCCTGAGGTATGCTGGGATTGGCTCCAGCAGAAAATGGGTGAATGTATACTTATGAATGCACTACTTTTACTTCTTTTCTTTAGACTTCATTATAGGACTTGACTACTCGTGTACTTCCATATTTCTTTAAGTTATAGCCAATGTAACACATGAACCACTAAAAGATTATCCTAAAATGCTTGTAAACGTGTAACTAATATGCAGTTTCTGTGTGATGTGATGAAAGCAGATGTCTTGTGGCACCTCACATGAAGCCTCAGCAGAAGCTAATGGTTTTATTCAGCTCCAGCAGCAGCAGCCACAGAGAATGTGATGAATTTGCCTTATCAGGACTTCAAAGTCCAACCTTTTCCAGCATTTCAATAAGAGTGTGAGAGAAAAGCAGACAGGCTTTTCTGGCAAAGTGTTGGCCATGATGCCGCCACTTGATATGAACACGCACACACACATGCACGCTCACGGACCCTGACTCGGCCCTGAGAGTTTACCACTTGAAGGAAATGATTTACTCTTCCAAATCCTCCCTCTTGTTTGATCCCGTTGGGAGCTGCAGCAGCAGCGGGGGCGACGCCAGGTTACCAAAGTGTGTTTTTACCATCCTTCTTCCTTTTCTTCCCCACTCGCTCCTCCACTTGGGTCGGCCATGTTGTAATTTACAGCTGTCATAAGTCCCGCCGTCGGCTACGAAACAGTGTGGGATTATATGAAACGCTGTCCGGCCGCATATTTCACCAGCAAGATCAAATGGATAGCTAAGTGATTTCTTTTTCTTGCTTTCTTCTGAGGGCTATAACTTTTCGTGTGGCTCCTTCTCGTGGTCTTGGAGGCGGGACTGAAGGGTTTGCCGCACACACACAAGTGCGCACACACACACAAGTGCGCTCGCACACATACACACACACACACACACAAACACACACACACACACACACATATATATATACTTCAAAGTCCAACCTTTTCCAGCATTTCAATACATATATATATATATATATATATATATATATATATATATATATATATACACACACAAAATTAAAAAAAAGAAAAGGTCCAGTAGCTTTACAAAGTATGAACCCAAACCAGAGCCAAACCCTTCACATGCAAAGAGCACAAAACATACCAGACTTACATCTCACATAGGAAATTTGGGGAGGCATTTCCATCTCATCTTTCAAAATGGAAATCTTGACTCCCCTGCACACACACACACACACACACACACACACACACACACACACACACACACACACACACACACACACACACACACACACACAACACACATACACACACACAGTAATTTGTAGATCTGTAGTTTTCTTAATTCACACAGAAAGAGGTGGGCAACAGTCCAGTGAGAAAGGGAGAGACAGACAGAGGAGGATTACTTACAGAGGTGAGCTATCTTTACATACACACACACACCCACACACATGCGCACACACAAAAACACACACACACACGCGCACACTCACATACACCACTGTCTAAACTTGATTTTGTTAAAGTGGTAAATATTGAAGCATAATTATCATATATGTATTTATAGTCATAGTTATTCATACGTCTTAACAAGTAGGATATATCATGCAGACTTTTACATGTTATGGAACATTACAGTTTTGGTACTTCAACTTAACCTATTTAAACACAAATTTGTTTCAAAGTTTAATGCATATAACTATGTCGGTTGAGTAACTAACAATTCTATTATATATAGATTTTCTACATTTGTTCTTTAAATAAAATATCATTTTAATGGCTAACAACTATAGCTTCTGTTTGGAAAAATATTACCATAAACAGGGGGGTGTACATAACTTTTTAGGTGAGCTACTCCACTCGGACTAAAACTCAACTGCCCAGACCCCAGTTGTTTAATGCCCTGAGATCACGGGCACTTATATTGTAATTCAAATATAACAAACATTAGCCTTGTAACCTTGAGTTGATCTATAAAATTATTTTTAACTCCTTTAAAGTGGATCAGCACAGTTCCTCTGCCGCCTCAGCTCAGCTGCAGGTGAGACAGATGGAGAGCGCAATAATACTTTTTTTAAGCAACTGTAGTGTTAAGCATGTGGTGATGCATGTGTTGGTCCACATTCCCTCATTTTCTTTTTTTTTATGTATACCAGCGCACCAGTTATATCCCTATCAGCACATAAACAAAAAACTATTTAGGGTACAAACATACTTTTTATTCTAGAGATTGATTTAATAATTACTTGGCAGGAAAGTGCAGGAAGTTGATGACGTCATGTGACAGGACAGGACAGTTGGAAACTTATTTTTTTTTATCACGCATTGAAATGTATAAATACCATTTTGATTTTTTTTTATTATTTTGACTGTCAGAGACTTCAGCAGCTATAGTTGCAGGTGAACTTAAATTGGCTACGGAAGATATAAAAGTTTGCTCAGCAGAGTCTGACTCAGCAAACATGTACACATACTGTACATTACAGGAGACCTTCAAAATGAGTGTGCCACACACACACACAGACACACAGACACACACACACACACACACACACACACACACACACACACACACACACACACACACACACACACACACACACACACACACACACACACACACACACACACACACACACAGTAGGGTGGTGAGATGCTCCAGTAGCCTTCAGGCTGCTCTGGTGTCAGTGCTGAGCAAACAGAGGCCAGTTGTTGACGTGGCAGATATATGGGTGTTATTCTTCCTCTGTGCACATGTGTGTATGTGTGTGTGTGTGTGGTTGTGTGTGTGCATAGTCCTGCTGGGACTCCCCTCGGCTAAACCAACCCTCCTACACCTTTGCTTCCTCAGCGCTCCATCCCTCCCTCTCTCCCCCCGCAGACGGATTGATGAGCAGCCTGACTTCCCTTCGTTCTCCCCGACTTTCTCACAGAACAGACTGAGGGGAAAACCGAGCTTGGCGGCCATCACTCATCCCGCACCACCTTGGGAGTGTGAAAAAAAACAAAAAAAAAAACAGAAATGCTGGCAGTAACAAATAGAGCAATAAAGCTATACGAGTTGAGATGACACGCAACCCGGCTCCAGTTGTTGGGAATTATGTGGAAATGACATCACCGCCACAGAGATTTTTCACGTCTAGGGACAGACAGTGTAGATTCGCCCAAACATCGCTCTGCTGCTCCGTTATAAACATTATTTGCAGTGTCTCTTGCTGTTACAGACAGCAGATATTTTATAGGCTGGGATCAGTACTTTATAGATTTAGTGGCTGTTCAGACACTAGCCTGTTTAGCAGGATGTTGTTTGGCCTGCTGCAGATTCTAAGATCATTCATCCAAACAACTTCATGTTCATCTACATGTGCATCTTCTGGTTCTTTGTAGTGTTTGTAGTGGTTTTGGATTGACTAGCTTTAATCTGACAGAGGGAGAGCAGAAAAGACGGATTCAATACTTATCCACAAAACCTCATCACAAACTAGCTTCCATAAAATATTACTGAATAATTAACTTAATAAAAATCTAAAAAAGGTGGAAAATATTACAGTTTTTCCTTTTTTTGTGTGTTCATCAATGAATAAAGCTGCAACAATGAATTGATAATTCAACAGTTAGTCATTGTTAAGAAGAAAATGTCTAAATTCTCTGGTTCCATCTTCCCAAATTGATTATTTTCTGGTTTCTTTCTTATTTTTTTCTATAACAGTAAACTGATGATCTTAGGATTGTGGACTGTTGGTCTGGACAAAATAAGACATTTTAGGTTGAATCTTCAGATTTGGGAAAAAGTGATTGACATTTACACCATTTTATAAACCAAACAACTAATCAAATTTTTGTTTGAACAATAGGCAGATTACGACAATTCGATGTACAATTGATATAGTGATTAGTTGCAGCTTAATTGATTAGTCGAATAGTTGATGAGTGGAATGACTATTAGTCAACAAGTGCCCGGCTCTACATTCAATGTGATTGATGAGTAATACAACTTAAACTGAACTTGACACTCATCCTGCATGTTAGTGCTGCAACTGATGATAGTTGATTAATGTATCGATTCTTGAAACAATTAATCAATTTCGGCAGTCTACTATTATAGAAAACGAAGGAGAAACCATAAAATAATCTGATTTAGGAAGCTGGATCCATTTTCTTCTTCTAATCCATTAATAGATTATCGAAATAATTGTCAACTAATTGACTAATAGTTTTTAACCAAATAGCATAAATTATGTTAATTGTATTCTATAAAGCAACTCATCCATTAACTGATTATCAAAATGATTAGTGATTAATGTCATAGTATATTGCTGCAGCTCTAATAATCAATAAGTTGATTTTGTTGCAAAATTTGAGTTTCTACATGCAGTAATGCAAAAAAAGCCTCTTTCAGTCTAGAGTTTACCAGACGTACATGTGCTAAGAATATTCCAGGATATGAGTATTTCAAAGGAAAAATCTGTATCATGTAGACGAGAGCTGCAATGATAATCAATCCCTTGTCATACATCATTATATATATCCATCATACATATTATGTATATATATCCATCAACAACTAATTTGATAATTGATAATAATTAAATTAGGAAATCTGTGGTTCCAGCTTCTTATTTTCTGGTTTCTTTATTCTTCTATAGTAATAGTAAACTGATGATCTTTGGGTTGCGGACTATTGCTCTGAACAAAAAAAGACATTTTAAGTGGAATCTTCAGCTTTAGGAAACAATGATTTAAGATTTTGCACCATTTTATGAACCCATTAACTAATCAATCAATAGATTAGTCGTATTATACTATTGTAGTAGTTTTTTTTAAAAACAGGCTTGTTATTCCTGTTTTCTTTCCAATTTGTGTGTATATATATATATATATATATATATATATATATATATATAGTGAAAGAGAGAGAGAGAGAGAGGGAGAGAGAGATGGCCCAAGCTTTTACTGTTCTGCAAATGCAAATAACTTATAATTGAAAACCTCTGATGCAATTATTATAAATGCCAAGAAAACACAAAATGATCAGTGATTATTGCCATATGTAGAATATGTGACACAAAGAAGTCTCAAACATGCTCTGAATGTTGTACGGTATCGTCAATCAGACTTTCTTCTATCGGTTAGAAAATGAGCAGTTCAACCAATGTATGTGTTCATATATTTCAAAGGAAAAATGCATAAAAATTGACTAACCATGGTTGTCTAATACAAGACAAATAAGAGTTAGCTACTAATCAATTAATCAAAAAATCATTTAATACTTTTAATAAGGAGTAAATGGTGAAGTAATTGAATTACTAGTAAATTTAACTAATTCTTAATTTTCAGTACATTTTAAGTGTTTTTTTGCTGATGACTGACTCAATAATTTCAGATTGATGCTGCCAAGAAGCAATATTTGGTAAAGATATTAATTGAAAGTACCCATTAATAGTTGGTTTAAATGGACACAATGCAAGTAAACTTCCACATGTTCATGACGAGATGAATCCAGCCTCTGAACTACAACAAACTGATCTTCACTACAACAAATAAAAGTATGTGTCAATCCTGTGATGGCCATCACCCGGGGAATGCGTGTCGTTGACGCTCGTAAAAAGCAGCAAGGAAGCAGAAAAAAATTGACTTTCAGTCCCTCCTGCACCATTTTATTTACTGTACACAGGAGATCCTCTGCACCTTGTGAACACATGTGAAATTCAGATGTTAGGGTTTGGTAGAGCGAACCTGACAGTGGAGTCATTTCAGCCAAGAGATGGTAACTCAGCTGCTACCGTACATGGCAGTGGCCTGCGTGACGGCGGCAGCTGAGGGGCGTGCATCGCAAAACCTCCTGCAGCTGGAGAGGCTGCAGAGATAAATCGACGGCTGTTTGTCAAAGCTAAACAGACGTCATTTTATTTTATGCATTAAACGCAGGTACAAACTGATTTGTGCTATAACAAAATCCCTTTGTGATAGTATTTTTGTAGACATTAAAGGTGATTTATCTGCTCCTGAAACAGGAAGTGGGGGCAGGTCCTAACACAGCCAGCAGCCGTGCTGAGATCTGAGCGAGAACCACTTCAGGTTTCAATTGATAGGACGAATGGGACTGATCAGGAATGGGTGTGATGGTTTTATTAGCCAGAGATTATATTTACCACAAGAAGTCAGTGTAAAAAAATGCAATTAAAGGATGACCCCTCAACCTCCACATTTCATCAAAGACCTTCACTGTCAACAGCTTCACTGGGAAAAAAGTTTTTTCAAAACAGTGAGACTAGTGGATTATTCAACCTTGACTTTGTTTCCGGACTATTGAGTTATTCAAATGTAATTTTTGAATGATTCTTACATTGTTATGTGGGTTTTTGTGATTCCAGTGAACTGATGTAACTCAAGAATTTGGTTTGATCTATCAGTAGACGAGAGCTGCAACGATTAATCCATTCCTTGTCATACATCATTATATATATCCGTCATACATATTATGTATATATATCCATCACCAACTAATTTTATAATTGATAATATTTAATATATTTAAGTCATTTTTAAGAAGAAAATGTGTGTTGTGTGTGTTTTATGAACCCATTAACTAATCAATGAATCAATCAATAGATTAGTCTTATTATACCATTGTAGTAATTGTTACTAAGGCTTGTTATTCGTGTTTCATTCCAATTTGTATATATATATATATATATATATATATATATATATATATATATATATATATATATACCTTTGATGCAATTATTATAAATGCCAAGAAAACACAAAATGATCAGTAATTATTGCCATATGTAGAATATGTAACACAAAGAAGTCTCAAACATGCTCTGAATGTTGTATGGTATCGTCAATCAGACCTTCTTCTATCGGTTAGAAAATGAGCATTTCAACCAATGTATGTGTTCATATTACCAAAACTTTTAGTTCTGTCAACTGCCAACTATTAACATTCCACTGACCAACAGGAGCCACTAGCAGCCACTAACACTTAACACAACACTAAAATAATCATGATGATTTCAGTAGTGGGACCCACCGCAAAATTGAACAAGTTTGTTTTTTGTAAACAAACCTCCAGATGAATGTTACTAAATGTGATGATCTAAAAACATGAGGCTGAAAAAAAAAAAACAATTGAAACAATAAAACCAAACGCTGACCTGTGAGGATCCGTCAGATGACCAGTGGGACAACATGAAATAAAAAAACAGAGAGAACAGACTGGTAAGTGGACTGTTGGTTGTTAATTTGTGGGGCAGACACACACACACACACACACACACACAAACTCAGCAGAGTGTATTACACAAATCACAGGCTAATTAGCGGCCACTCCGGGTGGTGACAATTTGTTCTGAGGGGGGCAGAGCAGCTGCTGTGTGTTTGTGTGTGTCGAGTGTCAGACAAAAGTCCTCTGCACCTCGTCACCTTTGACCCAGCAGGGCCTTTCACGCTGGGAAGAACGTTACTATGCATGAATGGAAGGGGACGTGTGTTAGAGACTGAGCTCAAAGATTATAGAGATAAATCATTGACTTTTAAAATATCTTCATAAAGTTTACATGTTGAGTTATTTAAACGTCACCATCTGTTTAATGCATTTTTACAACAAAGCCTCAAAACGTGACCAAACAAACTTGCTGGTGAAATTAGGAGAAAAAAGCTGTTATCTTGAGTATTCTGTGATCCCTTAACAGTTAAGTTACACCTAAAGTCTATTTGAAAAAGTGTTTTGACAATATTGTAAAAAATATCCCTAACTTATTGTTTTTAAGAAGAAAATGTCGAACTTTCAAATTTATTTAATCAAATAGTTGTCTGGCTCATAAAATTATGCAAAATGTTTTCCAAAAGCTGAACATTCAAACTAAAATTTCTGTTCAGAGAAGATAAGCTACAACTAAATTTGATATTTTCATCTTAAAAATGACTCAAATCCATCAAAATCATTGGTAGATAATGTAATAGTTGGCAACTAATTTGACTAATGATAAGATACATTTCGATGACAAATCTTCAGAATTTGAGTTCTCCTCATGCAGTAAAACAGAAAAGCCTCAATATATCTAGAGCTGAATAGACATGTGCTCAGACTATCAGGATGCAAAAAAATCAACAATTAATAGTTGATGACTTGACTCAAACAGTTGAACCTAGTGACTCAAATGTATAATTCTAAGTAAAGTCAAATGTGTGGCTGCCAGCTGGTGGGAAAGCATCTATCTCTCTGGCTTTATCACAGAACCTCAGCTGTTGCAGCAGCATGGTTTCATTAGTTCATACCCGTTTTCATCATGGAGAACTTATTAACTTCTGCAGACTAGATGTGAAATCCCTATAAAAGAGTGAGTCAGGCCTGACCTATGCTGGATTCTGTGCTTTTATAGGTGAGTTTCAGAGGTGTCAGTTATACTAGTGTGAAGGCGTGGAGCCACAGAATATTAGGAGGAAAAATAATTACGGGCGTGGCCCGTGCCAGCAGGCGGGGAAGGAAACAGAGGAACAGTCTTTCTTCCTTCCTTCCACTGACGGGGTGAGAGTTTCCCTGCGGAGCAGCCAGACCACCGTGCAGCACTGGGAGCCTGGTGACAAGAGCTTTGATTATTATGCCTGTGCTCACTGCCAGAGCTAAATTTAAGTGTTCCCATAAAGTCCAGAAGAAATAAAACTTGGGAAAACGGCCTGGCCTCTGTGTGTGCATGTGTGTGTGTTTGAGAGAGGAGAGAACTGTGTGAGTGTGTGTGTTTAGGGTCTCTTCTGGTCAGCATTGTCGCACAGTCCGGGGGATAATAATAGGATGTGCTGCAGCTAACAGAGACTAAAGCTGGACTTCCCACGTCTCCCACTCACTGGTGGCACTTGTTGTTATTCTCTAAACACCCTCCTCCTCCTCCTCCTCCTCCTCCTCCTCCTCCTCCTCCTCCTCCTCCGTTGGGCAACCCCGCGCTTCCTTGTTTATTTTCCTATTAAAAATAACTTTGGGAATAGGCCGATCGATATTTTCCCTGTGACGAGGGGAGCGATGGAAGGATAGGAGGAGAGCGGAAGGGAGGTGGAAAAAAAGCATGAGATATTTGACAACATTTAAAAATGTGTGTGTGAAGGTCAGTGTGTGTGTGACAGGTCGCTTGGAGTCATTCCCATGGCCTCGTACAGAAGCCGCTAACGCTAACAGTCGCTCTGATGTACTAATGCTGACAGAACAGGATGACAACGTGCTCGCTGCAGCAGAGCCTCTGCTTTTCTTGGCCTCCTCCTCCTCCTCCTTCAGAAGGATCTGCTTATGGTTTCTGTCAGAGATGCACGTCCATTTTTCAGCCCATTAACAACTATCATTACCAGCCCAGCTAGAGGCTATAATTGGGCCGGTCCATGGAAAAAGAGTTGTCAAAACACAATTAAATTCCAAACTATGGTGAGAGAGAACAGAATGAAAGCACTGGATGGACGTATCGCGGCGTCGCCAGCTTCCATTGCCCAAAAATAGGAAAGAAAAACATGAAAACCATTATTTTGCATTGGACAGTTTCAGAAGGGGGATTATAGAGACGGTGATGTGAGGGCTACTGAAAACATAACAAATAATCACTCTCAGTGTCAGACATGAAGAATGGACACATTTAAAGCTCTCGGCAAGGATCAGGGGCCAAGATCCTGTGAGAGGCTTGATTTAGAAAAACTTCACATGCAGTCATGACCGCAGAGAAGCTGCAGAGACGAATTATTACAGCGAAGTAATGATATCCGCCACGAATAAACTGCTGATTCTGTGTCAGGGGTAAAGAGCCTTTCATGGAGACTTGGGGACATGGAGAAGAAAAGCATCAACATATTTACCTCTGCAACAGTTTTAGTACAATTTAATGAAGTCCACAACTTAAAAAAGATCTTCTAAAAGTTCTCTTGACTAAATATTGCATCTTGTATATTACACGTGTCTTCATCTGGTTGATTTAGATTAGTTAACTCTATCAGGAAGTTGATTAAAACCATTAAAAAGATCTTGTGTTTGCTCTCACAGATTAGTTGCCACCTATTAGACTAATCAACAACTAATTAGATTATTCCATTGAGTCATTTTAAATAAAAAATGGCTTGATTGGTTTCGCCTTGGTAAGACTATTTAACCGATTTGAGTCATTTTTTAAGAGGAAAATGTCCACATTCTCTGGTTCCAGACTCACAAATCTAATTATTTTCTGGTTTCTTTAGTCTCCATCTTTGGCAAATAACTTCAAATTACAAAACTTTTATATGCAAGTTATTTAATGTCAGAATATGAGTCTATTTCACTGAATTCCGTTCTGATATTTTACAGCTGGATGGATCCAGATGTGCCATGGCTGTCTGGTCTTGTAACAAAGTTGTTTCCTGTGACGGAACAATAAAGTCTTTATCCAAACATCAATCAAATATATGTAGAACACGTCAAATGCATTTATGAACCTCCAGGTTTATTTTTAACTTCGGTAGAGAATATATATTTTTTATATCTTTTTCCCAGAGACAACTTCTAAGAGTCTCCATCAGTACATGAAGTTTGATGGCATCATTTTGGTGAATTTGGCCATGTGATGCTCCTTTAAAGACAGCAAGTGGACATTAAGGAAATTATTTGTTTCAGACAAACTCAAAATTCACAAAAACAATATAAGCATTCCTCTCCAGAGAATGAGAGAAGTTGCTTCCACCAAAGCGTCTGTTCGAGCTGAAAGCATCAAACTCTCCACGAATCCAGAGAAATTGCTGCAATCAACACAAACATGTGTTGCAAGTTGCAGAAGCATTTTTAGATTTGAAAAAGCTGTTTCTCATAAGAAGTTGGCCCAACTGACTCAAAATATGTTCTAACTTGATGCAGCTGTTGTATTTAATGTTTGTATCAAAAGCAAACAGTACTGAGATACTTGAGTAAAAGTAATTTCTCAAAATGCTCAGCAGGTAAAAATTCTCAATTAAACATGTTACTGAAGTGTAAAACTTCACTCTAATTCACTAAACTACAAAATTATTATCAGCAGAATGCACCTAAAGTATTACAAGTAAACAAAGAGGTGTAAAGTAATCTGATACTTTACCAAGTTAAAGTGTGG